>OZ012615.1:8027497-8647042 GCA_963942555.1 Aleiodes leptofemur | reverse complement strand
AACTCTTTCTGTTTACTATCAAATTTTAAAAAACTGGAACAGAAACAAGACATGACGTAGGTTAATAATCAATAGTCGAGAGAAATAATACAAACAAAAAAAATCAATTACATTAAAATTCAATTCGTAAAAGAACTAAATTGTTAAACCGCATTCCGCATAGCGTCAATAATGGGGTCTTCCACCTTATCATGACAATTCAGACGGAAGATGCTTACAACAAAACTGGAGAAGAAACTATATTATTCTGCAAAAAAAAAAAAGAAACTTGTAGGAAAAATGTTTACCTGCTGCAAAGGCAGTAAGAATGACGAAAAAAAGGAAAAAGAATCTTGCAGCATCCTTGATCATTTTTCCAAGTGACATTTGTAAGGGACCAAGATTATAATCAAGCTGACACACGAAGAGTAGTTTGAAAAATGCTAGTATAGTTGCGATACAGAATAAGCCCTCAGCAATTAATGTTGGATCATATTTATGCCAGTATTTTCTCTCCAGATCTCTCTGTCCATTTCTCGCGACATCAATCGCCGATAATGCCCAGAAGATGAATGTCAGAACGAAGAGACTCAGCATGGAAACTTCATACCTGATTGATGGTGATAATAATTGATGGATATTCGATGAATAGAGATGTGAGTTTGGAAACATTAGGGCGATTGCGAGTTTGTGATTCAAGTTTTTCAGAAAGACCTCTGAATTTATGAGAGGAGAATGTTCGTAATCCCCTTTTCCTTAGCTTTAACTTTTTTCTGCAGAAAAAGTTCTCATAGAACTTCCTCTATCCCCAATGAATTCTACGATATTTCGAAACGAGCAATCCCAAGATCAAGTATTAAAAATTAACTTTATTCTGACATGAGTTTTCTTTTCCAATATCTTGAAAACTATGAGAGATAGAGAAATACTTTGTGAGTAATTTTCTTCTAACTCGAATTAGTTTTGACAAAAAATCCTCTATCTCAATGAAATTCTGAGATATTTATAAGAAACTGATGAGAAAGTTTTGAAATGTATGGAAGATATGAAAAATGTGGTAGGATACTTCTTTGTAGCTTTAATTTTTCTGTAAAAATGGGATTTCTCTTACAGAAATACCTTTAGCCACGATAGTTCTTTATATGTTCTCTCATAAACGATCTCAAGCTGAAATGAGAAAAATCAGCGTCATTTGGAGACAATTTTTTTTAATTTTTCAATCGCTATGAGAGCTCGAATCTTTTTTGGTGTTCTAATTCTCTTTTAGAAGAAGGTTTAAACAAAAAAAAACTCTCTCGCTTGGATTCTCCGATATTTTTATGAAATTGTTGTGATGTTGTTATCAATTATTTTGATAAAATTTGTTAAACTCGAAAAAAATTGATGATAGAACAAAGTGACTAAAGTAAATTCCATTTCAGATGAATTTTTTCAGAATATTTTGAAAACTATGGGAGATGGAGAAATTTTCGTGCTCAACTTATCTGTAGCTCCTAATTCACGTAACAAAAAAGGTCTTTGTCAATTTTGCTCTATTTCCTACAGTTTTCGAGAAATTCTTGAAAAAATCTCATCTCAAAGGGAAACAGTCCCATTTTTACGCTTCACTACTGAATTTCATTGCAATTGTTACCAATTCCAGCGGCATCGGAAGTATCTCTTCGGTCCATGTATCATGCAGAGTCTGATTGCTGCCCAGATGTACGAGATGATGTATAAAACGATGAAAAATTCAATTCCTTAAATAAGGGATGAAAAGAACAGGACAATTTAGAGAATGAATTCAAGCGGAGAATCATGACAATTGGATGATACTTACCACTGTGTGGAGGACCGCGCAATTGATCCTTTTTGTCCAGATCAGACTCGAAGAAAATCAATGCGAGGAAGACGAGGTAACTGGCTATTGATGAAATGTATTGATTAACTGGTACCTGCCATTTTTTTCCCATCTTCGAATTGGGTGCGACTAGAATCCAAATGGCTATTACGACGAGCATTGGAATCCGTGGTATCACCATCAATGCTTTCATCATACCACTTTTTGTTTTCCACTCGTAATAATTACCAATCCATCTACTCTCAATTACCTAATTATCGAGTGGAAAAAAAGGAGTTGACATTGGGATCGATTTTTGTGGAATATTTAGTGATCTTAGAGAGATAGAATAAATTTTTTAGCTTCAATTCGGTGATGAATATATTCTTGAGAATATTTCGGAAATTGAGCGAGACAACGAAATTTTTGGAAAAATTTTTGTAGCTCCTGAGATTCTAAACGAAGAAGGTTCTAACGAAAATCGCACGAGCTCGCTCATTTTACAAGATATTCTCTAAAAACTGAAAAATTAGAATTTTCTTTTAATTCTTCATCCTTGATAAAATATCTTAAAAAGTATGAGAATTAGAGAATTTCTTATGAAGAAAGTTTTTGTAGCTCTCTTCGTCCTTCACAAAGAATATCATCAAAGGAATTTCTGTATCTATTACAGTTTCTGAGATATTCAGGAAAAATAAAAAAATCCGAATTTTCTTCAAATTTTTCAGTTCATTGAAGAAAAAAAAATTCTAATTTGTTGATCCACCATGCATTAGTCTTGGAAAAGAATGGTAAGAACGGTCCTCGAAAAATACAGGGAACTAATCTTTTTCTTATAGTTGATTGACCTTCTGCATGTTAATTATGCAGATATTCATTGTTAATATGTCGCTTAACCATCAGTGAAAAATTTTCATGTTTTTAAATTGAATGTAAGACAAATTTCTATATCGCATATTTTAATTTCATCGAATTCCTAAGGAAGATCATTTTGCGGGTGAACTACCTTAACTCTAATTTACCTCTACAAGAACGGTTTTCACAGTTTTTTTCATTAACTCCCACCACTTTACATCGCAAATAATTGATTATAAGCTAAAGAAATACATCATCACCTCAGAAACTAAGGGGCGTAAGTGCTATGTATAAGCATAGTACTTAAGCCATTTTATTCCTAAGGCGACAACATGATTATTCTCTATAGATACAAGTGAAAAGAATTTAGTGATGAAAATGAAAAATTACTTGTTGCACGTTGGGATGAGCAATAAACTTTTTCTGTTTGCACTCCATGGCGAGCAATAATCGTGGAAAGAAGAATTTCATAGATCTCATCATTCCCTCTTTTTGTCTGAGTACAGCCTCAACTTCTGCAGCTTTCCTTGCACAACCAATGAGATCTGCAGCAAACTGTGCTACTTCCTAATGTCAAAACACGTGCCACTAACAAAAGAATTAATGTGGGGGCTTCTTTTCTTCTTTTTTATTATTTATTTACATTCTTTTTTATTCATGTAACACACCTGGGACAGTTGCTTGTAAGATTTATAAAATTCTCGCTCGTAAGAGGCGGCTTTGTCGAGTTCAACTGACAGCTGGAAAGCGATCAGTATTGGATCTGGTGAGGTCTGACAGATGTAAGCTGGATTTGAAACAGCACGGTAACGATACAATCTTTTATTGTCAAGTGTTAAAGGATCTTCAATTTCTCTTTCTGGTCTGAATGAAAAAATTCGCAGCAAATATTAATCAAAAAATAGAAAAAATTGATGATTCATTTCTTTTTCTGGGGGAAGGTCAGAATAATTTGGGGCGTTTTTCTACTCAATAAAGATTCTAAAAATATGATTGAAATTATTGTCTTGAATAAGTCGAGGAATAATTGAGGTAAGAAAATGTTTCCACTCAGAAAATATCTTCGATGAACTTTCTAAAGAAATAATACAATTCATTTCGTTGGGAAATGGAATGAAGCCATCCCTCTTCGTGTGTACGGAATACCTCGGAATGTAAGGGAGGTGGAGTAGTTTTTGGAACCTCTTTAGTTGGTCTTTTATTGCTTCACGGAAAATATTTCTACGAAGAAATTCCTGGCTCCCTCAGCTTCCAAAATCATTCATAAAAACTCATTTCTCTAAATTTTTTTTGAAAACTCAATTTAGATTCTCAAAAAAATCCTTCGATATCCAAGACAGATAATAGAATATGTGAGAACCATTTCCATAGCCAAAAATTAGAGATACGAAGAAGAGTTACACAAAGTTTTTCTAATCTCTTTTACATTCCAAGATAATCCATGAAAATTGATGTCGAAATGGATTTGAGAAAAAAAGCTTCTAACAAATTCTCTCTATCTCTATTAGATTTCGAAATATTCAATAAAAACAAATCCAATCTTAACATTGACTGATTTCGTTAAATTTTCTGCAGATTTGCGAAGAATAAAAATTTAACGAATGCCCGCCAAAAAAAGAATTGGATTATCTGATTTTTTTTACTTTATTATTAAACCCTTTTCATTTTACTTGCAAATTTCATCGCAGTTGCAGCTCGGTGGATGTGGTTTCTTAATGGAATGCCCTCTAGCTGCCAACGTCTTTATCATATCAAAGTGTCCATGAATGGCAGCAACATCCATTGGAGTTATTTCATCAGGAAATTCTGAGCTTGATGATGCGCCAAGAAATTCAGCACTTTCATTTGTCATCTTGTTCATTTTATCCAATATCATAATAGCAATTTTTTGTTCATTATCTCTGATAGCATGAAGTGCACTATCACCGCAGTCAATGTCATCACGTGAAAGTAGTAATTCGACCATTGCTGCATCTCTCTCTTGTACAGCAATATGCAGTGCTGATAGGCTCTGAAAATACGATGAAATGTCTGCATAAGATCGAAACCAATCAATCAATTCTCTCTATATAAGGCCACGCTTGACAGTGTCTGTATGAGAACCTCCTTTACGACTTTTAGGCACATTCTCGTGCACGAGTGCTTATTATAAGGCCATTCCAGGTCTTTACATAGGAGAGCACGGGTAAAACGTACCAACAAGGAAAAATAAACCGTATTTTTTTTTGAGTGAAAAGCTAAAAATCAAAAAAGAGCTGAAAGAGCCAAAAAAATCGGAAGAAGGGTAGAGATGGTCTAGCATGTTTGCGTTGTTTGCAAATTTTCCATTTTTTTTTAGCAAAGGGCTTTTCTTTGAACGAAATTACGATTGATTCTGCTCTGTGTGTCCATTCCCCCCTATACATTAAATTAGATGGGAGTCGTAAGAAAAATAAGGAGAAGTTTCCTTATGGATCAACCAATAGTTCTCTTTATATGGCTCTAATGAACAATCTGCGTAGCAGAGTCTATATGGGACTGTTCTATTGAATTTTGAGGAGATATTTCTCTGAGAATCTGGTGCCATTTTTCCATTACGCGTCTTCTCCTGGAAGGGCCTTCTATGGCGGTGTTTGTCAGAATAGCACCAGAAGAAATGGCAATTCTTTTTTAAGGAAATTGTAGTGTCTTGTATAAAATATGCAGTCATGTAATTTTGAGGATTAGCGCACTCATTGACAGGACTTCATACAGAGATTAAATCGGATGAAAACAGCGGTTCTCGCTGTAAAAGACACCAGGAAGCAATTTCTGTGTGAGGCCCTCCTCACAACTTTCGAGAAACATATTTTCCCTACAAATTTGGTGCGATTATTTATTTAAGACCTTGTCGTATTGGAGGTGCTCACATGAAATAATTTATTGTAATTGCAACCAATGAGATTGCAAATCAGTAAGCAGAGAACTATCGAGTGCCTTGTATGAAATAAGAGTCGAATTGACATTGGAGTATCACATACATGTCAACTTGAATGGGAAAAAATGGAGAACGCATCTTTCATTCATTCTTTTCAGGGCCCACCCAGATGGACGCGTGCGCCATTGGACAGTATTTAAGGGGACAATTGACAGAGGTGAAAAGGGGCAACAAGTCAGAGAACACACTGGGGATAATGGAAAGAGGAGGACTTTCGGTTACGTCAAAGAAAAAAAGAAGAGAAAGGAATAAAAAGAAGGTAAATAAAACATGGGTGTTTGTATTCATTTGCCGACAAAAGTCACACTGTCCCCTGGTGAGAATACCCTCGACGCCCTCACTCTTTTGAAGACAATTCGTGGACCGCATGTTCTTTTTCAAGTTTATAGGAATTCAAAGAGCCTTAGTGGATTCAGTAAAGGTTTTCATTGAAAAAAATTAAAAAAGTGAAAAATTCCTGCTTGGTCGATAGTAAAATCGTGAGATTTAAAATTTTTTGAAGATTCCATCAAAAAGATCTGGCAATTGGCGTTAAAAGAAAAGTTAGTGGAATCGCTTCTTGAGCCAATAGTTTTCGAGATATCACAAAAAAGGCTGTTTTTATGATATGGTTTTCTTTTTCTTAACAAATAAATTATTTTAAAAAAACGGAAAATAGGCACAGAAAATTCAATGAACTATAAGTGTAAATTTTTTAATTATTTTTTTTTTTATAATAATTTATTGGTTTAAACAAACCCAAAGAATTGTCAGATGTGTGCTAATTTCATTATCACCTGTTTTTTCAGATATTTGAAATTATAGTGCAAACTTTCCAATATTCTCACTCAAATTTTCAAAGAATTCAACATATCAGCTTTTAAACCCAATTTCCTTTGAAAAGTAAGAAATCACGGAGATCGGTCGTTTTTTCTGATTTTTTTTTCTTAATTCCGAGAAATTTTTCAGCGTTGAAAAAAACAAAATTCAAACGGTCATCTCAATAATTTTTTTTTATCCCTGACATATACTGAAATCATTGTCTTGTAAAAGTTACCGCCATTGAATTACAACCGCAGATACCAAAGAAACTCGAGGAGGGAAAATAAAATGTGACAGAAGAAATAGGTGAAGGTAGAAAATACATTGGTAGTGAGGGTTATAACGTGCTGCTTCTCGTTGTGAGTCAAAGAGGGTGAAGATTTTTAGATAAGTTAAAAGGGACAGTTATTCCTGTTTTCTTTCATTCACTGCGTTATCGCCCTTTTTTTTGTATGCATCCGATGGAATTTTCCAGTAAATTCGTCGAAAGGATTCGATTCTGACAGTTCCACGTAGAAAAAATCCGAAAACTTTCAATAACTTTTTTTTCATGATTGATTGAATTTTTTTTTGTAATTAAAAAAATTTCAAGGAAATTAAATCAATATCTCCGATAATTACGGAGAAATTGATTGACTAGCTTGTTAATTACCTGAAAGTTAACGGAATTGATTTTGAAATCTAGATTAGCTGCGAGAAATTCTTGCACTCCGGTCACGTTTCCACTTGCCACAAGCTCAAAGAATTGCTTCTCTAGTTCTTGCAATTGCGGCAGCATCACTCCTGGTATCTGTTCGACTTCTTCATTCTGTTGATGTTTGAATTTCTATTCATTTTTGTTTCAGCGGTGGAAAGAAATTAAATTGAAAAATCTCAGATGTTTTTGAGAGAGAATATCTCTGAAATGTGGGTCTGAGCTAAATTTCGTCAACAGATTTTTTTATATAGTTTTATGAAACTCTCTATTAGACAAGCCTTTTGATAAATTCCAAGTCCCACAGTTTCTGAAACCTTTGTGTTTTAAATTCGAAATTCAGTGAATTCCTTGAACAAGTCCAGTTTTTTTCATTCACTCTACTTCAAGAGATATTTGTGAAAATTTTTCCGAAATGAATAGATTTGAGGGAATTTATTAAGGGGCTCTTTTGGTAGATCATAAAATTTTCTACAAAAAAGGTCCCTTAGAATGAACAGCTCTTTCATTCATCTGGTTCCACGAATATTCTTGAAAAAAGTGGCTGGACAAAAATTTATCGAGGGAATATTTTAGTAGTTCATGTAGTTTACTATATTTTATGAAAAAGGTCATTTCCCCCCAGATATTTCTGGAAATATCTCCGAAACGAGGTTTAAAAAAAATTAATCATAGAGCCTCTATTACCGTGGTTGATCTGATTCCTGACAGTGCCCCAGTAACTGACTGCAAATTTCTGCAAATTTCTCAGTTATATTTAAATGTTCAGTATATTGTTTAATATTCAATTGCTGAGCTCGTTTAGCACAACAAATATGTATTAAAATAGTTCAATTACATTCAATGAAAGAAACAGTTGTTGCCTTCGATTTATGCTACCAGAAACTAACTCTAATGTGTCATAAACCGGGGCCACCACGGTATAGCTTGTAAAATTCTGTACCAAGAAGGTTCCCTCGTAAACTCTTGGGCATTGCCTAGTTTCTTGAATTTATTCAAAATATTCGTTTTATAAAGTTGCAATCAGAATAATTTGATGGAAATTGCATTGTTTTTCATTCCCATAATTCTCTAAATATCTTGGAAATGAATAAGTTCAAGAGAAATTATCAAATTTTTTAAATAGGAAATTGCATAACCTATAGAAAAAAAGCGCTTGACTAATTTTATCTAAGTCCGATAATTTTAGAGAAGTTACGAAAACAATCCGCGGGGAATTTTCCAAACTATTTCCAAGCTATTTCATCGCTTCCCTATAAAATTCACTTTCTGTCTTTAATTTCAATAGGCAAGCTCCTCAGCTAGATGGAACTCACCTCCTCCGGCTCTCCCTCTGCCTCTGCCTCTGGCTCTTCCTCTTCCGGCACGGATATCAGAGTCTCCGACATGCTCATGCCTTTTTCCTATCCTATCTTTTCAACACTAATCGATTCTCCCAATCTAATTTATTGAGATTGAAGGGAAAGTCTTTTAGCCGATAGAACTGAATTGTCTCACGCAATCATGGACTCTCCTTCAGTGAGGTCTCCTAGCGACGTTGAATTAACAACAGAATATGGAAGAATTGAAAGAAAAGATGAACGGCGCTCTTCGAAGATCAAAATGAAATATAAAAATTTGCAGGATTTCATGCACATTCTACTGCGAATATCTCTGAGAGAATTTTATGGGCTATGGACGATTGATATAGGCTGTGGGATTGATAGCTTCTGAGATATTTACAGAATAATGTTCATCAGAAATTGATAAATTTAATAATTTTGAATATGGATCATAAATGAGGAATTTATGGAATTTATTATAGAATTCAAAGTTGTCAAGTAATTAAAGCTCTGAAAGTTTGAAGTTGAAGAGTAATTTCAAATCATCGAAATGAGAGGATGAATTCTAGAATTAGATTACAATATTATGCACTATTAGTTAATACAAATCATTGAGAATTCTGCATTCAGACTTGGCAATTGAGGACAAACAGTCGAGAGACTCCATTTCAATGCTGTCTGAGTGTCATAGTACGAATCTATTTAATCTGATCCATACTGATTTATATAGGACTATGCCAGTTGAAACACTCAAGTGTAAAAGATACATTATGACTCGTATTGATGATTATAGCAGTCATGCTTACGTTTGTCTTTTACGTTGGAAGTCACAAGTAGCTGAAATATTGAAAGATTTCATGAAAGTTTATAAAACATAATTAAATTGAAAATCCAGAGCTTTTCGATTAGATTGAAGTGGCGAGGACATTAATAATGAACTTAGATGATTTTTAAATCAACAAGGAATTCGAACACAGGGGGCCTATTCTCGACGCATGGGAACAGGATTCGTCAACGAATGTAACATTTTCGCTCACCATTATTTCAGAGGATCATCGACTATGTCTCACAAGGAAGTGAAATCCGTAAACAAATCGAAAAGTCGTTTCGTCACCGAAACTCTTTCGTGTGGAAATAAAAAAAAATTTGATTCCATGAATATCTTCCGTGAATGAAATAATGGTGAGCGAAAATGCTACATTCGTTGACGAATTCGTTCCCATGCGTCGAGAATAGGCCCCCAGTATTCAACTCCACATACATCCGTGGAGAATGGTATTACAGAGCAACGAAACCGCTATTTAATTAATGCAATCATGACAATGCCGATTGATACACACTCACCAAGCATTCACTGAAGTGAAGCAGCCGTACAACTGAATATTACAGAATTTATTGTCAACTAGTTCAAGGCTGTTGACACCTTGTGAACTATCATTTACGAGCAAACCAGATGTGAGTTATTCAAGAGCATTTGGATACACGTCTGAGCAAAAAAGATTCGTTAAGCACAGAAACTACAGAGTGCATCATTCTGCAGGATGGTTCATTATTTTGGAAATTCCAAGAAATGTAGAGCCTGAGATAAATTAAATGGTGGAAACATCACGAGCAGAAAATCAATTGTATGGAAACAGCTCGAGACGGAGGGCGGGAATCAGAAGTATTCGATTATGGTGATATTTCGAATAAAAAGGTGGAGAAACACGGAAAGAGGTATTAAGAACAGTTCCGATCTAGTTTTATTCACGTTCATTCATATTAGAAATAACGAGACAATAAAGGATACGATAGTTCATGCTGATGATATTATCGTGGTCCGTTATATCGAAGGATGTGGTGAAGTTGAAGAATAAATCAAACTAAGAGTTTATCTCCACTGATCATGGAGACTCGGACTATTATCTGTGCATTCACGTAAAAAAGTGTTGAATTTTTCTGAAGCAATCTGATCACGTCAGATCTCCAATTGAGCAAAAATGAGTAGAGCAATGGTTTTTGTTCATCCACTGAATGCAAGATTTGAAAAACTTTATATCGATTCACCCGACATTAGTGGGTAAATTTCATCATAAACTAATTGGTTCTTCGATTTGTATTTCTGTCAACAATAGACTGGATATGACAGTTCCAATAACTATATATATATAGGTTGACGTCAGCATCCACCTTACAAATTTTAGGAGTTTGAAGAATCGCTAATTACAATTTCAATACCACAAGAATTACCAGGATAGTATGAAAAAAATTTGAATGACCATCGTGAGCCATAAGAATTTTTTTTTTGTTGTAACATCGAATGTAATGTTCGAGGCCATACCAAATGCGACAATTCTGCTGATATTAAATGAACGAACTGAGCAAACATCAAATGCAGCATTTCTGGTGGCGCTGGATGCACCAATTCCCAACATTACAGAAAAAATCTATTCGTCATTATTCATATGATTATTCTCCAGCTTGATTGATTTTGGCATCATTGGAATTGTTATTTCTTATTTTCCTTATTCCAAGAATGTGTAAGGTGAATGCTGACGTCACCCTGTATATTCAACACGTCAAAGACACTATCAGGGCTGATTCGAATGAGGTTCAGAGACTGCTTTAATATTCAAAAGCAGCCATGCACTATCAGTTGAGATTTAGCAATGCAAATGTGAAGGAGCAGAATTGACATGGATGAGTTGATACTAATTGGGCTTAAAAAATCACAACAAGGAAGTACAATATTCAATTCTTCTCCAGCTCTTCAGTGGAGTTATCATTTGGAGTGGTATATAACTAGACGATATTTCGAAATCATTAACTGAATGGAAAATCATTGAATCATCAAAAGCATTAAAACGAAAGTATCTGGTCGCAGGACATCTATAGTCAACAAGAAAATTTCCCCTCATCCAATAAATCCCAAAGTATTTGGAAAGGGTTCAACAACTGTTTGTTCCAATAACAAAAATAGAAAGCTCCATTTTCGTTATTCCATAAATAGCTTCTGAATAGATTTCCGGTGGAATTTGTCAGGAGACTCGTTAGGAGCCGGTGAAATTCACTACAAAAAATTGCTTTTGATGATTTTCTATAGATCCAATAGTTTCAGAGATATTCTCAAAGTCATCTGTATGCAATTTCATCTCTTCCTTGCTGTCATTTTATCAATAAGAAGAATCCTAAGCAAAATCTAAAATAGGATTTCTTTGCTTCGTAGAAAATAAATTTGGAATAAATAAATAAACACACGTGTTAATTTTATGGTATGAGTCTATTTTCATTTTTTTTTCATCGACAATATATATACATAATTTATAAAATTTGTTTCATCTCTCGCTACATACAAATAATATTATTATTAATCATAGATAATTCCAAAATATAATATATAAGAATTAATAAAAAATAACGCACTGTGTTTGTATTTTTCTGGTATATAACTTAAGCGTTTGTCATTAAAAAAAAGAGCTAATTATATTAGAACAGGCTGGGAAGATTGTGTTTAATTTTTTATTTTTTTCTTTCATTTTTTTTCAGTTTTTTCCATAATTTTAACGTTCAATTGTAAATTACTAACAAAGCTAATTTAATAATTAATTAGTTAGAATAATATAAAAAAGGACAGAGGCTATAGTACAGTCGATTACGGTCACCCGATAAATATTATAGCATTAAGAGGAAAAAAAATTAATCATCATAAAAAATATCAATAATTATTGGCGATAACATCAATTGATTTGTTTACAATAAAAAATAGTTTTTCTATTTACAGAATTTCGTCAAGTCAATTCATCAAAAGAAGAAAATTAATTCATTGATTCACGACTCGCAGGATT
Organism: Aleiodes leptofemur; assembly: GCA_963942555.1. Classification (NCBI taxonomy): domain Eukaryota; kingdom Metazoa; phylum Arthropoda; class Insecta; order Hymenoptera; family Braconidae; genus Aleiodes; species Aleiodes leptofemur. The sequence goes on along the minus strand of OZ012615.1, from coordinate 8,634,792 downwards.
CATTAATTTAAATTAATTAATAAAAAAAAAAGGATCGAATACAGAATAGAAATGAACACTGGCCAACTTTTGTCTAAGACTTTTTCTCTACACGACTTTCAATTTAAAAATTAGAAAAAAATAGTTTTTTCAAATTGAATACTCATAATTCTATTATTCATTAACTTGCATGCTAATTCTTCATTTTTCTCCATAAATATGTAAATTGTGGGATAATTGTCTTGGACAATTGAATCCAGAAAGATTTTTTTTACTAATTAATAATGAAAAATTCTCATTGAGTTTACTGAAGAGATGAATTTGTCCAGTTTTTAAAGAGTATCTTCTATGTCTATTTTCTCGAAAACTCTAAAGTGAAATGGAGGAATTTTTATGAAAACCTTTTTTTGTATCTCTCATCCCCTACTACAAAAAATATCTTCACAGAATTTCCTGCATTCTCCTTAATTTCTAAGATCATCCCAAAACATCGATATTCCACTAAAGATTCTCCTAAAAAAATCGTTCAAAATCGTCAATGAAAATTCATCCCTTCACTCTCATCAACTTCAAAAATTTTTCTCCCTCATCTCGAGCTACACTCCATCGTCTTCCTCACTTCAATTAATTTTTTACAAAAAAACCACCGGTATGTCATCACGTGTTATCACCTGATTCTCCATTAATTAAATAATAATAAAATTCAGTACAGCATGGAGTTCGGTAGGATAAACGTGGAAATAGTGTAAAGTAAATCAGCATACCAGTTGATGCCAATTGGCCTGTAATATCTTGAGTCATTAGACTCTGCACCATTGATCGCATTGATTTCATCATTGACATTATTATTTTCATTGAAAATGAAATTTTTCATGCTAATAATATTATTACTTATGCTTGCAGTTATTCTCATTGGCAAAAATGCATAGTGCGCTATTGTTTGGCTATTGACAATTGCATAGCACGATGCTACAACATTGTCAATTAAAACTGTACCCTCACGGGTTAATGGAGCATAAACACCATAATCAAGAACAAGTTTAGCATTAATTACACTGTCCCATCTTAATCGCGAACTACCTGGAAGACTTTCATCATAATCACGTACTAATATTCTATCATTAACTTTAACTTTAGCTGCAAATATTGTTGTACTTCCTTTATCCGTGCCAATTGGTATTAGGTGAGATGGTGTCAGGGTCAATGTTCTTCCTGATTTAGTTGTTAATTTGATGAATTGCCGCCTCTCCGCTGGTGAACGATCGAGAAATGCTATCACCTCGGAGTACACAACTTCACCGTTTGCATCAATTGATGCTATCTTCTCACCCAATCGCAGGGATGACAGGGACTTTGATTCACCGGTTGATGTTATTATTGTACTTTTGCCTGGGAAACAACCACCTGATTTTCCCACTGATGATGATTCTGTAACATTTGATAGAAATTTTGGTTTAAATTATTTATTATAAAAATTGGTTGTGTTTTCGGGGATAAATTGAATGTTCGTGGGTTCATTGTGGACTACGAAAAAGATTTATCGTGAAATTTCTACTTTTTGCATTATTTTTGAAGATTAATGGGTCTGAGAATTTATCGAGAGACATTTTTGCAATTTTTTAAATTCTCTTGAAAAGAAAAAAACATCCAGATAATTTTTTCAATGATGGCCAAATTTTGCTCCATATATACTCTTTCCTAGAAATCTTGGGAACAAGTAGGTTTAGAAGAATTATTCTTTTGTAGATCTTGCCACAAAAAAAATCTTTTGATGAATTCTGCCAATTTGAACAATTTCTGAGATATTGGTATTTTCTTCTGAAGATAATTCGATCAAATTTGGAATGTTGGTAATTTTTAAATGAAAAACTCCTCCCTGTAACTGATACTTCTAATCCATTCAACAGTGTTGAAAAAGAGGTGATCAGTCGATCTGATCAGGTAATTGGATCGATCCCAACGTGTCGCCTCTCAAAAACAAAACAGAATGAGAAAGACACCAAGGAAAAAAAAAATAAAAAATCTTGGATTTGTGCTCAACTTTCCCCTGATATTCACCGATGATTCCTCCAATACTCAGATGGGCTTGATAACGTTGAAGAGAAGGGAACAGAGAGAGAGAGAGAATCGCTCCATCGATAATCCCAGGTTCTTAACGCGATGGAAATAGATATACATTGGTCCATTGAAACAAGTTCCAATAGCATCAAAAAATTCCTGCATAATCATTTACGATAAAATCCGAAAGAAATTTCCATTGACATTTTTGAGATTCGTGTTTTCTCTTCGAATGATCAATGAAAATTCCTATGCATTTTGTTTCAAGGAGAAAAATTCAATGGATATCATGCCATTTGCTTCATACAATTGGTTCAGTAATGAAGAAATTAAAAATCGATTATAACAGAAGAGTTAATTTTCCAAATATTTCGGAATTAAAGTGAGATAGGATGTTCTTTAAGAGAGCTCTTTTCATGGGTCTCTTTTCGATCTTCGAAGAAAGTTTTTATGAAAAATTTCGTATCCTTCTTAAATTCGGTATTAGATATTTCTAGAAAACCATTTTTTTTAATCCAAAAACTAAATTCCAGTAAAAAACTACTTATTTAATTGTATGAATTTGGTCGGGAACTAATTCTTGCGAACACTAGAGAAAAAAGTCCATGGCACTTTAACCAAATGCACTCATGAATCGCTTATTGTCATTAACTTTGTAGGAACTATTCTGAGTCAATGTGGAAAATAGTTTCACACAAATTTCGTAAATGTTTATAGATGGAAGGGGACATTGTAAAAAGTCGTGTGGATCAAGCCTCCAGGGATATCGATTACGCTTGTCTTTACCGTTGGATGAATTATTTCATTATTAATTTGATCTGACAGGGTGTGAGCATTTTTTCAAATTTTGAATAACATGATATGAAGCATTGAGAATTCCAACCGGAAAACATTATTGAACAATTTCTTCGAAAATTTGGATCTATCAATTTTTTTTTCTTATTGAAAATATTCGAAAGTTATGTGTTATTATCCTGCGAGGATTCGAGATGTTTCTTTGGTCGATGAAGAAGAGAACTGTGTAGTCTAGAGTGGTAAATGAAGCGCGCAATTTCGTAATCAGTGTTTCTCAACACGCAGGATTCAGATTAAATGAAAAAATGACGCTCTTCAAGTCTTTCTTTTTTATATTTCCTGGAAAATACTGAAATTGAACGAAGATTGATTGATGAAAATGATTTCATTGGAAAACCAGGGAAATTTCTGATTTGAAACACTGCAATGAACACAATTTCCATTATTATTTCTCAAACTGCCGGAAATTGAATTTGATCCACTAATTTTTTTTTAAATCTTCAGTTTATTCTAAATTTTCCCGCAATTACATCAATCTCACCGATCGATTCTTTATAATCACGGAAATAATAAATTATTGACACGAAATGAATTATCAAGCATTTTTTACGCAATTGATTATCGCTATTGCACACTCAGCGTTAATACTTTAATTCAATAAAAAAATTACGAGTAATGATGGAAGCGACTCCAGAAATTGAACTGTCATATCCTCAAATGTCTTATCAATGATAAGACATTTATCAATTACGTGTAAATTGTTTAATACGGATGAAGCTACGTGAATGATAATGGCAACAATATTAATTCAATGAAGTGATACGAGAGGATAATTGAAAAATTTATTGTAAATTTTCTTGCTGATATCGTTGAAATGAAAGGGATTAGTGAAAACTGTTAATAAACCTTTTTTGTAAGGAACTTATGGACAAGAAAAAAAAATTTCTTTTTTGATATTCACAAAAATGAATCAATTCCTCTCAATACAGAAGAATGAAGATCTTATTTTTCCCTACAAAGTATCAAAATAAAAAGTGTTGAAAAATATAAAAATAGATATAAATAACACACCGTCAAATTTATATCAATTGTACGATAAAACATAAGATATATGCCTGTTTTTATTCAACAGTGTCGTTATTCCCCGCTCTTTTGTAGGTAACACTGTCCAAAGATTTATATCATTGAGTTATCGAAGAATTAACAGAACGTAATAAGAATTTATATTAGCATAAGAGACACAGGCATTGCCGACAACTTTTTTCTGAATCTCTCACATGATTATTCTTTTCCACTCTTTTTTTTTTTGTTGGTTAGCTATTCCGTTAAACGTTAAACTTCAAAGATTTTACGCGCCGTTTCCCTTCACGTTCGAGCCTTCCGCTTTCCAGTAAATCAGAGATTTAATGTCCCAGCACCGGGGTACAACTCATTTCTCACTCCAAACTGAGACACTAATATTCCCCTACATTTCTTACATCGACATCTTCAAATTTTCATTGAAGAAATTTTTGGAAAATTGTCGGATTTTTTAATTTTTCCCGATTGTGTCGGAATGATTAGGGACCTTAGAACGGAAAATCGAATGAACACAAGAGTTTTTGAGCTATTTGCGATGAAAACAAATGTCATTTATGAAGGCCGAAAAAAATAAAAATGTATCGATTTTTTTCCATTGAATATCACTAAATTGAAAAATGCACAAAAAACTGCGGAACTAGTAGAGAAAAACCAATAGCATTTTTCAACGTATGTGGGAAAATATTATCTTGAATTTTTTTCATATTCAAAAGGTTGACGAAGAATCTTTTGTCTCTTTTTCATCAGAAAGATCAAATAAATGGAAATTGACAGGTAAAATGTTATTTGAGTAATGAATAATTGGTAATACTGACCTGTTTTGACTGAACAGTGTATGTGTGATCTTGACTCATAGTATACCCAGTCGAAGCCAGCTTCAACGGCGAGCCTTGCTAGCATTCCATACTTGGACCTGTCACGATCACTAGTAGTAACATCAACAGCTCTACCCTCGTAATGTAGCGAGTCAGTTGCGTGTTTTCCTTCCTCGTCCCATCCTTCGGTTACCCTTAATTTCACCCCGGGCCACTGGTTCATCACTGATATTGCGAGAGTGTTGAGTTTCTCTTTGCACCTCTGAATGAAGCAAACAAAAAAAGTATAAAAATCTTGAAAATAATTTTATTGAAAAATTCGTTACATAAAGAAAAACATTAGTTTTTGAGATGAAAAGATGCTGGACTAGTTTTTCTCGGATTATTTAGCTTTCAAGATATTGCGGTAAACATGAAAAACTCTTGCTCCCAAAACGCCGAATTTCCATCCAATTCAAAATATTTTCTTCTGTTCACACTTCCTTTACCTCTCACCATTTTATTTTCATTTTGTTTATATTTTTATCTCCGAAAAGGTAGAGATAAGACAAGGCGTTTGTGCCTCTGGCAGCTTCAGGTAAAGATGGGGGGAAAAAAAGTAGCCCCCGGAAAAATAAACGCTTGTTTTGACCGCTCGGTGACGGATACTGGGGAGAAACGGAATAAAAGGTAAAAACTCCTTGAAAAAGCCGGCCCGTGGCAAATCAAGAGGCAAACAAGAGTATAAATACAAGAAAAGAAAGGAAGGAAAAAAAAAGAACAGCTTTTACTTTTCGTCGTCACGCCAAAAGATCCAAATATTTTTTCAAACCTTTTGGATCTTTTACCTGACGAAAAACTTTTACCTATTTCAGGATCGATTGTTCAGAGGGAAAGAAAAACCGAGAGGAAAAAAAGAAGAGAGAAAAACGAGAACACGAGATGCGTATTATTGTAAGCCCAGGGGGTTAATCTGCAGGCGCGAGAGGGCAAATGGACGAAGAAAAACCCTTGACTTTTTGCCGAAGAATCCTATTCAAAATCACTTAACTTGTTATTATTCCCTTTTTACTTTATTCCCATTTTATCGCTTTGTGGCTTTCACAGGAGAAAAATCATCAATACCCAGGTTTTCCCATCGAACTTATTGAGGTTAGGGGTAGCTTGTTGGCTTTGTCTGGGGCGCGGGAAAATTTGAATTTCAATAAATAAAAAAACATGCAAATTCATCGAGAAAAAAGAAGAAACAGGAAAAAGTCGGGAATTTTTTGAAAAAAAAAGCCACAAAATGTCAGCTATTGCTCGTCCCTAAAGAGCTCGGAGGACGGAAAGTCATGAATGAAAATGAATGTCCTGCAGTTTGTGACGATTAGCTTGCACCAAACTGTGAAAAGACTGTGTTGTCATTCAAAGAGTGAGAGGAATAAAAAAAAAGCATTCAAACAGTTGGCATGGTAAATTTACAGTGTCATCTTTGCGAGTTTATACCTACGCTAATTCCCCCGTGTACGATCCGTTTCACTCGTGGGATATTTATAGGATAGATGTTGTGTGCATGGATCAACGTCTTTTTCGGGATTGGGCGTGGGCGAGGATGTGTGTCATACAATGGTTATTAACTGACGACAATTTCGTTGCTTTTTTTTTCCCCACATTGTACATAGATTAATGGGCGTTTATTATGAGTTATTAATTATTTTTTTTTTTCGCGAAGAAGAATAAATATTATTTTCATATTTCTCAATTTATCAAAGAGATAGAAATCAAAAATTTTCGAGAAACATTCCGTAAGGCTGAGAAAATAATTTTTTTGGACCCAGATTTTTTTTTGCAAAATTTATTATGTTCAAAAAATTTATTTTCGGGCCCCACACGGTGATTTTCTTCGCTTTTTTTTATTTTTCAAGGAAAGATCTGAAATTGATCATTTTTGCGAAGTACATCAATGGTCCTACAGGAAAGAATTGAAAATAGAAATTCGAAAAAATGTTCTCCATGAGGCCCCAAAAAAATTGGGCCTCATATGGAGATTTTTAGTTTCCCTCCCAAAATTTCTTACTGCAATGAAGGACAATCATGATTCCACAGAGATGGTCTATGAGGCTCAGAAAGAAATTGGGCCTTAAGGATAAAAACTTTTTATTCTCTTCTTCCAATTGAAATGATGAGAAAAAAACGGCATACAATGCAATGAAACAACAATATCTGAAACAATTGAAAAAAAATTGAATTCTTCATTTCCAATTATCGTCCTTCCATTGCAATCATAAAAATTCCACAAATTCATCATATCAGTTTTGCTCAGTGTATCAATGTATTCAATAATTCGTCCTTGTATATTAAATTTCCCTCCAATTCTCCAAACTTTTTTAACTCGAAAAAAAAAGTCAGAAAAAACAGAGAAATGTTGATGATGCAAGTATTAACTCGAAAATTTATGTGAGAATAAAAAATTCATCGTCGAAATATCCAATATGGCTGTGTGCACACACATAATACACATTGGGGGTCAGAGGCAGGCCCAAGCACCGAACGAGGAGATAAAAGGCCACAGTATGTTCGTGAAGAAAAAAGAAATATATATATATATATATATATATGTATAAAATAAAATAAAGGTAAGAATGGCCGCTGTGTACGAGAGGGAGAGGAGAAGACGACCACAACTTTTTTTTTTCTTTCTGGACCAAGAGGGAGGGGAGGAAGAGAGACAGAGTAAGAGAGTCCGCGCAATATACCGGTGCACGATGGGGTTCCATGTTGGCACAGCGGGCGATTGGAAACGAAAAAAGGCCCCTCCCAAAACTTTACATCTATTTACAAACATTTTGCCGGTATGAGATCCTTGATATACATTCAAAGGACCAAAGGATGAGAATAAAAGATATTTGAGTCAAAAGTCACTGGATGATTTTAAAAAAGAATTAATTTCATGGAAAATGAGCATGAACCATTAGAAGAGAAAATTAATTCTCGATATAGTGAAAAAAATCGAGAGGAAAATTCGTATTTTTCCATCCAAAAAAAGAAAAAAAAATATATAATTTATCTTGAGAAAAACAAAAGATGCGGCACGATGAGGCCCTTCTGGAGCATGTGTAAGGTCCCACATTGGGACCCGTTAACCTCAAAGGAAGCGCCGAAAATGGGGATGCGAGTGGAGCCCTGGAGGTGGCGCCATCAATTTCTCCTTTTTGTATTATTCTTTTTTTCTTCATTTTCTCTCTCTCTCTCATTTTTCTCTCATTCCAAAGAGGGCGGATGAGCGCCATTGCAAAAGACAATGGAAACACGTACTAAAGTCTCGACGTGGACGGTTTTACCTTGTCCACCTCCTCGTAAGTCACTTGACAAGGAGGTATGGAGACAGGGGAGAGAGAGCCAATGTGCAAAAGTGTGGTTATGGATAAAATAAAAGCAAAATGAAAGTAAAAAATGATTTAAAAAGAAGAAAAAACATATTCATGAGAGTTCAAACCCGGAGGGGAGTCCCGTCGCAGCATTGATACTCCACCATGGTGAGAGCCTGTGTAACATATTGTACGTGGGAATGGCATTTTATTTCATTTTCAATGGTCAGAATATTTTTTGCACGTGTGTTGGTGGTGGTATCTTTCACAAATCGTTCGTCTTCCTCCTTTCAATATTTCTTTTTTTTTCTTTCAATTTTCAAATGAAAATTTTTTATTCACTCTTTTTCTTTTATTTCAATAATTTATTCTTCTTCATTTTCACATTCTTCACCACCTTCCATCCCAACGTACAAAGATGAGAATTAAACTCGGTGGAAGATCAGGAGGCTATAAAGTCTACGGCTAATTACAACGTGTCAATCATACACGTATTGTACGAGCCCATAAGACGCCTACTCATATGCCACATCGATGTAGTATAACCATGCATTATGGGTCAGATATAGGGGGGGAGGGAGAAAGGGAGGATGGGGCCTTACTGAAGAATTGTAGTGTGCATTCGCGGAGGATGAAACTCTACTTCCTCTCTCGCCTGCACGTTCACCATTTTTTACCTTCTTATTCTTCGCCTTTACTCATTTTTTCATTGGATAACTTTCTTCCTGTACATTTGCCACATCCAATTACAGCCAATTTTGTCATGAGTGAATATGGAAAATTGTGATTCATGAGAGAATGTCAAGAGATGCTGTTGGAATCAATTTGAAATTGTCTTCACTTTATTTCATAGATTCATGATGTTCATGAGAAAAAAAATATCGTGAAGCTCCAAAAATAGGACCCAAATTTTGGGCCTCAATCAATTTCTGCAGGCTGTGTATATCTCATTTACATTTAAGCATCAAATTGAACACTTGCAAACGTGAGAAACTACAGAATCATTCTATATTCACAAAGGCCCCAGAAATTGAAATTTTTTGGGCCTTGAAGCATGCTATTGTAATTTCACGCGATTATACTATATTATCCTCGTACGATTGATTCTACTGAAACGTTTAAGGTAATCAACTTCAAAATTTCTCAGGATACAAAACTTCAGACCCACTTCATATTAAATCAGGCCTCGAAAAAAATTGAAGAATTTAATTTACGTACTATATTATGTATATTTAATTACACGCAATTCAATCTAAAATATCAATTTCGTATCAAGAATTATGATCTCTGTAAATGGGGGAATAAAAAATGACAAGACCCTCAGAAGAAGAGAATATAAATTTGTTTGTGCTGGGCCTTGCGGCACAGCATTAATTGAAGTGGTGTGTCGAGTGAAGTTTATCAGGATGAAGAAGCAGAGAGTGCATCACGATGCTGAAAAGATGTATGAAGCTGGATGATTTTAATTGAAAAAAACGGAGATAGGACACACTGTATAGAGCTATAGAATTTGAGTGAATAAAACAGGAAGATAGAAAGTATAAACCGCGAAAGGGGGTTGGGTTTGAGGCTCCTCTTTTGGGATCCATGGTTTTATAAGATGGTGAAGTAGTGGGCAAGAGCGAGCACAGTCTCATCCTCTTTCCATGGGGGCCCCTCACCGCAGCATGCCGGATCCCGACAGCTTATAACCCATGCGAGGGCTCCGCCCCCACTACTCTCCTCCGCGTATGGGTCCCACTTCAGGCCGCACAATTTCTCCCACCACAATCATTTTTTCCCTCGAATCTTTCTCACAATTCTTTTCTTCACATATGATTCCCTTGAAATGAGAAATCATGTTTTAAGAAGTACATCGATTCTTCTCATCTGCATTCGATGTGCATAAGGCCCTAAAAATTTTGAGCTTAACACGAAGACTTGTTTTTTGCATTGTCAAATTCCTCTGGAGAAAGATTGAGAAAAATAATTCCAAAAAAATGTTCTAAAAGATCGAGGAAATAACTGGGACTTAGACTGTAAAAGAATAGAATGAATTCATTCTTCTGTCTTTCTCTTCATTCACCCTTTCTGCATGGTCAGCTGATCATCCTCCCCCCCCCCCCCCCCCCCTCCCTCTTTCCACCCTCATCGTCAATTCATTCAGAAAGTTTCTCTTCAACAAGTTTGGCTTCTTATTTTCAACGAAGAATGAAAGAATAAAAGCTTCAAGAAAGGAAACATCATCATGAATACATTAATTCATTTAAATTTATTATTTATACGAATGGAGATTGTTTTTTTTTCTGTTAGAGATGACGCGGCAACAATGCCAGTTGAAGTTCTGGAGTTTGTATGTTAGGTCTGAGACTACACCGTGTATTTGAGTGTTTGCCAAGCTCTCTCCATTTCGAGTTCTTACCAGTCAGTTTGAATGTTGAGCGTTAGTGCAATGTTAAGTACACTGTGGAGAATGACAAATGTGACCTATCTCACGACTTTTTCGGGTTCTTTAACCATTTGTGAATGGCTTTCCTCTATCTTTCTTTCTTCCTTCCATCCAAAATGATCGGGATTTTTTTGTTTAAATCCCTCGCTTTTTCGCTATAATTTTATGTGAGCTATGAATTCTGGAAGAGGTAATACATAATTAACGAAGGGCTAACCAAAAAGAAACAAATTTAGTTTTGTAAATATGGCGCTGACGCCCCCTCGTGGTCTTGTGAATGAATCACAGTGACCAGAACGATAAATCATCCGCTAGGGCGCGCGTAATACTCGCAACTAGAAGATTTATCGTTGGGTTTCATATAAGTTACTCGGTTTTTTCTCTCTTTGCATTATGAGAATGTCGTGATTTTTGCAAAATAATTTTTTTTCTCTTTCAAATAACTAAACAACTCAAATGGCAACATGCGATTTTTCATATTTAAAATGTCAACCATGGGGGTATATAAATGTCTACTCAAATGATGACGAGACATATTTCCTGGAAAGAAGAGAAAAGGTGTCTCGATATTGGCTCAGGTTACATCCTTATTACCCCCTTCGACTTCTTGAAATGAAAAATATCGGACACGACGTGTGGGTAACCCAGCCAATCCTCTTTTGTCCCGGTGGGAACGGATTAACCCGTAAAAGACACACACAACACACGTTCCTTTTTTTTTCTCCTCATCTCTTGAGTATCTTGTTGTTTTTTTTTTTTTTTGTTGTTTATTCATTCGCTTTTTTTCTGTTGTGTTGAGTGTTGTTTGATTCCTAAATTTCTTGTGCACCCGATGATGATGAGAAATGAAGTAAAAGGAGAGGGGTGAAACCCGGGTGATGACGTCCCGTCGACTTCAATCGTACGATGCCTCGTTGCCCTTGGGGCCTCAACTCTACGCACATGTGAGTGTCTGCATGAGATAGAGAGAGAGAGAGAGAGAGAGAGAGAGAGAGAGAGCGAGAGAGAGAGAGAGAGAGAGAGAGAGAGAGAGAGAGAGAGAGAGAGAGAGAAGAACGACGAGTACGTGTTAACTTGAAGCAGACATGTTTTTTCTCGCACTCGCAAACTTTACTTCGAAATGTCTGTGTTCTTTCTCTGTCTCTCATTCGCGAGATGATGGTACAGGTGTGTGAGCGTGTAAGGAATGATTCTTCAAGGTCAATTGGTGGGAATCGATTCGGTTGACCGGATTGGTTGATCAAAACGAAGATCAGAATTTTTCCATCATTTTTTTTTTCGGAGTTTTTCAATTCGATTTTGTGATGTGAATGGATGATGAGTTATGTTTTTGCGGATAACCAGAAAAGTATGGGTTTTATGGGAATTTGTTTGGAGAGCTTTTTCATAGTTTATCGAATTTTGAATAGAAAAATATTCTTGATTTTTCCCTTTAAACTTACTGGTTTCGCAGATACTCATAGAATAATCAAAAGATTTGGGGTGATTGAGTTGAAATGGACCGCCTAGGGAAAATGATCCAGATTTTTTTTTGGCGTGAAGAACTTACTGAAAAAATCTTTAAAAAATTGAGAAGATGCTTCAACATGTCTACATCATCGGGCGATTTTTCCTAATTGTATCATATAGGTCTCAACCCCCAAAAAAAATTCTGCTCGATTTTTCCTTGATCCTCGAAGTCTGAAGATTCCTTGAAGTCATTTCCTTTTGTTACTATTATTTTACGAATATCTAAAAAAATTATTGGATTTATAGGAATTCATCGAAGAATGTTTTTCTCACTCCATTGAATCCTTAAAAAAAAACGATTTATCCATCTCTTGCAATAAGGATATTATCATCAGCGATTTCCGAATTTTCAGAAATTTTCAAATCTTTCTCAAAATCTATGGACAGCCGCTACTTAATGGTTCATAACGGAAGGAATGATGAGAATATTAAAAGATAATTTTCAACGTGAAGAAAATTTGAAAAAAATAATGATCTAAAAGATAGAAGAATAAGGCGCTAGTATCGTATTCCAAATCGGCCTTCAGGATCTCAGGGATCAGGTTATTAGGATCCAAAATGAATGTAAATCCCCTTAACACGATCCCCCAGGCAAAACACGGCTACCCCGTCAGGGTAGTCACATCCACTGTCCGCATATAGCTTCCCTCATTCCTTTAAGGAAAAAAAAAAGAAGAAATCATCGTTTTTCATTTCTTCTCTTTCTCACTGTCCAAAGTGTGGTCAGATTAGGTCGAATCTTTGCACACACAATCCACCCACGTTCATCTCTTCTGTCCACTCTTTTTTTCCCATACCCTTTCTCTTGCTCACTCTTGCTCAACTACTTTCAGGAGGTTCGAGAGATATTCAAACCGGGAGGATCAGTCCGTAGATTTTTATCAGTAATTTTTTTTTCCACTCACTGCAGTTAAACCGAGACATGATGAAGTATTCTCGAGATGACCCGAAACATGAATTTAATCGATTGATTTTTTTTTATGCATAATTTGTTACAAATATTTCAGTTTTGCCTTTTTTCGGGAAGATTTGTCATTTTTCTGATGGTCTCTTTTTTTGCTCTCAATGTATTGGAGGAGGGTGGGCTAAAATGGACCACTCGGCCAGAATGAACTTTCATTGATAATTCTAAAAAGTTATGAAACCAATTAAATTTTTCTTTTACTTTTAAAAATAAAAAAAAAATAATAATATAATTATTTTCTTTTATTTCCCATGGAATATTTAAAAAAATGGGAATTGTTCATTCTAATTTATCTCCTCTGATTGGATTTTTTCCTTTCCTTTTTTTTATTTTTGGCAAAATTTATACGTTTTGCTGTAGCTAGTTCAATTTTCAATAATATCATCAATATCACAACCGCAAAATCTCATATATATCTCAACTTTAAAAGAATCCTCTGGATTTATCATAATTTTTACAACAAATTTTCACATTAAATTAATCTGAAAAATTAGCGTTTCCCTCTTTTTTTTTGTCTTCGTGTTAAAAAGGAGGAGGGATATTTCAGAGTAAATCAATCAGTCGTGGACAGTTGAGAAGGAGTGAGACTGTGGAGTTGTTTGAACCGACTACGCTAATTAGTACTAATTGACCGTGCCCGAGTGGATGGACGATGAGGCTAACGCCCGACCGCGAGGTAGATGGCTTCGGAAGAGGTAAAAATCAATGAGATTCATCGAATAATCACATTGTTTTATCACCGAAATTCAATTTACTTGATAAATTAAAAAATGATTCTCTATCAATTTTCATCTGTAATTTTTTTTTGTTTTTTATGTTTCAATATAAAAAATAGTGAAATGATGAATTTCAATAATATCGTGCAGTTAATATGGCGTTAATTTCTGGAGGAAAATGTCGAGTGACCGCTTTCATACAAAAATATAATTGTGTAAATCGCAGAAAAGGTAAATTTCTATCGACCCAAAAGTTTCAAAAATATTCGAACATAATCAGAACATAATTTTAAAAAAATACCATTCGAATATCTCTGAAATTACGAGATGATTCATGCAAACAAGTCCATTATTTTATCACCGGAATTAAATTTCCTCGTTAAATGAGAAATTACTTTCTCGAGTGACAAGACAAATTTAATTATTTGATTGCGTGTAAGCACTTGTGTTAAATAATTACGACTGCAATTAAATGCGCCGATTAATAATTTGTTGAATCATGAGTATCGAGCAATTAATACGATGATGTAATCACAATCACGTTTGACTTTTTGTTACATTTTTTTTTTCGCGAATTAATGGGATGCCCAGAGTCCTTATCACAGTGACTGTAATATTGATTACCTGGTAGCTATAATTTCTTTTTTTTTTCTCATTCATTTCTTTGATACCGGAGGCATCCGATTTGCCGCGAAATGACGGGGATAAATAGTGAAGTTTGTTGTTGTATTCAGGCACGTATCACGATTATTTTGACGATTAAATCAATCTCGTCAAGGACTGCGTTTGTACGAAAGTATAAACAACGATATGATTTTTTATCCTCAATCAAACTCGATTTTAGGTCAAAACAAATTGTTCAGAAATTTGATACTGAACGGATTTTTATGCAATTTTTAAATGTGACGTTGATGGGTTTCGTGCGTGAATCATAGCAATTTCAATCGATAGAGGAATTTCTACGCGAAATCGATGAAATAGGGGGAAATAGGGCTAAAAAGATTTGTGGGGCAAAATGATCCAGATTTTTCCTCGGAATGAAAGCCTTTAAGAAACATGGTGAAAAAAATTCCCCAACAATATGGACAAGTTGAAGCATCTTGGCATTGTGCATGAAGCATGACTCCAATTTTTTACAGATTTTTTCGTAAAGGTCTACACTCCAAAAAAAAATCTGTGCATTCCAATTTTTCCGATCTCTGGTGATGAAATCGATGAAATTCCAAAAATTCGCGATTCTTAAGATGTCAAGTTTTTTAAGTAATGTCAATTTTTTGGATATTTTCATCCAAGAGTCAAGGAAATTTAATCTCGAAATTATTATAGCCGATTAACCCCCACAGCTTCCAAAATACTACTCAACTTTTTTTCCCAAGTACCTCGAAGGCTTGCTCACTAACTCACTTGTACAGAGACCTTACAAAAAAAAATCCTAAAAATAAACGAATAAAAAAAAATAAATAGAAAGAAATGAATAAAAGGTTGAAGGCAGATGAGTCGATAACCTCTGGACTCTCCTCTCCCGAGTCTGTGTGTTAGTGTTCCCCGGGATACCTAACCGTGGGTACCTCATTATTAATCTTCCTCGATATCGTGAATGAGAATTGTGTTTACTGTGTTTTTACGTCCACAAAAGAAAGCCAAAAAAGAAAAACCTGAACAAAACAATATTTTGCTTTTTTTTTTCTAACCAGATGGAGTTTGCGTGTTATCGGGCTTTGGTAGCAGGCTTGAAAATGAAAAAGGAGCAGTTAAAAATTTACACAATAATAATAATAATGAAGAGAATAGTTAGATAAGTAAACGATGTAGAATGGTTGAGTATAGTGAAGAGGCATTGGCTGGTAAAAGTGTTTAAGAAGCGCTATCTTCTTGGCTATTAGTCTTTCTTGGTGTGTGGGCCCACCTCCCCACTTGGTTTTTTCGCTTCAAGGGTTAAGTTAAGTAGCTGACCCTATCTCAGCTCAGGATCTACCCCCCCGTGTGTGTGTATGTGTGTGTGTACGTGTTATGCATTGGCCGATGACCCCAAAAAAGGTTTTTTGAATTAAAATTATCTCTTCGACTAAACACATTGAAATTCCATTTTGTTTCTTATTTATTATTATTGGTCGATGATGTCGATGGATCAGTCGATCGGTCTTATAAGTTGAATGAATCGCCACTGATTTATTGGCCTCTTCAGTTCACGTGGTGTACGTTTCAATTTTCCAGGGGCGCGGAGCTCATTTGACAAATCGATTCGTCAGGGATTTTTTTCAAGGATTTTTTATTAATGGGGATGACTTTATTGGTAACGTGATGGGGAATGAGGCATGGTGAATTGAGTGAGCAAGAAATTTTTCGGGTGCAAGGCAATAAAAAAAAATTAATTGTAAGATTTTCTTTAGAAATTTTTTACTATACATGTTTTTTTTTCCATTTTTGCTTGAAAATCACGTTTTTAATTAAATTTCTCTGCATTCATGGAGAAATTAATTCAGAATGAGGTTTTCCCATAAAAATACTTAGCCCCATTTCACTCGCAAATCACAAATTTTAAGGGTTTATTTTCAGTTCACTCGAAAATCGATTTTTATCCAAGAAATTTATACTCAATTTTAGCTATTTTTTTCAATAATCAATGAACCGTTTATGCTCACATGTGTAAAGTGACATTGATGTTATTTTGAAGGTGACAGTGAATATTCCATTTGGCGAAAATTTAACATTATTCCTCTTTGGTACGCACTTTTTGAATGCTGAAGAATCGTTATATTCGTCATCATCGCGTTACGATCCTCGTAAGATTTTACAAGCGGTCGTATAACAGTCCCCTTTGGCTTTATTGTTGCCGTCCTGTGCGTGTTGCCCATGGCAAAGATGGAAAAAAAAAAGGAATTGGACAGAAATCGTATGTGTGTGCATCATACCCAAATGCTTTCTCTCCCTCTTCAACTCATTCTCTTTCATATTATATTTTCGCCTTACTTTTATTTCATTTTTATTTATCATCATTTCTCAACTCTATCTCTCTCATTTTACATCTCTTCAACCCAACGTCATGCAAACTGCAAATTGTCCCGTAAATTCAAGTCTGGTTAACCTCCGGCATGTACTCAATTATGTAGAGAATTGATGAGCTAAAAATTATTAATTAATGTATATAAAAAATCTCTAGAATATTTAATTATCAGTGACAATAGAAAAAAAATATTTTTAATTGGAAATTTTCTGAACTGTTGAATGCATTTTTTGTTTCCAATACTATTTTTTTTTTCAAAAATTTGTAAAAATCAATAAAACAAAGAATTTCGTGTTTATATTTGAAAATACTAAAATTCTTCCGAGAAATCCACTCACTGCAGAGTTGGAAAAATGCATTGAGAAGTGACTTTTTCACTTAACTTGCATTCCACCTTCTTTTCTTCTTTTTTTTTTTTTCTTTCATTCTTCCACAAGTGTGTGTATACATTATAAAGTGTACACGAATGAGAGATCCCTCTCGCTTGCGCGCGATTATGCACGCCGCTTTTGGAACGAGTGGACCCTAACTACCGTGCGACACGGCCCATAGGTAAACACCGACAGGACCCTTCTTTTTCATTCTTTTTTTTTTCTTTCCATCTCTTTCCGCCTTTCCTCTTCTCTCTTTCTCTTTATCTCTTGGCTTCTCTGTGGATTCGTAAGGTCCCGCTGAGACATCCACAGTGGAACTTCTGTAAGGCCCCTTGTACTTTTGCTTCGACCACCCCAAATATTTGTGTGCACCGATTAGCTACGCGATCAACCGAAGAAGTGAATCATTTACGGTTCGAAGGAATTTTCCCAAATTCTTATTTATTTTCAGCTTTTTCCAGGGAAATTCATTTAATTTGAGTAATTTTTATTCAATTCATGATCATTCAAACAGAGACCTAAAATACCGCTAAACTACGAAAGAGTCAAATTTTATCGAAAAAAAACTGCATTTTCTCACGTTTGAACCGAAGAAAAGTAGTTAAGTTTTGGAACGAAATCATGTTAAAAATTCCATGAAGAATCTGTATTGCGGATATTTTCGGAGTGGATGGGTTCAGAAAAAATGATGACAAAGCTTTTTTGTAATGAATTTTATGGACTATGAAAAAGTTTCTTGTTAGATTCCTGTAGATCCAATAGTTTCGAAGATATCCATAAAACAATGAGAATAAGAATAAAATTTGCGAAGCTGTGCGTTAACTATTTGGCGAAAACGCCAGCAAATATCCCCATTAATTCAAAATTTTTTAAGATATTTCCAAAATAATCTATAGTCGATTTCTGATAAACGTTCAATTTTTTGGTACAAAAAAAAAGAGATTTCGAATATTATTTTGATCCATTATAACAAACATAAGTGCAAATATTTCTGGCCAACTAATGCGAAACGACGAATTAACCAAAGTGCTCATAATTCACACTGAATCACGACAAATTCAATAACAAAAATATTTATCACATTTTTACAGATGAAAAAACTCAGAAAAAAGCAAAAAATGTCAAACAAAAATAGAAAAGACAAATCCCAAATGACACATTGAAAAACGTTGGAAAATTCAACGAACTCGAAGAAAAGAAACGTAGGAATGAGGAATGTATCTGTGCCATGCGATTAGTTACAGGTCTCTTCCCAATTATCTACGCTCGGTTCCACCCCCGTTTCTTCCATCCGTTCATATTCCTTAAAAAAAAAAAAAAATACGTCCCATTGACACCAGAAAAGTGGAATTCGCAAGGGCGTATAATCAGCATCCGAGAAAACGCTTTAAAAACGAAGATAAAGAATAAAATATTTTCAAAAAGTGTCGATTAGTTGCGCAGCTTGTGACCACAATTTTCCAAGCTTCCAAAACTGTTTTTGTTGTACCGACTTAACAGTAGGGGGTAGTAGTGCGCCAGTAAACACACGAAGAAGAAAATAAAAGGGTCTTTTCACATTTTTTTTTCTTCCTATTTTACTGCTTCTTCTGAATTTTTAAGAGAAACGGAAGGAAGATCGGTATGGAAAAACTGTTGTCCGGTAGTTCACGCTCAGTGGACGATTACGTACTTCAATTGTTGTCGCTCGATTGTTTTTACCGTGTCAAATTGTTGGGCCCTTCTTTTACGCTCTTCCTTTTACTTCTTCCTTCAACAGTATGATTTAGATGCGCCCTTGAAGACCCCCAAACGACTTCCGTAGCACGCACACAGTTGAAACTCGACAATTTTTGACCTCGGAAACTATTTCATTCTCGTTGAAGTAGAGGAGACACCCGAAACGGAAGCCAACAAAAGTATCCAGCTTTAAATTTACGTGTAAAGGTTTCGTTCAGTGAAAGTTGACCCAAATTCTGCACTGGGTTAGAAATCGAAAAACTTCCAAATTAGTCTAGAATTATGAAAAATAACTTGACAGCAACATCCGCCCTTTTTCGTCCAACATTTGTTGAGAGATTCGCGTTGTTGCAATTTCTTATTTTCGAAAATTATCCAAAAATATCGGAAACTATAACGATTTCATCTCGAAACTCATTATTACAAGAAAAAAAAATAACAAGATGCATATGTTGATCGCTTCCGGTTTGATCGACAGCGTTATGCCAATATCGTGATGTTTTTCTCACTCGGTTGGTAACGATAACCAGTCGTTAATGTCGATTAAAACACAAACTATGCTGCAAACATCTCCAGCACTTCGCATGAGACGAAACAATCTCGTTTTCCTCATACATACAGACACATACACAGATACAGGTTGATCGCTTGGTTTGCATTAAAACGAGGTACGGTAGCACGCAGCCGATTAAAATAAACAAGCCAATAGCCGGTGTCCACTTTCCATCCTACCTATCCACCAAGAAAGCCTCAACACTTACCTCAGCGTTCAAACAACTCTCGTTACATTATTTTCATTCTTATTATGTTTTTTTTCTCCCTTTTTTTCTTAGCTTGCTTTTATTTGAAAAACCTCAGCAAGTCATTGATGTTTACACTTATCAAGTTAATAACCGTTAACATATTTTAATTTACATTATTAAACTGTAAAATAATGTGCAAGTTGATAAGGAGATGAGAGGGTTTGATTAACTACTAAGATAAATTGTAACGGCGAAAATTTATGTTTTTCTAGCATAATGAAGTTCATGGAAATTGCAAATTTTATGGATTTCATTGGATCAATCGAAAGATATCCGCTCGAATATAACCTGATACAAGCCATTTTGGTCCATTAGATTTTGAGATAATGAGGCTAATTGGAATTACTGATCAATTTGTTTTTCAAATGATTCTGGGAGAAGAGGAGAGGGGCGAGGGGAGAGAATGAATCTTATTTTTTCATTTTTTAACTAAATGGTCTTTCAACAAAAAAAATAGATGGAATTTTAGAAATCTATCGAATTTATCATCCCGTCAATTGAAATTTCGTGATAAAGCTGAAAACTTGTGGCAAATCTTCTTGCAAATATTCATTACTTGATCGAATTTTGACTTGATCAAATTCAATATTAATTTTCATTTTCCACAATTATCGAAACACAGGGACAGTTAAAAGAATACAAAAAGCCCAAGTTTAGAAAACCCAATGAGTCGAAGACACCAGAGAATAAATGAACAAAGAACAACTTCGCACCTCGCCTTGAAAATCGATCTAACTCCTTCAAACGTAATTTTTTTCTTTCATTTTTATTTTTTCATTCTTGTTTCACATCCATCGTGCCGCAAGTTCTATGTACGTGTTTGCCCGCCTCGTTAACGCCCCGCGGGCCACTACAGTACTCCCAACCTCACTTCTTCTCTTTATTTTTCGTTCACGTGTATATAATACTCAATTCCTTCACCTTTCTTCTCTACTCTCTTGTATCATCATTTTCTGCGTTTTTTTCTGGTTACTTCGTTTCTTTTCATCATATTGACTTCAATGTTGGAAGTTATTCTTATTGAATTAATCCTCCATTTTTCACGAGTAAGGTTATAGTCAGACGCTGTCTAGCGGCGATCGAATACAGCATTATAGCGATGAAGAAAGAGTTGAAAAATTTAGTATACATAATTTTGCTACTATTTTCAAAACTAGTGGGTTAAAAAGAGTTTGTTATAAGGTCTTGCATGAAGAAAATTTCACGAGTTACAACGGAGGTCATTTTGATGTATTTTTTCGAACGCCACAGTTTGGGAAACATTTCTAAAATAAACTGCATAGAACATAAGTCAATCAATGCGGACTTATAATTGATGTATTTATTGAAGTAAATTATGATGCGTGCACCTGGCGAATTGTGACTCCAACCTAACCAATATTCATGCATGTTTTCATACTTCATCATTTTTCCAAACTAAAGTAGAAAATTTTCCTTCTCTCAAATCATAAATAGGTGTTTTTATTGATCCGCATCCGAAACTTAACAAATTATACACAATATTTAATTATACACAAAATTTTTTTGAATATCCCACGAAACTCGTCCACCAATGAAATTCAAGCGTTACGGAATTTCGAAATATTGTGCTTTTTTGAAGAAAAGGATGATGTTTTTTTTCAGAAAGGATTAATCGCTTCTCTCTCGCGAGTGACATTATAACTCAGCGCTATCTAGTCATTATAAATATTTCACTTGATAGCGATAGGGAGGTCCTATCTAGACGCTATCTAGTGGTCTAAAAATTAAAAATTGTGAGTTTATAATTAATATGCCCGTGAAATTTCAGGATAGAAATGATGGGAAATAATTGAGAAAATTTTTCGTTAATTCTTCCGCTAGTATCTTCGATAAGACTGAGTTTGAAGGAAATTCTGAGGAGACTTCTTTATAGAGAATTTGCTGAGCTAAAGGAAAGGTGTCCTGCACGATTTCCACAGACCCAATGATTTTGGAGACATTTGTAGAATGATAAGAATAAAGATAAAGAGAAATCGTAGATCCTAGAAAAGCTTCTCCAAATATCTCTGAAACGAGGAGGTTCATACGAAAATATCCTGAAAACTTTTTTTGTGGAGAATTTCGTAGTGCCCGAAGAAGGTCTTTGATAAATTCTCATGAATCTTGCGGTTCCTCGGATATATTTTTCTCAAGCTCTTTACCTCTGAATCGATAACTACATTTCTGTGAGATGTATTCTATCTAGGCGCTAGTGCCTCTTGTTTGCGTCTGACCTAGCTACCATTAGAGGCTACCTAGGGCTCATTGAATTCAACAGGGAAGGGTTATCACCGGATGAAATTCATTTTTATCCGGTGATTCAATTTCTTGACGAAAACTTTTTCTGTAATAATCATTCCCCCTATTAAGGTAGTCGGCTTACAGCTAGGCGCTATTTAGCGCCGATAAAATCGAAGAACTCGACAATGCTTCTTTTTCAATTGGATAAAAAACAATTTTTATCATTAAGTGCAGAATTTAATTGCCCTTTTTTGAATTCCATTTTCTTTCATTCTCCGACTGTTTTAAAGCATACGTGGAGTATTTAAACGTTTTCAAACAAGAAGACCATTAGTAGTCGCCATAGTTGGGACAAGAAGTTAAATTAATTACGTTCTGGTTTCGCCGGTGAATTCCATCATCACTTTGTGTTCACCCTCCATTGTTGTTCAGCTCAATTCTTTTTATTATTATTATCATTATTATGTTGACTACGTTGGCAACTTTTTGACATAACTCGCTTCTCTCTCTTCCCTTTAACTACTGACGAATTCCACAGCGTTCCACTTAACGTTTGACATTTTAAATTAGAAACGATAAAATAAAATAGAATGAATTTAATATTTTTTTGTCAAGGACAATGTTGTCCTTTGCATGGTTTTGTTTCACCTGTAAATTCCATAGTGCAGTGAGTCGCCATTTTGTATACATTTTGATAAAAAAAATTTTCAAGTTTTTTTTCTTCCTTTTTTTTTTTCTTCTTACTTTCAATGTTGCAGAAGAAATGAAGGTGATCATATGTTTTGAAGGAGGCGATCGTACGGTTACCGCCCCATTAATTACATATCTTTCACCCTATGTCCATCCCATAGGTATAACCCATGAGCCACTCACAATTCACAGCATCTAGAAAAAAAACCCCAACCCCTCTTTGATCCTACCTCTTTCTCTTCTTGTAACAATGAAGGAGAAATCGTTAATATCAGAGGCATCATAAATTCATGATTTAAATATATATTTTTAGTTCCTTCAGACACTTGTTGCGATTAAAATTACGTCTGACAGGATTTGTTCCATTTATTCTTCGTTTTTTTTTTTTTTTATGGTCTCGAAGAACTGATTAATTGAAGAGAATCAGGCAATTTCATTTGATTCGAGCTTTCATGGGATAAATCTCTGAATCTCTGAGGAATAGAGAAATTACGATGGAGATTTTATTTGTTGAGAAGAATAAGATCTTTATATTCCGAGATATTCCAAGAAAACTGATGAAGCTGTAGAATTAACTCATCTCACTTTTGTGTTTCAATGAAAGAGAAACTCCCAACGATTCTCGGTGAATTGGAATCATCGGATATGGATAGTTATAGTGTGGAATGCGTAGCGAACGTAGAAATTGGAAGCAATCACATGGCGATAGGGTGAAAATGCCTGAAAGTGCAAAATCAAAGGGAAAATGAGTAAAAAAAAAGGAAAAAATCACTTTTTTTCTCACTAAAAAAAAGGAAAATAAAACAAGGACGGAATAAAAAGGAGGATGAGAAGAATGAAGGTAAAGCCGCAAGAAGAGCCGTAATACTCTTTTCTGCTGAGCGAATAAGGCGGAGGAAGGTTGGGAAAATAAGAAACACAACCTCAACTGCGCCGTGAAAGGGTTATATAGCGTCATATCTATACATCTGGAAGGCTTCGAGCTATATAACAACTTGTGTTTCTCCCTTCTTCATTCCTTTCTCTCCCACCCTCTTCAATGTTTCTTCCTTTCTTTCTCTTTTCCAATTCTTCCTTTTTTTTTCCTTGTTTTTATTCCTTTAAAAATCCTCTTTCTGTTTCTTGATCTCAGGCACTGGCTTCTGGCCGTGGCATGGCGCCCTAACCTCCATTGTAACTACATATACGCCCCGTAACAACGTGAAATCGAGGCCTCAAACTACAGCCATTGTTCTCATCCTATGGAAATTAATTGAATTTATTTGAATAAAAGTAACAACGAAATCGTATACACGTATTTAAATTGTCAGTGAAGTATTTTTTGCTTCTCTTTTCTCGCTTCTTGTTTTCTTCACTTCTTATTCTAGCCTCCAATGTCTTCCGGAAATCATCTATTTTTAGATCATTTTATTTATTTCTTCATTTATCTTAGATTTCTCTCGAGAAAACTTGAATTTATTCATCACGATTGAAATTTTCAGGATTTTTCTTAGCGAATTACTAGAAATACGGGAAACTGGGGCAAAATGGAATAAGAAGTATTACGAAATACTTCAGAATTCCCCTTTGACGTCAGCTTTCGTCAATTTTATTAATTGCTTTTTTTACGGCTCCAACTTTTTTCTGAAAGAAAGGCCATAACCAAAATTTTTCTAATTGCATTCTTCTGGCTTTACTAAAAATCAGTGGAAAATTAGAAAGAAATCATCAAGTGTTTGTGAGACCAGATCTTATTCCCCATAAAAATTCATTACATCACGATTAACATCTAAAATTATTATTATTCATTCCCTCATTTCTCAGCTTCTGCATGATGCATCGAAAGCATGAGCTAGAGAGAGCAAGAGAGACAGCGAGCTGAGTGCCTTAAACACAGAGTCTCTCATCTCAGCAACAATGCACAATGGAATGCCAAGACAATCATGAATTATACAGTTATTTATTTATCAAACTTTCAGATACACCGCGCGTATTTAAATCACCCCCCCCCCCCTCTTTCACTCCTCATCTCCCTCTTTTTATTTTCATGAGCACGAGAATTATATGGAGTGTGTTTAAAATTTTTCCACAACACGATATGGAGAACGTATTTTTCTTTTCTTTTTCTCTACAAAAAATGAACTGAGAACATTATTCATGAGGGTGAGGTTATGGATACAAAACAAAACGGTTGTAATTGTACCGCAATATGAGTTTCTCAATGCTATGTACACATTTGGTAATGATTTGTGTTGGTTGATCGTTGACAATAGAGAAATGAATAAAGAGAAAAAAAAAGAAAACAAACTATTGTAATTGTCACGATTTCAGTTGAATTTCGTTACAATGAGGAAAATTATAGTGTGTCATATGGTTTTTTTTTCTTCTATTTTTGAAAGGTTATTGGAGGTTAGTCCATTCAAAACTAACCTATAAATTCAAGGTATCATGAATTACTGGTATTTGTACTGGGTGACAGGGAAGAAAGTGATTTCTTTATTGTGAAGGGTAAATAACGCATTGATATTTAAAAATGAAAAAAAAAAGACAGATTAAAAAGAGGGAGAGAGGGCAAAGGGGAGATTTACTGTGGCGCTTGACGTTCCTTTCCCACGTCGGTCATTGTCGACCTCAAACCCTATGGTCATCGGATCCTCTGTCGAAGGAAGGAAGTGGTCGCCGAGATCACTTTACAAGAAAGCTTATACATCGACTTTAAGCCACATATTTATTATGCTTTTTTTTCTTCTCCTTACGTACTCACTCCCAATTTCATTGATAAGTTTCGCCCTTTCCGAAGTTGAAGCCAGCCGGATGCGTGCTTCATTGAAATCAGCAGGATACTGAAGTTATGAGAATGACAAGTTGGGACTTCTACTTCGGAGATTTTTGGTAAAGTAAGTAGAATAAGTGGGATGAAGTGGATGTCTAGACGATTTTTTCAACCGGATTGTGTTTTTTTGATGGTTCCATTGAGAAGCCAGAGAAATTTGCGATGCAATCCATATCCATGAGTTTTTTTTTTTTTGGAAATATCACCAATTTTGATTGTTGCAGTTTTCTATGGCCTTCACTGACTAGAACGGACTTTAACTGGAAATGAAGAGAACTTCTATTTGAAGAGATATAAACTTTTGAAAATCAAATGTTTATATCTTTTCTGCTGTCCTGATGAAATCATTGAAAAAAATCAGTAATTTCCTTCCATTGCATATCATTATTTCATGAAATAATGATGAACGCTTCATTCTTCCTTCAACTTCACGAGAAATTATGATAATTCTCTGCAATATTTCTGCCATGAAAATTAACGACTGTAAATAATACCATTCAATTTACTTCACGTATAAACTTCATTGATTAGACTTCAACAGATAAAATAAATAACATAAAATACAGTTTTAAACCGAAATTTTTTTTAATGCATTCAAGAATTTTCACTCGTGAAATTTCATTGAAAATACGTTATAAACGATGACGTTAGTATGAGTTGCATACTTTTTACCCCTTCATAATATATATGCGACAAACGAGAAAACCAAGACAAAGATAGGATGAAAAATAAATGATGAAGAAAGAGAGAATGAGAAGATGAAATAAAAAATAAAAATAAAAGACACTAGAATATGTTTCTGCGATGGTTGGTTTCATTTTGACCTGTTTGACCTCATGCGCACTTCTCACCGTGCATTATGGCGTCGAGCCGAGGCCCTCGGCCCTTTACTTCATCTCTTTTTCCATCGTTGTACACTCTTGGAAGAAATAATGAAAAACCACTTGCAACACTCAACCAAACAGAATTGAATTTCATCTCTCTCTTAAACTCGAATAAGCACCGTAATAATCATCAAATTTTCATGCGGTAAATTCCATGATAGCCTGAAAATTAACGGCAGGGAAATTTGAATGTGAGTTTTTCATTGGAGTAACGACAATATTTTCAGGACGCCATGAATGAAAAACCGCGGGTAATTTTTTAATTAACGTTTACTCCAAAAAAAAAAACAATTATTCAATCGAATTTCACAAAATTATGCCGAAATATTATAATTATCGAACTTTCTAATTGTGGATGCCATAATAAATTGAAAAATTGAATATACAAAAGAAGCAGGACAATTCGAATATTATTCTTAATAATTTTTCTTATTGAGTAATTAAATTTCTTAAATATTTTTCACTAAAATTTGGTTATGCAAACGCCATGAGCAAAAACCCCGGGAAATTTAAATTTACTTTAGCCCTGAAACAGCAAATTTTTTTGATGGCATCAGTTGGAATGCCTTTGAGCAAAGGCCACAGACCAATGATGAGTGAAGGAGAAAAGTAATAAAATAAATTGAAAAAAGAAAAAAAGAAAATAAAACAAAACCAGAGAATGAGGGGAGGGGCAGGTAACTAGTTTGGCTCCTAACGCCGTGTAAAAGCGTTTTCGCCCTAAAAACTCGAACATTCATCCCCCTTCAATCGGAACGACCTTAATTAACGTCGGCACAGTGCAAAAGATACAACGTATAAAAGCCAAAGATGCGTAAGAAAGACAGAATCAACACTATAAGACACAGAGGGGAGGCAAACTATATTGCTACTTTTTTTTAAAAAGTTGCTTCGTGTATACCTGAAGATAAAAATTTTTGACGAGTGGATATCCTTCAAGATATCATTAACCTTTACACATATACAAACAAAATCTATTCCACTTTTTTTTTTTCACCATACATTTATTTTTCTATCAACATTTTACGTCATTCTCTATTGAGAATGAAAAAAAAAAATTAAGAAGACATTCAATTTCATTTTATTCAAAATGTAGTGAATAAAAATGGTAATTCAATTAATCACAAGACGTTTAAGCACAACATGGAATAATGGGATGAACGTTTTATAAAATGCATGAAGAAATAATATATCTTGAGAAATATTGAATAATACAGAGAGAGATAGAAGAGAAAAGGGGAATGAGAATTTTAGTACTGTATGATATGGTCCTCGGTCTCTACACTGCGAGAGAATATCACTGCGTCCAAGTAGCATGGTAGAAGAAGAAGAGGGAGGGTGGGGGGAGCTCTCCAACAGCGTTAATCCCGCGCTCATTAGTAACACGCCACGGACAGGGCCCGAGCATAAGCAACCACGACGTTCAACGTTGGCTTCCCTTCTCATCTTGTTTTCCACTGTAAAATCATTGCCTCTTTATTCTTCTTTCTCTCTACATCACTCGGCTTTTTCTCTATAGACTTTGATTCGCATCAGGCCTTCGAACGCCTCCGTTTTGCACTTTAACAAGCACGCGATTGATTCTTTTGTGATGGTTTCTTTTTTTCTTTTTGGGGTGTTTTTTTTTTCTTTGGTTAAGTGTTGTGAGTTATAAATTGGATGTGATCTTTTTAGTTTTGGGGGAACTAATGAGGATAATTATGGTATAAAATTGGTTTTTATGGAGAGAAATGAATTATTTTGGAATATGGCTTGGTGAAGGTTGGGGAATCATGATTTTTATGAAATGCAGGGGACATTTCGATGGAAAGTGGAATACTGCAATTACTTTTTGTTCAATTTCTGGATTTTTTGAAATCTGATTTGAAGTCTTGATTTATTTTTTTGAATTGACTTGGGATAAATGAATCAAAATTAATTGCATTATGGTATTTTTCCATTGGAAATTTTCTGAAGTTTCTGATGGAATCTCGAGAGATCGAGAAATTTCTAGTTGCTTCTTTTGCCGATCCCTCTGGAGTGAGTTCGACTATTTCTATCGGTCTGTGTCGTACATCTTCAAAACAATAGTAACAAAGAAATAAAAATTGAAGAATTACAACGAATATGTAACACAATGCTTGAGACATAATTTCTGATGAACCTCATTAACAAATTACGTGGAGTAATTGACAATTTGTTAGAAATTGTCTTGAAATGGCGAGATGTAAATTTCCCTATTTCATTCATTCATGACTCACCGAAGATTTCCACAAAAACAATTGAATGATAATTCATGAAACAACTGAATTGTTGAAAAAAAAAAAAATTCCACTTGTTTTATTATCAGTTTGTGAATGACTCATTGAATTCATTCAGTAAACCATAAAGTTTAATGATACTAAGCAATTGTCTTCATTGCAATCTGACACATGAAAGGTGTTTTCTCCCGGACAATACTTAATTAATGAGATTAACAATGAAATTTCACTTCTCAAGTGTTAAAACTCATAATTGTCAAGAAGTATCCTTTACTTTTGAACTGCGCGGGTGTCACATAGCACGCGAGGAAATTCGATAGTCGCACGTGGCGCCACGTGATGCGAGAGAATACTAAGGGACCTCGCGATGAGATTATGATAAAAGACGAGGAGGAAAAAAAAGTGAAAGAATAAAAGGAAAGAGATAAAAAAAATGTGAAGAATAAGGAACGTCAAGCAGTCGATGACAACAGCTGGGATCTCCGCGTTATCGTGGCTTCTTCTTCGATGCCACCGGAGACGAGACTCATCTTCGTTCTGTTCTAGGTCATACGATACTCGATTATATTAACAAAAGAGAAACGTTGGATGAAAAGAATGAAGGAGAATTAAAAAAAAAAAAAAGAGAGAAGAAATCGATGGAACATCGATCGGGCCCTCATTGCCGAGACAAAGGAGCTAAGAAAGTGACGTCATTCTCCATGTCTTCAAGTCGAAACATGCAAGAGAGACGGAGAAAGAGAGAGTCGAATGCCTTAATGTGTTTAGAATGAAATGTTTCTTTTTTCCCTGATTTTTTATTTATTTTTTTTTTTCTTCTAATTTTTGTTTTGACGATTTCCCTTATATTTTACGTCATTGATAAACATGAAGCGGCGACAGTAGGCTGACGACAACATGTTTTAATGTAGTGGAGCGTTTACATTGCGCTTATCTCGTAGATTATATTGCAGTTTTTGACTATTTGAAAAAATGAAAATTGAATCAAGACGTTGAAGATAATGAAGTGATTAGAGATTCTCCTCGGATTTTGTTGGGAAAAATCAAAAAATTTGAGTGAAAAATCATGTAATACAATCGAGTTTCGAGCAAAACTTTTTTTTGATATCTATGAAAGACAATTTTACAGGCAAATTGCAACATTCGATGAATATTGATCGATTACATTTCTTTCAACGACAAAAAAAATTATTTTTACTTCATTGAATTGAGAAATTTTAAAATCAAATTAGTAAACAGTAAGTGTTTGTCGAATCTTCGGAGTATCACTTCAGGTAGCCTTTCGAAAAAAAAGGAGTCAAGTGGTACTTCTCATTGTAACGATGATTGACGTGAAATTCTACGATGACAACTAATGTATTCAGGGGATTCTTGTGTGCATTAGAATGTTTCATTCTGATGTTAATAAAGAGCATGAAAAGATGTTTTAATGATGACGATAGATTCCCGAATTTTTTTTAGTTCCATTGGAAAGTTCTGGAAATTTACCCTGGCAAATGCTGGAATATCATCTCCTTTGGTCCATGTGTATTTCAGATAAATGAAAAAATAAAATCTTTGAGAATTTTTGGTATTGTTAAATTAGATGAAGCAAATGTAGTTAATTCACCTATTTTTTTTAAATTGGAATTTGAATGAGAAAAATCAGAAATTCATGGGGTCATTAAAGTGATTAACGTCAAAATAATTTCCCAAGTCAATAAGAAAAGTCAATTGAACCTTGAGTGTATGGAAAAATTGATTAGCAATCATACGAACACCTGTTTGAATTTTACAACCGGCAAATAAACGAGGTTCAACGTCACAATTTAAACGGCAAACCGATGGCTGAGAATTTTTACTGCAGATCCTGGAAAATACAATGAAATTCCAAGATATTGATGATGAAGTTTTTCTTGCTGGTAACCATTTTTGGAATGATCGAAATGCAACGAAGAAGCTGAATGAAATTCATCAAAATTCCATTGAACGAATCCTTTATTTCATTTCATTCGTTTAATTGTCCTTAATTTTTGCTACTTTTTATATAAGTTTGACGTGGAATTTGGGGAGAGTTGGCAGTGGAATTGTACAAAAAAATCTCATATATGTATGGATAAAAGAGGGAAGAATAAAAAAAAAGAGAAAGGACGACGAAACCATTAAGTTTTATTTGCCGTAATTGGCGTAGCTTTAACGCGCCAAACCAAACACTGGTTATGGCTGCCATAAACCTACCCACAATCACTTAGGTGGCGCGCACGTTTATTTTTTCCTTTATTTTTTTCACTCTACTTCCCTCATTTTGCGTTTGCCCACATCAATTTACCCCCCTCCCCCTCCCTCTCCATTGAATTTTGTATCACAAAAATTTTTAAAAATTTTCGGTGATTTTTTTCTTGTCAAAATTTTTATTTTTTTCTTGAGGGAACACAAAAATCTCGGAATTACGTCAATGTTTGAACGAGTGAAAACGCATCCGGTCAAGGTTCTTCGTAGTGACAAAGCGATAAGAGAGTGTAACAGTCAATACGAGAAATGAGAATCTTTGTATTATACCGACGGTCAAAGACTTGGTAGAGAAAACAAGGAAGATTTCCTCAGAATATCACTAAATAATTCCTTTTCAATCAGACGACATAAAAACTCCGATTCCACGATTGAAAAGCTCAGAAAACCCTATAATACAACACATTTGGACCTATTTCAATTTGAAATCACCAAAAAAAATTCTGATCACATAAAAAAGAGCGGCGAATTTCCCACGCAATTCAAAAATCCTATACTCGAAAAATTCCTTAGGTAGAAAAAAAATCGTAAATCAACTACAGGAATAACCCATTGAAAACACCCACGAATACCAAATACAAAAGTAGCCGCATTTGTAACTTACGGTAGCATTTGTGAGGTGAGGTGCAAAGTGTTGTATAAACAACCAATAAATGCATGAATGAATAAAAAAAAACGTTAACGAGGCGTATAAAACGTTGAGTGACAATTTGTGTGTCGTAAATATGTTGATTCACAACAATGGCAAGAGATCAACCACGAAATACAACTTTTAAAGAGCAAAAATAAAATTGAAAAAAAAAAAAAATTGAAATAATTTACCTGAGTCATGAGCCTGTCAGCTCCAGTGCCTTCTTCATCCTTGAATATGATATCGGCATTGTAATTTGGTACAAGATCTCTGAATCTAGTATCATGCCTAGATACACGTCCCTCTGATAGTCCACTAGCTGGTAATGTATTCTCACTAACATTTGGCACATGCTGTTTGAATACTAATGGAGTTAATTTACGCAATACTGGACGTCTACCACCACCTCTACCAGGTCCACATGCTAATACACCAGGTAATTCATAAGCCGGTAACCAAAGTACAATTATTAATAATATTATTATACGCGATGGTGGTCTTCTTCTTGTTCTACATCTCTTTAAATTATCATTATTATAATTGATGTTTAAATATTTATTTAGGTGGTACGAGACCGGCCTAGCCGAGCCACAAAATTCCACCATAATATATCACGTGGGTACTATCAATATAATCAATCCCACTAATTTTTTATTATTATTATGACAATACCACCACAACCACCTCTTACCACTTGCCTCACTCACTATTAACCATAACCAGGGCATCACACCCTGTCTTCCACCTCACTTAATTGTGTTATTTAATTATTTTTATTATTATTATTACTATTATAATTATATCTAAACACTTCAATATGAATGACTGTATTATCACACGAAATTTCCACCCTAAACGCCGAGTATTTCATTGACAATCACGCGGATTAAAAGCACTTGATAAATAAGCTCTTGTCACTCCTCGAAATCACATACATTAAAAAAAAACACACAATTATTGATTATCGAATAATCATTTTATGAGATAACAAAATAAAACGCATGACACTCCACGATTCAACCGGTTAAATTGAGCTAAACAATATTGGGCTTTGATAAATAATGAAAAATATCAAAAAAACAAATTGACGTATTACCGGACCACTGAGATAGTCACCGTAACGTGTTCTTTTTGGCGTACGAATGAAAATTACAAGGAGCGAAAAGAGGAACGACTCTCTTGGGTTTCGCTTTTTTTTCGGTACAAACACCAATACATTTACACTTGCAACAAGGGGGGAGAAATTGTGTATCACCCAATGGTTAACCTGGGGATTTCCTAGATGAAAGAGCGTGAAGCGTAGTTGCCTTCCACAGAGTTCCTATATCCCCACTTAAACGTCACAGACACAGAGAGGAAGAGAGAGAGAGAGAGAGAGAGTTTGAAATTCACCCGCCTCGTGGCTTTCCCCCGTTTTTAACGTTTTCAAATACACAGACAGGTCCCAATGTGCGGTAGATGGTTATTCCCCTACCCCTACCCCAAAGGTTCAAGTACCCTACCTGGTCTAGAAGTGGGGGCTATCGATGACGTCAGGCCCGAGGGCGAGAGTTGATTGGTTCGAGGGCGTGGCGAATACGTGGATGGACCTCCAGGTAACACAAAACGGAGGAACAGGTGGCCGAAGGGAGATTCACTTCTTTTGAAGGTGATAGAGTATTCTAAATTTTATTATACAGGGGGCAGATCCCTGGTGTCCTCTTCACCCTCCGGCTTAATGAGAGAACGAAAGAGACAGAGAGAGAAAGAGAGAAAGATGCTCATTCAACGGACACTTGATCACTTTCTTGATTGCTAATACAAAGTTTTTCTTGAAGATTAATCGATAGATCTAGAGTCTTCTGCAAGAATTTCCCGTCGATCAAAATGCGTCTCAGTTCCTTGTCCAAGTGACCGGAACGATTCCTCAAGAATCAGCTTCTTCGTTCATCTGTTATCCTGGTATATGCATCAAGCTCATGCCAAACATCAGGCTCTCTCGCTAAACTCGAGAGATAGAATCTATCTGATCCTTTCCCCCATTAACTTGAGCCGCTTCAGGAATCTTCTGCTCTCCTGTTGATTCTGTTTCCCTAATCTTCTGTTACAATGGTTCACATGAAAATTCTGTCAATCATCATCTGTATTAGATGAACTGGATCCACAAAATAATACTACGTAGGATTTTTCAACTATGACAATTCGATTGAGTATCTGAACTTTAAAACAAGGAAATTAAATTACCGTCGGGCTCGCACAACTGATACAAACTGTCTCCAGCATTTTTGATACTCCGTTTCTTTCCCATCCCCTCCCACTTCTCTTATTTTCTTAGTAAAAGATAAGATAGTTATGCAGGAGTTGATCAACTGTCAAACTGTCGAGAATTGCGCTGGTCGTTGACACAAAATTCGCTTCCCTCCATTTGAACTGATTCTCTTAATTGATAACAATAATTTTATCATTCAATTTCATCGGTACGTAATCAAGTTGAGAAAATGAAATAATAAAATTCATTAATTTTTATCATTT
Source organism: Aleiodes leptofemur (assembly GCA_963942555.1). Taxonomy (NCBI): domain Eukaryota; kingdom Metazoa; phylum Arthropoda; class Insecta; order Hymenoptera; family Braconidae; genus Aleiodes; species Aleiodes leptofemur. Next base: position 8,600,942 of record OZ012615.1, on the reverse strand, counting down.
TACGTTACATGATACACATTATTTCTATCCTCGTACAAAACTGTTTGATATCAATTGAATTACCAATTTCATTTGATATTATAATGTTCATTGCAAACGATAATAAGATGCGAAATTGTTAATATATAATAAGTGAACGGATGAAGTATCCCATTTAGGTTTATTGAAGGCGGTAAACATTTAAACCAATCCTCTTTTTGCTCTCAAATGATTCGGTAGAAATTGATTCTCGGATCATACATAATGTTGCCTCGGCACTTTTACTCCTTTTTTTCTTTTCCTTCCTTTCGTTTGAATTGGTCGTTTCAGGTCGTATACAATATGCAAATTATCTGTACGAGTCAGTTTCAATAACAGACGCCAGGATGATACAATGTACAACACATTGTAACACACGCATGTGTGTGTGCAAATATATTATGCGATTTTTTTTCTTCCTCTTGGAGAAGAGAAAGAGATGAACCGAATTATCAGGTTAAGATTTAATGCCAAATTTTTTTGCATGCAAATTGCGTATTACAATATATTGAAACCAATTTGCACTTAGGCACTTACATATAGCTCTCTCATCCGTTCCCACGTGTCATTAGTATCGTCTTATCTTATTAATCATCCTTCGAGATAATTCAAATACTTAATAAATTGAAGTTACACGTATTTTTTATATTAATTGACAAGAGAGAAGTACGGAGAATGTTCACAATGAACCGATGCAATGTGGTGTAATTTGAGCTGTTGTTGCAGAGGAATTCGTAAATTTTTACGTTACTCCTCACTGAGAAGAGGATAAAATAAAAGAAGGTAATGGACATCTCAAATATTTATTATTGGCCTTCATAATTTCTTTTCGGGGTTTCGTTATTATTAGCAAACAAACGAAATTTCAAGATAAAAGGGAGGAAATGGTTGAACAAACAATGAGTAAAATCTTGCATGTAGAATTTTTTTTGAGAAACGGTAGTCCTCACTGAATATATTCAATATATGCATTTGTATTTTATACGAGAATCCAAGGATTTAAAGGAGAAGGTCCTAGGTGGAGGCTCACTTGTGGCCCAAGTGGAGACAGAGTGAAAGGCAAGCAAAACTGGCGGAAAGAGTGGCAGAGAGGTGCACATACAAACGATGCCGACGTTTGTTGGATGGGTACCATGAGATGCTTTTTGGGGAAGAGAGGAGACTGGGTGGGAGGTGGGGGAGAAAGAGGAAAAATGAAGAAAAAACACAAGCAGAAGGAGGCGGAGGGTGGAGGGCTACCACCGAACGAAAAACGAGAGGGTCCTGTGAGAAGGCACGAACCCCAATAATAGCACCAGAATTTATATACCTGCACGAACGCGCTATGAAGGAAGAGAGTGCGGAGGCAAGAAAGAGATAGAGAGAGAGAGAGACTATCCAGAGACTTCTACAACCTCTGGATTTCTCCAGGTATGGCTCTTCAATCGGGTGCCCCAGCTCGGGTGCCAGAGGCTTTGTAACTACGGGATTCCTCCCATTTACCTCCCCACACCTCGTTTTTCATCACTTTCACTGGAATTGAGAATTTTTTCGTAGAGGGTTGATGGAAATTTCGATGGGAAATTCCCGATGGATGACATGATAAATAGAATTGCAAATAATTCCTCACGGGTCAACTTTTTTCCGTGGTTTGTACTCCTCATTCCAGCGAGTGATTAAGGACTTACTTCTTTCAAGGGATATGACAGGAGAATGATAATAATAATAGAATTGAAAGCAACTTTTGGCAAGGAAAAGAGAGAGAATAATGGCTATTGTACTTTTCACTCACACTAGTCGCTCTTGCAATATTTTATATATGATTATGTAAATTATATTGTTGTATAAGGCTGTTTGGAGTTAATGAATTAAATTAAATTGAATAAAATAATTGTGTACTTGTAATGCAATCAATGAGTTCAACTCTCATGGATTCATTTATAAGTTGTTGATGAGCTTGTATAAGAAGTTATTGGAAATTATCAGAAATTGTTGTAGAATTAATTTTTAACAAAAAGCATTACTACAACTTTTTTTTGGTGTCTTATGAATCGATTTGGAATTTTATAATTGCTATTCTTGAATCATTATTCACTGAAAAAGACTCTATATACGTATGCAACAGCAGACAAAGATGTTTTTAGTTGATAGATACTTGGTCCCTGTGCAATTAAACAAAAATTAGATAACTCTCCAAAATTAATAAATTTGAATCTATTGTGAACGCTGCTCATTCGAAGACTTTAATCCAACTTGCTCGAATTTTTTGAGGCTTATTCTTGGGGGAATTTTTTTTTAAGCAAATGAGATTCAGTAGATTTTTAAGCAACACTGATGGAGTAAGCCCAGTCAATAGCTTTCTGGGCTTCCTATCATCCATCACTATCCACCAAAGGGACTACCATCTCCGAATCATTGGAGACGTTAAAAAGAGAGAGAAAGAGAGAATGAATCGTCGGCGGCTTTTCAGTCGCCGTCTTTTCCATGACCACATGCCGGGGGCCTCCAAATATTGTGAAAGGTCTAGAAAAGGTTTTGAAATATATGAAATAGATTTTGACTTGGTGCTTGTTCTGTGTATCTCCTCTGTTCTCAGGTGGAAAAAAGTTGAACAGAGAGACAAAACACAAGCATCTCTCCTTCTTCCTCTTTTTTTTTTTTTTGTGACGCTGAGGATCTTTAACCACACGGAAAGTGCCTGATCCCTTTCCTCTTAAAAAAAAAACTATATATATAACGGTCTATGTGTATGTGTATGTGCGTGTGTGTAAATGAAGAGAGATAGCAAGAGGATCGTTCCAACGAGAGATCGAGTAGGCTCTTTAACAACTGGCGGCTCTTTGAACTCCGTTCACTCAGCGGCACGAGGAGCCATTTACATTTTACACGCGAAAATACAGTTTATGGCCCGGGCCAATCATCGCGCGAGCCTCTCGTTCCGCAGTCTCACACGTTTTAGCTCGTTTCTTTTAACAATTTCTCCGTTCCTCTCTTTTATTCATCACATTTCTTCTTCCTTTTTTTTTCACCCTGTTTACTTGTGGATAAAAGCATCTCTCTTGTCCACACATTAAAGTGGTTGAGCATGAAAGAAGCGGGGAAAAAAAGAAGCCAAGGAAATGATACATGTAATCATGCAAATCACGCAATTCGCGTTCAGTTTATTAATTCCACTTCCCGTAATGAGAGTAAATAAATTCCAGAGTGAAAAAAAAGTTTCGGGGAAAAAAAAAATAAATGATGAAGAATAAACGATGAAGAAAGTACGAGGTAGCTCGTAAGTTAGCACGTGGTAGTGGCAAAAGTATGGAGAGATACAGATGAAAAAAGGAATGTGTAAAAAAAGTGAATAAAAAAAGAAAGAAGTAAAGAATGAAGGGAAAAGAGAAACGTGAAAAGAGCAGAGTTGTAGAGCGGAGGCCTCTTCTTTGCCAGGAGCACCAAGTAGAAAGACCACACAGGATGCGGCACGCGCGCGCTCTACCGGGTGGTCGTGCACACATAACACTTCGGTATAACTCGGTTACAATCGTTAAGTTTCGTTCGCACTCGGCTCATCCCGGTGGTCGGGTAAACGAATCAACGATGTTAGCCCACACAGATCGCGCACGCGCGCAACGCTTCCTGGGTGGCATTCACTCGCCGGCCGGCCTGCCGGCAGGGCACCCTCTTACAAACACCCGTGGTAGCTTTAGCCTCCACGAGCCACTCTACAACCTGTTAGTGTCGGGCATCCTCGTATTTATTCCCCCACTCTGATTTTTCTTCTTTATTCATTTTATTTTTATTGTAACCTGCTCCATCCTCACTTCTTCTCTCATTCTCATACGCAAGTGTCTGACAAAGATAGCCAATGTTACTTGTTCTCTCGTACTTCTCTTTTGCCTGCTGCTTCTTCTTTCTTTCACCATTTCCGTCGCCTCAGACACGTAAGGCCCCATAGGGCCCCCATCGCTCCCCCACTCCCTTCATTCGCTCCGCTCTCTCTTACCAGGCATCATCTCACGGGGTCTTCTAATAAGATTCCAATTTGTCAATTAGGGGGAGGACGGGCCCCACCCGACACCTAGTTTCAACTCCCCTTCAACCGACTGAAGGAACCCACTGGTCTTGTCCTCTCATCTTGTTCATCTCACGGGAATCCTTTACCTTATCCACTTTTCCAACGTCACGTGTACCTTTATCGAATACCACTCATTTTTTTCTTTTTCTCTCTCTCTCTCTCTCTCTCTCTCTGGTCGGTTTTTTTCCTCTTTGATTTCTGTCGTTTTTTTTTGGGACTTTTTTCACTGCCTCGTTCGCACGAGTATGGTATCATGATTTTTTTTTTTTTTTTTCTTTCACTCTCGTCGGCAGAGCCGGATCGAATTTCCGGTATTTTACGGTTGTAAAATTTTTCGTGTCTCGTTTTCAATTTTTTTTATCCTTTAATATCTTTTTTTTTCTCATTTTCGTTTCATTCACTCCATACACTTTCGTTTTATGTCGACGCGATTTTCAAGTTTATTGTCATTATTACCGTTTATGTTTTGTATTCTCATTTTTATTTGAAGAAAAAGGCACATTTATGCGATCGTTTTTTTTCCTTCCTCCCTGGCTTGTTTTATTGAGTAAAAAGTAATTCCTCATTTACCATGAAAGTTAATTAATTGTCGTTTAAAAGTTTGAAGACAATCCGCGACTTGTGTTGCACTCATGAAGGAATCATTTTATTGCGTGTCGTTACATACTGGAGGACAAGTATAATGAGCTCTCGTGAGGATACTTGAGATTATCTTCAAAGAGGCCGAAAAATGAGTTTGAAAAAAAAAAAGGGTAGACTTTTCAACATTTTTTACTTAATTTTTTCGGTTGATTCTCAGGCAGTGACCGCGGGTGGCGTTTCACGCGACTGAGGCGCCCCCCTCTGGGTCCTACGGACGAGCCATAAAGTATCATTTCTACCGAAGAGGGCTCCCTCTGAAATTAGCAATAAAGCAGAAAGAAATGCCTACTTGTGAACCAAGTATTATTCTTTCTTTCGTTACGAAGAATGTAAAATAAAAGTAAAATACGTTAAAATCATTCTTCAGTTGGTGAAATAGTTTTCAATGGTGGGGGGCGATGGGGCCCCAAACGCGAACCAAGTAACTTCGATCGGTGCAGCATGCTGCTGCTGCTGCTGCTGCTTGTTGCTGCTGTGGCGTTCGACTCTTCTCGTTTTTTGTTTACTCACCAAGCGAACTGGTTTTGCGGTTATACGCTCAACAGAGTGGAGACCAAACGCGCTTCCAGACCGTCTCATCGGCGTCCTCTTTTCTTTATTTCCATTTTTCCTTTTTTCGATGGCGTTATTTCTTTTTCTTCTTCGTTTTTGCAGGATTTCTTTTTTTTTTTTTTTGGCTTCCTTTTTTTTCAGCACAAACTCTCCTACAACGCACTGTGTCTCTTTGGTGGGTGAAACTGGCCCACCTCCTCCTACCTACCTTTGAAATAATCAAAGGGGGAGACTGGCTATTTTTGGGGCACGCAAATAGCGAGTCACCCAATGATTCGTTGACTCCATGGGAATCAAATAGTATAATGGAGAGAAAATATATGTACATCTTGATAGTGACTAAGACATGATTCAAAATTTATTTAATTTATTTTTCATAATTTTTGGAGAATTATTTATGGTTTTTTTGTCTCTTTCTTAGAGATTATTTATATTTTTATTCAGTTAAAATTTAGTCGGGTTTGTTTATTATTCGGCAGTTAAATCTCCTAATGTCCTGGCCATCACTTGGGTGCATTGAGTCACTTATCTTCTCATGAAATTAAATTTAACTCATCCTTCAAATTCTCACTACTTGAAATAATATAAAGTTCAGCATAATTTTAGTAATTTTCGCAAAAAAAATAGAAATAATGTATTTAATCAATTAACGAATATTTTCTTCTGTGAATAGTATAGAGTATTTTTCGAAAATGAATAGTTATTTTGAGTAATTATTTTAGTAATTATTTTAGTTATTTTGAGTAATGAATAGTTATTTTGAGTAGTTATTGAAAGTAATCAACATTGAATAGAAAACAAAAAATGAGCACTACCTGATGAATGAATTCCGGACAGAGAAACTCATTAACAGAATTGCGAGTAAATAATTATAAAATCCTATCTATAATAATTAATTTAAAAAAGTTCAACAGTGAATCGAAATCTGCGCTTTCGAGAAAAGCTTTTCATTCTACCTTTGATTGTTCTCAATAAAAAAAATCTGAAATTTTTCATAAGAGCCTCTCTTTGCAAAAATCTCCATCCATCGCTCAGACATCGGAACGACAAAAAATTGCAGAAGTCGAATTTGATTTAATCTCAAACAAATCTTTTCCTTGTTTCTCCATTTCTTTCTTTCCCTATATTTATATTCAGGGATGAATGGGAAGTTATACCCCTGCTCAGTGTTATAGCGAAAGCGTTTATATGATCTAGGTCCTCGCGCGCAGAGACAAAGGAATGCTCGCCTCCTCCTCCTCCTCCCTTTCCTCTCCTTCTTTCCTTGGAGAGTTGCACACGGCGTCCACCTTGACTCCTGCGATCCTCCAACTAACCCCGTACCTGTACCCGCAGAAAGAGAGCCAAGGATACTCCTTCACTGGGAAGGAAGTTCGGCGGTGGAGTGTGAGGGGAAGAAAAGAAAGAGAAGAAAGAATAAGGAAAGAGAGAGTGAGAGGAGTAGAGAGGAGTGCCGGAGGAATAGGCCATTCCACTTATACGCTGCTCGGATTCAATTAACTCTCCACCTTCGTCTTCTCTCTTCCTCTTTCTCCATCTCGAAAAAAACCCAAGGGGGGCCTACCCTTTCACCGCATATTCTCTCTCTCACCCTCTTGCCTCATTCGCCTCTCCTCCCTATGTTAAAGTCTTTTATTTCATTTTATGGGCTCTGCTCGTTGTTTTTTCTTCTCATTTTTTGTTTAATGATTCGATGTAATTTAATATTTTGATTCGATTCCTTGACGAGATTTATCCGATGAGTGACACAAGATGGCGGGGCCTTTTGACTTTTTTTTCTTTTTACTTTTTCGAGAATTTTTTGAAGAGTTGATGGGGAATCGAGTTTGATAGGGGAATGGAATGGTTCAACACGTTTTTTGATGATTTTATCTTTGGATTGAATACATCCTTTTTTTTTTTATTGATTTCAACGAATTTTTGATGTTTAAAGCAGAACTTGTTCAACTGCGGGGATTCTTGTGGTTCTTTTGCTAATTTGGTCGAGTGGAAGTGGATAAAATTCTGGAATTTAGGTTGTTTTAAAAATCAGTTTATTTTTATGATTATTGTTATGGAAATATCTTGGAAACTAAGCGAGATAGGGAGAACTAATGATAAGAGAATTGACTTATTCAGTTTCACCTGTTGATTTTTGCACAGAAAGAAATTTTGTATGTACACCTAACGAAAAAATACTAGTGTTGAGGTCATTTTCGTAATCATCACAATTGATTGTAGTACACAGGGCTAAATATTTGGTAGATGCCACCAAGTTCTTGTGTGAGAATTTTCATATGGATGAACAGCAATGGCAAATGTCACTGCGACAATATTAATGTTGTTAAAATTTTATTATTTTCAGTATCGTAAAGATATTAGATTTTCCTTTGTAAAAATAACCCACTTTGTCTGTTGTTACTTTCGTGACTCTATGCAGTATAGAAGTTTCTGTAATTGATAAATAATCATACTGATACTTTCACTATGCGAAAATTGTCATCTCTGAATTGTGATCATTCGCTGTTGTTACAATAGATTCATATGGTTTGATTCACTACTTGACATGATGATACTAACTTTTCATGTCTAAAGTTAGCATTACCAAATCTGAACGTTTGAGGTCTTCTTCAACTATATCTTTATTCTTACAAAAATTACATTCTTCTCTCTGTGTAAATTGTTGAGCGATATTAATAATTATATTTTTGGAATAAGAGTAGCATTCACTTTCTCATGAACTCCTCCAGTTAATCCTTTTTAAATGAGAAAATATTCGTAAATATTGTCAAATGAATTTTTGAATTCACTACAACTTTTTTTTGCGCTTCAAGGAAGTCATGCTCATCAAATTTTGGTCCTGGAGAGTGAAAGACTGAAGAATTCTACTCATGACAATAATAGGAAAAAGAACTAGTTATTAAAAATTGTCTACTTATTTATAATAGAGGAATGTTGGTTTTGGTACAGTTCAAATACAAGAAAAATCATCTTCTCCCAAAAGTTTATTTCTTTATTCATTTATTCAGTTCATTGAGACCCAACAGCTGAAGCCAATAGCAGGGATGCAGTATGAATAATTATGCAGAGATGCATTAATATCATTATTTTGTGCATACAACGAGAATAAAAAAGACCGAAAAAAGACAAAACAGAATTTCAGTTTAGTAGTGGTGAGCTTGATGATCGCAATATCGATAGTGATAACATAATAATAATTCAGCATTACTACCTTACATTTTCAGCATAATTAATCCCCGCTTCAGTGATACAATACGAAGATGAGGACATTAAGGTATTTCGAGCGGCCCACCTCGTACCTAGCAAGGGTACAATGGGGGCAAAAGAAGCATTGCCATATTATGTTATTAAATTGATCAACAGGTTTTTTTTATCTAGAGGAACATGTTGTTGAACATTTATTTTCACGGTAAAATTCATCAAATAAACTAAATATGTAGATTCGTCAATATTTTTTATTTTTTTAATTTTTTCTCTCAATAAAATTTAGAGACGTCCCTGGCGTAATACACTCAAACGCAGTATGTATGGATATACACGTACACGGGCTCGTGTGTGTGTATGCACGAACCTGCGTTTGTGTATGTGTCTTTTTTCCAATTTTTCATATTTCAACATTTTTTTTCTCGTAAACTAAATGGGCACATATATTTTTTTTTCTGTGAATATTTCTAACAACTGACACTATCACTGGGATTTTTTTCGTTGAAATCTCAATTATTTTGAAGAAGTTATTGGAAAAAATATGACTAAATTGACGAATCTCCATGTTATCAAATGGAGAAAAGGCCAATCTTTGAGGGCCGATATCTCTGTTTCCAGATGGGCAAGTTAATTTTTGGGTCATGACAAAGATTTTTTATTTTTTTTTTATCTACATTTTGAGCCTAGTTAGAAAAAATTCTCAATTAAAGTGATGCCGCGCTCGAAATACCTTAAGTCGACTGTATCCTTGTAACGTAGAAACATTCCGAATCCATGTAAAATTTCTAAAATCATGATTAAATTACATATCGTGGTAGCCCCAGTTTATGACACTTTAGAGTTGGTTTCTGACAGTAGAAATCGAAGGCAACAACTATTTGCTAATTGAATGTAATTTAATATTTTAATACATATTTTTCTGCACTAAATGAGCTCAACAATTGAATATTGAATAATGTACTGTACATTCAAATATAATTGAGAAATTTGCAAAAATTGTCAGTGGCCCTGTCAGATACCGGGGCTGCCACGGGATTCGTCAGATATCCAAAATTTTCTTGAGTGGAAAAATAAAATCGATGAATTCTGCATTGGATGTTGAGGAGACCGGTGTAAAACGGACCCGCGCGGCAAAATGAACCGGTTTTTTTGGAGTGAAGAACTGTTTATGAAAAAATTTGCAAAAATCACTGAAAATATAGACATGTTGAAGCATCTTCCCGAATCGTCTAAGATTTTTTTGCTCCAGTCTCCACAAATTGTGGTAGACTATCTCGGAATATGAGGGACATAGAGAAATTTTTATAATTATTCTGCTAGCTCCAATCCTTCTCTACAAAGAAGGTCATCAGCAAAATCAAGATACACGCGAGCTGCAAAATAGGGCTTCATAAAATTCGCCACATCTTCCGTCAATTCCAAGATAGAGGAGACCGGAGCAAAATGGACCTGTGAGGCAAAATGATCCGAGATTTTTCTTTCAGCGTTGAGGAATTTGCAAGAAAAATTGAAAAAAATACTCAACAATGTAGACATGACACAGTTTCCCAATTTTCTTCTATTTTTTTCGTGAAATTTTCTCCTCCACTCCGAAAAAAATCCTGCATCATTTTGCCTCGAGCTCTTTTATTCCAGCGAAACTCATTTTTCTCACAAAAAAATTCCTGGAAATTCTGAATTCACAAGTTCTATCAATTCTCTCATCTCCAGAAATCAATCAAAACAAAAAAAAAAGATTATCGAAAACATCCTCGCGCTTTTACCACTTGCAAGAAAAAATCTCAGAGTCAATAAAAAAATTAAAAATCCCAGTAAATGATAATAAAACGTTTATTCCTTGGATTATATCGAAGAATTCTGAGTGCCGCGTAAAAGTGAAAAAGAGAATAAGACAAGAAGATGGCAAAAGCCAAAGTAAAGTGAGGTGAAGATTGTGCAGGATTGTGTTTGGTTGTGTGATGGTAGGTAGGAAGAGCGGGGATGAGAGGTCTGCTCCACCTCGATCGCGTGAGAAAGCGGCTTCACTTGGGCGCGATAAGAGGGTAAGAATCCTCGCGCCTCAAGGTGATTTTCATTTAGGTGCGGGAAACGAGTTATAACGTTGACATTTGGATTACATGGTGTCTCTTCAATGGCCACCCTCAAGCTTCCTTAAAACTGATGAAAATTGAAAATTAATCCCTCATCATTCATCTATGATTTTTTTCGAGGTACTCTACAGGAGTTCGGTCGATAATATATGAAGAAAAGAGAATTTTTGAGTTATTTCAGGTAAAATAAACCAGGATTTTTTTTGAAGTGAAGGAGTTAATGAAAAAATCTGAAAAAATTCATGGCGATGATGCAGTATGTCTATATCATAGGGTAATTTTCACAATTTTTTGGTGAACAAAAATTTAGTGAATTTTTTACATCCTCATCATCAGTGTTCATTTTTTTTTATTCCCTCAATTGCAATTTGTCTCGACTATCATGTCAAAGATATAAAATGATGAGAAATGAATAATAATCATATTTGCACTCTTAGAAAACACATCATGAAAATATTTTTCTGAAGTATAAGTGTGGAATAATCGATGAAACTTTTTATTTTCAATTTATAAATCCCTGCATGATATGAAAATCCCAATTTCAGATACGATCACGAAATATTACAAGCATCTTGTCACATGAAGGCATAAATTATTTGTAAATTCACGAAACATATCTACTGAACTCTTACAAGTCTCTTGTCAGTTTGAGTCATATAATGTTCGTAAATTCACGAATGATATGTACTGTTAATATTGTACTTTTATAAGCTTCTTGATAGTTTGAGTGACAAAATATTGATGAATTCATTGACTTTATACGCAGTACTTTTTCAAATTTAGTGTTCTTATGAAGTACCATTTTCTTGTAAATTTCACTGAATATTTTCATGGAATCCTTCTTCATTGAAAATATTTGCGAAAATTGCCAAAGTTTTTCTAATAGTGTGACTTTCCAATAATGCTATCAGAAAGTGATTCTTTTTCCTATTTTGGAGTAAATCTTCCTTATTCTGTCAATACTCAATATTTCCAACCACTTTGATTATTGATATTTTATAGGCAGTTCCATAAAAGATCCTACAAACATGGAAAATGTGAAGAAATTATGATTATCAAGATCCACTCAAGACAATAATGGCTTAGCAGTAAAAGCCGAGTCGTCCATAATCAAATCCGTCAAAACACAATTCTACATGCTGGAACACATCTTTATTTTTTGTTCTCCAAAGAATGCGTCATGCGCCATGGCTAATGACGTGTCGGATGAATGGTAAAAAAAAGTCGCACGCTGAAATCGTAAACTCAACGGCGCTTCAAGTTCAAAGTAAATTTTTACGCTTATCGTTTATAATACAAGTGATTCTTTGATTTTAATATTTAAATGTTTATTCATATTGTTTTTTTTCGCGCACGAGCTCAGCTCTGTTTCTCCCGATAGGAGAGGAGAAGAGGGAAGTTGTTGTCAACAAAAGTGGAGAAACTAGACCCAACGTTTTTGGAGCTCAGTCAAAGAAATTTACCGACGTGTTATGAGTTACTAATCCAATCAAAAATTAATTTCAAAAATCTACTCAAAATTTATAGATTCCTATATCTTTAACGATTTTATCGGATCGGTAGGAAAATTCGCTCAGTAAAATGCAACAATGCAATTAATTTTGGTCCATGGGCTTTCGAGATAATTCAAAAAACAGAAAACACCAAGTTTATGATTTTTGCATTTTTTTTTCACAAAACAAATGGACCAAAAACTACAGCATTAGAGTGTTTTTCATCAGAAATTTTCATAAAAATTGTATGAATAAAATCACTACAAAAGCCAAGACAATTAACATTATGATTCCCTTAATTGAAAAAAAAAAATAATAATAATTTTGGTCCAGTACTCAATTGAAATAAAGTACACGTCGCGTCTGGAGTGAGGTCCGAAGGCACACAACTTCTCTGCAACAAGTACAAGGGTATAGAGAGAGGAGTAATGTACTTCTATCCTTCTCAAATGTCTACAGCTCTCTCACTCATTTGGTTTCCCACGAGAACCCACCGCCGCCGCCTTCTGGAATGTCGCTCTCTCCCTCTTCCTCACCTCTCCCCCATCTTCATCCCACCCATCCCTCTCTCTTACCTCACCCGTGGTCTTCACTCCCGCTCCTTAAAAACCCTCCACCAAACGTTTTCTGAAGTCCACTATCTCTGGCTCTTTTGCTCCCGTTTGTTCCTTCCTTTACCCATCGAAAAACCCATCCTGATATACCTTACACACAAAACCACCTATCTTACTCCTTTACCCTTTGAGCTCTCACGTTATTCCTTACCATTCTCTCTCTCTCTCTCTTTCTCTCTTGCGCTTCTTTTTTTCTTTACCATCATCTATCTGTCTTTCTCACACATTTTATTTTCTCATTCTTCTTTTCCACTGTCGACGAAGCTAAATAGGGTTGTGCGGCCACATATACATTGCATCTTTGCCTTGATGCTGCGAAAATCTGGAGACGAGGGATAAATTCGCGACAGAAGCATTACTAATATTTTCAGCTAATTTGAGAGCGTTACATGTGGAATAACCGTAGAAACAGGAGTACTCGCTGCTGATAGCCAAATAGGAGAGGAATGAAAATATTTTTAGGGAAATGAGAAACGAATGAAGGAGAATAAGGAGCGGAGGATTGAGGGAAATTGATTTTTGGAGACAGTAAAGTTCTCAAATCTGCAAAATTCCGATTTAAGACGCTAAAACACGATTAATTTTGAAAAAATAATTTTTGAAATATTTAAAAAATATTTTCCTTTTTATTTTAATTTTTTGCATCATTTCGGGGGCTATTGGATCAAATGGGATTCTGTCACATGACTCTCCGAAATTTACTTATTTTTCCATTGATGGCTTGCCAATTGTCGAAATTCATCAACATCACAATCCCACGATTGAAAATTTTCTCTTCAAAACTCAATGTACTTTTCTTTTCATGACTGTTCGTGGAGAATTTCCACATTTTCTTGAAAATCTTATTCACTTTTTTTATTGAATGACAAATATCTAAATTTTTGGGAAATCAATGAAGAAATTTTTACGTTTGATGAGGGAATTTAATGAAATTTTCCATTGGAAGAACATTCTGTTCCCATTTTTATAAAATTCTGAAAGAATTTTCCAGCCACATCTTCGTGGAAGTTGATGATAGATGTATTTTCATTGTATTTTGACATGTTTAATGTCTCGAAAACAGTTCTCGAATTCCTCCCTTTTTTTGAGGAAAAAAGGGAAGTTCCGGAGGCCCAGTGATGAGTCGAAAGATTTATGACTACACAAGCTTTTTGGTTATGAATGGGGGATTCCTTTATTAATGGAGAACCCGGATTTCGAAGTTTTTCACCTCTGGCTCTGGCGTGACTAATTCAACCAAAACCGTTCTCTTTTTTTCTTACCACTAATTGTTTAAAAGTCACCTTCATTATCTAAACGTTTATTTTTACCTATCATCTTTAGTCACGTATAAATTAGATTATAATGATCCGAAAAAATTGGGCCATAGCCCCCCCCCCCCCCCCCCTCCTCCTCTCCAGCTCAACAAGTGTGTTTTTTTCTATTGATTAGTATTTCTTCTAAAGAATTCCAAGATTCTTCCCCCACCAACATCCCCCCTCCCCTCTTTTATGTCTCACAGCGTCTATTCCATTAAACGTTTGCAGTAATAATAATGATGGTTTACACATTGCTACCTATGTTTCTACTGTGCAAAAATAATAAGATGGTCGCTTCGAGCACGATTGCGTGTACATCGGGTGTCTCCATTTACCCTACATGAACCGCTCGACAAGAACAAAAAAAAGGGTCTTAATCTGCCCCGAAATTCCTCAAAAAAATTGCCGGAATCAAAAGAATAAGAAATTCGTGAAGTCAAAATAATTTGGCAGAACGAATAAGCAAGTGAAATCGAATCAATTGAAATGTTAAATAAATTGTGGTATTTAGTCTGCATCACCCTGTGTGTTGCATGGCCAAGTTGCAGACGTAATACGAGACTGGCTATACGAGAGGCCAGGCACATAATGCCTCCCCCTTTCCTTCACGACAGTGTCTATCGCGCTCTTTGGTGCCTGATTTACCCCCCTTTTCAATCTCACAAAATGAGAAACAAAGAAGAAAAGAACAGGGATACTGTAAAAAAAATTGTAAGAGTAAACCGGGGAGTCCCCTTCAGTGTCGGTAATTATTGACTGTAATGTGCTACTTGCCTGACTAATGCTATGACTCTTACATTGTTACGCATTTAAATGGCCTTAATCACCGTGATCCATTTACAATCTACATGATAATTTTGTTATGCGATTAGATTTTATTTGCTCATTCGTAATCCAATTGCTGTGAATAAATACCGATAATTCTTATCGGGATTTTGCTTAATTGGTGATTGCTTGAGTGCAGTACTTGGTTATCGTGGAATTTCTCATTTAATTGAGTGGACAGAAAAAATTAATTGGTCGTAGTTGAGAACACCGGAGATATTGTCCGATTGACTGAGTTGATACAGCGGTCGATAATAAAGGGTGCATCATCTGGAGATATTGCTAAGGAATTGATGTACTCATGGGTTCCTTCTGAAGGTATGTGACGATTGATTTCGCTTTTTCAAGATGGCTGTATAGTCAGTGGACTAAAGGCCAGCTGCACCACATGCAGCCCAATAAAGAAGATTTCGCTTTTATAGACTGATGGACACAAAGATTAGTCCTCAACTACCAGTAGATAAGGTAAATCGATCGGGAGTTCCACTGCTCAATCTTTTACACAAATTTTGAAATTTTCCTCATAAAATGGAAATTTTTTTTAAGGAATAACGAGACGTAGTGCATCCTTTAAGATTGCAAATGAATTTTTTGCTCATGGCTTTTATTTTATCAAGGAAACTAATATTCTGGGACGCATTTTTTGATTATATTTTACACGAATTCTTTTTTTTGCAGCCCTTGAAATTCTCTACAGAAAAAGCTTCAGATGAAATTGCCCAGCTTCGCGGAGTTTCCGAGATATTTCATTAAGAATTATTACAAAATTCATCAGTCTGATTTCACCTCTTCACTATTCAATTAATTTTTATTATAGAGCTGCAATCTTGAGAAAAATGCTTTTTTCATTCGCATTCTCCTTAGGAAATGAATGGAATTGTTATATGAATGGGATTTTCCCTGTAATCCGTATGCGCATCTATTCATGATTTCTTTTATAGACTCTGGATTTTTGAAAATTCTAGATAAAGGGGATTTCTTGATAGCCCGCAATTTCCACATGCGCCGTTGATTTACATGAAAACCAGCCTTGATAGTTGTCAACGATGGAGAACCAACGCAATGTCATTTCATTCAGTAAAAATTTGTTCCTTTTGCTCTTTGTGAATCATTTGAAACGAAAAAAATACAATTATTTTTTCTCTATCGATTATGGAATCGACAGGTGGAGATTCGAGTGATTTTAGTCCAATGGAGTTGCTGCCAACAGAAATTTTGCAGAAAATTTTCATTGGTCTTCCAGTTAATGATAGAGTTCGTGTGGAAAGAGGTATTATAAACAAATTTATCAAATTCAGTAGGGACAATGACAAATTCAGTAGAAACAGACGAATTCGATCCTTTATTGAAGAATATCTCGGAAAGTAAGCAAGATAGAGTGATTTTACCCTGCCTAGCAGCTAAATATAGGGAGAAAGAAAAATCGATCGGTGGGATTGAATCGAGAACTTCCGAATCGTCAGTCTATTATCTTTTTTTTATTTCATAGAGTTTATTTTTGGAACACGTTAATACATTTTTTGAAAGGTCTAAATAACTTCAAAAGTTAAACCCTCATGTAACAAGTTATGAAATGTTATCAGCTTCAGTTGCCACCCTCAATTTTGTTAGGAGATCTTTTTTGCATAAAATTAATTATGTAGAAAAAAGTCACTTGATAAATTCTCCTAAACTTAGCAATTCCCGAGATATATTGCAATAAACCGAAAAATAATAAAAAAATTCATAACAATTCTAGTCTTCAGCTTTTTGACAATACTGTAGAATCGCCGTGTAAACAGTGTTTGAAATACATTAAAAACACCAGGTTTACACCGGAGTTACACCATGTTTATACTGGAGTGAGACGTTATGAACACTAAAGGCGCGTGAAGGTAGTAGGATTGAATTGGGGTTCACGTTTAACACCATGATTTTTCGTATTCTATCGAAAGAGCTGACTTCGCTCTATGTCTGCAAAATTTTAGTTTGATTCCCTGCATGGAGGATCCTCCATGATTCCCTGTGTAGTTTGAGCGTAATTGCTTAATAACGTGGTATTACACTTGGTGATATCTCGAGAATGGTTCATTTTACAAAAAAAAAGGTACAGAGACATTTTTCCTGCCAAATTCAATTTTCTACTTTTTTATCCCAAACTTTTTCTTCTCACATCAATATTCTTCATATTTTCATTTTTTTTTCGCGAACGGTTCGGAGATAACTTTCTAATCGTTCGCGGGAGAAGATAAAAATTGAGAATTCCGTGCGTTCGAACGCAATAACTCTAAAGATATTTACATGAGAAAAAAATAGGTAGTTGAATTGGGAAGGAAAAATGTCTCTATAGTTGTTTTTTTTTGTAAAATGAACCATTCTCGAGATATCGCCATAAGTGTTAAACTACATTATCAATTAATTACGCCCAAACTACACGGGAAATCAATTCGAAATTTTGCAGAGATATACAGTGAAGTCAGCTCTTTCGATAGAATGCAAAAAATCATAGTGTTAAACGTGAACCCCAATTCAACCCTACTACCTTAACACCGTATCGCCAAAAGCATTAGGACTTGCTCTTTTGCATGAAGGATTTTTTGTATGGCGCTTGAAATTCCCCATAAAGAAGATATTGTCGAAATCGCCCTATTTCGTATATTTTCTGACAAATTCATGGAAAAGGACTGAAAGAAAAATTCAGTCATCCTGTTTTAACTCTTCATTATTGAATAATCCTTGTCACTAATTCCTTGAAATTACTTATTACAGTTTGCAAAAGATGGAAAAATGTGTCTACCAAAGAAGTATGGAAAGATGTGCAAGGACTATTCATTGCATCAAGGTTTTACAACTATGACCTATTGGATTACTACTTCGAAGACACAAATAAATTCAGTAAACTCAGCACGATGGAGAACAATATACTTTATATTGATGGTGGTGAACGTGGTGTAATTCACAGCTTAGTTTCCAGAGCTGGGCAACATGTTAAAGAATTCATCTGTCATTTGTATCCTATTCATACATACGATGACTTCACACTATCAATCGTCGCTACATACTGCTATAACATTGAGAATATCCAATTGTTGCTTGTTGATGACTCGAATATCGAAGTGCTTTCGAGGCTCTTGGAATTCAATAAAAAATTACACTCATTTTCGTGCCGTTATGATATGAATTGTCTTGAAATAGTTCCGCTGAAAGACTGGAAGTCATTGTACATTGGGGGGCACACCCAATGTCCGGAAGAACGGTTGCAAGGCATTCAGAAAAAACAGTGGGAAAAAAAAGTGGTTGCACTTATCAAAAATTCACCATCTCTTGAAAAAATCTATGTCTACGATTGGACACCGAATATACTAATAGCTATTTCAGAATGTAGAGAGTTGAAAAATTTGGTCTTTCCAATCCAGGATGAAATAGCAACGGATAACCTAATGATGAACACGTCTCTACTGAATCGTTTAACTTGTTTGAAGGTGGAAGTTAGAGAGGATGAGGATGATCGGATAGTTAATTTACTACGTCATTGTATAAATTTGAAAAGTCTGCACCTCTATTTCAATGAATGTAATTATTGTTTATATATTATTTCAACATATCTGAGGTGCATTCTGACTGAACAAATCGTTGAAGATTGCGTAAATTTAGCCAAACTCTCACCTGAAATTATTCGGAATGGGCGAAGGTACATTAAGCTCATAGTCCAGTCTAAATTATAAAAACATCCCACATTGATTCTAGACTGTGCCAAAAAATCAAAGAAGAAATATGACTGCGTAGGTTTTGTACCCAATGAAAAATATGCATACAGAAAACTAAGGACAAATTGTTTTTTCTATTGATAAAAATGGTTGAATTTGTGAAATTTGTTTTTTTTTCTAACATTTTTGGCATCCCTGGGGGCAACGGTCAATCACAGAGAGAAAAGTCGTAAAACCTTTTTCGTAGAATATGAGATGCTCCTCAAAAGATAGCGAAAGTTAGCGATGATATTTCTTGAACTTTTATTGCCTCAAAGTGAGAAGCGACTTCGGGTATGAGCTTGGTGAAATTTATGAAAACTTTACTGGTTTCTTTATTCTGAACGCACCTCAGTAGTGAGGAAGTTAATCCGAATGAGTCGATTTCTTCTGTTCATTTCTCATCGAGAGTATCTCGAAAAATGAACGAGATAGGGCGATTTCAAAAAAATATTAGAGTAAAATCGCCCTATCTCGTTCACTTCCTAGAATATTGCTTAAATGAGTGACAGAAAATAGACGTATCCTCTTCACTAATGCTTTATTCTTTCAATTAATTTCAATGATTGCTCACTTTTTAGGCAAATTTCCGGATCAAGTTCAAGAAGCTGTATTGGCCCTCCCAAAGCTGGAGACCTTGGAACTCGACTCCGCTGACTTCACTGACAAACTTCTGAGTCGTTTACTACATTTCCGACATTTGAGATTCAATAATACTCTCCTTTCTGTTACCGAAAATGGCATATTCCAAATGATAACAAGCTCAGAATGTCTTGAAAAATTGGAACTTCTCGATATTCAACTTACAACGGAGTTATTCAAGAGACTTGTTCAAAACACTAGAAAGCGTTGTAAAATTTTGAAAATGAGGGTTGATCCTTATAATCATGAAAAAGCATCAGAGATATGTAAAAACTCTAAGATACACATAATCAAAGAGAGGGATGATTTAGTGGAAAACATAGAAAATTGCATATTATACTACTAGTGAACCTCTGCGCCGGAAGAATGAAAAAAAAAAATATGTTTTAAAAAAGAGATGAGAGAAGAACAATAGGTACATTATGTCGAGATTGCTATATCACCAAGGTACGATTATTTCTAGCAATTCTCAGAAAAATTTGTGATTATCCCTAAAATTATCAGTATTAAAATTTCACTATTTGTACTGAGAAACATCATTAAAGTTGAATTTTGGATTGTTAATTTTCATAATAAAACTCAAATATCAAATTGTGACGCTACATGATCATTGTGTTCTATAATGTGAACTTTTTCCTATCTTTCTCATGAGATGAATTAGATTATGTGAATGGATGAAGTCTTTTCTCTAATCTGAACGTATTTATGATTCCTCTTATCAATTACAAATTTTTTGAATATTTAACCCGTCAGCAGGCGCGCTAGCTCGCCAACGGACTCTAGGCGCGCGATGAGAGATTCTCTCACACCTGACTATCTCGAGAACTAAGTGAGATAGAGTAATTTTGTCCGAATCCTTTTTCGTAGAGCTTATAATTCTCCACAAGAAAGGATTCTTGCAAAATTGCCGTATCTTGCTTAGTTTCCGAGAAATCTAACAAAAAATTGATGGCAAAATTAAATGGATTTATCTGAAAATTTTTCGTATTTTGATAGATTCAGTTCCGTTTACGAAGAAATATTTTAGAAGAAGGATTAGAATGAGAAGGGGGTATCACCAATGCTATCTACAGCGACTGAGCCATGCTTACCTACCGACCACGTTAGGCGTGCGATGAGAGAAAATCACACGCTGCCCGATGGCACGGAAGGAAAAAAATTTTTTTCCAAAAGGAAAAATTATTTTCGAAATTTTGCGATCACCATAATAAAGTCGAATAGTTTTTTGACAAATACAAAAAAAAATCGTGATATTTCACTCATTTGTAAAGGTAGTTTCCTATACCTTCAAAAAAAAGTGTGAGAGAGTCTCATAGCGCGACCGCTGACGGATTAAGATAGAGGGGATTCCCCGATAGCCCGCAGTTACCACATGCACCATTGATTTACTTGAGAGCAAGCCTTGTGATCTAGCTCAATGAGAGAGAGGCTCATGCCCCGTCACCACTAGTAGAATCTGGTGCTCATGTGAAAGATTTTATATGAATATTTCATACAGATTTTTTCTGATGCTCCCATCGAAAAGCCTGGGAAATTCCAGGTGGAAAGTAGAGATCAAATAGATTATTCAGTGTTTTTGAATAGAAATTCGACTATCTTGAACCCAAAAAAGGTCAAATTCCCGAAAGATTTCCAAAAATCAACTCTGACATATCATTTCCATATGAAATTCTTTCAATTCCCATTAGTATTGCTTCCCAATTTTCTTCTGGTGGCTCTGGATAATCTGGAGACTTTTTCGATAGATTTTTAACAAGGAAATCTATGATCAAAAAAGTTTTTGAAAATAGAAAAAAATAAAATTTTGAAAGAAATACCTCTTTCTTGTATTTTTGAGATTTTTTCGAGAAGAAAAACTGAAATATCGTGGAAACCAAACGAGATAAAGCGATTTCACCAGATTGGGGCAAAAAAGACGTATCTCCATTAGTTGGCAGAATCTTCCCAGAAAATGATAAGAAAATTTAATATTGCATAAGTTGAGGGAATAAATTAGTTGTTTTAATGACTTTCTTGGAAACTGAACAAGATAGAGTGATTTCCCCCTCTTCATTTTATGAAGCTCGTAAAATCCTGTACGAAAAAAGCTCAGAGTAAAATTATTCCATCTCGCTACCTTTCCAAGATATTTTATCGAGAATTCTCATAAAGTCCATTAGTCTGATTTCAACTTTTGTTATTGAATTAATTCTCTTGATAAAGCTAGCCTTCTGAAAAAAGCCTTCCGCATTCGCATCTTTTCATAGAATAAATAAATGATGTGTGGATGGAATTTCTCCATATGTGCACACATCAATGATTTTTTCATGGATCCTGAATATTTGGAAATGGCGAACAACGAAGATCTCTTGATAGCTCGCAATCTCCACATGTGACTCATTATTGATGCTAGCGAAGAAACTATTCACAGCAAACATTCATATCAATGAATTTGATTAATTCAGCTATCGAATCATTTTTTTCATACCAAAATTTAAATTCTTCGAATTTTATAGTGATTCTCAGCTCGATTCTTAATTGTGTCACGGTGATATAAACTATCAACTAATTAATTTAATTAATAATTATGTTTAATTAATGAGAAAAAACCGTTCACCGTTGATGATTTGTATGCCTTTGTATTTCAACGACATTACTAACTGTATCACTAAAGCCAGGTCTTTCGTGATACACTTGGTGATGATGGTCGAAACGTGCTCTCCTTGAGGGCGATGGTGATCTGTGCATTGGCAAATGCCTTTTAGAATCTGTTTTTCGTTTCATGATTAATGGAGGAAATAAATTCAGTGGGAAAATAATGAAACGACGTTTATATTTTTGGGGGAAATCTCGAAATTCAAAGAAGATATCAAATTTCTTGTGGAAACCTTTTTGCAGAGCAGAATGTACCCTAAAAAAAGGTTTTTTAGGTGAATTTGGATATATTCCTTAGATTTCGAGGTATTTAACGACAATGGAAATCGAAATGCCATTTTACAACTGATATGTTTCCAAACAAATCATTTATTTCAGTTTTCCTCAAATGCGGCGAAATTTTCCAAAAAAACATTTTTTCGGAGATTTTTTCCATTGTAGAAAAATGATTTAGACTGAATATTTCTCCTTGCTCATATTTGGAGGATTTGAGGAAAACTGTATCTAGTTCACTCATCTCGTAGTTTATTCAATCTCGTGTTTGTGAATTGACTATTATGAACTCGGAAAATACCCCACACTTGGTGATCGTGAATAATGCCTCTGAATGATGAGTAAATGACTGAGGATGATGTCTCTCGGCTTGTGTGAGACTCTCCAGGCTCCCTGCTCTCGAATCACTAACTATGACATCCTGAAGATCCTTTGAAACGGAGGAAAATAAGAATTCTTATCAATATATATCCAATTTTTTAATGCAATTCTCTTGGCTGCTGTTTAAAGGGCTCCAATTTTCCCTCGATTGGTAGTTGTGGCTCACGACTGTTAATACGCCTTGCATGATGATTACCACCCGTGTGATTAACCCCCGCCATGATCATCAAGCAGGTGAAGAGAGAAGAACGGTGTTAAACCCCTGTCAGACTCGGTACATTTTTTCGTTTTTTAATTGTCCACAATTCATATGTATAATGCACATACAGGCATATCCTACACAAAACTTTGCCGTACGCTTCAGTCTCTTTCTCTCAACTCTGTTCAATTCATTTGCATAATTTTTTATTTTTCAATATGCAATTAATATTAATTATTTCTTTTTCATTGTGTAAATTCTTATGCAGCATGGTGCATTAGAGAATTATAAAGACTTCTATGAGTATCTAGGACGAAAAGAGTGGAAAAATTGTTAGAAATTCAAGCGAGATTGAGGAAGAGACATTCAACAGTTAATTTTTTGAGAATAACCGAAAAAAGTTGTAGTATTTTGAAAATCTTGGATATATGATTTTTTTTTGCAACTTTGTAGTTGAGCCATACCCCAAATAAGTGTTGTGGTGTTGTGCATAGTATTGATTTCAGAATATCAAAATACTTGGAAGAGTAGACAAAAGAATGAGACATTCAATTCGTTGTAGAAATAAAAAAAAGCATTCGTCCCTTTCCCTTTAAAAAAAATCTCGTATCTCCATTAGTTTTTTGGATAATCTAAAAAAAACAACGTCAACTACATTCATTTTCCTCTCACTTTATGAATGATTTTAAAAATCTGGTTTTAATTCAAGAAAATCACTCTGTCTCCATTTGGAAAGTATGCAGATTCACGGAGTCGTAGGATCTCTGTTTAAATGAATTTTTGCATAACTTCATGCACTTGAAAATGAAAAATTCGAACGTCTCAAAAGTAATATCAATTATGTGGACGTTTTATTCTGTGATACATATGTAATGAAACTTGTCTAGCATCTAAGAGTATCACTAATTAGTCATGAAAATATAATTCTTTGATTATTATTAAATTAAATTAGTAATAATCAGTCATTTATCAATGAATTATTCAAGTTTAGCTGTACACGCACAAACACCACGAATTATTTATTATCAATAGAGAAGAATGGATTCAATTTTAAATAATAAAGGCCGATCCTAAGAAAGGTCACAAACGCCTAATAATCGAATTTATCTGAAGAGAGCAATCTTTTTCTCTATGCAGTCCATTTCATTTATAATATTTATAATTATGTATAATCTCTTGTCATTTCCATTTCTGTTAATTTTAATTCGTTTAAGAAATTTACAAAACGACGGCATTTTTTTCGATTTGCAGGGATTTTTCGTTATTTGAGTGTGTTTCAGTGGTATCAAATAGTTTATAAAATTTATATTTGATAATTATGATTTAATGTAATGGTCCTTCAATTTCGATGATGCTTGAGTTAGTTCTAAACCTAATGAATCAAATTAATTTTTTGTTTCAAATATTTGTTGTTTGTGGATTCAAAATTATAAATTTTGAAATGTGGGGCGGTTTTTTTGCTGCTGCTCTCTACGAAGCTGCTGTTGACGCAGTTTCCAGTTCCTGCGCTGCTGGCCACCATTGCATCCCCTCTTGCGCTTGGGGCCTGAAACATGAATGATTATTGGGACTTAGGGGAAGATGAAAAGGGCACAAGGGTCGGCTACGCCAACGGGTTTTTCTATTGTGTTCAATAGTGTTGCTATTCGACGGTTTTTCCAAATTAGTAGTGTTTTCAGCATTAACATTTACTTTCGTGATTTCAACTAAAAGTCATTCAACTCATTAAATTTTGTACACCAGCTCTTCATAATTTTTTTTGGATGATATTAATCGCGGACAAAGATTTACTGTATTGACGAGCCACGACTAGTTAATAAAATTCACATTCGTGACGAATTCGGGGTTCGACATTCTTTCACATGCTTCCACTTTCTCCACCTGATCACCCTGATTAACTTTCGTGGAAAGTTGAGAAAAATCTACAGGCTTTTGAAAATATATATCGATGGTAAATGAGCTCATCTTTCACCAACTATTCAAGTTTCTTCCTTGCGACCAATAGTTCCACAGATATTCTCGAAAGATTGAATTTTTTCGATTTTGGGGAGGTAAACCCTTTCAAATCTTGGTCAAAAAAATGAATAGTTGGGTATTTGATAATTATGCCTGATAATGCACCAAAATAGATAGATCGAGTGGACTGTATTTACGAGAGGATGAATGCCCCCAAAATAGCAACGACGCTGGTCTGAAATATGAATAGGTTTTCTTTCTCCAATAAAATACATTGATTTATAGATACTTCAACCGACCGAAGCACAAATGGATATCGATAGAAAACCGTCGCATTGATAAGAGATAACGCCGGATTACATGGATTTGACCGTTTTGCCTCATGGCTTGATAACGAGGAATGCGACCGTCTCACCCTGTGGTTAGACGATAATTCCTGTCGAATCCCTCAGCCTTGTTCCCCGGTAGCGAGGCTGGCCCATCCGGAAATGGCCGAGACTATCCGATCTAATTCGACCGAATTTGCCAAAGCCTGAACAATGAAAATTTTAGAAATTAAAAAAAAATCACTTGTGACACATGATTCATAGCTAAAATTTCCTCAGCTGTTCAATAGAATCACCAGAAAATGACCATCTCGAGCTGTTAAATTAAGATGTGCATTTTCCCCAACCCCTACTTCAAATACGATTTTTTGAATTAGAAATGAATCTTCCGACAGAAGCCCGCAAGACTCGAATATCTAACGATTCTCACCTTGTTGCTGCTGTAGTGTTTGAAGCTGCTGCAGTAGTTGAAGCTGCTGCAATGGTTGAAGCTGCTGCAGCGGTGGAAGCTGCTGCAGTAGTTGAGGCTGCAGTTGCTGCTGCAGTGGCTGAGAGTGAAGAGACTGACGTGGCAAAGTTGCAGGCACTGCAGCAGTAGACGCTGATGTGGCTGATACTGATGCTGATTTCGCTGATGCTCCTGCGGCTGTAGTGCCAGAGCTGCTCCAGCAGTGCGTCAAGTTCTGCTGTTGCAGTGCCTGACGCTGCTGATCCAGTCGCTCATCTTCGACATTTCTCAGCTGGCGGACTGCCAGGAGCGCCTCAATTTTGCGTAACCTTTTGCTCAAGATCTCCTTCTCCTGCCGAAGCGATGATTCATCTGAAACAATGCGCAAAAATCCCATTCTCTATGCATTGTTTGAAGATGCCAAAATTGCAGGAAAGTCTTCAATGGTTTTTCATCCAAAGGATGAAAATCGAAAGGTACTCATACTATTTTATCTTTCATCATCGAAAAATCTAAACCAATACCTTCATCACTCTCTTCCAGTTTAATCAGATTCATCCCGTCTCCTGTGCCCTGAACCTCCCTCTTGTACGTCAAATCTGTGAACAATAATATAGATGATGATGGAGTCAAGGGATAGTGCCAGAATGACAGTTAAAATTTTGCCCTTTTTTAGAACAATTTTCACTCACCTTGCTCCCAACTCCACTGACTCATCCTTGAATTTTACCTGTAAAATGATGCAAAAAAACGCAATAGTACAGTGAAGTGCATTTCTCTTGCACTCAACATGAATGAGTGCGGGAGAAATGAAGTTTATTGAGAGAGAGAGAGAGAGAGAGGGATCGAAAAAAATAGTAATTAACGATTGAGTTGATGGAAGAAGAGGGAACAAATTTGAGAGCAAATAAAATTTTATCCAAATGAGATTTCGAAGGAGTAACATCAAGAGTCCAAAGATGGAAAGGGTAATAAGAAGACGTGTAGCTAATACAAGTAGAATGTCAAGTTTGAAGAGGTCAAGGTCATTTCGTGCCTAGGTAAGAAGATTAACACCACTGGATGTAGCTGTACTCGATAACAATAAATCATCGACGAAGATGCTCATTGCCTAGGGTGCGAATGAGGGAAATCAGTGCAAGAGTCAATATCCCCATTAGTAAAATTGAATAATCGTCACTTCATTATCATGAATAACCCCATTGACTAATGACTAATGTCCTTCTTCCGTTTATTTTTTCTTCGCCAATCTCCTTTCATTCCTCTTTCTTCCGGTTCTCCCTTTGGTCTCCAGACAATTCGATTTGTCCAGTCGAATCTCCAGCGTGCTCAAGTAGTCATTTGGCATCACTACTACTGTCAGCTGGACACAAACTGAACGAAATGAGTGGAAATAGTAGCACAGAAGGGAATAGGGCAATTTCATTTCTAGATAGTTCCACTACTGGAGCAAATTTCTCAGCGGCTCATAATAATTTAACCGGTTGCGAGAGCAATACTGAGGCCGAACAAGTGGCCCTATGGAAGAGAAGAGTTAGAACACTGCGGAAGATACTGCTGGGATTCAACCAAGCGAGTTTGTTGAAAAGAAATAAAATCAACGATACTTTTATCTGAAAATTCCATAAATAACGACTGGGCAAATGGAAATAGACCAGACAAATTCATCTACATTCTGAACTACTTTTCAGTTTTCTTTCTGCCTTTTTCTCATTGAATTCTCGCGAGTTTGAGAAGGAAAATTGTAATTTCAAGAATCCCAGAGGATAGTACTCGGACGTTACGGCCCCGTGACTCTTCTGATGGCCAATTTTTCTCCTTTATTTCTTCTCTCTCGATGATAAAGAGGAGGAGAAAAAAATCTTATCAAGTTTTAACGGTGGAAAGTGACAGTAAGAAAAAGCTTTAATTATCGTGCAATGCGTAATTCGCCTTGCTTTCCAATGTAGTTACTATCATCAACTATTTTAATTGTCCAATAATCGATTATCTGAAGTCCTTCGATTCATTATTATCACCCACTTATTTCCAATCGTCACATGTATTCATCAGTCAGATGAAATATTAATTTCGCACCGAATTAAAATAATAGAAAAAGGGTCCACGCAATGACTTTATCAATGATACACCAATTCAAGAGGCAATTGCATCCGATGACGATAAAAAAATAGCAATCGAGAATGAGGGAATTTGGGACTGAATTGTTCAAAGATATTTGTTTCCTTTTCTTATTTTTTATTACTATTTCCAACGAAGAGAGAGAGAGAGTAATGAGGATCTTCAACGGCACACATACTGAAATGTTTTGATTTAATAAAAAGAAATCACAAATGCCTTTTTTTTATTAAGAGTAAAGCGAATCTGAAAGAAATAAAAGAAAATCGAAAATCATGACGATTAAAAAAGTGAAATTGTTGGGGAAAGAAACTAAAGACAAGAAATCAATGAATTTTAACTTATCTTCGCATTATCTCTCATTTCTACTTGATTCAATTATTTTAATTACGAATTAAATATGTGAAGTGATTGAGATTCTTGGGAGAATTAATTTCACTCCTGAATTCTCCGCTTTTCTTTTTCCTGTAATTGAGATGTGGCGTCAAACACCAAGAGAAAGAGATGAATGCTAAAAAAAGCAAGGAATAATCATAAAATGAGAACAAACGGATTATGAGAAACAGAAGAAGAAAATATAGTAATAATTTAAATGTTCAAGCAACAATATCATCGATGGACCATTATTTATATTCACAGAAACAATTTTTTCATGCTGGCAATAACCAAACCCCCTTTATTATTATTTAATATTTGATAAATCAATCGATTTAAATAAAAACTTAAAAATTAGTTGAACATACCTCGAAAATAATGGTTCAAAACATACGTTATTGAAAAAATTATTGATCTTCCTGATTTCACGTTAATGGCGACAATATGATGCAGAATGCACGCGGTGCTAATAATCCGCGACTCGAAATTGTATTATTGCGTGTTTCAATTGTTTGAACTCGTCCTCGCAACACTGCCTATTTCTCCTGTGGTGCGTTCAGAATGAACGAAATGATAGAGGTTTGGTAAATATCACTCAACATATATATATATCATATGTATATGTTGAGTACTAGATGCCGCCATGTTGGAATAATCTTCATACCAACACTGGCGACGTCAATTCACATGAAAACCAGCCTCAAGATTCGTCAACACTGAAAACCTCCACGCAACGTTCATCATTTCAGTCAGTGAAAAATTAGTTTCGTTTGCTTTTTGTGAATTATTCTTTCTTCTACTGACTATTGATTATGGAATCACGGGCAGATGACCTAATGGTCAAAGACATGATAAATAAAAAGCAAAAGATTATGGAATTGACAGATGAAGATTCAATGGATTTTAGTCCAATAGAGTTGCTGCCAACAGAAATTTTGCAGAAGATTCTCATTTCTCTTCCAGTCCATGATAGAGTTCGCGTGGAAAGAGGTATTACAAAAAAATTCAGTAGCAAAAATGTGAAGCAGGAAAGGTCGATTCCTTTTTGAAGAATATCTTGGAAACTAAGCAAGAAAGAGTGATTCTACCCTTACTTTTTTTATCGCTCTTGAAATTCTCCATAGAAAAAGATGTAAGCAAAATCGCCCTATCTCGCTTAGTTTCAAATCTATTCTTCAAAATCTAAATGAAGAAATAATGCAGTCATCTTATTGAACTTTTTCATTATTGAGTAACTTTTGTGCCATGAATTTCATGAAATTTCTCATTACAGTTTGTAAAAGATGGAAAAATGTGTCTTCTGCAGGAGTATGGAAAGATGTACAAGGGCTAATTATTGCCAGAAGGTTTAGAGATGACTCTGACCAATTCTGTCATCCGTTCAATGACTCAAACAAGTTCACTGAATTCACGACGATGGAGGACAATAGACTGTATATTGCTGTTAATGAACTCGCAGTTATCCAGAGTCTAGTTACCAGAGCTGGACAACATGTCAAGGAATTTATCTGTGATTCTCATATTTATAATAGCAATGCTGTGTTATCACTTATTGCTACACACTGCCATAACATTGAAAGTATTCAATTAGACGCTGTTTATGAGTTGGACATCGAAGTATTCTTGAAGGTAGTAAACAGTAACAAACAATTGAACTCATTTGCGTGTGGTTGTATAAACAATATAGAAGAACTACCACTGAGAAACTGGAAGTCATTGTATATTAAGAGAATCATGTTTGGGAGAAAAAATACTTTGTTTATACCAAATACAGAAAAAATGGTTGCACTTATTGAAAATTCACCATCTCTTCAAAAATTCTGTTCACTCAAATGCACACCGCATATATTCACAGCTCTTTCAAAGTGTAAACAATTGAAAAATTTGTTCTTCTCAATCGAGTATGGAGTAGAGATAAATGACCTGATGATGGACGCCTCTTGGTTGAATCGTTTAACTTGTTTGAAAGTGAAATGTAGAGAGGATGATGATGATCTGATAATCAATGTACTACGTCACTGTATCAATTTGGAAAGCCTGAGCTTATATTACGACAGTTTTAATTATCGTTTATATATGATTCCAAAATGTGCGTGGTAAAAAAATAGAACAGAATAAGTCAATTTTCCTCTGTCAATTGTTTGTTGAGAGTATCTCGGAATTTGGAAAAAAAAATAGGCGATTTGAAGAAAAAAATCGGGCAATATCACCCTATTTCATTCAATTTCTGAGATATTGCTGGAAATAAGTGACAAAAAATCGACGAATCTTCTTTGCTAACGTCTTGATCCTTCAATCAATTTTAATAATTGCTAATTTTCTAGGTGCAATTCCGATTGTAGTCCAAGAAGCTGTATTATCTCTTCCGAAGCTGGAGTCCCTGGAAATCGATGCCCCTGACCTGACTGATAAATTTCTGAGTCGTTTGCTGAAATTCAAACATTTGAGACTTAAGGGAATTGATTTTTGTCCCATTACAGAAAATGGGATATTCAAGATGATAACACGCTCCGAGTGTCTGGAAAAATTGGAAATTTTCAATATTAGTCTTACAGAGAAATTCTTTAAGAAACTCGTTCGAAACACTAGAGAGCGTCGTAAAATTTTGCAAATCAAAGTTGATCCTGAAGTTCATGAAAAAGCGTTGAAAATATGTAAAGGTTCTAGGATACATCTAATTAAGGAGTTGGATGATTTAGTGAGAAACATAGAAGATTGTTTATAGCTGGTGAATCACGATCTTTACCCTGGAAGACTTAGTTTTTCATGTGTCAAAAGAGAAATGAAGGAACGACAATGTTACGATGATATTGCTGCAGTAACCAGGATACCCCTATTTCCACCCGTGATCGAAGGAATTTTTGAATTTTTCCATGTAATGCGGGAACTGGGCTTTACCATGTCTCGAAAATTATTAGTGCAGAATCGTTAACAAAGAGAATTCGAGTGTTTATACTGGAAAAATTATTAGGGTTGGAATGTGAATTCCGAATTATTAATCTCCATAATAAAACTGAAATATCAAATTGTAGTCTACATTATTGTGTTTCATAACATAAACTTCATTCTAATTAATTGAAACGAGAAGTCCTCACTCGAAACTTTCTCAGTATGTGAATTAAACTGTGTGAATGGATGGTATTGATCCTTCAATCTGCATATTCATTTTTTTTTCCATGAATTCTGAATTTTCCAAAATTCTAGACAAAAGGGATTCTTTGATAGCCTGCAGTTTTCACATGTGACGTTGATTTACATAAACACCAGCCTCGAGATTTGTCAACAACGGAGAAACTCATACAATTGTCATCATTCCATTTATTGAAAAATTTGTTCTATTTGCTCTTTGTAAATTATCCTTTCTCCATTGATTGTGGAATCAACCGGTGAAGAATCAATTGATTTCACTCAGATCGAGTTGCTGCCCACAGAAATTTTATAGGAGATCCTCAGTTATTTTGCTCAGTGCATGATAGAATTCGTGTGGAAAGAGGTATTACGAATAAGTTCAGTAGGGATGGTATGAAGAGGAGAGTAAGAGCTTTCTGAATTCTGTACAAAACAGGATTCATGCGAAATCGTGAGTACGATCAGTCTCTGAGATATTCTCCAAAAAGGAGGAAAAGAAATTCAGTTATCTGGTTTTATCTCTTCATTATTGAATAATTTTTTTTTAA
This sequence comes from Aleiodes leptofemur, assembly GCA_963942555.1. Classification (NCBI taxonomy): domain Eukaryota; kingdom Metazoa; phylum Arthropoda; class Insecta; order Hymenoptera; family Braconidae; genus Aleiodes; species Aleiodes leptofemur. Next base: position 8,569,413 of record OZ012615.1, on the reverse strand, counting down.
ACTTAAAGCACTGAAACCTCTTGAGGTTTATCTATCAGTAATCATGTACATATATATAATTATTGAATAAATGTTTGTGCCATAAATTCCATGGAATTACTCATTCCAGTCTGTAAAAGATGGGAAAATGGGTCGATCGAAGGAGTATGAAAATATGTACAAGTACTAATCATGACCCCGAGGTTTGAAGAAGACCTTGACCTATTTTGTAACACATTCATAGCCTTGGATGAGCCGAGTAAATTTCACACGATGGGGAATAATAAACTCTATATTGATGTTGATGAACCCAGAGTTAGTCAGAGTTTAGCTTCTAGAGCTAGACAACATGTCAAAGAATTCATCCATGATTTCGATTCTTGAAAGGGTTCAATTGTACTATGTTGATGTCCCAGATATCGAAATGCTTTCGCGGCTATTGGAAATCAATAAAGAATTCTACTCAATCGCGTGTTGTCATGCGCTCAATGTTATTGAATTGCTGCCACTGAGAGACTGGAAGAATCATTAAAAATTCACCATCTCTCGAAAGATTCTATGTTTACAATTGGACACCGAATATACTAACAGCTATTTCAAAATGTAAATAATTGGAAAATTTGTTCTTTCCAATCCAGAATGAAATAGCAACAAATGATCTGATGATGGATACCTCTTTGCTGAATCGTTTAACTTGTTTAGAGCTGGCAGGTACAGAAGCTGAGGCTGATCTAGAAATCAATTTACTACGTCACTGTATAAATTTGGAAAGCCTGGGCTTATATTATTCGCCGGGTAACTATAGTTCATATATTATTTCAACATATCATTAGTAAAAACTCAAAACAGAATGAGTTAATATTTGTGCCAATTGTTTGTTGAGAGTATCTCGAAAAATGAAAGATAGGGCGATTTCAAGCCGATAGTTTTTTGTAACTCTTAAAATTCTTGACAAATGAATTACCATATTTCATTTCTTTTCTGAGATATTTGTTACAAATAAGTGATAAAAAATGGACCTATCCTCTTCACTAATGACTTGTTCCTTCAATCAATTTCAATAATTATATTTTTAGGCGTACTTCCAGATGTAATCCAAGAAGCTGTGTTGGCTCTTCCTAAATTAGAGTTATTGAAACTCGACCTCTGGACACACTGCCGAAATTTCGAGTCGTTTGCTAAAATTCAAACATCTGAAACTGAAAGAAATTTATGCTAATAGAATCACAGACCATGGGATTTTCGAAATGATGACAAACTCAGGATGTCTCGGAAAATTCGATATTCTCAATACGAATGTTATAACGAAGTTATTCAAGAGACTCGCTCACGACGCCAGGGAACGTCGTAAAATTTTGAAAATTGGAGTTGATCCTGAAATTCATGAAGAAGCGTCGGAAATGTGTGAAGTTTCTAGAATACATGTCATTACAGAATTGGATAACTTAGTAAGTGATATCAACAGATAGGAATGATGCAGCTGGGGAATTATGTTGGACACTGGAAGATCGTGTTTCTCTCATCATGCATCAAGAAAGAGATGATGAAATGACAATAAACGTATCACGATTAGATTGGTGCACAAGCCAAAGTACCATTATTTCCCCCAGCAATCAACGAAATCTGTGATTATCCCCAAAATTCAGAATCGTAAATAATGAGAATTTCACGGTTTTTACTGGAAAACTTCATTAGAATTATAATTCTGGCACACTTCAAACTATCAAATGCCATAATAAAAGGGAAATATCGAATCGTAGTTCTGCGTGATCATTGTGTATCATGATGTGAACTTTGTTTCAAACGAATGAAAGAAGAATGACCTACTCGTATTTTCCACATAAGAGAAATTATATTGTGTGTATAGATGGATTTTTCTTTTAATCGACATGTGCTCATGATTTTTTCCATCAATTCTAAATTTCTGAAAATTAGAGATGAGAAGGACACCCCTCACAATTTCAAAATGCGACGTCGATTCACTTGAGAGCAAGTTTTATGATTTGACTCAATGAGGGAGAGGCTCATGCGTAGTCACCACTAGTGACTCTGACCGACATTATTTCATCCGGTGGTTTGGTCTAGTAGCAAAGATTGCAGACTTACATGCGAAAAGTCGAGGATTCGAGTTCTGACCGAGCAAAGAAGTCGTACAGTTAATAGCAAGAGGAAAAAGTTTCAAAGCACAGTTTGTGGCATCAAAGTTAATAGCTCGTCATGCTTTTTTTATAAAACAACTGGTAAAGGGGGAGTAGAGCTCCGCCAACTAAAAGTATTTATTTTGAACACTTAGAGTCCAAATTTTTTGATCATTTTTTAGCCATAGCTAGTTTTAACTGTCGCATTGATTATAATAATTTCAAAATTTAACTTTATTAAGGTGAAAATATGTTTTTTGAATATCTTGCTTCGAGTTAAATAGCTCGAAGTAATTTCATTGTTTTCAACAAATCAATGAATAAATTTAAGCATTTTCAAGTTTTTATTTCTGAAATATAAGAGGAATAATAATTATATTCAATGGTTGTTTTTTTTCATTCTATTGGTTACCAACTTCCAACAAAAGCTACATGTTTTTGGGAAAATTTAATTAGGATTTTGTCTCTCAACCTTGAAATCTTGTGACCGCCCTTTGGTGAAACATAATACAATACATTAAAACAAAAAAACTCAAAAAAATCCGGGGAAATTTAATTTGGTTTGGCGGAGTGAAACTACCCCATTACCCAATTTTCTCTGTTCCCATAGCAAATGACTTTTACAAGCTATTCCAATAATATATCCAAAAATGAACGAAATTGAGGAAAAAAAGCTTGAAAAATGAGTCAAATAGCGTGAAATGCCTCATATTTAACAGAGTTGTTTTTTTTAAAGACTGACATGCTTTAGCTTAATAACGAACTGGTGATAACAATGTAGAAGTCATAGATAATAAAAGGTGTGAGTCCTGTGTATAAGCATAGCATTTACGCCCCTTTGTTTCTAAGGTGACGATAAACGAACACTTTCTAAAAACATCATTTCTCGATGTTTTGAATTAGTTTGAGTGATATTATGATGAAATTTCAAAATCGGAAAAAATTAAAATTATATAGCTTCTATTCAACTCGCCGAAATGCTTTTAAGGAGCCTTTTCATTTCGAAATGTACTATCATTCGTTTATTGATGAGTTTGTAATTCTCCACATTGTACACAGGCCTCATATAAAAAATAAACAATTTGAAAAAAAGTAGCTTCCATTCGGAAGTAAAAAGGGGAAAAAAAGGATATGAAAATTTATCCGAAAGCAGCAACGAATTTGTTGGAAATACTGGCTTCTGACCAGCCTACATGCTCGCTGATAAAGTAGATGATGTATCTTATCTTATTATGTCGATAGTCAAATAGAAGAACACAGTGAGTACTGTAGAATTTCTTAGTCGATATATTATCCTGTTATGTATATTGAAAGAAATATATGATGAAATTAACAAAATTGGAATGGTTCCATTTCACACACCTTAAGTTACAACAAGGACAAGTAATGTCATTCAAATAAAAATTTTGAAGAATCATTGAGGACAATTTTTTTTTCGTTCAACTATATTTTTGTCTCAATACAAGGCGAATTGTCTAAAATTTGAAGATTTACTAGTACCGAACGGAAATTTTCACATAATCTACAAAAATAGGGACATCAAATTTAATCAGTTTCGATACTAAAAATTTCATTCGAATTAAGGAGGAACTTCAGTTCTGGCTCAAATCAAGGAAATGTGGCAGAGTCCTCAAACTTTCTCAGCAAGTTCATTGAGTGTTTAACAATATACACTAATTTTTGAGGATTCAGTGATCGTGAAATGAGGAAGAACAATAGATATCAAAGTTGAATTTTTTTTCATAATATCATACGGACCGTTGAACAATTTAGTGAAATTTCTGTATACCTGGCGCAGTCGGTAATGACGTAATCGTGCTACAGTTATTTATTGCCCATATAGTCTCATGCAAAAGGATCAATTTTCATAATTATTTTCTTCCTTAGTTCACGGTCAATAAATGCCAAAGAAATTGTATCCATTGTAAATCACTCAATGAACTTGTTCAATAAATTTTAAGACTCTGCCTTATTTCCTTGTATCAGACCAGAAGCTGAATTCGCCCTCTGAATACCAATTTTTCAAATTGGATAAAAGATTAATGAAAATTCAAGAATACATGTCTTTAAATTTTACGAATAATGAGTTAATACTGGAAAAGAAAATTAATTCGGATACATTTCAAAAGATCATTGAAAACAAATTTTTTAGTGTAAGGAAGGAACACCTGAAGAATATCTATAGCCTCTTCCACGCATTATTAGATGCATACACTGGATACTACAGCCCCGAATAGAACTGCGTCTTGTTTTTGTTCACAAGAAAGTTTTACGAATTAAAAAAAAAAAAATCTATTTTTTTCAAATGCGATTCATTCCATATCGCTTAGAACATTGATTTTTATTCTGTATTTCGAGTTTAATTTCTGTTTTTTTTTTGCAATTAGAATTATTCAATCAATCCATCCATATATAAACAATTTAACTTTGCATATTTGCAGAAATGAATATATCCCACTGTTTATCAACCTTAATTCAAAATTACAATATAAATTCCAAATTAAAAATATTTTTCAAAAATAAATAGTAAGTAATTGTTAATAATATATGATAAATAATATTGCTTCGACTGTCAATACTTAATAATTCTCTCAATCGTTCGATGAATTATAATGGATATTAATCGAAATGAAACAGAGTTTCGTTCAAGCAATTACAATTGATTTCCGCAATCAGATTCCGAACATTGTTTTAATCATTTCTTTTATTATCCAGCAGACGACATTTATTCATTCGTTTGAAAATAAGGAAATTACTGCTATGAAATTTCCATCCGCAAAATAATTAACAAACAATATTTGGGATCGTTGCCTGCCCTTGACTTAACTCCACCAGAGCCAATTACTCCTAAAAATGAACTCTGAGATGAATCTAGAACTAAAGAAAATACAGAGGCAAGTTCAATTACAAACTCTAAACGCAAAAATTTTATTCATAAATAGTACAGTTATTCCAAAGAGCTGTTAAAAATGAGAATTGAAAAAAAAGGTCTCATTTGTTTTTTTTTTCTAATCAAAAAAGATAAATACAGTATAAATGAGAATTTAATTTTGTTTTCTTGTGTTTTTAATAGTGCATACTTCTGTAGAAATTATATTGATCATCGTTGGTTATACCTAAAAAAAAAAGTTCATGTCTTCCTTTTCTTTTTTGGTGTTTTCTTCGTCTTCTCTTTACCCGCCTGCTTAGAATACTTCTCAATGAGAGAATCGAAGAAGTTCTCGGCCTGATCTCCTCTGGCTTTATTACGATTCTGAATCATCAGCACTAAATCATCGGTATCATTATTCTTTGATTTAGCTTTGTCCAATTCTTCTGCCTCAGCAGCCTCTTTTGCCCACTGCAAAAATAATAAACAAAAATCATCATTTAACTTCCATATTATAGAATCTATGATAGATGAAATGAAATGATTTGTATTCAGATGAATTGATAGTTTAAGTTTACGATTTTTTCGGTAATAAATTAATTGGTCAGGATGATAACTCGATAACTATAGGAGATATGAAATTTTTTCGAGAGCAAATTCTCTGCTACACTAAAGAGCTTGATTTATATTTTACTGCTCTCAGTAGATTCAACAATATTGCAAAGAAACTCAAGGGATTTTGAGGGAAAAATACCTCGTGTTTTTCCATGTTAATATATTAGTCTAGCATATTTTGTTATACACTCCAATTTTCTATGAAAATATTCTGGACCAAAATATTTCACATAATATTTTCAAACAAAAAGGAGTCGTAAACTGAACATCACCATGTTTGATAGTCAGGTATATCTCGAATTAAACAGCACCATTTCTAAAGATCGGAACTTCACATCTAATTTCAAGAAATTGCGGCGAGATAGCACTTATGTTTTTTTTGTATGGCAAATAGGACATTTTACCACAATTTCCCCAAGTTTTCCGGCTGTTTGATCTTCTTTTAATTGAAAAATTTAAGTGGAAAATTTCTGCATGAATGTCTACAGAAAGATTTTGGCTGAATTTAAATAGAAAGTTTTATCAGAATTGCTCAGAGATTTGTAGGAGAGACCGGAACAAAATAGAACAGTGAGAAAAAATAAACCAAGCTCTTCTTACAGTGAAGGCCTTTACAAGGAAATTAAAAAGAATCATGGAGATGCTCCAGCGCGTTCATGTTATTAGCTAGTTTGGTTTCAAATTTTTTCGTGAACATTTCTACTCCGGAGGAAATTCTGATTTATTCTAACTCGCTGGTCCGTTTTGTCCCGATTTCTCCTATTATAATACAAAATATTTAAATTTAAATTTCCTTCTACTGTGACATCACACAACGTTAGCATTGTCTCTTGTGATAATTTCATTCATTCAAAAAATGAAGAAAGATTCATTTATCAATCCAACCGAACATATTTTACCAATCATGATGGTATTTTCGAATTTTCTCATCACTCGCTAATAAAACTCTATTCAATATCATTGAATAGTTCTCGCCATAAAGAAGAGTTCAAGTCCCAAGAAAATTTACTGAGTAATAAAAAATTATGTATAACATCATAAAACCATTTAGTTACGCAAATTCTTTATTTTGAATAATGAGGAATGTCCTGTCAAAATTTGAAGTAATTTCAGAGCTTAGTTTTGAAGAATTATCTTTTTTGAACTCACGAGTTTGAGTACCTAAGAGACATGGAAAGCAGACAAAATTAATATAAAATCTATTTTACCGCGCGAGCGCTCTGGGAGATTCCGTACTACCCCTTATTGGTTTCCCATGTCTCCACGTGTAAAACTTGCAACTTCTTCTTTTTTTTCTTGAATACTAAGCTCCGAAATCACTTCGAATTTTAACAGGTCCTTCCTTTTTAATTAAATAGTTAACTGTCAAATTTTGGAAAATTTGTCATTGCACAGAATTTCCTTCTAAACATCTAGTTTTTTTCCTCCAGAACGTAAGGCACTTGATATTATGCACATGGACACTTAGAATATATTTATAAGTTAACGATTAATGTCCACTTCACGTACAGAGGCGGAAATGATTACAAAACTGGCGGTCTAATAAAAACAGAGACAGAAGTTTTGAATAAAAATCGTTAGTTACTATTTTAGTACTTCTCATACCCACACGTTTTTTTTTTATTCCTCTCCCGTTGATATTATCAAACACATCAAGTCGACGTATTTACATACGTCATTGGTAAAAGACATTTTTTCAAACAAATTCACACGTGTTACAAGTGTGAATGGCAAACAACCGGATACCACACGTGTGCACTGAATTTTTCAGATTGTCGAATGCAATTAGAGAAAAAAGTACAGAGGGAAAGTAAAACTGTTGGAGTTATTAGCGGAATTTTCAGTTTTAAGAACTGGAGTTAAGCAGTTTTACGAGGAAACAAGTCGTTTTATATTAGTGTGGTCGAGGAGAAGAGAATGGTACGATTTCGAGTGGCTTATTAAATTTTGTTGCGAGAATTTTCCTCAATTCACTAGTGAAAAAGTAAAACCAGTTGAGTTGATTTTTACGTAGAAACATGTTTCTTTAAATATCTCGGAAGTTTGTGGAGTAAACAAATTTTTATTAGGAACCTTTTCCATGGGTTTCATCTCATCCTACACAGAAGATCTCTACTAACTCCTGTGACTCGTTCAGATTTCAAGATATTTTCGGGAATCTAAATCAAAAATAAAAGTGATTCATCTTGTTTTGTTGTGAAGCATCATCAGCGAATATTCCCATAAATAATTGAAGTACGAGAATGTTTCTCACTATCAAATTTAATCATTTTTGATAGAACAAGGTTTTTTGTTCCCGATAATTTCCATATCTGCGATAGTTGTTGGATGAACATCAATTGAGTAATTAAGAGACAAAACAAGTCAAATCAAGATATCTTTGTTATGATATATTATTGTTAAGCGAATATCTTGGAAACTTGAGCGAAATAGTGAGATTTTCATTAGACGCTCTTTCGAAGGGAAAAGTTAGGAGCTACAAAACGGGTTTTAAAAAAAAATTACGCTATCCGCTTTAATTTCAGAGATATTTATAAAAACAATCACCATAATCTTGTTTCACCTTTTGAAAGTTGTCTAAAATGAGTATTTTAATAGAGCGATAGGAAATTGAATTTTTTGATTAAATTTCCATAATTTTTTTGATATATTATTTCTTTCAATTGGACTGTTTTGAGTGAAAATGGGACGCCCATATGATTTTTGCAAATATATCCGGTTTCAATTGTTGCAGAGCGAAAAAACAAACTAGCACGAACATCAGCTCATTTTCTATTGATTCAGCTGGTATTGATCTAGTTCCTAATTATTTTCGAGAATGTTAGGGCGAGATTGTTTGTTCCAAAAATAAAAATTAAAAGATATTTTGAATTCTTACATCTCAATATTGACCAACAGCTTATGGGATGAGCAGAGAGGAGCATTATAATCCCCTTAATCGTGATAAACTATTTTAATTTGTCAATAACTATTGTTAATTCAGTAGTGAAGAGCTGAAGCAGTCGTTTCTATTTTACTGATTTTTTTTTTAAATTTTTCCTGAAATATCTCGAAAACTAATGGAAATACGCTTTTTTTAGCTAAGTGCATTGATGTAGGGAATTTCAAGAGCTACAAAAATTAATTGGAGTGGAAAGGACGTATCTTTATCAGTTTCCGAGATATTCAAGAAAAATTGTAGAAAAATCGCCTTATCCTTTTTTACCTCTTCCACTACTGAATTGTTTAATGGAGAAAAATCTAAAAAATCACACGCTATAAAAGGAGTAATAAAAATAAAAAAAGGCAAATCATAATTATATAACATTGGAAAAAGGTAGTTTACAGTGTTTCAACCTTCGCTTTCCTTTTCCGGTAGGAGCCGGTTCTAATTCGCGAAGATGACGAATGGATTTTCCTATAAATGGTTCTCGTCAATCATTTGAAATTTGATGAATAGATGCAAGATGCGAATCTCTCATGTTTTTATTTTTTTTTTCCAGAATTTTCATTGCATTTCCCCAACATTAGTCTTATACCCTAAAGGCAAATATGGCGGAAAAACTAGTCCTAGAAAATGATCTATAATTTTATCATCAAACGTCATTGAAAATTCGTACCGACTCCCTGCAATTGAATGAAAATAAGTTAATCTTCAAGCTGGCTATCGATAATTAACTTCTCGATAGGACGTTATTGTGATTACATATCCCTAAAACCGAACTTCTTCGGAGAGGTAGGGAGTGGTTACATTGTGTGCTTGCGAGATTTTCAGAACGATACCAGGTGGGGTGTGTATGGTTGTGAGTGTATGTGTATGGGTTCGTCCGTATGTGATCATATTTTTTTTCGACAACGATTTCTTCCGAAATAACTATCGGATTGAGATCTCCAATATGACGATCGATGCATGTTGCTGAGAACTAGAGCTGATTAAATTTTGCATAGATTTAGTGGAGTCATTCTTTATTTATTCAACAAACAATTGAATGATATCTTGAAGAAGACAAGATACAGGAAAAAAATCCTAATGAAAGTTGAAGATATGGAAATTATTTATAAATTTGTTGTCATGTACTTTTCCCGTATCTGCATGAGCAGCCGAGATATCAACATTTCAAATTTGTCTTAGATCGCTCGAGCGCGTAAAAAATCTTAAAATCTTTGAAAAATCGTTGCATTTTTGTAGCGTTTAAAATTCACTACAAAAAATGATTCAGATGAAAAGGGCGGATCTCTATTAGTTTCTGGGCTATTTATCAGCGAATGACAAAGGATTGATGAACCTGTTTTACCTCTTTCCTGATTTTTCGTAATTTTTCTGAGAATGCTCCAGAAAGTAAGCGAGATACTCCTATTTCATTCTCATCCTTTTTTGTAGCTTCTCGGGCGTATCTCTATTAGTTTCCAAGTCATCACATCAATAATAATCTTAAAAGAGGTAAATGTCAGATACGTCACAACTTTCTTCACACACTGAGAGAAAAATTCACTTCTGCCAAATGAATTTATTCGGCAAAAATCAGTTTCTCTGATTTCTGCTATATAAATCAGAGAAATTGATTTTTGCCAAATAAATTCATTTGGCAGAAGTAAATTTTTCTCTCAGTGCAGGGAGTTGTTTTTGTGATTATCTTCAAGACCGAACCTCTTTCGAGACGTAGGAAAAGAGTTCAATTATGTGTTTCGAGGGTATTTGCCATGATCACACGTGGAATCCGACGAGTAACAATAACCTGATTATTTAGGCTACGATTATCAAAGCTATGGACATTTTCAAAAAGCTGAAAGTTTTCGGAAATGGACAGTGTCAGGATTCCAATTTTTGTCTGAAACAGTGAAATTATCGAGAAAAATAACCAAATACCAATTAACACATCGATGGTTAAATAACAGAACACAGGGTGGCGACTGAAAACTAATTTCAAAATTCCCTGACTTTTCCATGACTTTTCCCTGACTAAAAATGAAAATTTCAGGACGTACAAAAAAAACTATTATTTAAATATCGGGGAAGGTGGAGCAATACGGACATAAGGGGTAAAATGGACACATTTGAGTTTTTATGCATATTATTATAAAAACATTCTTAAATAAATGAAAATATTGGAGATGGATTTTTTTAATTATTCCATCAGAAAGCTGAGAAAGTTAGTCGAAAAACATGTGCCAGAATTGATTTTCTTCAATTTTTTGAGAATTCGATATTTTTTGTCATTTTTGAGGGGTGAAAAGCCTTTCGATTTTTGAGCAAATTCAGTTTTTTGAAAATATCTCTGGTTTTATTAGTCGTAGCGACGTGGGACCGATTTCTAATGAAAGGTGAGATCATTTCCCATCGATTTATGGGGTTTTGAATTTGAAAACATCGATTTTTCAGATAGTTATGGGAACTTCCGTGAAAAATTATGATCATCGGTTTTTGTCCCATAACTATCTGAAAAATCGATATTTTCAAATTTAGAACCCCATAAATCGATGGAAAATGATCTCATCTTTCGATTAAAATCGGTTCCAGGTCGCTACGACCAATAGAACTGGAGATATTCCAGAAAAACTGAATTTGCTCAAAAATCAAAAGGCTCTTACCCCTTAAAAATGCCAGAAAATATCGAATTCTCAAAAAATTAAAAAAAATTAATTCTGGCACATGTTTCTCGACTCAAATTCCCTCAGCTTCCCGATGAAATAATTAAAAAAAATCCATCTGCAATATTTTTATTACAATGTCCATTTTGCCTCACGTTTCCCTACGTTGAAATTCTTAGTTATTCTTGAAAACAATTTTTTTTTATTAGAATTTTCCAGAAATTTTTAATTCCCTGACTTTTCCAGGTTTTCCAGGTCGATCGCCACCCTGGAACAGCGTATCGCATATAATTATACATAACTAATACGTCTTCCCGTTATTTAGCCAACGACATCTATTTCAATATGAATTTTCTCAGCTTTGCTATGCGATTATCGGAGAAATCATATCTCAAATATTCTCACTTCTCTCTGATGTTTTTCACCGCATAGGATATTCAAATACCAGGATCGAGTGTGCTCTCATATTCTTTTCTATTAAGGGGAGTCAGATCTTGGAAAAAGAAGCAATATCGAAAATTTTGCTATCTCAGTTATGCATCGAAATATTTCATAATAACTGATCCCAAAACAAAGAAAAATGTGAGAATTCAAACTTGTCATCATTTTTTTTATCTCAGATACTGTCACTCATTTCGAGCGATTTTTCAAATATAGAACATTGAAATTTCAACTGAAGTGATGAATCCGTTAATTCGTGTATAGTAGAGTCAATTACAGTCTGAATAAAACTTAATAATTGTCGAGCTAAAATGCTTGAATTTTTATTATTATCACCTCACTTATTCTCTTAGCTGATCCGACTTGTTGATCATTCAAAATTTTCTTGTAGAAAATACAGCATCTGACGTTCAATTGGCAAGTAAGCTAACAGTCTCGGGTCTACGTAAGATTTTCCAATTAATAAATTGAATAAACTACGCAGTTCAAATTGTTCGTCGTCAAAAACGTCACGATCTTTTATGTCGTTCATGAAATTTTCTACGAAAAATGTCTCCCGATATTCTTCTTCAAACCCACTCAATTATATAGATATAGTGATGAAGATATTTGCAGATGAATTATCCAATATTTTATTGACTCACGAGATTCCCGATAAACATTCTTCAGGAATGATAATATTTTGCAGATTAATGGCGGGCAATTTCAGTATTCCAAATAGTTTAAAAGCAACTTGACAGACATTCTCTTAAACCATGTCTCAATAAAATTAGTGTCCATGTAAATAAAATGATCTCAACTCCAGTCAGGTGTTGACTAGAAACGTCAAAACATAGAGCAATGAAGAATTCGACAACGCCACGGTCCATTTTCCTAAATTTCACTGAATAAGCAGGGCAAAAGAGGCGAAATGTATTCAGTGCCATCGCGAAAATACGATATTTATAAATTTTCTGGCAGAGTTCCTTGCGGCACCGACCTAATGTTAAGTTTCCACAAACATTGCATAAGGAGGGATTACTATCATCCCAACGAATTTCGATTTGCCGTGGGCCGAACCAGCACATTCACGTGAAATGCCTCTACGTCATCACCCCTTTAAGAATGCTATGAGAAATAGAATCGGAAAGATAAACAAGATCATTCAAGATTTCCACGAAAATTTTCATCTTCAATGATGACAAAATTGATCAATTTCCGAAAAATTTATTAATCCCATTGGAAATATTGGGAAATTTGAGCGATAAATTGTTACAGTGCAATCAATTCAGTAGCGAAGAGGTAAGAGGGAATAAGTCGATTTCTTCATTAACTGTTCTTAAAGTATATTTCGGAAACTAAGCAAGATAGCACTATTTTGAAATTCTCTACAAAACAGATTAGAGGAAAATTTCTTTATCTCGCTTATTTTCTGGAATATTTTCAGAAAAGCTATGGAAAGAAAAAATTGACTTATAAGTCGATAAAAGATAATTTTTTTTTTTACCTTATTGCTACTTTCTTACTCCTATAATCAACAAGATCATCAATAAAATAAAAAGGTCAATGAAAATTAATTTTTCAATTATTTTAAGATCAGTTGAAACTAAATGTATGCTTATGTAATTTTTTAGCGGAAATTTTCTCATTTTTTCAATGTAATTCATTGAATTTCAAAAATCCATAAATTCAGCTATCACTCAGAAATAATTTTTTCTCGGTAAATCGTCGGCGTTTGTTTGGAATCGCAAAAAGATAATACACTATCATCATCGATGAACTCATGCAAATCACAACGATGTGATACCAAATGATGCAAGTTACGAAAGAAAATAAATACATAATATTGTGTAATCAAGTAATAATGTCAAAATTACAGACTCTAAGTAATTGCTATCGAGTTATCTGGTAGAGCGCGCCTTGTTTCACATAAATAATTCAATCTTGAAAAATAGGAAAAAAAAAGCTGTTAAGTGTGAAAAATGGGTGTGATCTTACTGAACTCAGCTAAAGAATCTAAATTATTCAAGGACAGCCTTGGATTGTTACATTGATTTGCCCGAGTAAACTTTTGCATTGATTATAATTCTCACCTCTGAATGTCAATGTTGACGAACGTAATATGTAACATTTCATCCTACAGTTGTGTTAATCAATAAACTAATGTCTATAATTTGTTCTGAATTCTTGTGAATTAGTATAGTAACACGTGACCTCATAACTATGTTCTCTAAGGGGGAGAAAAAGCGTAAGACTCCCAGAGTTTTGTCACTTCCATCAACTAAATCAGACAACTTGTAGAGAATTTCGAGGACTGAAAAGAAGGATTAAAGCATATCTCTATCAATTTCCGGAATATTTGCAAAGAAAAAAAACAGGGAAAAAATGAATCTATCACGCTTTACCTCTTTGTTACTGAGTTGATTGAGATGATTATGTTTTGTTTAATTAGTTCTTCGATTCTTCATTTAAATCGTAAATTAGACGCGTGCATAATGTCGTATGTTTAATCTTGAAGACCATTAGAATTGCAGAATTTTCAAAGCCCTATCTAACCGTGGGGTAAAACAGAATGCGGTGTAAAATGGGATGCGGCATGATGTATACTTGATTTTGTCTCAACCCCTCCCCCCTCCCTAATTTGTTTAATAAATATTATTTACTAAAAAAAAATGTCACACGCCACGAGCCAGTCACTTGAAGAAAGTTAATCCAAGATGCACTAATCAGTGTCGTAACTGTAATCATCCATCTGATTGATTCTAATTGATATGACTAAGCCATCATACAACGCATTGTGGAATTCCCATGGTTAATTAAATCCATTAATCCCCATTTGTATCAATTTGACCGTAGAAAATGCCGCTGTTACATCAAAGCATCAACAAAAAAAAAAAAATAATTCCAAAAAATCACCAAAAGAAGGCTCATCTGTTGAGCCTCGTCAGTGTCCAGACGCGCTGTCTAGTTAGATACCTCATCTAATGCGAAAGTTAACGGTGCAAAACAGCACGAAGATTCTTTTCCAAAAAAAAAAGAAGGAAAAGTAAAAAAAAAAAATAGGCAGAAAATTCTAAAATGAATAGAATGAGAACTGTGACGTTATTATGGTGGTATGACAGAGGCTGCCGTGTCTAAATGACCTTGGGCCCCTTTAAACATCTGGCGAAGCGCCCTGATGCCCGGAAATTGCTCAGAAAAGCTCACTCTCTCTCTATGTGTGATATACACCAGCCACCAAAATGAATTCCCCAACAGATCTCAAGTGCGGGCAAATCTTATAACACATTGCACAATCAACTTCACTCATCGTCTTGGTATTCAGTTCTTATGAAATATAAATCAAATGAACTAACTGTTTGAATTTACTTGGAAATAGAAGAGTTTAAACAAAAAAAGAATATATTAAAATTCATGACAATGATAAGTATTGTTGGATTTACAAATGTTTGAGGAAGTCGAGTTTAACTGAATGAAGAATTGGCAAAATCTGTTACAGCAAAGGAGGGTTACGCTTTTCATGTGGTTAAAATAATAGCGTGTTTTAGATGTGGTAAAGTACAATGGATGAATGACTCCGATTCGTTATTACATCTAATGGCCAATTGTGTGATGAAATCCAAGAGTGATTGAAGGTCGACATCAAAGTTAGTTGGTAGATTTTACATGTGGATACAAGGAATCATTTGAAATTGGTGTGAATTATATCAATGTGTATGTTTTAAATTGTCACCCCTCAATTTTTTTTTCTGCAGAACACAAGATATCTCGCGTGCTTGAAATCATCAATTGTTGAGTTACCATTCATTCGGGCTCATTCGTTCTGATTGAGAAGGAATCTGGTTCTTTTACATTTTTGAGATTTGAGAGAACGGAAAGGTGATGGATTTATAAAATTTCGAAAATTTCATTGAAAAATCAAGGAGTGGTCTGCTGCAAAATGATATACAAAATTATCTATTAAAAATTCGGCATCCAATTTGTTTTTTAGATAGCTCATAAGTATTGATATTTTTAAATAGAAAAACTTCCATTTTTCATTTTCTCGTCTTCGCAATTTCTGGAATCATCAAAATGGAGACAAGCAATAATTTAATCACGCACTTACAATTGACATATTAAAGAAATATTGCATAATTTTTCTGCCTCAATGCATGAAGAATAGAACATTAGTAATTATTTCATTAACAGTACGGATGTAATGCGACCCTCGTACCTCGTTAATTCCAATTATTATTGTTATCACGATGTATCACATTTGAAGTGTGCTAACGTTATTCATGCGAGTTAAAATAAAAATAAAAAATAAAAAAAGGTCACATGACTGTACTCAAAATATAAGGATCATGATTGATCGAGATATGTGTAATGAAACCATTGACATTACGTACGCAATTCTCAACGAGCCATGGACAACTAAATCGCCCCCACTTCATCATCCAGCCTCTTCTTCGTAAATTGTTCCAGTGAATTTTTTCCCCGGTGAACTTAACCTCCATAATTTACATTGTTAAAATCTTGAAAAGGGTGATTCTTCATTATTCGGAGAGAGATAAAAGTTAAAAGTTTTTCATATTTTTTTTTTATGTAAGAAGCTATTACGAATCTCCATGAAGTCTTGCATCCTCCCCTACACGCACACACACTCACACATACACATACACACGTTCTCCTCCTTCTCCTAATGTCTTCGACTAGAATGTTCTGGTGAGTGAGTAGAAAGAGACCAATATAATTAATCCATATGAAACACCAAAGCTTGCAGATGAGTTATCTGCCTTTGGTTTATTCATTTGTGGATTTGATGGATTGACAGTAATCGGTTCTTTCTCATCAATTTGCTGGTAATTTTCAAGTGGATGCGGTTGAGGATGCACTTCACTTGTCTGTTTAACTTCTGGTTTTGATGTTTGATAATTCTCCTCGTGAATCATAGGTATCTCTTTTGGTACTGGCACCGTTGGCATTGTATCAATTGATGAATAATCAGTTGCAGTTAGTGTTTCACCAGAATCCGTCGATGCTGCGGTAGTTGCTGGTAATGTTGGATATTTCATATCGTACGTGTAATCGTGGGTTGAAGACCTCGGTAATTGCGGTGGATAATAAGGCTCATTGTATGGATGTGTTTGATAGGTTGAGTCTTCTGGTTTTACTTCAGTTACGGCAGTTGGCCAGTTCGGCGTTGGATAAGAAGGCTCTGATGTGTAACTCATTCTCGCTGATCCAGATGATGGCCATTCGTTAGTACGTTCAGTGGATTCGTAATTTGGATATGATGCAGATGTTTGATAGTAATTTGTGTTCTCGTAAGTCGATTCAGTGGCTTTTGTAGAGACCAAACGTTCTCTGTAGGCGGGAGTTGTGGATCGCCAATTATGATTTACCTGTGGCGATACTAGATCATGCGGAATTTTATTCCAGTCGGGATCTCTCTCAAAATCTACCTGCTTCTGTTCCAGAACACGGGAGATTGCATTTGGGCACTTGAGCTCTGGATTCTTGGCTATGAAAATCCTGCGCAAATCACCTAAACGCGATAATTCATCGACATTCAAACACTCCAATTTGTTCCCCGATATTCGCAGATCAATCAAAGCCGGTAAATTATCAAAAACTCCATCCTCAATTGTCTCTATCTCATTGTAATTTAAATCGAGATATGTTAATTGCTTGAGACCTTCAAACCAAATTGCTCTTACTTCCTTCAAATTATTCGTATCAAGACGCAGCTGTTGCAAATTCATCAATGATTTAAATGAATCCGGTTCTATCTCCATAATTCCACAATTTGTACACGTTAATACCCACAGATTATCACCAAATCGGGAAAATGTATCGGGTGTTACACGCGGTATTTTCATATTTGTTATGCGTATTTTTTCCGTTCTCTCCGGAATGGAGTAAAGATCATTTGGATGACCAGAATCGCAGGAGTACTCGATCATGTCTTCATTGGGTACGTGCATGCAAGCACCGGATACGTAACCGGTAGCCAAGAGGACGACGAAAATACAACGGATTAGGGTATTCATGATGACTCAAATATTTCACAGTCACTTAGTTTCTTTAATTGGAGGGAAAATAATTCTTTTTTTTGGTGCTATTAACTCTCACACATCTTTCGAATGATTGATGTTTTTTTAAGGGATTTTATTTGGGTGATAAATACTGGTACGTGAACTTGATAGAACTGAAGTGATCTTTAGCGCGCAACGGTTATTTATTTACCGAGTCGGTATACCCCTTCTATTACGAATTCACGGCCTCCCTCTACTCCCACATGTGTTACGATTCAGTACTAAATGAACGGGTTTCTCTGTGGCCTATTGGGTATTAAAATAGTCGCCTTCGGATATCTTTTATAAAAGTATACACGACAGGGGCATCTTGTGGTTATCTTTGATAATAATTACTTAAACAATCGGTGAAATGAGATAATTTTTGGCATTTATTTATTAGTCGAGTAAGATAAACCGAATAATCACAAGCAGCTTTTTCTGCGAATATCTTCGAACTGGAGAGGTTTGGACAGAAATTTCAAGAGATCTTTTTTGCGGAGAATTTGCAGAGTTGCAAAAAAGGTCTCTTGACAAATTCTTCTCAGCCTCGCCAATTACGAGATTTTTTCATCATTTTTTGCAGTGATTTTTCAGTTTATTGCTAACTTCTTCTTACTCCGTTATTGAACTGATCATAGCCTTTTCTATTGATGTTCGAAAGAAAAACATATGAGTTTAAACGAGATGTTTATGAGAGGATTTTCAAAATAAACGAGATATGATTCTTCGACTTGCCCTTTACTATTCAACTGAAGGAGACTAGGGCGAAGTGATCTAGGATTTTTTTCGGAGGAAGGGATTTAAAAAAAAAAGAAAAATAATGAAGAAAATACTCCAAGATGTCTACATTAAAGGGCAATTTTCGGCAAATCTCAGTTCATTTTGCCCTGGTCTTCCCTACTAATAAGTATTCTCTATAAGTATCACAGAATTTCATGAAAATACAGAATTCTTTCCGAGGATTTTTTCTTCAAAAATTTCACTAACTCGTTTCTGAAATAATCACCAAATTAGTTTGAAAAATTCATTCAACCCATTTATTCTTACAATGGCGGCCAGTATTTTTTTCTCCAATCTTTGTAATTTAATCGAGATACGACTTTTTTTGTGACTACCTGTTTTTTAGATTTAGTTCTCTTCTACGAAAGAGGTTTCCATAAATATTACGCCATTGCTTCCTGATTCTGAGATATTGTTCAAAAGTTAATTTAACAAATTGATGAGTCAATTTTTTCCTATTCGCTTTCGGGGAATAAAGAAAGTCGGAAACTAAGTGAGATAGTGCGTTTCCCATAAAACCCTTTTATTGGAAAAAATGCCGCTACAGAAAAGATTTTTATAAAAATGCCACTATCTCGCTTAATCTCCGAAAAATTCGATTAAGGGGTAATGGAAAGCCTTGTATGTATTGAATTTTTGAAGTAATTTATAACAATATTTACTAATATTTCCATCATAAACAACTGACGACTGAGGAAAGTAATTAAAAAGTCGATGCTTTTATTATCTCATAAAAAAATTGATAATTATTGCTAAACAATTAGCTTGAGAACTGACAATTCACCGGATCTTTCGTTACTCTTAGAGGATGACCACAAAAACTGAATTAATCTCGTCTAACTGTTCATCACTTTTAATGTTTATTTCATGAACTTGAAATCAGTAAATTATCGAGTGATCATGCGAATTATGGAATTACAAATCGTGGAGGTGTTACTCACTTTGCGTTTCCTGCGTTCGCGTTTCTTCTCCGGTTCATTTGTGAAGGCCTCGTAGTCTGGTACTTCATTTGATTCGATCAATTTTGATATTATTTCACGGAGGCGAGGTTCTTCGTCGCAGTTTGTAAAGGGTACGTTCTCAAGGATGTAATCCATGTCTCCTTTACCTTGAATTGGTGATAAATTATGTGCGTGAGACAATTACCTTGTTATTTCACTATTTTATGGATTAATTTTAATATGAAAATTAAGTCTGAGAAGTCAGGAAATTCGTGATTTTCAGAGTTTTTTCACAATACATTCCGTGCAGAAAAAGGCAGGACATATTCAAATCACAATGAGGAAATAGCGGTTTATGCTTCGTTAATTATACACATTGCAAACTACGTTGTACAAAGAATTGACACTTATAGATAATAGACGATTGTAACTTATCCGGCTGAGACTTAATAATATCGAATTAGACTAAGGATTTCATCTTTTTTCAGGATTTAATTCGGAAAATTTCCAAAATTCAATAATTCCATTGGCAAGTCAGGGAGACGCGAGCTAAAGATTAGTATAAAACGGTTACTTTTGGTCCCATAATTTCAAAATTGATAGAAAAATGAATCAATGAGTGTTGCCAAGTCCACTGTTATTTTCAGAACAAATGGGAACAATAGATTGTATTGATGCATTTTCCAGCACAAAATTCCATGGTTCTTCGAAAGAATTAACGAAATTTTATCATTTTTATTAGCAATAAAATTTTTATGGGGAAGTCTTTCGAAATATATTGGAGACTAAGAGAGATAGGAGAATTTAGGCAGCGACTCTTTTTGGGAAATCAGCTCTGTCGAGAAGGTTATCATAAAAATTCTTTTGTCCCTTTGTTCAAGCTATTTTATGAGGACTGAAAGATAAGTAAAGCCACTCATCTCCTCTTTTTTCTTTCTTTTATTCAATAAACTCGAAATTAATGGAAATCATTATAAAAATTTCGTTAGTATTGATTGATACTATTTTTTTCATCGTCAATAACGAGACTCTTGACATCGGAAAAAATATGGTAAGAAAATGATGAGAAGTTTTTCCGAAACAACAAAAATATTTAAAAAATTAGCCAATATTCTAGATATAGGGTCGCATTTTCTAAATTATTTCTCAGAGTTTTTAAGAAGGTTCACTCTAGAAAAAATTTTGGTCCTTTTTGTCCCCGTTCTGTTTCTTTTTCTATTCTTAATCTTAATACATCAAAAATTTTGAATGCAATGCCTGAACTTTCTGAAAAGTAATCTGATTATGACCTTTGAATAAATTGTAGCTTTTTTCCCCATAGAATATCCATTATTGAATGTTTTTAATCAAGAAGAATGCCTTGAATTCTCAAAATAATTGATGAAAATCTAATGAAATTTCGATAGGATTTCTTAGAGAATTCCCGAGGATTTCCGAGGAAAAACAAGAATTAATTTGATTAATTGCAACTTACTGTCCGTGTAAGCTCGTTTTAAATCCTTTATTTCAGTCTCAGATCCTTTGTACGTTTTTTCATATTTATTGATATCTTCAACTGTGATTGGCTT
Source organism: Aleiodes leptofemur (assembly GCA_963942555.1). Taxonomy (NCBI): domain Eukaryota; kingdom Metazoa; phylum Arthropoda; class Insecta; order Hymenoptera; family Braconidae; genus Aleiodes; species Aleiodes leptofemur. Next base: position 8,548,473 of record OZ012615.1, on the reverse strand, counting down.
GAACAATGTTCTCCAGTAATCAGCCCAATTCTTCATGACAACTTCCTCACTGTCCTCATCGTATTGACCAGTTTCATCGTATATTTCTCGTTTGCCATTGTCGCTGAGAATCGAGTGAATAAATCCGAGTACTTTGAACTTTTCAGTTGCTTCTGCCTTTGTGTCTTCATCGACGCGATCAGGATGAACAAGAAGGGACAATTTGTGGTATGCTTTTTTGACTAGGAAGAAAAGAATAAAAAAATATTAATTATACATTGAAATTAATCGAGGATCAGTCATTTTTGAGAACACCATCATCATAGGGTATTTTCTTTTCACTCTTTTCCCTATTTAATAACTCCCGTATATCTTACTCCCGCACTAGGCTTACAAAATTCCATAAACTTCGGTTAAATAAATGTAAAAGCCTGAGGGCTAAAGCTGTGTACATAGACTGTTATCTTTACTGTATATAATTGTTATCCAGTTGTTATTTTATGTTTATAAAAAATTTTGAACTTGAACTTGAGAACAGTTGTGAGAGACAATTTGAAATGTAAGAAAAATTTCCATGATAACCTTTTTTTTATGAATCAATGATACAAAAAAAAGTTATTGCGAAATTTGCGCTATCTTCCATAGATTTCGGAATATTCTATGATAAAAACAGGGGAGAATAGTTCAATCTAATGGTAAAAGTTTTACATTTTTTTCAGTTTTCATTTATAAAATATCTTGGAATTTATGAGAGATAGAGCATTTTTTGCAATTACATTTTTTATAGTTCTTATTCTTCGCGGTAAAAAAGATTTTCACAAAAATTTCTCTATTTCCTGTGAATTCTGAAATATTTCAAGAAGTATACATCTCCCAAAGGAAGTTTCAGTAATAAAGTGATAAACAAAAATTAATCGAGATTTTTTTTGTAGATTATCATTAAAACGGCTGGATTTAAAGTGAATTATTTCTGAGGATCTTTGATTCTCAGACTTATGTCATTTTATCACTTCACTACTAAATTGACTACTCTCTTTGAATATCTGCCCACATAGTTATTATCATTATCAACAATTTGATTATGCGAAGAACTTTTTCCAGACATTCATTAAAAGTTTGTCTGCGATTGAAACATTATAATCTTTTCATGCAAATAAAGTTAATATGTTGGAGTTGTGCGTAAAATTAGACTGAAAAGTTATCCAAGAGGTTCATAAGATAATACTGCAATTTTCAACACAAAACTTTTCCCATTTTCGCACTATCAAGTGACACAATTTCCATTGATTTTACTCCGGCATAAGCTTGACGTCATCGTTCACTAACTACAGTCAAGTTCAAGTTCACATGGAGCTTTTATTTCCCATTCAGCATAGTGATAAAATCAGATCAATTATTTTTTGTCATTAAATTCTGAAAATAACTCACTGAATAATTGAGATAGAAGAATTATTGTAATTACTTTTCTTTTTTTAATCTAATTTTACCCTCTGAAAAAGCTTCAGAACAATTCTAAATCTACCTCAGATTGACAGACTTCATAAAAACTAATGACAAGTTGAACCAATTTATCTTGTTTTTTTTCTGTTATCGATTCTCACAGAACACATCTATAAATAACGGAAATAGTTTTTCTTCAGAGAACCTTCTTTGCGGATGGAAATCTGAGCTACAAATGAAGTCTGTTAAAAAATTCCTCTTTCGCAAAAGAAAACTGCAGACAAAGGTGAGTGATGAAAATTCTAGGAAAGTTTATCTCAAAACTATGGAAAATAAAGGAGATTTCGTAATCCATTTTCTTATAGCTTTCATTTTCTTTCAAGAATTTTTTCATCTTTATGGAGTTTTGAGATATTTAAAAAAACACCGTTGACAAAATTAAACCCTCTAAGGTAACATGACCAATAGATGGACGGTTAAGGAAATATTAGACTTTATTAATTCATTTGAAATAGGCAAATCACGTTAAAAAGTTGCAGAAATGAATGATGTACAGAAAAATATAGAGTGAATCGACTAAAAATCAATTAAACTTGAATAATGCAGAAATAATTGAAGAAAATCAAGGAAAACCTGGAAAATAACTTAAACCCCCAATAGATAGACAGTTGCATATATAAAAGTGTTATGATTCTAAATTTCGATTAATCGATATGTAATAAATAGTTTATAAATTTATATAAATGTAATAATCAGGAATTGACAAGTATAAGAAAAAAGTATAAGAATCATTCATTTATTTATTAAAATCCTCGATAATAGAAACCGTCCATCTTTTGGTCAGTGTCCATCTATTGGTCGTGTGACCCTACTATTAAAAAAAAAATTTATGAATAATCAAAATAGCAGGATTTTATTTATGACTTTTTTTTGCAATTTCTCCATCTTCTTCAAATTATGAAATATACCGAGAACTCTGACAACAACCGAAATATGGAATACGAATATTTTCTCTGATGAAAATCGCTTCAAAGGAGTAAAAGTAGAAAGGACCAGGGCAAACTGAAAAACTCAATTTATTTTGCCCCAGTGGGAAACTAGGAAAAATGGGTCCTTTCCGAGGATTCGGTCAAAAAACTGGAGGGAATTCCAAAGAGGGCCATAACTCCAAATTGGTATTTGCAATTTTTTTTTTTTGAAAATTCGAAAATTCGCTTTGCAAACCGGGGGTAATCGTAAAAAAAATATGTCGAGAATATTTCTGGTTTTAATTATCGTTGTGCGAAGAGATAGGAACTAGATTGAATGTGAGCGGGTTTATAATCGATTTAAATGAAAAACAATGAAATCAAGGGGAGTTCATCAAAATACCTTCTTCTATTGTATATATACAATATATAGTATATTTATCTTTCTTATAGCTTCTGAAATTCTTTACAATACAAGTTTCTCGACTCTTTTCCCTCAATTGCCACGATTGGAAAATATTTGCAAAGCAAGTTACATGCAATTTCATGTAAATTATTATTTTTTTCCATATTTTCCTCAAAAATCCTAAAGAATTGAATAGAAGTTTCTTGAATCGATGAAGCCTGAGTTCACCTTGAAGTTGATTTTCTATTTTTTGCGCTACAATTGATTGTAGTGTCAGTCTCACACCACTTCCCCTTTTAAACTTCAATGTTTTGCAATTTATATTTTTCCTATGACTAGAATGAAAAAAATTCAAGTCAGTCATTCAATACGAAGAAAAGTGTTAAGGGGTAACACCACTGTAGAATTTTCAAGGAATCGATTTTTGTGTTCTTGCTTTAAAAATTACTTCGGGCCTCCCAGAATGCGGGCAAGAAAAGTTATCTCCTGAAACCCATTTTTTCACATGTAATTTTGAATTTTTCCCGAGGCATTTCTTCATGTTCATAGCCTAAGTCAAAACTTTAATCGTGTTTTTCTCGATACATGATTTCTCAAGTTGGTACGCAGCATAACTCCAATAATTTCCATTATTTTCATTTGAATTTCCCACATCATCTTGAAAACAATATTTCAAACAGAAATACGTAGGGGATTTTCAAAAAATTGATTTGCACATTTTTTATTGATAAAAAATGCCGGTTTTTTGGCCGAAATTTGAATTTTTTCATTCAAATGGTCACCAATCCCACAAAAAACACTATTTTTGAAATCCCCTACGTATTTCTGTAGCTATGTGTATGTAGGCTAAGCCAATTTTTTTTTTCAATTGAAATTTGCACCAGTCACACTGCGTGCCGCAGAGTGTTTTAAATTCGAGGGGCCTCCTCAAATATATGCTTAATTACTCCCTCAAATATCATTATTTTATTGCCACTTTTTCTATTGAAAAAAAAATAGCCAAAAAATGTATTTTTTAAGACTTTTACAGTGGTGTTACCCCTTAAATCAGAGGCAATTTTCCAATTATTGATAAAAATGAATGAACTTGAAATTTTCATTGAAAGTTTCCATTTCTCCATTGCTACTGTAATATTCGCGCAATGGACAGGTGCATTTAGCGGACAATAATTAAAAATTAATGTTCTTTCTCCCTGAAACAAGAAAGCCTTCGAGGCCAATGAATAATTGAAAAATCTTGCCGCTTGGATTTATCAACCAATGAAAAAAAATGACGTGACACATAACATCGTGAAGTACTGAAAGTCACTGTTCATTTTTCCACTAAATGAAAAATGCAGAGAGGCGGATTAATGAATGAATTATTATTGTTAGTGTTTTGTGTTTACACATTATGAAGGAATTTGAGAGGTTAATGTGCGTTGATTCAATATTTTACCTTGTCTATTTGTTGCTGTCTTCTCGATTTTCAGAACTTCATAGAAATCACGACTGCCAAAGTATTTTTCACATAAGTCTACGAGTTTTGCCATTTTTTTAGAGATTTTTTCAACTTAATTATTTGATTTTACTGGAAGTTTAGTAGTTTGACAAAGACGTTCTTTCACAATGCCATTTTTTACCGGGAAATGTTTTGGAGCCGGCGAACTTACAGCGCCACCTGTTGATATTTGCAGGAAACCATTCAAAAACTAAGAGGTAAGGCAGAACAAGTTATTTTTTTTTGGCAATGATTTTTCGAGAATATCCCAAAAGTGAAGCGAAAAGCGAAATTTTAGTACGAATTTTTTTTATAGATTTTGAAATCACTAAAGGAAATATCTCGGTAAGAATTGTGTTATCTAGATTAGTTTCCGAGATATATCAATCAAAGAAGGATGGCAGAAAATCAATAGATTCTGTTTCATCGGATTGTCGTGTGTCAAATTTTTTAAGTAACTTTCCACTATTTCAACGTCAATTAATTAATTTATTGGAACAAAAATTTATAGCTTCTAATGGTTCACTTTTAGGACTTCCTGCTTTCGGCGTTGACATCTCTTTGCTTTATTTGTGCAATTATTTTCACTGTAGCAATGAAATTTTATATAAAATAAAAATTATAACAGTAAAACTTGTATTGAATCATTCATTGGATCCATTGTCAGAGAAAATCAATGGGAGAAAGGTGTTTTTGTGATGGATAACGCAAAATTGAATTTGAATTGCGCGCTACTGGTCTCGGGATGTCACTGCCGATAGTTCGCGACTGGACGGTTGCAAAAGCTGCATGACGTCACACAACTTCCTTCTTCTTTGTGAGCTTGGGCGATTCAGACGGTTATTTTCCAAGTGTCTATTTTCAAGTGCATTTAAAGAAGAAAGTTTGAGAGTTACAGGTGCATATTTTATTGTTGCAGAGAGCTGAAGTTCTTAAGACATTGTTTGAGGTATGTTTCATTTGTATTTCATTCGTTTTATCATTTTATTTAGCGAGCGAAAAAGTGACGCGCCACGTGAATTTTCGAACGTTGGATTGTTTATATTTTTCCTCGGATTATACAGTGATTTTCATCTAATTCACGGGATTTTCAATGATTAATTGCGCAATTATGAGTTCTTTCGGTGGAACCACAATGTTTCTTAACCTCAAACACACCAGGCACATTGTGTGGAATGATTTCCCTTTGTTGTTGTCACTGGCTTTGTGCGTCAATGTTTACATTCTTTTAAATCCACCGAAAAGTGTTCAAAGATGAATTTAAGTATAGAATGATGAATAAATTTTAAAACTTCATATAATAATTGATTTGTTTCTCCATTTATTTGATTAAAATGAATTATATTGACATAATTAAGTTTAAATAAAATTTGTCCCCTTTGTTGCATTTCAAGCCAGTGAGTAGAGCCTTCTTCTTGTTCATTTAGTTGATTACGAAAATTTTAAGAATGTTAACAATCACGCTTCCCTTTCCTAAAAAAATTATTTGTATTATATTAATACGTGAGGTAAACATTTTCGAGCATATTTTGAGATTGTCTTCAATCAGGATTGAAGGAAATATAAATTTTTCTATTGTCATTCCTTTCTAAACTTTGCATATGTTGGAAAATCTTGTAGAAATAGAATCAATACGAGTATAAAAAAATAGATGGAACAAGTTTATTTTCTATGCGCTCAGTTTATTTTGTCTAATTTCTATAATAAAAAAATGATTATTGTATGGTCGATATTTCCTGACGGGAAAACATATTCAGAGCCATTTAAATTTTTAAATTTTAAAGTTATTCAAAAGGAAATTTAGGGCAATGATAAATTTTTCAAAATTTGACAAATAATCATTTAGATAATAGAGAATGTCCTGTTAAAATTTGGAGCTTAGTTTTGAATTTTTTTTTTTGAAGTTACGAGTTTTACGCTTCGAGATATGAGAAGCCAATAAGATTAGGACGAAATCTATTTTATCACACGAGTGCTGTGCAAGATTCCGTACTACTTTTATCGGTTTCCCATATCTCGACGTGTAAAACTAGTTATTTCAAATTTTGACAGGACATTCCTTACTATTTGAATAATGAACTGCCAAATTTTGGAAAATTTATTATTGCACAGAATTTCCTTTTAAGGCCCGGATGGAGTAAGGTTTTTTGAGAAAACGTAGATTTCACTTTACGAGGTCAAAAATGGTTCAATTTTTCAAAACTCCGTACAGCACCATACAGACAATGCAGAACAATGGTGCTGTACTGAGTTTTGGAAAATTGAACCATTTTTGACCTCGTAAAGTGAAATCTACGTTTTCTCAAATAACCCTACTCCATCCGGGCCTTAAACAACCTTAAATGGTCGACCTCCTGAGCGCATGAATGTATAAATTTTGGTAACAAAATATAAAGATTATAGTATTTATCAACATTATAATTTCCTATTCTAAAAAGTTCATATACGTCAAATGTACCTTATTCCAAAACTGTCACATGTATTTCTTATTCCTTATTGGTTGACCAAAATTGCGCGCTCAATTCAAAAAACAAAATAGAAATGAAGGATGCATTGATTTTTCTAAGTACTCATCAATCATTGATAATAGTTTTCAATTCAACTCAAAAAATAATAACTGAAAAAATAGATTTAAACAAAAAAGTTATGAGATCATTTTTCGGGCAAGTAAGCGCGCGATCGGTCTCGTATAAATTAATACTGAGAGGTAATCTGATGATTACTATTTTCAATTTATTTGTTAGAAATAAATCAGAATTATATGATTGAGATTAATTTTATATTGAATATAGTAAAATCGTAAAATTAGTATTGTGCAACATTTTTCATTGCAGGTCATTCCCTTGAAAATACTACCGACGAAGTTGTGAGGACGATCGACGTTGAAGGAGAAGATTTCTTTTCAGCTTCGAAGCTTTATATCTACTTGATCGTTATCATTTCTACTATTCTATATTTTCTCATTTTCGTAACTACTACTACTAGCGTTGAAATATTAGTTTTCGGAATATTTAATATTGTATTCGATTAACTCTCACGTTTATATTCTCCACTCGTTAAATTATCGTATATTTCCGCGAACTCGGCGTTTTCCGATAAAAAACATCTAGCAATTATGTATCGCGGTAGCACATTACGTACTGGGAAACTGGAGTCTCAACTGTCCCACGAAGGACAACGTCGATTACAGCGTTTACGTGCCGAAGCCCGTCAAGAACGTCGGGAAAAAGCTAATCTTCCAAATGTTCCCGCTATGGAAGTGGATGCTGCTTCAAGCATGCCACGTGAACGTAACCAGCCGATCGAGCAGAATCACTTAAATCCGCCGAACAAGAACGTGCGTCTCGGACGGAACAAGCCAAACACATTACATGAGCCCCATGATTTTGGAGAAGGGAGTCAAGTAGGTGTCCCGGATGAAGGTGAAGATTCGAACGAGCATAATGCGCCAAACATTCAAATTATAGCGAATAATTTTGACGATTCTGAATTTGGTGCACGTGGAGATGGGATGCCACATTATACCAGCATCCAGCAAACCTGCGATTCCTGTACCTCACTGCGACACGACCTCCATTGTTTACGAGAATTCATGTCCAACTGCCAGTCTTCTACTTCCCATCAGTCTCATACTTTTCCTCTCCTAGCAAGTATTTCCTTTCCCATGAATTGTCCAAGTACGCAAGGTAAGAAAACAGCAGTGGCGTCAGCCTCAGAGCAGCTACGAAGTTCTGGAAGTGAACGAACAGCAGAACTGAAGGGAGAGCAACGCCAAGGAATAAAAGCAGAAGCAGCCGAGAGCAGACGTCACAAAGCGGAAGCCGAAACGCTACGAAGAAGGAGAATGGCAACCACACCGTCACCCAGGCCGGCAGCAGCAACAGTAGTAGCAGCAACTTCACTTGCACCATCACCACCAGCAGCAGTAGAACCACCAGCATTGGCCAGAGCCGAGAATCTTCAAGCTCTGGACAATGCTCCTGAATGGGCGTAAGTATATCGCTAATATTTCAATTATTACCTTTATAATGCATGCTAGAACTTATTATTCTAGGCGGGCACTGATGGACCATTTCGGACAGCGCTTTGAGCAGCGCTTTGAGCAGCGCTTCGAGCAACGCCTTGCCCGTTTAGAAGAAATGATTGAGTGAGTATCTAGTTTAAATTGGAACTTTATTTTAACCAATGAGTGAAAATGAATTTTGCCCAGAACCAACGCCAAGATCCTTCGCGAGTGTCTAAAACAACCGCTGAGACAAGCGGAAGATCTACCAGCAGGATTGCCTTTCTACACTCGGGAAAATGTTGAGGCATTCAATGATGCTGATGATGCAGATTACCATCAGTTGGTCAGCTTCTTCCTGAATTTCGGGCTCCTCAATCCAGCAGATTGTGCAAGCCATTTCTTTAAAACGGCATTTGCTGAAGACGAGGAGGTAACACCACATATGACGTGGGGAGGAGTACCACAGAAGAACAAATTTTCTTTGGCTTCAACTAAGTTTGTGGATGCCTGTCGTGGTGAGAAATTTCTCTTCCAGTTTCTCTCAAACATAATGCGGTGTATCTAATTCCATCATCACTCTTTTGTCATTCCAGAAGCAATGGAGTTGAACCAGAATTTCGAAGGTCCTAATGCCCGCACATTTAAATCCGTTATGGTTCACGCGCTCAAGGCCATGGAGCTCCGATGGCGCCGTAGACACCCTCTTCGCCCAGTTGCTGAGGATGAACCACCACGGAAGCGTCAGCGTGGAGGAGATGAGCAGCCATCCCTAGAGAATCATCCGGCTCCACAACAGGACCAGTCTCCAGAGGTCAACAGAAATGATTATGGTGTTATAGAGGAACACTGGTTGGATGGAGAAGACTATGAATAAGTATATATTTTTATTTTCTAATTTGGTTGGAGAAGCTGTAAAATGAGCTTCACTGAAAACAGCGGGGTGGGGGCTGTTTTCATTACTGATTTTTTTCAATTTACAGAGGGGAGGGGGGGGGGGGGGTGGTGTTATTGGAGATACAATATATTTGGATGTGTCTCACAGGAAAGGGCAGGGTTGGGACCCTTTCCAAAAATCAAGTTGTTTCACTTTCGCTCTCAGGATAGTTCATAAAAATCCAAGGACGTCGAAGGGGTGCATACTAGCCAAAGATAATTTTTTTTTCATCCGAGTAAAGTCAATTTCACCTGGTAAAACACCCAGTAGCTGCTCAGGAACTAGTACCTGCTCACTTCACGTATTTGTATATCTATATTTATAAATTATTCATAAATATAGGTATACAACGTGAGTGAGCAGCTACTAAGTCCTGAACAGCTATTACGTCCTTTACCTTAGTAACTATGTTGCCGCTCGTGATAAGTAGTATGCTGTAATGATTATAGCATACGACTTTCCTTATTACCGTACTAGTATGATATCTGTTCGGTGTAGTGTTACGTCGTACCTCTACGATACATATATAGATGGCGTATACGGTACCAACATTTTCATTCAGTACGAAATAACGGGGTCTGTTTTCTGTTTGGCATATATACATAATAAAGTTGACATGTACATAACCCCGAATATCTCACAACAATTTGAGTTTAGTGATAAAATATTTTTCATTAAAAAATAAATTAAGTATTCGATCTCTTCCTAGAATTTCTAAAATATGAACTGTCGTACTTCCTCCTAATTCTATCTTTAAATCAAGTGTTAAACTCGTTAATTGAAAGAATCATATAATTTTCATGAGTTCCCTTTCATTGTTATACTCTGTATTAATCATAAGGATTATTTATTGATAGCAAATGCCATTATTTATAGTGCCTGTGGAATGGAATTAGTTTCCAGTGGAGATCGTTCTGGAGGAACTTATAAAGTGGATCAATCAGCTGAAGATGAATTGGAATGTTATAGTGAAAATGAGGAATCATCGAATAATATTCCTATGAATGACCACAAAATAAATAGAATTAAGAGAAGAAGCTTTTCCTTTGAAGAGAAATTGAAAATAATTAAACTACTGGATACGCTATCCAAACGAATTGTCTGCAATCAATTTAGTTTAGATGAAAGTACACTAAATAAGTGGATAAAACAATCTGAGAAAATTGAAGCAATTTGTAATGATAACTATGCTAAAAAATTAAAGAAGCAAAAGATATCCGCTATCACTGAAGTTGATGATATACTGTACACTTGGTTCCTAAAAGAACGGGCCAAAGGAGCTCATTTATCTGGACCTATTATCAAAGCACGAGCTCTAATTATAAGTAAAAAATTGGGAATTCTCAATTTTAAAGCAAGTGAACGTTGGTTTGGTGGTTGGAAAAACCGTAAAGATGTTCGACTGAAAATGCAAAGGACAAAAACGTCAGTTAATGAATCTGCAGCAATCAACTACGAACACGATCTTGAACAAATCATCAGTAGGGATAAATTGACCAGAGCACAAATATTCAATGTTGATGAGTCCATGTTAAATTGTAAAATGTTACCAATTTATACACCTGCATCCGAAAACGAACCACCAATACCTGGTTTTCAAAAAGACAAGAGTCCTGTCATATTTGCAGAATGTTCCAATGATGATGGTTCCTTGAAAGTTCCTATCCTTGTAATTGGACATTCTGCAAAACCTAGAGGATTGAAATCTCGATCTGTTCAGAACTCACCCGCTTCTCATTCCAAAACCTTGTGGATGACACCTTCTATATTTAAAAATTGGTTTGAGACAGAGTTTGTCCCTGAAGTACAAATATTTTTAAATAGGAAAGGACTACCGATTAAAGCTCTTCTTTTAGTAGACAACTGTGAATCAAACGTAATGCTTAATGTTGGAGATATTAGGACATATTTTTTCCCTTCAAATATAATCAGGTAGAGATATTTTTCAGTAATTGTAATATCTGTTTACTTAATAAACCAATTCCGTTTTGAATTATGATTTCTATCGACTAATCATTCATTGCTGGAATAGGCATGATGAATGCGTAATATTTTCTGCAAAAAAAATTATGAATACGTCACAAGTACAAAGCAGTTGAATGCTTAAGACTATGAATTTTCAATTATTTCGATAAAAAAATAATCAAAGAATTTTAAATTACATGAAACATGTACATAAAATAATCGGCCAAATCTTACTTTGGTATGGATAAATAATCCAAGTCAAGTTGATGTGGTGGGGAATAAAATTTTTGGAAATTCGAAGTTGATAGATTCATTGCTGGATAATGATCATAAAAACTCCGAAATAGTAGAATATATTGATTTATCAGCAATGACTTATATTTTCCAGAAAGGAGATTATATTATCCATTTGTAAAATTATCTATACTTTTCAATAATGCATAAAAAAATGACCGTTGTGGTGTGTAGACAGGACGACTTTTTTCGATCATCTTCGAAAAATCCATTGGAGACTCATGAGGGGATGCAGCAAATAAACGTTGAAAGAGATGCTGAGTGGAGCACACCGTTCATTACCGAGTGGCTACCGATTGAGGAGGAAGAGACTTATTAGTGATTGACTCTTAACAGGTAGGCAACTGTACGAATTTTTTACGAGTACATTTCTTGTAGTGCTCATTCTCATCTACAAAAAAAGCTTCTAAGAGTTTTTCCTCATTTCGTTTAATTAGCGAGAAAATTAACAAATTAACTCCGGAAGAAAGATTAAATAACTGCTTCTCATGGCCTTCATCAATTTTTTGAGAATGTCTTGTAATGTGACTTATATCCATACTTATCATTGTTGATACATGCAGAAAACGAGCGAAATTCAAGAGAGAAACCTAGTGCATTTCTATTATAATATTATTTCGAAATCCTATTTCATTTTCACAAATTTTACTGCATATTCCACAGAATTATCGCGCTTCTTTTTGCAGATTTAGGTATTGAATAGGAGATATTCTACAAGAAAAAGGCTATGGATCATTTTATTTACGATCCATAAATTTTAAACTTTCTGATAAAAATTTGATCGAATTTCTATTTTTAATATTTTTCGTATCTTATCAAATATTTCACAGAAATTTTTAATTTTAAGGTTTTTGCTTCGAAATTCATGAATCGATGGACAATTTTCATTTAAGACCCAGAAATAACTTTTTCTAGCCTTAAGAGGAATTTTTTTTGAAGTTGCTTAATTTTGATTTGACGAATATAACAGAGGATTAAGAATCAGAGGAGAAGAAATAATATTTTCTGGATCTCAAGCAATGTGCTCCTAGAATTGTTAACTCCAATTTGTTCATTTATTTTGAAAGAATTGAAAATAGTGTTTTGAATTGGGTTGATAATAACAAGAAATGTACCGCAGAATTTCCGTTAAAAAAATTTCAACAGATTCAGTCGTATAAAAAAATTGACATCTGTTGATTACTTTCTTTTTATCAAACGTTTAGTATCAAATATTTATATTGAGTAGAATCGAAGAATAATAATAAGAATATTAATCAATCCAATAAACTGATGACATTCCGTCGAAACGGATAGACTTCGAGAAAAATCTTGAAGGAAATCTATTATAGAGAATTTTTTGAACTATATAAATGTCTCTTGATGAATTTCCATGAATTTCATTATTTTTCAAGGCTCCTGCTACATGATGTCCATGTTCAATTAATTTTCCCATAAACAATTGATGAAATGAGAAACGTTTACGACAAGAAATGTTCTCTTTCAAATGAATACTCTCAGCAGAAAATATGCAGGAGACCTTTTTCCATTTTCTGAAAATTTTCATACAGAAAAGGTCTTCTGCCAATTTTCCCTAAACCTATTGTCCGAAAAATATCTGCAAAATGAACTCATTCTTACTCTTCACTTTTTTTTGTTGCAGAACTCAAATAAAGGCAATGCAAAGTATTGATTTTAGTTTTTTAATTATAAAAATACTTATACAACATGGATTTAGTTTTTATCCCCAACACAAGACAGAAGAAAGTATTGTATAATTGAAATTAATTATGAAAATCTAATCTGACCCACACCAATAAAAGGCGTAGTGGCCTTTTAAGACTGCCTAAATTATTATTTACACATGAAAATTATATTCGACGAACACAAACACAGGGTGTTCTGCAAATGACGAAACTCGATTAATGTTAAACACTCCACGTGTTAAAAAAAAAACATTTTTTTCTTATTTTCTTTCTTTACAAATATTTTCTCTCATTCATATTAATTATCTCCGATAAATCATGATTTTTTTGTAGTTAAAATTTCAATTTTCTCCGCTCTCATTTCAATTACATACATTTCATTTAGCATAAACTATGTATAAGAGTTTCTTATAAATATCAAATTTAATATAGTGACAAATATATATTTTAATATATATACATTAATTTGTGTCATGAATATAAGTTATTACATTATTTACTGTTAATTATATTCTCTAAAACGATTAACAATTTGAGCAGAGTATTTAATAAACTTATCAACAGATAATATTTTTTTTAAATATTAATTTCCTATAATTAATTCAGGAGTGAAGTGGTGGAACCAGATTCAATTTTATTATTTTCCATTTTCGCACTTAGATTCCAAAGTAATTAATAAATTAACTGCGAATACAAAATCAATTATTTCTTCTTTTTTCCTTGTACGATTTTTTTGGAACTATTTCGTAATGTAACAGAGATATGCGATTTCTTTGTAAGAACTTTTCTTCTAGGTGTCACTTTGATCTATGAAAAAGTTCAATACAAAAATTTCTCCATCTTGCTTGATTCCCAAGATATTCTTAAAAAGCGAACGCCGAAATTAAAGAAAATTGATTTCGTTGGACTTCTTCACTACTGAATTATTTTGTCACCTTAGAAACAAAGTGGCGTGAGTGCAATGCATAAGCGTAGCACTCATGCTACTTTATTCTCAGACGACGATTTACAATTTCCTTCACAAGGTTTTGCCCTAAAAGAATTGTCTCTTTTTCATGTGACAAAATTCATCCAATTCGCTGATAAAAATACTGCACTTATTTTTTATTATAAAAAATAAAACTTAAGTGAATTTTCCTTTAGCTCTTCAGATTAAATCCGAGTAGAGAAAACAAATGGCTCTACATACTCTTTGGCTGTTATCCTGTAGCTATTAAACTGAAGAACATTACAGAGACTAATAACTACTTTTAATTAATTAAGTTTTTTTTTCAACTATTTACATATAAGAATCAACTACTTTCATTTTTTTCTCATTTCTAATATTTCATTGTTTATATTTGTGCATTGAAATAAAGTCTCAGTGATGCAATTTTTATGTAATTTTTCATTATTATGTTTCCTCTATCAGTGCCTCAAAAAAAATGGAAAAAACAAAATTTTTCTGAAGAATTTACGTAATTATTATATTTTTTTTTTCATTCTCCTGTTCTAGCTTTCCTGTACTCGGTTTTCAATCAATTAAGTTAATTATAGTACTTTCAAGTGGACAACAATGAATGTGAGGAGGAATAATTAAAATTAAATTATTCAATTTTCAATTTCTTCGTCCTCAGCAAGAAATTCATAAAATGCCTAACAATATTAGAAAAAAAAATAATAATTAGACTCATTTTCTCATTCCACTTTATAATACAATAATTAAATCTTTAGTTTCTAGAAATTGAAGGGAAGTGATGAGTGATAAAATAATAGAACATGATGAGTCAGTTGCAAAATCGGTTTTTGCACAATATCTCGAAAGATGAAGGAAATGAGAAAATCTTCACGGAGACCCATTTTGTAGAGGAAAATTTACCCTACGAGAAATTTATTCGCAAGAAACTTCTATTTTCTATATATTGAGAGCTATTCTGAATAAACTAGTCTTTTGAGTTTTTTTTTCAATTTTTCTCCTATTTTTTCGAATATCTCAGAATCGATAGGAGATAACGAAATTTGTGTAGTAATCAATTTTTTTCTCTGCGACAAGGTCTCCACCAAAATTTCCTCATCTCGTCATAGATTTCAAGATATTCCCCAAAAACAAATTTCATTTACATTCGACTTATCCCATTTCATCAATTTATTACTCAAATGAACACCAAAATCAATGGAACTGCAGGGATTCTCCCAAAGCAAGAAATTTAAATATTTTCGTAATGGTGCTTGAACAATTCAGAATCAATCTCGTGTTCGGCTTCGCACTGAACGAATCATTTATCTTCACAAAAAAAAAAGAAGAAAACCGGTTTCTCATCAATTCATTGACGATTTTTAAATAAAAATCTACAAAAAATACCCGTTTTTAGGCAAATGTCAATGTCCTCCTTTTCATCTTTGCAAACCAATATATATTATTGATAATTTCACATTCTCGCACATTCACTCACATTTTCTCTTAGATTGAACATTGAAAGAAGAAATTAGAAAAAGAAAAAGATTCATACTTTTGTAAAAAAAATCACACACATAAAGTTTTTACCTATTTTAACAATGATTATGTTTTAAAAAAAAATTCTTTCATTGGACTACTTCATGCGATTGATTACCAGGTCACTGACGACAATGAGTCCCTTCTGATATGGACTCTCTGCGAGTGATTGAACGAGGCGTTGTGCTTCGATGCAATGTTTCTTGGCTAAAAATCTTGTTTGATCGAGGCCCTGGGATTCGTGTACAAGTTCGAAAGCTTTTTCAACGTCACCGGGTTCTTGGAAACGACGCATTATCATTGGATTCAATTCTGGATACTGGAAAAATAGAAAAACATTAATTGATGATCGGAGAATCATGATAAAAGGAAATTAATGAATTTGATTCATTAGGGAAATGATGAGCATATAATATTATGATTTTTCCTGCAAAATTCAAAGAATAATATGGAATTTTTTTATGAATATCTTTGGATTGAGTACGTTTAGATGATAATGTCGAGAGAGAACTCTTTTGTAGATAATTCCAGAAACTCCGAAAAAACAGTCATGATGAGTTCAGTAGTAAAAAGGTGATATAGGAGAAATCGACTTATCTCTTTAATTATTCCTAGTGAAATATTTCGAAAAGTAAGCGCAATGAGGCGACTTTGCTCGAATCTTCGCTTGTAGAGAATGTTAAGAACAACAAAAAAGGACTGCAACAAAATTGGCCAATCTCGCTTAATTTTCAAGATATTTCCCAAAAATAGTTGGGAGAAAAAATCGAATAATTCTATTTTACGTCTTCGCTGCAGATTCAAGATTGCAGTTTTTGAAAATTTATCGAAATCACCACGAGAATTTTTGTGAGGGCTTTCTTACAGTTCTCATTGGTTTTTACAAAAGTTATCGTATCTCGATATTCCAGAAAAACCATTGAGAAAAAACACCATACACTTTGTTTCATCAGTTAACCACTTCTGAAATCAAATTAAGGGGTAAATTTATTAGTTATTATTGAAACTTACTCTTTCACAGGCGAAGAGAACTGGTGCAGTGGCTAAACCAAGTTTCAAATCAGCTGCTGTTGGTTTGCCCATTGTTGTTGATGAAGAAACAAAGTCGAGTAGATCATCGACTAACTGGAACGCCAAACCAATGTTTCGGCCATACTGAAAGGCAACTTCGCACATTCTCTCGTCTGCACCGGACAATATTGCGACCTTTAATCAAACAATAAATAAAATCATTTTTTGTTTAAAAAGGAAAAACCTTGAATGGAATAATTCTCCTTCGACTAAATACAGCAGATTGAATTGAGCCTATGTTGTGGTCATTCTTTATGAAACTCATCTCAATGAATAATGAAAATATAAAAAAATTCGTGAAGACTTCTATTTCAGCTCTCATTGTCTTCTATAAAAAAAGGTCCTTTTGGAAATTTTTGTGTATCGATAATTTCTCAAGATGTTTTATAAAATTCGATGAGAGAAAAAATAACAGATACTGACAATTTTTAGTTCTTTTCTTCTAACAAATAAATTATTTCGAAGAAGGAAAAATATCCACTTGTGAGGAAAATTCAATAAACTTCAAAAGCAAATTTTTTGAAATAATAATATTGCTTAAAAATTCCAAAAATTGTCAGATGTCTACAAAGTTGATCATCAGGATTTTCATGAAATATTGAGGTAGAGACTTTCTTGTAGCTCCAATTTTTCTTTAAAAAAGGTATTTACAAGAAAATTTCTATCTCGATTTTTTCCTGAGACATGCCATGGAAGCCCATTTTCAAAATGGAAATTCATAATTTTATAGATTTTTTGATAAATGAAAATTAATTGAAGATATTACTTACAGCTTTGGCTGAATTAGCAATGAGACTTGCAGTCTTTCTGTATGTTTTTGTGAGGTAGTGTGCAAATCTTTCATTCTCCGTTTCCTTTGATCCAAGCTGCATGAATTCACCCTGAACTAAATCTGTAATAACCTGTGATTCGTATAGAATAAAAGAAAATTATTTTAAAAAAGGAATTCAACGAAATAATCAATTTATTATCACATGTGTTCAAGGTGATGAAATGATAATCGTAGAGTAGTCGGAATTGCAAGTTATAAAAACGTCAGAGATAATGTGTACAAATGAATTAATCATTGTATGAATCTTTCTTTTGTTTAACATGAAAAAATAATATTTTATGATGTTTTAAGTGGAGATCGTTACCTGACTGAGGGTAAGAGTGACGGCATCATTCTTCAGCCGTGCCACCATCATTGTGGCCACTGCGAGAATGAAATCACCAGTCATTGCGACCTGAAATAAAAGTTTAACATAAAAATTCAGGAATTTACTGATTGAGGTAAAAAGGACAATCCCACTTGCGTTTTATTTCCATTAAATATCTCGGAAACTTGGAAGAATAGAGAAATTTATATATATATTTTTTCGATAGCTCTGTGAATAGAAAAATTTATGGAACTGAAAATAGCAGGTACATGAGAATTTTTCGTTTTTTCTCTCTCTTTAAACAAATAAATCATTTTTTCAAATGTAAAACATGTACGTGCAAAAAATGAAAAAAAAACTGTAAGTACAATTTTTCCGAATATTTTTTTTACAATATTTTATTTGTTTAAAAAAATTCAAACGATTGTCAGATGTATGCTAATTTTATTTATCATAAAAATTTCGTTAGCTCTTTCAATTTTCGAGATATTCTCAATAAACTGAATGCAAAAAAAGTTCTATTTTTTTCTTCAAATAGAAAAGAAAAAAATTTCTTTAATTATCTCAGAAAATATTGTACATAGTGAAAGAATGGCCAGTAATTTTTTCATAGAGAAAAGTCAGAGCTACATAAAAAACCTCTGCAAAAATTTTTGTATTTCCCTAGAAGTGAAATTCAGCAGTGGAGTGTTATCACTCCACTGCTGAGATAACTCTCAAATATTCTCTCAAAGATATCTAAAGAAAAAAACTAAATTTGAAGAGAATTATGAACAAGCATTTTTTGTAGAGAATTTTACAAACTCCCAAAAAAATCTTCGCAAAAATTTTTTCATCTTCAATAGCTTCCGAGATATTCCTTTAAAAAATTGCTGCAATATTGGAATGTTCAAT
The DNA here is from genome assembly GCA_963942555.1 of Aleiodes leptofemur. Taxonomy (NCBI): domain Eukaryota; kingdom Metazoa; phylum Arthropoda; class Insecta; order Hymenoptera; family Braconidae; genus Aleiodes; species Aleiodes leptofemur. The sequence continues at coordinate 8,529,739 of OZ012615.1, read as the reverse complement.
TCCAGTCCATTCTTTCTGGATTGGAATGGAAATTACAGTTATTTCCCTTGTTCGCCAATTCCACCAGATAAAATTAAATTCCAATAACAATTATCAATGATTAATACTGAAAACTGCGTCAATTTCTGTGGGATTAACTTTTTTTGCGGCAATTACAATTAATAATAATTTTAGAATAGAAAAAAGAGATAGTTTGTGGTAAATTTTAGAATTATAAATTAAAGAAGCCACAGTGCGAATTAACCATTCGCTTTACTCGTTTTCCTTTCACCAAATATCCTTCACTCCCGTCTTTAACACATTTACAATACAATTTTATTACAAATTCTACAACTGTTATGTTAATTTATGAATCTAATTACTTCCACGTGTACTCAATATTTTTTAATATTTTTTTCTATTTTATGCTTTTAAATAAAACATGTGAATTCAGTTATTCTGGGTGAATAATTTTAGAATTTCTTATGAGGTATTATTTGAAAATAATTTTTTTTTTCCTCTGCATAATTAATAATTAAAGCTAAAAATAAAGACGCGACCATTGAACTCAGATCTAGAGATCTAGACAATTTTACGGTAAATTTTTGAGTTCATTGGCTTTTATCCTGTAGCTGTACGATGTTCTTTCGTTTCTCCAAAAAATTTTCAATAACATATTAACTTGACTCGTCGTTGTAATCCTCAAACTTTTATTATTTATCTTTCATCAAATTTACGGTAAAAATTATTTTTCAAGACCCAATAGTCTGGGGAATTTATGTTTTGGGGAATATCTGAGGATCTGAGGGGAATACGAAAAAAATGGTAGAACGATCTTTGCAGAGTGGATTTTTTCTCCCTCACAAGAAAAGTCTGGATAGCAATTTTCTTTTTCCGACAAATTCTAAGATTTTTATGAAAAAACAGCATTTTTCACTCGATTAAGCAAAATAGAAAAACTCACTGGAAGGGCAAAAAATTTTCGAAATGAAATTAAAAAATGGTCTCAAAACGAAACAATCCACAAGTTTCCATCAATAAGCCACAAACAGTTCTGAGGAAGTATCTCGGAATCCCATGGTAGAAAATTGATGAGGCAGATTAGCTTCTGCAAAGGGTCTTAACAGAAGTTTCTGGATTTTCTGGAGATTCCGAGATATTACCAAGAGAAACTGCATATTTCTCTTGATCCAGCATTTCAATTTTTGAACTTTCATTCATTACTTGTATATTTATATTTATTTATTTATCTTTATCTTTCGGCCTTTTACAATCTTTTACACCCTACCTTGATCTATGAGACGAGAGTATATTGCAATTACTACAAGTCATGAACTTTCATTTATTCCTTTTATTATTTATTGATTCCTCGTGGAATATGAAGTAAAAGTGAATTAAGAGATTCAATGATAGGCGGAAAAATACGATTTCGACAATTTGACAAGTGAGGAAATACTAAAATTGAAGAAGAAACGACAGATAATTGTTAAAGATAATTTTCAGGTACATATCGCAGAATCCAATAGAGATATAGAGAAAATTATATTTTTTACAGCTCGTATTCCACTTTTTACGAAGAAGGGATCTATGAGAATTTCTGTATCTCCCATAAATTCCGAAAATCTCTTCGCCGGGTTCTGTGAAGTCATTATCATAATATCTGACCTTGGATTATGTATCGTTCCTGAATCAAACGATGAAGAGTGATGAGAAAAATTAAAAAATTCAAGAAGAATGATGACTTTTTTTATGGCTCTTTTTCTCTTCCATGAAAAAAATAACAAAAACTCCGCCACGTCTCATGAATTCTCAGATATTCCCGAAAAATTTCAGAATATCGTCAAACTCGTAAAAATCCAGTAGTAAAATTGTGATGATAATTTTCCATCAAATATCTCGAGATCGAAACAAAATAGCGAGATTTTCATAGGATTTTTTTTTGTAGTACTAGCTCCCTACAAAAAGCTCTCCACAAAAATTGTATTATGTCACTCGATTTCCGAGATATTCTTAAAAAATAAATAGCAAAAAAAATTGATTCATCCTGTTTCACCTATCCACCACAGAATTGATTTTCATGTAAAAAAAGGAAAGTTTCATAAAACTAAAGATAAAAAGGATTTCAGTAAGAAAAAACAATTCTCATTGGTATTTCCCGTGGAAAGTCTCCAAGTCTATGTAAATAAGTGTTTAACTCATCTCATAAGTGTCCATATGCACAAAATCCCATAATACAATGGGCCATAAATAATATTGCCGCAAAAATTTATTCCGCAAGAAAAAAAAATGACAAATTATTAGTTCCTCATTTTTTTCTCCCTTTCATTCCTGAAATGAAGCAAACGCTGTTTTATTTATCATTTCTCAATACCAGGATGTGGAGAGTTTTAATTTTCACTTTGAGAGGAAAAGAAAAGAAACATTTGGATGATTTTTTTTTCAAAGGAAGACACATTGCTGAAGCGAGTTTCTCTCAATTTAGTCACGTGGCGAGGTGTGTCTCGTGTGGAATGAAGAAATGTGAAAAATAATAAAAATAAAAAAATTAAGTAAGGAATAACTATGACCTCTCGTCTTTGAGACGTTGAATGGGAGGAATGCCTCGGTAATTATGTAACAACGTCTGAATTTGGAAGTTTAAACCGGATTTTAAGGTGATTTTTTGTAATTTTATTTTGGACAAAGATGAAGGAGAAAAAATATTTGTAGTAGACAAGATACAAGAGTTTGATTTGCAAGATAGAATAATTTTTTTCGCTATCTATATGTCTTCTAATGATTTTTTATTTAATTTTTTTGTCGAAAACTATTCAAAATCATCAAAAAATCCATATCTCAAATTGAAGCAAATTGAGCGCTTGAGAAAAAATGTTTCATGAAAAATTTTGTATCTCCATTAGATTTCGAGATATTTCGAAAAAACTTGACTCAATTTATGTAGAATCACAAGTATAATCAATTTATGCTGTTCCACCTTTTCGCTACTCTATTAAGTAATCGAGATTTTTTGTTGAATTTTCGATTTTCGCTTTCCCGATGGTATCATTCGCGATTACCGAAGATGTTGCGACACACACCCTGACGCATGCGATTGCGAGATACAACTATTGGTTATGGGTAGTTGAGCATCATCGTTGTAAAAATGTTGAATGAGTCAATTTCAGGTGATCTCTGTTTTTGTGACAAATCTCTGAATCCATGGCAGATAGAAAATTTTTCATTTAAACTTTTTTTGTAAGGCTGATTTTTCCCTACTAATGGGCCTCTTCCCTTTCCTTTCATCTCCATTAAATTCTAAGATATTTTATGGAAACTGATGATAACGTGAAATTAACTTTTTAACGATGAAAATCGAGTTATTTCCAGAACTGAATAATTCATAGCTTGCGATCTATGAGAAATACAATTTTTTTTTATTTTTTCGTAGAAAGAAAAATCTGTAAAATATTTGATCATGAAATTGTTTTCATTTTCCATAGATTTCGACATATTTCATGAAAACTAATTACATAATGAAAGCAACTACTCTGTATGATGAAAGTAGAATTTCCTCAGAAAATGAACAAAGTAGAGGATTGCAAATAGTAACATTGCAGAGCCGCGAAAATTTTCGATTCTGATTTCTATAAATTGTTTCCTCTTCTCCGTTCTTCAGATACATGCAAAGAAAGACAGAAAACATGTATTTTTCTAGGAAAAAATTCAAACATCAATACTTCAAGAAATGATGGACAAAAATGGACCTTATTGTATCATTTCCACAAACTCCACAAAAAAAACACTGAATAGTCAGAATGACAATGTTCTTTTTTTAAATTATTCAAATATGTCGAAATCGATGAGAGCAAAATTTCTGTGAGAATCTTTTTGATAGCTACAACTTTTCTGTACAAAAAAGGTAAAAATTTCCCTATCTGTTGTAGTTTCCGAGATGAAACAAGATAAATCGATTTCTTGTGGCATTTGCCCCTCGAAGGGATATAGCCAATATGGAGTAAGAAGAAGTCGATGTTTTTCTTTCGTCTGCTACTAAGAATGTCTCGGAAATCAAATGAGATAGCGCGATTTTAGCCTCATTTATTCGGAGTGAAGTTTAGAACTGTTGAATATGATTCACTAGAAATTACGTTATCTCGATTAGTTTCCGAGATATTCTCAAAAAATGATTCATAGGAAAAATTGAATCATCATGTTTTACCCCTTCTCCACTGAATTGATAATAACCGAAATTTGAGTCACTGACCCTGACTCGAATTCTTTAATCACTCTGGCGCTAAGTTTTTCATTCAATATCTCGATATCTATGCAAACTAGAAAAAATTTCGCCAGAACCCGTTTATAGTCTCCTTCATCCTCTCCAAAAAAAAGTCACCACTACAAATTTTCTATTTCCCATAGATTACAAGATATTTCCGAAAACTCGAAAATATTTCACTTTCTCATAATACAAATTATGTAGATTTCAAAATTAAAACGAATAAAATACGAAAATTAGGAAATGCCTACCAATTATAGCCGAGTTTACATAATTCGCCAATCCTAGAGGTGAATAAAGAAATATATTGCTCATTGCACGTTTCGATGCTGACGCATTTATGAATTGCATCGAGTGAAAACTAGATACAAAAATGGTTATCACCAAAATTTCCGTTGAGTTGAATTATCTAGTTTCATAATTCTACTACCAAAATCAGTGAAAATTAAATTTTCTTCTTGCCAAATATTATTTTTGCCTCGGCAGACGAGTCAATGGAATGAGACAGGTGTCTAATAAATTGTGTAACAGTTAATGCACGTTAACATGTAACACTAAATGGCCAAACTCTTTCTCAAGTATATTATAATTTAGCACCGTGTGTGGCAAAAGCTCCCAAGGACATCGACACAAATGCGATAATGTAATATTCAATAAATAAATATGTAAAATCTCAGTAATTCTCAATGAATTTTTTATGAAAAAAATTAAATACAAGTTTAAGGAATTTCTTCCCCAAAATTAATGACTGAAGTAGAGAATGACAATGATTTGAATAACTAAGTAGGATTAATTGATGAATAATTCTACGATTCCATCAGAATTCGGAAAAAAATTAATATCGTTATTTTTTTAATTACTAGATTTTTTTCTCAAGTATTCATCTCTAAAATACTTCCGGATTGCATCCTTGAAACCATAAACGTGAAATATTGTCCTTGGTTACTATAAATACTGTTTGCCGGTCGATTAGATTTCGATAAATTTTGAATGAATGAAACGCGATATGAATGTAGAGTTTTCGCTATTTTCAGGAAGTGAATGAGAAAATTGAATTGAATAGGCTGAATAAAGAATTGCAAAATAATCAAACAAAAAAGATGATGAATGATCAATTAAAGGAAAAAAAAGTCGATTGATTGTAAATTAAAAGAGAAAGAAAAATCAAAGGTCAAACGTTTTATTCTATTCGTTAATTTTCATGAATTAAAGGATTTACTTCCGTAATTTATTTACGCGAAAGTTTATACGCATGCGCACAACTTCATGGATATAGTTGTGAATCCAATTGGCCTCTTTTATTGAGCGATCGTGTCGCATTCCACGTAGAGAGTTCGAGTTTCCATCGATTCAAAACCAGTGGCGATGAAAAAGAAACGATTCCCCATAGTTTTAAGTTTGTCAGACGGGGAGAGAAGAGAGGAAACGCGCCTTCACGTTCTCACTACGTGATACCAACAGTTCTCCTTCCGGAATTACCGTAAGTACGAATTTTATCACAGAAACGGATTTTTAATTGGCAGCTTCAAAATTTTGAGGTCTTACAAAAAAAATCAATTTTAATCCTTTTCAGTCCTCTCAAAATATCCCAAAATGTGTGGGAGTAACAAAAATTTTCGAGCAGATCTTTTTTCAAAAGATAGAGCTACAAAAATGGTTGTTATAGAAATCGCGTTATCTCGCTTGAATTCTGAGAATTTTCATGAAAATCGCTATCGTATCAGTTTTTCTGATGCTTCACGTTTTTCGGGAGTATCTCGGAGAATATGGAAAAAACAGAAATTTTGATAAGTACCTCTTTTATAGCTCTGATTTTTCTCCTAATGAGAATTTGTTCATTTCTCTTATTTTCTGGGATATTTTATTAAAAACGCGATGTGAACGAAAATTTCAAGAAAAGAAATTGAAAAACTTTTGATGAGATCTTTTTATGAAAAAAATTGAGAGTTACAGAAAAAAACACCGTCAAAATTTGCAAGATATTCCTGATAAACGTAAAAAATGTTTTTTTTTTGCCATAAAAATAGATTTTTTTTTTTTTGTAAAATAAGGAAATTAGTTTTTTTTCTCATAAATTGAATGAAGAAAGTTCTTCTCAATTGTGTAAAAGTCAATAGTCACTCGTTCATCTGTTAAAATGAGATATTTCTTAATTGAAAAAAATAAGTTTTTAATTTTTTTTATTTTTACTGTTTTCTCGAAGATCGAAGAAAGCGAGGAATTTTCTAATAGAAATTGCTAAGTATCTGTAGAAATTATTATTTTTGTATGATCCTTTGAGATACTTCATTTATTTCTGTTTTAAATATGAAAACGAGATTTCATAATTTCTTCTATAATTTTATCATTATTAATTTTTATGAGAATCTATTAATTTTCTTTACCTTCTTTTGACTCCACAGAACATTGACAGATGGTTTGCCACGACGGAAATCAGATTGATCTATGACATCGTCGTGAATTAATGAAGCACTGTGAATCATCTCAGATATCATCGCTACTTGTCGTTGCGATGCTAAGAGACCACTGAAAACAAATAAAAAAAAACATTTAAATAAAAATACATCGCAAATGTGCATGTAGATTAAACTACGAATATCTCCGGAAATAATAAGTGAAGAGAAAAATATCGAGAATCATTCCTTATTATATTAATGTTAACGAGAAGAGATAATGTAACAACTCTATTGCGATGCGAAAGAGAATAAGTTGGAAAGTTATCCATTTATTTAAAAAATATATAAGGAGAGCTTTTTCGTAGCCTATAAAATTCTCTCCAAAAAAGGTCACTTGTAGATTTTCTTCAAATCTATTTTTTCCAGAGATATTTGCAAATGAATCCACAACAATTTTTTCGATTTTTTTTTCACAATTTCTTTATCGTATTACAGGTAGTTTATTATTGGTGGGCCGAATGGGAGCGGTGCGAGACCAACGAAATAGTTCGTCATAAATTCTCCCAATGATTCCATCGAAAAAAGGACCAAATTTCTGATGGGAGGGATTTCTCAAGAGTAACTTCTGAGAATTTTTCGAAACTTCGATTTGAATATCATTAGTTCTAATTATCGTAACGGAGAAAGTCGAGGCGTCCAAAGAGAGGACATCATCTGCAATAGTTTGGTATTGCCGACTTTATGAAATCGCTGATTTTCGGAATATGAATTTCGATACGCGCAGAAGCTATAAGATCTTGAATAATATTACACATACTCTAGATCATTAAAATTCCTTACTACTAGATTTTCGATGAAAATCATGAATTCTTATCATGATTGAGAAATTCTTGTTCAAACATTTGGTGATGTAAACACAAAATTCAGTAAACACAAAATCCACGAGATTTTTCTTTCAGATTTTGTAAGATTTTTTATTCCAATGAGTTTAACTCTTTCGGTTTCTGAAAACCGTCAGTTGTTTGGGAATGTCTTGAAGTCTGATTGTCATCGATTCATATGCTTTTGAATTAATGTTTCTCAGTTTTTCAAAAAGTTATGGATCTGTTCGTTAACATCAATTACTCATTAATGTCTTTCTTAAAAATCATAAAAAATCAATCGAAAATCGCCTAAATCGAAAGGAAATATGTGCAGCTTTCCATTAGAGCCAGAAATTTTCAAAATAAAAGAAAAATGATCATTTATAGTCACTCAAAGATTTGGAATGAAAGATTATTCAAAAATGATGAAATTCGTATCAACGTTTCATCGCTTTATACAAACCTTTTTAAGATGTATTTATCAAATCTGAAATTGTTATTGAATGGAATTATAAGAGTGTACAATATTTATGCAATATATGAAATTACGAATTCACCTTCGTAATAAAATTGTTCCATAACAGTCTTCAAAAAACAAAAAAATTTTAATTTTTAACAAAGTCATTCAAATTAATTGCTGGTTTCATTCTGATGTCCTCTCTGAATTTCCAGAAAGCCTTCATATAATTATCTGATCGTTAGGAAATCCATTCAAAAAATGAATAAAATTACTGATAATTGATTTCAATTACATCTGCACTTGTTCTACATTCAAAATTTGAAAAAAGGGACGTTGGTACGAATTTTTATGATTTTCAAATATTTTTTTACTTGAAATTTTGGAGTGACCATAATAGCAGTTTTCCTCTCATTTTCAAAATCAGCAAATAGTCAGAGGAATAATCTTGAGGATAGAAACAGAGTTATTTGTGAAAATTTTCGCAAATGTAATGAGATGGTCATAAAATTGACAAAAATAAATTCTCGCACACCAGCCATCCCCTCATTTTCGATGGAATCATTCAAAAAAATTGATTTTCTAGCAGAAAAATCCAGTTAAAACCCAACGTGTGAATCTTTTCTCAGCTTCTTCTAAATAAATAATGAATTGTATTGAGTATTGTTGAGATGACAATTACACTAAGTTTGCAAAAGTGACGAAAATAACAATAAAAAAAAATAAATAAAAAACTTTTAACAATAAAACTCACTTTCTTTCTTTGTGGTAATTGATGGCTCGCGCCATAAGAATTGCAACCATTGGCCGCAATGCCTTTCCCTGTCCATCGAAGTAGTACGTTGCAATTGTCTTCAGCTCCTCAACATTTGTGTTCATGATGAGTTCCTTTGATAATTCAGCAAACAAAAACAAAACAAGAAAACTCCATTGAGAAAAGAAGATAATAATTAATATTAAACAATGTGGAAAAATAAAATAAACTCGACTCGAGACACTCGACCTTCACTGAATTTTATGAGTAAAATCTCTGAGGGAAAATTGGACAATTTTCTAGTCTGTCACTCCGTGAAATTGTCACCAGAAGCCTTGCAACTTATCTCGAGGTCACAATTGGTTTTTTTTTTCTTTTTCGTCATGAGGAAAAGGAAGAATTTAAATTGTGTAATTTCTCCTCCCTGAAATAACTTTTAAAAATATTTTTATTTTTATTTTTATTGTATTCGTATTTCAGTTGGAGAATGAAATTAGAGACGATGATGGCTTATTCGAATTCAGTGCGTGCCTCTGGAAAGTCTCGGCGGAACGCCAGTGATTGTTTTATTTTTCTCAACATTTTTCACAGAAAATATTATTTTTTCTCCTTTCAAAGGAAAAGAATGAGAGATATTTTTTTATTTAAAAATTTAATGAATAATTTTTTTTCTCGAAAAATGATGGAAATTATTCGATAACTCCTATTCTAATTTATTTCAACATTAGTAGAATGTGTCAGAATGAGTCATTGAGCTTCATTAATAGGGCATACCGGGGCAAAGTGGATCTGCGAGGCAAAATGATTCAGGTTTTTTTTTAAGAATAAATGCCTACAGAAAAATTGCAAAAAATTATCCAACAATGCAATCAGACTAGAGTATCTTCGCAATTTTTAAAAAAATTTTCTCATGAAGTCCTATACTCCGAAAAAAAATTTTGAATCATTTTGTCCCGGTAGTACATTTTACCCCAATCTCTCCTACTTCGCAATTATCTTGAAAACAGAAACAGATGAAGAAATTCTTGTTCAAATCTTTTTTATGGGGGAGAATAAGAGCCATAAAAAAGGATATAAGAAAATCGCTATCGCTCATTAATTCCAAGATTTTTTGGAAGGATCCAATCAGATTGAATGGTGATTAAAAAAATGCTCCAGTTCGGATGGTATCAGTAGTTTTTCAAAGATACCTTGGGATCTATAGGAGATAGTGAAATTCTGGAAGAAACCTTTTTCATAGAGATGAATCAGCGCTTTGAAAACGCTCATCACCAAAATGTCCTTATCTTCCTTATTAACTGAGATAATTCATGAAAACAAGTGAAGTGAAAGTGCCTCAAATTCTTCAATCACTATCCATTCAGTTTGTAAACGATATCTGGAGACTCGAGTAATATAGATAAAATTGCGATTAGATAAAGGTTTCCACCAAAAAAATTTCCATCTGCCAGAAATCCCAAGATATTTCTAGAAAACTGTGAGTGAAATTACTAGATTAATGAATTCGTCATAATAGAGATTACGTCAATTTAAAAACTAGAATAATTAAAATATCAAAAATAAAAAATCCAATCATTATAGCACAGTTCACGTAATCCATCAATCTTAGGAATGAATAAGATAATCAATGAATTACGCGACTGATGCATTTATGAATTCCATGGAAAGAAAATCTTTAATTGAACGAATTAACTGAAAGTGAATCGAGAACAGTTTTTACTCAGCTTCATTTGCTGTAATGGGAGGAAAAGGAGGAGGTCAGGGCTGTCGGCCATCGACTCCTTGCGTGACTCTAACAGCTAATAGACGAGGCAATATGCTTTCTATGCTACTGATTCTTCACGCGTGAACGATCAGACGACCGTGAGTAAAAGTTCAAGCGTAGTTTTTTTTTTCACTCCAACAAACACACACACAAAAAATAATTCATTTCATGTGTTTACATGTGTGAGAACGCCCTGGCTTTCGCTTCGGGAAAACTCTCAATTGCGTTTGATATTCATAACGTTCAATTATTTATGTATTCAACTTTTGTTTTCTTTTGCTATAAGCCTTTTTCCCCCTTTTTTTATTTCAATCTGCTCACCTGTCGTATATCATCGTAAACGTCCTTGAGATCATCCTCAAGGAGTCGATAAGGATCAACATTGAATTCAGGCAAGGAACCAGGCTGTTGGGTCTGCATTGAGCTCATCGTCCTACATGTGCCAATTCTTTTATCTTGGGTTGAATTTTCTACCTGGAAAGAGAAGAATAATAATTATTTAATTTGAGAAACTGATTGTAATATTAATTTGATTTTTTTTCAGTTGTGAAAATTATTAGTTTAAAAAAATTTAGAAGCACTCAATTTTCAGTTGTGTGAAAAGAATGCAGTGGCAGAGAGGTGAAACAAAATAAATCAATTTTTCCTAGCAATAATTTTGAGAATATTTCGGAAACTAAGTGAGATAGGGAAGTTTTTGTGAATTTTCTTTTAGTTCTTGAAAATTTCTGCAAAAAAAGCAATTTCTCTGCGAAAATTGCACTATCTAAAAGGCTGGTAAGAAAAATTGACTCGTCCTATTTTACCTCTTTACTATTGAAAACTACAATAGTTTCCAATTTTAATTACATTTTTTTGAAATCTATCTTTTCTCGGATTTTCGATTATTACTTAATAATTTTAATCAGTTCGTTTATTATTTCTTATATATAACGAAGTTTTTTTCTGAAGCATTCAACGGTGTAGTCTGATCACTAAGTGATCTATTCTCCTTGTGAAACAATTGAAACGCGTCTTTGCATAATTAACAACGTGCCTAATCATAGAAAATAACAATTGTTATCTCACACCCATTTATCTCCTAATTTCTAGAAATAATGTATTTTTAATATTTCACTATTTTTTTTCTACTACAGTCAAGTGCATTATTCCAGCACGCACGATTGCCTACCCACTTATTCTACACTTTAGATAAAAGTTTATGAATAATGATGACGTTAATAAAAAAGTAATGTTCAATACGAAGTAGTGATAATTACATCGACTCAAATTGCACTTTTGTAACTACCCTTGGAATGCCGCTTGAGTGTGTGTAAATACAATAATGCAGAGCCTGCGGGCTCCTCCGAGAATTCGAAGAAAAATGGATAAAAATTGTTGAAAATTAGCGAGAAAATTGATGAATCAACAAAATAGATGCGAACTTTTTAACTCTTCGAAAAAAAAAGATTCACCACTCAAATAACGGTAAAAATGATGAAAAAAAAAGTTTCTTATCAAAATAATAGAAAAATAAAAAATAGTTGATTAGAGAAAAAAAATTCATCTTTATTGATTAATTTATTCTCCTGAATTTTTTCAAAAAGTTTCAGAACTCTTGTTTTTGTTGAGTAGCAAAAAAAATTATTATGGTTCAGTTCATTTCTGCAGAATATCTCATGATCTAATTAGGGATACGAGAATTTTCATCTACATTTTTTATGCAGAACGAAAAAAGTGTATGAAAGGAAACTCAGGAAAAAATCATATCTCCACTAATTTCCAAGATATATAAAAAAAAAATATATAATACAAATAAATTTATCTCATGTCATTCAACTAGTAATTAGAGACAAAAAATGAAGACAAAATAATTATTATTTACATCATTCGTAGAAACAAAGTATTTTTCTGTATCGGACTAGCTATGTCTGACCACGTCCTCGACTTCTCCACTTGGAGGCAACTCGTTGTGCGTCTCTGCGCGCTCTTCACTCAGTAAATTATTGCGATATAAACCATCGACCGCATTTTATCATTCAACCGTCTCTCCTTTATAAGTATGTTTCTACATTTCTACTCAATTTATTTAGATTTTTTTTTCTCTCTTTTCCATCACTTCTTTTTTACCTCGTTTCTTCAATGTATCATCTGGTCTTTGGCACACTATTAATGGAAATTCCAGGTCGGTCAATGGAAAGAGAAGATGGAATGATAAAAACGATTAACGAACAGTAAGGAGTCCTTCATGAAATGATTTTACCAGTGAGGCAAAAGAGTATTCAATAATCGTGAATTCACGATGAGTAAAGTGATAAAATTTCTCGATATTCAAAACTTTCAAAATTGTAATGAAAAAAATTATTTCACTGAATATTGAGGAGATAATTTCGGCTTTTTCCTATGTAATAAAATAATTTTTACGCAATTTTTTTTGAGTTAATGAAAATTTTCTTTTTTTCTCTTCATCCCCCCTTTTTTCATTTTTCAACTTTCTTTCCACAAAAATAAAAAATTCATATCCATAATTTCCTTTGGCATTAAAACTTCATCGTGGGAAGAATAACTCCTCTTCAATCCATAAACTGAAATCTTCGATATTGCGTAGCCAATTACCTGTCTGTGACCTTGCAATTCCTGAATAAAAACCCCCGTCTCTCATTCAGTAGTTTATCATATGTCTTGTGAAGTAAAGCCGTCGCATAACGATCTCATAATTGCCATATGATTACTTGTGAGTGGTTGCACAAAGAGAGATTATTCATGTATTACCACATTGTATCCCTTGGCTTTATGAGATCAATTTTGTATGACTATATACTTTTTTAAAGAATTCACGTTTATGAAAATTGAGAAATTGTGTTCAATGGATTCCTTTAAAATGAGAATTTTCGTATTTTCATCGTTTTTCATTGAATAAAATAACATTTTTTTCATTTGGATAATGGAGCAAAATGGAATAGGTCAATTTCACTCTGGAATGAATTTTGCTCATTTTTATTGAGAAAATTCAACATTTTCCTTTCAATATTTCTCAATTATTTCGGAATCCAAGTGAGATCGAGCAATTTACACAATTACATTTTTTGTAGATGATAATTTACGCTGAAAAAGGTCATTACGAGAATTACTCCCTCGCTTAGTTTTTATGATATTTTACGAAAACGAAGAAATTTAATCAAGGAAATATTCTCCTTCAATTATGGCAAAATTTAAGAAAAATGGACAAATTTATGTAATAACATTTTTGAGAGCGCACATTTCTCTCTGCAGAAAAGGTCATTATAACAACTATGCTATCTTGCATGATTGTTGAGATATTTTTGGAAAAAAATGGGAACTAAACTGATCCGTTTGTTCAAATTCAGCGGTTTTCATCGAATACCTCAAAATCTAAAATGGATAGAGTAATTTTGGTATTAAAGAGGTCCCATCTCTGCACATGAGTCGAATGAAGTCTAGTATCCTGAATTTTACAAATTAAATTAAACCCTGAATAACAAAAAATCCAAAGGAAAAACAAATTTGCAAGGCATTTATCATTGAAATAAACAAAATTATTAAAAATTAATAATTAAATGCAACGCTGCCAAACGTTCCGACTCCATTCTAATGCAAGTTAGTATCAAATTTCATATAATTTCTTTTCATCAATTTAATACATGAGACAGCATTTTGTTGCAAAAATCGAAATTTGAATATTTTTCATAGCCAATTTGTAATTTTTAAAAAATTTCTTTAATAAAAATGTGATGGTAGGGTGAATGATCCAGTAGTTGAAAGGATAAGACTCGTCAGACACCAGTGATTGAACATAAGAAATACGATAATTACTGATATATTTAACACTTTCAGAAGATCTTATTCGAGTTGATGAACATTATATTTTGTTTTGAAGATTAGAAAAATAATATTTCGCTGGATTACGGATTTTTCCCAGGCTAAATACGTTAAATAGTTCAATCACTGGACTCACCCTATGATTCAAAGGAAATTACCTGAATCCTAATTTCCCATAAGACTTCAGAAAATTTTACATTTTTGAAAATTCAATTCTCGAAAATTCACATGATATTATAAGAGGAATAAATTCTCATTATTGGACCTCCTTCACCAATCCTGAGGTTTTTACTTTGCTCAACAAAAAAAGTCCTATCAAAATCAACCCTATCTTGCTTATATTCCGAGATATTTGATAAAAACCGACAAAGTAGAACTGATCTAAATCCTATTACTAATTCACTGTGAATTTTCTTCGGTTATTTGCCTCCATAATTAATCCGCCGATTTGTTAGACACGAGTCCATTAAAGCATTCATTAAATAATGTAAATTTTAATACTAGGGTGAAAACTAAAAGTGTCCGCTGAGAAGTCAATTGAGTAAAATGATAATAAAGCAGAATAGACAGGGAGTACGTATATTGAGCAATGACCGTATCAGTTGTGTACTCATGCGTGTCATATAATTTTACATAGAGCAAAATTAGTTCAATATGAAATGAAAATACACACATGTATTTAACGATTATAAACGTGTGTTTAGTTTAAAAGAATTTTGTAAAAAAAAAAGAAGGGAAGCGAGGAAAAAAACCATTAAATGCTGCGAAAGCAAGTTCAACAGTGTTTGCCATTCGTAAGAAACTTTTACTTTGAATCTGGCGCGCTGTGTTGTATTCTGTATTGTGCCCAAGGACATTAGCCATTGAAAGGGGGTTAAAATTGAGTGTAGGACAAGTGCATGTAATGCAATCCTTATTTATACAGTGCAATAACGTTTCTATATTGAATTTCATGAGGTACAAAAAATACTCAGATAATTTATTGTTTTGGTTTCATCCATTTTCGCGAATATCTGAAGAAAAAAAAGAGGCAGGCTGTTGAAAATGATTTCGTTGGGAAGCCGGGAAATTTCCGATGCAGAATAGAATGGTACAACCCATTTTGCCTTGCAAATTCATTAGATTGAAGATGGAAACAAGTTTTTCGTAGTGAAATTCATCAACCTCGAGGGTTTCGGAAAACATTGAATCGGTCTCTTTCCGAATATCTTGGAAATTGAGTGAAATAAGGCAATTTCGTCCTAATCTGGTTTTATAGAGGATTTCAAAAACAACAAAGAAGGATTCGGGTAATATAGCCCTTAATATATAATGGAAATGTAAAAAAAAACATCAATTTAGTCACCCCGAATCAGTCAATATTATTGTAATCGGATGCATAATAAATAGGGCCGGAGACTTCATTCAAATTTGAGTCTCACCAAGTTGCTTAGTAACTAGGATACTCGAATCAATGAATAAATTTGAGGATTGAATGAAGTTTGAAATGTCAAAGTGACTTTTGTGAGTTTTCAGGCGTTTGAAAGCTCACCTCAGAGTTCTGCTCAGAGGTTCTCTCAGAGTTCTGCTCAGAGTTCCACTCAAAATTCAAACACGCGAAAGATATCACAAATGTCACTTTGACATTTAGAATTTCATTCAATCATCAAATTTATTTATTGATTTGAGTATCCTAGTTGCTTAGCAACTCGGTGAGACTCCAATTTGAATGAAGTCTCCGGTCCTAATAATAAATTTGTGAAATGTATTATGTATGATTGAATTTTTCTTCTCATAGTTAAAAATATGTGAAATTACTTTATTGTGTACCAAAATGGAACTCAGTTTTTAGGGATTAAATATTTTATTAATATTATTATCTTAACAACTTCAACAGTTGGCGCTTCACGTGAACTGTAATTTTGTAGCGTGGCAACTAACTACTAGATTTTCAATGATCAAAAGGTATGTTATTCTGGAAGTTTTCTGATTTTTTCCCTTTATTATCATTCATGTAGAATATTTGGGAACGAAGTCCATGATAAGGAGGAGTTGGAAATAGATCAAGAGATTTTGGATCCTTGTGTGAGTTTATTTGGTGATCGAAGATAATTGTGAGATATATCCAGGTTTTATCTCGGATGGACAGACGAACAAGGAAAAAACAATCATGAATGGCATTATACGTAGGTGATGAATATTGTACTGTAAACATATACAGGAGACTATATCTTAGTCAAATAATATAACATGGTGAGTCACACAACAAATCCATTATTTTGAGAAGAAAAAAAATTATCAATTATTATTCATTATTGTGTTGTAATTTTTTTGATATTTTTCGGTTCATTAATTTAAAAATATTGTAATAAAAGTCTAAGTTTAAGATTTTGGAAATTGATGGGGCTTTATTTTATGATGGCAAGATGTTCATTCACTCATGTCACAGATTAAACTGAGTTTCGTCACATGGACAAACACTCCATAGCAACCACAAAACATTCATTTTAGTTAAGAGGGAAGAAGATTCTTTCATTCGTTACAATATATTCAATTGATAGCTAGAATATATACGTAATCAGGATATATTCCAGCTATATCCTGAGTTTTCTTATATATTATGGAATACCCATATCTTATATTTGCACTCTTTTCCTGGGGGAATGTTTCAGGAGTTAATGGGGCCAAATGAGTTGTATTATACCATTTGAAAACGTCAATTGCCCTGTTCTTCCAATACTTTCAATTTCATTACTGTGCTCCAACTCATTGCCTAAATGTTCACAGAAGGTTCGTTCGAAAACAAAAAAATTAAATGTAGAATATTTTTCCATTCAGTTAATTCAGTGCTAACTTCGAGTGAAAATAGACAAAAATTCAAGACTATTACATGTTGCTTTGAAGATGAGGACCTGTTCACAGACTTGAATGTGAGAATTTAAAAAGCAATCAATTTCAACTAGTGACGCTCATGATAGAAGAGAGAGAATAAATAAAAGGTGAAAATCTAAGTATTAGCATGAATTTGAATGGGCACTCTTCAATGGGTGGGTATTTCGAAAAGAACATTTTGTTTTCTTTTTTTTACTTTTGTGATGGCGTTAGTAGGTCAAATATTTGGTATGAAATTAACGTCTGTGAGTAAATGACGTTGAGGAGAATTCTCTTGTATTTTTTTTCTTCCTTTTGCTTTTTTTCATTTTCAATAAAAAAAACAGTAAGTTCGACAGAGGAAGAAGAAAAATGTGAAAGTGGTCCACCCCGGAGCACAAGTGTCGAAGGCGACTGGGCGCTTCATTTGTGCGGATTTCTTACTTTAAGTCATTTTTTCCCAGTGTCTGTTACATTTCTGAATTCATCTAAAAAATTCAAAAAATTTCGCACTGAAAATCGATAATCATTCTCGAGAAATAATTGCGCACTAGAGGAGAATGGAAAGCTAGACTTTGTTTTTATATTTTCATTGAAAAGCAGAGAATATTTAGGCTAGAAATGGTACATAATCGGTGGGTTTTTCTATCATTTTGGGAGAAATTCAGTTGTTACTCGAAAATTCGAGGATACCTGCTATTTTGTTTTTAATAGTATAATTGTTCACGAATATCTCTAATTTTAGAGCTCGTGCAAGCTCACGATTGAAAGTGAATAGAAGCTTGTATAATTTTCCATTGATTTTATTTTTCTCGAATGGGTTTTCCCCGAAGATTCAAAGGAATTTTGTCCAAACGCTGATGTATGATCGAGCGAACCATCTCGATAATTTTGAGAAGCCTTGAAAGATGTTTGTTGTTGAAGATGAAATTCTAGCCTTTTAGAGGAAACATAGTTCTGCATAATTTGAAGGTTTTCTAAACTTACTTAGAGTCAAACCTTTCATGCGCCTATTTTTCCATTGACGCAAGTAGGAGGAGTGTTTAGTACGAGGAATTTTTGGGGATTTCCCTGAATCATATGACGATGGATCATCGAATTACATCTACTGAGTTCCGTTATGATTACGTAATTTAGTAACAATCCTAATATACTATTCCTTCGTTGAAAAAAATGAACACGCACTTGTAGACTTGGGAGAAAAATGTTATGGAGATTGAGTTGCGATGTATTTGTGTCGAAACAATCATTGTCCTGTATTCATTTTTTCATAACTTTGATGGACATTGAGTGATTTCATCAATTCATTACATTTTGTACGTCTTTTGATAGAGTGAAGAGTTCTGCTTCAAGCAAGAAGATAAATTTAGAAATTCACTGCAGAGTATTTCAAAATCATCTAAAAAATCATCGGGCTGATGTGCATTAATCTAGAGACTTTTTTTGTAACTGATTACATTCTTCACGAAAAAGTTCTCCTGGAATGATCCCAAAATAATTCATATGTAATTTTTAATGAAGTGGCAAAACAATGAGTCAAGAAATTGCCATATATTCGTTTCTGAATATTTTCAAAACGAGCAGACTTGAGAAACATCTACAAAACATTTTCTTGTTGTAAAGAATTCGTGAACCCAACAGTTTTCGAGATATTTAAAGAATACTCATTCACTTTGTCGATTTATCCTGTGCATCACACAATAATTTTTCCAGCTTTCGAAATATTTTGAAAATTAAAATATACTTTGCCGATTTATTGTTGCATCCGGAACACATTTTTTTTCATTATCTCTTGTCGCTCATACAATTTTGCAAATATCATAAATATTTTTCAACAGACCATTTTCGTAGCAAATTTTACGGATTACAAGACAGCTCTCTTAAAATTTGTCTTTGAGCCCACATATCTCAGAGATATTCGCAGAATAATCTCCATGAAATTCTGTAAAGAAATAATAAAAAAAGAAAAATCCGGAAAATTGTTGTAGATTTATTCGCAGTTGTTTTTGAAGGGAATATTTTCAGGAAAAATCTTGAAGAAACATTTTTCTGAAGAAAGTTTGATGTGCTTTAAGAGAGCTCCCTCAATAATTTTTCGTAGATCCGCTAGTTTTTGAGGTTTTTCCCCCAAATGAACATAGTTTTCCGAATTTTCTTCATCGCAATAACCTTTGCATATCATCTACTTTTATTCATTTTATTTGGCCTAGATCTCCATTAAATTTACGAGAATTTTTTCAAGAGCTTCTTTTCTCAATAACATCCTTTGCAAAAAAGACCTTATTACATTTTTCTGTACGCCTTCTCACTTCGGAGATAACCACAATATAATTCACATAATTTCACTTGTTTGTGAGTTGAAACGGTACATATTGAGATATTTTTTTAAATAAAAATTGATGTTACGAGGCCCCACAGCGTTTTTGGAGGTCAACCAGCGAATTGTAATGAATTCCCAAAGCGGAGAAATTTCCGTCCGCCAAACTGTCTAGCATGAATTTTGAGAGTTGGCGAATCGTAAAATTTGAGATAACTCAAATAAACCGTTAACATTAATGAATTCTCCATTTTTACAATCCAAAAATACTCAATTGTAACTCGTATAGAGTGCCCTTCAATTTTTTTTTTAAAAACATTGTCAAATCAATGAAGTAAATATTATCAGATTAAACAATTTCCGCCGTTTTCCGTTTTTTTCTTCATGGAGTAATTCAAATTACCAAAGTTTTGTATTTATTCAGTAAATATACAAGTCCATTCGAATATTGACTCAAGAGCCACATGAAATGGAGAAAGTAAAACTTCTGCACCTTACGCTCAGATACTTGAAACCTTGAAGTTTCATATTATTTTAATTCACAATTTAATTCCACAATAATTGATTAAAAATAATATTTCCTCAATTCAATGATTATACAATCGGAATGAAGTTTTGAAATTAACAAAAAAAAATGAAAATATGTAATTCGCCTAAATTGCCAGAACTTATTGACTGAAAATTTTCGAATCACTGATAATATTTAGTGGAAAGAAATTCAGTTTTGGAATGGGATAAGAAGATGAGGAAATTTTTCTCTCAGCTTTTAGGAAATATCTCAAAATTTACAAGAAATAGCGAAATTTTTGTCGAGAGCTTTTTTTGTAGGGAAGGAATGCTACAGAAAAGATCCTATAAGCAATTCTTTCCTATCCCCCCTTCAATTTCGAGACATTTTCAAAAAACTGATAAGTAATCTATTGCCATTCGATTTCACCCCTTCAACTAATTTTCATGAATGAAATCTCGAAATTTATGAGAGGTAGCGTCATTTTAGGAATTACTTTCTATGTGGCTCTAATTTTCCTTTATAAAACAAGTCTTCACCAAATTTTGGCAATTTTCCTCAAATTTTAAGATATTTTGATAAAATTACGAATTGTGAAGAAATCTCGTAAAAAACTTAAGGTAATCCTTGTGGTTTGGGTAATCTATTTTCCCTTCTTGATTTTGGTCACTTTCGATAGAATAGAATGAGGAGATTTTTTTAAAATTTAGTTTACCCCATGTTACCGGACAAATAAGGCCAAAATTAATTTTTAAAGATAATTAAATTAACATTGAAACTCCATAAGCGAGGTTCAGTTTCAGTTTCACTGCGAAAATTCATGATCATAGATCTATTTTTTCCTTATATAACCTTATGTTTTTTTTCGTCAGAATGTGTATTAATTTTTGAAATCATGAAAAGTGCATGTTACTGGACATATAGCGACGATTAATTCAATTAATTGCATGAAAACATCAATGGCGGCCATATTGGTATTTGAAATCTGAGAATCCTCCAATCCCAGTCCTCGATGCTGGGACAGCGTCAGTCAAATGCGGAACAATAGTGAATATTCATAATATCATTTATTAACAATTTATCATCTTGGACATCGTTCTAGTATCGGTGAAATGACGATAAATCGAAATAGTTATAGTAATTATAATAACTAAAAGGAAAAAAAAATAAAAATCGATCATTTGAACCTGCCACAAGGATTACCTTAAACGAATTTTCCACGAGATCATTTTTGTAGATCTTTAAATTCTCTACAGAAAAGGTCTCCTGATATTTTTCTCTAAATCAACTCATCTTGACAATATTTACAAGAGAAACTTCATTTCAAAATAATACATTAAAAAAATTCTACAACTCGTGATTGCATTCTTCGATTCGGTTCCACGTCAAGATGGGGATGATAGGATGCTGTGAGGTCCATTGAAACACTCGGTCGTTGTATTCCAAGCGGTCGACCTTTACGTAAGTTGCATAATGTCCCAGACAGAACGAGAGAATTGAGAAAATTGAAAATGAGATGATTTTTTTTTCATCCTGAAATTTCATCGAATTATACGTAATTTGTGGATGTAAAAAGAAGAAAAAAATCGAAAAAATTAGGAGGAAAAATCGTTTTCCTTTTTTTTTTAATCAATTTTTCGGTAATTCATTTTTTCCACTTCAATTCCATGAAAATTGAAGAAAAAAATGGAGAATAAAAAAAATTGACGTTCGCTCTCGCTGTTTACTCGAATGGAATGCGCGACCAGTTTTCAAGAATGGTGGGGCAAGGGGGTCGGCGGGAATTTCTCCAGTTGATTTTCACGAGTAGAAAGGTATTGGATAGAACTACTGCAGTTTCTTCGGTGTTGTTACACTTTTGGTAGAGGAATTAAATCGTTATACTTGGTGGAACGAACTCATTGATTGAAGAATTTTTACTTGAACGAGGAAAAAAAAACGATGAAAAAACAATGAGACTATTGTTTTAAATTAACCTGTTATTGATTATTGGGTGAGATAAATTCTGTCCATTCACTTCATTGCTCAATCTATAATTTTTCACAATATTATCTCTAAATCAGAGCATATGGTGCAGAAAGAAAAATCAATAAAAAAATGATCGAAATTTAGAAAAATTAATTAAAAAAAAATTGATATTTTCATTTTGTAAAAATTCGAAATAATATTTTTTTTTCTAAGATTAATATGAGACATTTGCGTTATGACTAATTGATTGTGAAATTTATATTTCGAAGAACTGAGTAATCAGAAACAGAGAAAGAAAACCGGTTTGCCTAGCGAAAGAAATGTTATCATTCAATGTGTTACAGGAACTAACTTCTTTTGAAGATGAAAAAAAAAAGAGGAAGAAAAAAAATTGCCGAAAATTCTATTAATGAATCAATAGGATTGGCCCCTTCGGAGTCGTTCATCGCGGCCACTCTCGTGTCTCTTTTCGGAAAGGGAAAACATACACTTTCTCTGAGTGTCCGGCAGCCGTGCGCACGCTCGACCCACATACCGACTCGTCCAAGTGCCGATTCCCCTCTCCCTACCTCTTTAAAATCCCCGCTTCGACCATAACTTTTACACCATAAGACACTTGTAGAGATGCTGCCAAGACTTCAATACAGGTATATAAAACCAAAGTCAACTCTGAATCAAGGTCACTCTCACGATCTCTCCACCTCCTCCTGTTCGATAAACTTTTACGCCAATTTCTGTTGCAATATTTTTTTAAAATCATCCTAATTTATAAATTTGTTGATTAATTCATCAATTGTGAAATTAATGAATTTTCGAAATTTTGTCTATCTCATTGGAGAGAACAGAGAATTTGCGATGAAAAATGTTATAATACAATCCACTTCAGATTAATATTTTCCGATTAAAAAAAAAAACAATTCTGTAATTTTCAATTATTTCTATTGTTTTGAAAACTGTTTTGGTCCACGATCAATTCTATTATAACACATTTCAATGATAATTTTCCTTTCGCTTCAATAAAATCATCAAAAGTTCACAAAAATCACTTTTTTTCTAAAAAAGGGAAACACATAGAACGTTTTCTATTTATAAAAGCGAGTTTTTCTTCTCCTTTTTCCTGCAGATTTCAATGAATGAAAAATATACTTTCGTTGAAAATACTTGCGGGATAGATACTGGACCATTTTTTTTTATTAAAAAATCCTTTCGAATCAGCTCATTATGCTCTCAGCATTTACACGTGATTTGCCAGTTCATTGACACTGAATGAATAAATTTAAATAAGAAACACAATCCAATCATGAATTTCGTGATTAAGAACAATGTTCGAATGCATAACTTTTTTTTTAGCAAATAAAAAATTTAAAATATTGGAAAGAATTAGTGATCTTGAGAGATAAGAATTCCCGGAATTGTTCCAGGCATTATAAGAATAACGCATGAGGATGAATGGAACAAATCTAAAAAAAGATCAATTCCATTCTGCTAATTATTCCGGAAAAAATGTGCTAAACACCTACCATTTGAACTAGCATGTTTTGTAATACTAATAGGGAATTTCTGAAAGTACTAAGTGCAAAAATGTTTGTCTTTGGGTAATAGTTACATTAGTAAGTATTTTTATGAGTATTTGAGGAAAAAAATTGCTCAACGATTGAGACAACAAAGGCTATATCTTGAACGCATTTGAGAGATTTAGTAGAATGAGCAAAAAGTTTCAATGATTTTAAGTTAATAGTAGTTTCTGAGACCTTTTCCATAGAAGAAATTGAGAGTTACGAAAGGGATCTTCATAAACATTAGTTTATCTTACTTTAAAAAAAAAACTAGCAAAATTGTTCAGTTTTGCATTAAATTTTTCTTACAATATTTATAAAATGGAAGAAGATGGACGAATTTTTCTATGGGCCTTATTCATGATGAACATCGAGAGCTACACAAATAATTGTCACATTAATTGCCCTATCTTTCATCAAATCCGAGATATTCCATAAAAAATTATATTGAAATGAACATGCCCCAGCATGTCTACATTGTTGGTCAATTGCTCCAAATATTTCTGATGAAGTCCCTTACTCTGACAAAAAACTATGATAATGAAATTAGCATACATTTGATATTTTTTTCTAATTTCTTGAACAAACAAATTATTATGAGAAAAAAAAATGCAGTTCACCGTAATTTGAATTCCCTACATGAGCATATTTTTTCTATCATTTATTTGTGAAAAATATAGCTGAAAATAGTCAGATGTCTGCTACTTTTAGCATCATAAAGAATTCTAGTCCATTTTACTCCGCCTTCATCATCCATCTGATTAGAAAAAAAAACAATTTCGACCAAAATTTTATTTATGAATAAATAAAATGTGTTGATAGCAATTTTTTTCCATTTTTCATCATTGACAGAATTATTGAACTTTCTATTTCATGAGATCAGAATTTGGTGAATATCGAATCAAATGGATTCGAAATATAGTTGGATCCAGAATTTATCCCCACTTTCCAAATTAATCTTAACATCCGGAACCTAACGAAATTAATGGCCCATTGGAATTTCTTTCCAAATTCATAAAATTATTCTAACGATTGCCGATTAACGGAACTTTCTGGAAATATCCAATAAATGGTGAAGGTCAATTTCAGGGATAGATGTCTCATCGAAAACCGAAAGCCAGGAATTCCGGTATCGACCGTTTTTCTAAACCATCAACGAGGTACCTCAATGACACGATAGTATTGGTCGAAATTGTGATGAGATGAATAATTAGAAGTATCGAAAATATTGAGGATATATTTTTTTTTCATAAATTTATAAGATGAAACTAAAGATGGCGTTGAAAAATTAGGGATTTATTTGACGAATAAATGAATAAAATGAAGAGTCTCTTGACCTTCGTCCTTGAATTTGACCTTTTTTAAATGAAGGAGAAGAAATTGACGGTCAAAGAATCGAATCGAGACCAAATGAGATTTAGAAATGCTATTAGAAAGCGCAGAGACTTTTTCAAAAAATATAATACGCAGAGGATTTCCTGATAATTTTGAGGCCAAAATTTCGAAAATAATGAAATAAATCGACAACTACTACGGCAAAATGGATTGTATTATGTCAAATTTCAAAAATTCTCTCTTTATCAGCACATATAAAAATGGTATTTCCTGGTTACAACGACAACTAGCTACACATATTTTGAATATATTCTGTAAGTGACATGATCAGCATAAAGAGTCCCCCGACCTTTATGGCCTTGAGACCATCCCACTGACTTATAAAACAAAAGATAAAATCTGCAGCTTCACCTGTCTCAAGGACTTTGAGTACAGAGAACCCTTCAATGAGACAAAGGAAGGCCAAAAATACGCGATAGCATGATACAGCAGAATGAGATGAAGATGTTTGGCATTGGCTGATAATTGTTACTGACTCGAGAGTGCGGAACATTAAGGATGTTGAACGAGTACAGGTCAGCTGAGGCTACGAACCTTTTTCTATTGCTTTTCATTCAGTATCAAAAAGTAGAACCAATTGGTTATGTGGCAACGCTGCATAATGTTTGAAAAAGTGTGGTTCTGAATTTTGTGGTTGAGCGGTTGAACGCGATAATTTGATTTTTTTACCGATCTTTCTTGGAGAATATCTCGTAAACTGAGCGATATAGCGCGATTTTTGATGAATCCTCTTTTGTGAAAATTTGAAGAGCTAGAAAAAGGTTGTAGCGAAATTCGGGACTCCTCGTTGAATTCCCGAGAAAGATCGCCAAAAATAGACTTATCGCTTTGAAGCAAGGTGGCATCTCTAGATTGTCTCTGTATATTTAAAAAATTGAACATATTCGTATCATTTTCTGCATCTGTAGAGAAAAAAGTCTAATCATCATTCATTGAAATGGGGCAAGCAAGGCAAAATTGATCTGTAGAGTAGAATTAACCAGAATCTTTCTCTAGATTCAAGGCTTACACTGAAACATGCCTAAAAATTGCCTCCTCATCCTTTTTCAAATTTTTTCGTGGAAGCATTCACTCTAGAAAAAATCCTGGCTCATTTTGTCCAGCAAGTCCGCTTTACCCCGGTTTCCCCTCCACGTAATTTCATTAATTGGTTCCCACCTCTGAAAACTTCCGACGTAATTCACTTCCTTTCCTCACTCGTCTTCTAACCACTCAACATCCTCAATGAATGATGATTTATTTCAGTGCTGAAGCGATAAGTCGTAAAAACATGTGTAAGTTATTCGCAAAATATCTTTCAAACAGCAAAATTTAGAAGAAGCTTTAGAATTCTCTATCAGAAAAGTTGTGTGAATTTTTCTCTTTAAATCCACTGAATTCATAGATATTTCTGAAACAATGTCCTCCTTCACCACTTCACTGACGACTGACAATGCGTTACTTCTTGTGAAATATTTCGAAAAAATTTCGTGAACACCTTTCCTGTAGGATGAAGTGAGATCACCAAAAGAGACCCAGAATGATCTAAAAAAGGTCGTATCTTCAATACATTTCGAAACATTCTCACAATAAAAATCATCTCGCATCGAGAATTTTTTTTAAATTTTAATATTTATTCAATTATCAGTTATCGAGGACATTCCCCCTATTTTCCCTCACTTTTATTTCATGATTCGTACGGGATGGTATGCAGTGTTAAATTGGCAAACTTTATGATATAAAGTACACGTGTACCTAGACCTTATTTACAGTTTGATGCATATGTAAGTTTTGATTGATTTGAGGTGTTCGACTTTTATCCTGGGCAGTATTACTCGTCACATTTGGGTATCGGGGACACACGCGCCATTGGCAACGCCAATGGGCCTGTATAGTCGCTCGGTGCAGTGGAGAAACCTCGAGTGAACAATATTCGCCTATGGAAGACATATATATCAACAATATAAAAGATTTATAATCATTTAAGATTGATAAAATTCGATATGAGAAAGATTTATTTGGGAAATATAAGAGAAAAATATAGACACAAGACATATCATAATTTTATCAATTTTATATAATTATAATTATATATTTGCAATATATGAAATTTCTATCTTTACTTATAAATTTTATGCATAAAATATGCATTAATTTCGGCCAAAAGTTCTAGAATCGAATGATATTTGTTTTGTGACTAAAATATACAAAATATATTCTTTCATATTCATTTTGAGATGCTTCAATTTAAAAAAAAAAAAAAACTCATTATTGGCACTACGAAATTATTTCAACATTACCAAAATATCTCGGAATCGAAAAGAGATGGAGTAATTATTGTCATGACTTTATTTTTAGCTGTGATTTTCTTCTACTAAAAAAATCCTCACAAAAAATGTCTATCCGTTATGAATTCTGAGTTATTTTAGAAGGAAGTGGTGTGAGACCGCGGAGTGAATAAATTTTATTTTATGAATTGTCTTTTCGGAATTTCTCGGAATTCCTCAACCTCAATTATTTTTTGAGATATTATCTGGAAAAAATGAGTGCAGAAAAATGGTTCTCTTGCTTTTTTTTAATGCAAATGATTCGACGTCCGTTGTTTTTAAATATTTCCAAATTCAAGTGAGATAGAGATATTTAGATGATGAATTTCTTTTGTAGAGAAAAAATGGAGCGACAAAAAATGTAATTAAGAATATCTCTCTATCTCGCTGAGTTTTCGAGGAATTCTGAGAAAACTGAATTAAAAATTAATTCGTTTCGATGAAATAAGGTTCCTCCAATTGATTAATGAATTAATTCATTCTCCTTTACATTTATCGTGCTTTCTCACAATAGTAATTCTGCTTATATAATAATTGACTATTTAATCAATTAATTAAAAGATAAAATACATCTGATATAAGAAGATAAAAAAAATGAAATATTCGTCATTGCACAACCAGATTAATTAACAATAAAAAAAAATCATTGTATTTTATATTCCAAAACACTTCAGCGAGAGGAATCCACTCGGGAGTGCGCATTAAATATAATCCAAAATGCGTGATACCAACCAACGTGTTACCTTCGACAGATAATTCGTGATTGTTTTATTAATCTCATTTTATCTGTATTATAATTCATAGTTGAAAATACGGAGAAGCCGAAAAGAAAAATAAACATTATTTGATCTTGAAGTTGGACTTTGGGTGATGGCGGGTATTCAAGTGAAAAAAAAATTATAATGTGCACCAAATTTTGTTTTTCTTGGAATAAAAAAATCATAGAATTTCTAGAGATTCAAAGATAAAATATAAAATTGTGTGATGATAATTGTCATTATCATCATCTCTAGACAACGATGCCATTAATAAAGTATACATAATACTCACATTTACCCCGAACGAGGTCAAACTATTATATTTTTTTTTCTCTCTTTATTTCCTCTGCATTTCAATATTTTATTTTCTTATATTCCTTTGATTCTTCAATGCCACGGGAAATGTCAAAGAGAAGGAGGTACGCGCGTTTCGCTTTCGAAGAGGCGAAAGCTTAGTTGAGTACGTTCATTGCACTCACTTGCTCCTATCTAGTCACAAAACCCGATGCAACCGTGAAACATGATATTCTTCAAACACCGATCGTTAACAACTGATCTCGCAATGTCTACCAACTTGTCTCATGCATTGCGAAATTAATTGTCATTTTTGTTTCAGTATACTTTCGTGTTTAATGGACTCTTTACATTAGCGTAAATACGTTTATTTTCAGAATCACACGAAAATTCACTCTGAGTAATTATTGAATAACATTGATAATGTTTTTCCGAATCATCTTGAGATTTATGGAAGACAGCAAAAATTTGGGTAATGAGTTTCTTTGGGCAGCACGATCACAGCTATAAAAAAAAGTCATTACAGAAAACATGCTATCCGTCTGGATTTCGAGATAATCGATGAAAACTGATAACAAGTGAAATTGATTTGTGCTAGATTATTTCAATTCCTCAGTTTTTTCGAATTATCTCGAATTCTAAAGGCAATAGGAAAGAATCTATGATCAACTTTTCTGAAGCCCCGATTCTGCTCTATGAAGATCATTACAAAAATTACGCTAACTTATATAAATTCTGAGATATTTCGAAAAATGGAAATTTCGAAATGATTGGAGTTTTTTTTAATCGTTGAAATATCTAGGAGTCTATGAGAGATGGGTAGCAACTTGTCAATTAATTTTTCGTAGATGTGAATTTTGTATATTCTTTTCAGAAGTTTATGAATTTTTTTAGGTCACATAGCTCGATTCAGTTGGTACTATTAAACTTTGCGAAAAATAAACAAACAATAATACATACTTTTTTTGGGGAAAATTAGGCGGCATCGCCGCATATTCATTTTTCTTATATATGTAATCTGATCTTCTCATAACTATTTAAGTTTTCTATTATTCAATAATTATTAATCCTAATTATTTCATTCAGGTCTCTTTCTCTGTGTTAAACTTAAGTCTATGGAAAGAAATATGATTCCTTTCGTTAAAACCATGATCGTAGAGGAGAATCAGAGCTACAGACAAGGTTATTATGCAAATTACACTATCTTGCATAAATTTCGAGATAATTCATGAAAACTGATAGCAAGGGAAATTCTTTCCATTTTCTCAGTTCTTCGATTTTTCAAATTATCCCGGAATTTTAGGGCAATTGAGACAAGCTTGCAATGACCCTATCCGTAGATCTAATTGCAAAAAAGAACCGTAATAAGTGATACTAAATTATCTTTTTCTCTCACTTTTTTAATGAACTAATTTCGCCTCTCAATTACTTCAATAAATTGATTGAACATTTTTAATCTCAATTTATCAAACTAAATGTCTCACGTACAAAATTGCGCAAGGTGGAAAAATGCCTTTGAGACCGGTTTTATTAACATTCGAATAAAAACGCCACTTAACCTGTGTCCTACGACCTCTTTATTGCCAGCAACAACAAAGAATTATCAAGTACCTAAGCATGAGCATAAAATCGATCTTGTATTGAACAAGCTTGAAATAATAGTGAATGAATTGAGAAAAAGTCCCATACAAAATAGTCGTCACTTTGGTTTGTACGCAATTTACCATTGGGTAACTGAAAGGATACGATATAGAAGCTGGACGAGAGCTCGCTCTGTTGTTGATGGTAGGTATGTGGAACGCTACTAAAACTACACGTAGACAGTCATCTGTAACCGTTTATGTACATAATCCATTTATTTTGAAAAAATCAACAGATTTTTTTTTGAACTCAACATATATTTGTTTCTATGGAAATGCGGACGCGACGAGTGGAAGACCTTGACCAAACCTTGTAAATTTTGTCTTTATGTTCCTCAAGTTTCCCGAATAAATTAAAGGGATGAGTTACGTGGAATACGAAAGATAGATGAATTTTACTTTCAAAACTGTTTTCGGAGAATATCTCGGCATCTATTGACCTTTTTTTTTAAGGGGAAAACTAGAGCTACAAAAAAAGTTGTCATGAAAAACTGAGATTGATGCGAGATTGGAAAAGGTGACGAATCAATTCTGCTCTGAAATCAGTTTCTGGAGAATATGTTGAAATCTGTGGGAGATAAGGAGAAAATTCTAAAAGCCTTTTTTCGTAAAGAAAAATCCGAATTACAGCGAAGATTATTTTTAAAATGACTTTATCTCGCTTAGATTTCGAGATATTCTATTTTTAACGAATTTTTATCATTCTTCACGCAACCTCCACGTAATTGCCAACAGAATGAAAATATATTTTTTTTTTCAATTGAGAAAAATGTTATTTCTCCAAATCAAGGAGTGACTATTCATTTTCGCACACAATTCCAAATTCGGATTTTCTCGAGATTTAGGAGAGGATCTTAAAAAGAATAAATAAAAATAAGGGTTACATTTTTTCAGATATTTTAAAATCTATGAACAAACGTAATTTCTACGGGGACTTTCTTGTAGCTTGAATTTTTTCTAGATTTTTTTTCTTTTAATTTGATAAGAACTCTCACTAAGACTCACTGAGACTTATTTCTCATTGAAATAACGATTTTCATTAAATATCTCAGAAAATGGGAGAAATTGACAAATTTTTATATTAATTCATCGGTCGAGAAAAATCACAGCTTCACGAATTCTTCCATCGTGACTATCCAACAGAAATTCATGCAATAACAATGTTCATAATGATTTTCCTTTACGCTCTCAATTTGTTTTTTTAAAAAAAAAGTTTCTACCAGAAAAAACCTGGAAATTAATTTCATTTTATGACTTCACCACTGAATTATTAATTTTTCTTTTCCTGATGTATTTTTTTGAATAAAATCAATTTTTCTTTTCCTGATGTATGAAAAAATACGGAAAATTTTTGATTTAATGCTTGTAACAAATTAATTGCGCATGAGTATAACAGAGACAAAAAAAATTAAATATATTCGTAGCGCATTCCGTGCGACGCCACGTGACGTGTTTTGATGAGCGAGAATGGAATCACGATAGTATCGTTTGTGCGTCAATCAACAGTGTCTACTCCAAGAGTATGAATAACGAAAGCTTCAGATTAACCATTTGAAATTTATATTCAATTCTTTTATCTACAAGAACCATAGAGAGAATAATTGCGACGAATTAATCAAGATTTATCAATTCCATGCGCAGATTGTAATCTAATGCAGACAGAAAAGATGCAATTTTTCTTTACATTGTTGAGGACATTACCCTCGATTTCATGGATTTTTTTAATTCCCACAATTGTTTGTGTAATATTGTTGAATAATTTGTGATAATAAACTTGTGGAAGAATTACGTTAATCCTTCAATTGTGTGTTTCATAATTTTCAGAGATAACATTATTATATAAAAAAAAAACAAGATAATTTAATTTCAATATCCAATTAGTTTTAAGGAAATATCTCGAAGCATGAGGGAGATATTTTTTTCTTTAATGACCGTTTTTGTTGGGGAGAATTAGGGTTACAAAAAAGTTAATAATGAAAATTGTCCTATCTTCCTTCGATTCTGAGGTATTCCACAAAAATGCTGAAGAAGTTTCAAAAAAATAAAACAATTCTGCTCCGAAATATTTATTTTCTTTCTTAATACAAAAGTTATGGGAGAGAAGAACTTTTCCAAGGACTTTTTTTTTATAGAGGGTGATATTCGTCAATTTCTCGTGGATTCCGAAATGTCCAATAAAATCGACCAAGAAGAGGGAATTCAAAAGGATCGAGTTTACAGTAGTTTTTTTGATCCTGAGAGTCGCACGTGATACACAATTTTTCATATCGACCTTTCTTGTAGGCCCTATTTTTCCCTGCAAGGAGGGTTATCGTAAAAAGTTGTCAAGATTTATCAAAAAAACGATTTCGGAGTAAAATTCAATACCAAAGGGGTAAAACAGAAGAAGTTTGTTTTTTCAAAGAATATCTCGGAGATTAAGCGAGATAGCGCGATTCTATCCTGAACCTTTTTTGCAGCTCGAAAAGGATTCCGGTAAGAAGGGCGCACTTCCATTAGTTTCCGAGATAGACTATTGAGAATTATCACGAAGATAAGATCGATTTGTCTGGTTTTACTCCTTCACCACTGAATTCATGTACTTTAAAATTCACCTCTTTCTGATCTTGTCAGTTTTCATGAAATATCTTGGAAATTGGAAGAAATAGAGGAATTAATGATCGGATTCATTTCCATGTTGTTGATAATTTGTTTGAAGTATCATGGGAAAATTGGAAGTTTTTTTCATAATAACAATCCTGAAAGATTTTCAATTTCCAAATTGACAATCTTTTAGCATTGTTATTATAAAAAAACCTTTCAATTTTCCCATTATACTT
Source organism: Aleiodes leptofemur (assembly GCA_963942555.1). Taxonomy (NCBI): domain Eukaryota; kingdom Metazoa; phylum Arthropoda; class Insecta; order Hymenoptera; family Braconidae; genus Aleiodes; species Aleiodes leptofemur. Next base: position 8,497,040 of record OZ012615.1, on the reverse strand, counting down.
CAAACAAATAGAGGAACTTTAGTAATAACTCCTTCTGCAGCTGTGATTCCACTCTACAAAAATTCACAAAAATTCTCTTCTCTCTCATAATTTCCATGATATTTAGAAAATAAAAATGATTTTGAAGTGAAATCACTCATCTCGTTTATCTATTTCTCCAGATTTTTGCTGGATTTTCACCGCATATTCCTGATCTGTATCTCATGAAGCGAGTGAGAGTCAGCTGTGCACTTTGCTAAATGAGAGAAAAAAATCTTTAAGCAGAGGAAAAAAAATCGACGAGATCGTTTCGTACACACGAGGAATCCTACTATTACCGCGAGTAAAGCATTCTTTGTTATATGAGTTTGAAAACGTGTAAAGGCAGAGTGAGCACAAACGAGAAAGTCAAGAGCGAACGTTTGGGATCCGCCAGTTAGCCTACTTACTTGTACTTTACGGACAGTGGGAAGAAAAAAAAACATTCAACAGACTGTTTTTTTTTTTCGTCATGATATTACGATGCATCTTTTTCAAATTATCAAAACAGTTTCAATCGATTTTGATCTATGATTTCAAACTTTCGTTTGTCTTTTCTTCATTGGAAAAAAATAAATTTATAGAATGTTGAATTAATTTAATTAAATGTAATAATACTTCGATTTCCAATTAATTCGGCAATTTTTGACATTAAATTTTTATTTTTTTATTTTCGCAATATTAATGAAGTTATATAATAATTTATATAATATTTGACAATATCGTAGAATTATGCCCCTAAGTTATTTAGAAGGCTATCCATAATGTCTTAAGACTGGCCAATTTCAAAATATCGCACTTTCGAACTCGTTGCCAGAACGCGCCCCGAACGAGGAGAAATGAGGAAACTTTCGTTTTTTTTTCTTTAATATCAAAATTCTTTTTTTTTTTAATTCTTGCACTTCAACTAAAAATCTCGCTGTCACTTTTATCCTGGAATTGATGATAATTAACATTGATGGAGATAACGTCATTTACATATCGTGCAATAGTTTATCATAATGGCAGATTTTTTGATTATTGGGTTAGAGTTAATGAGTTTTCAGAAAAAAAATTTGTAAAAAATTTCCCATCTACAATCTTCTTTTTCGTATTAATGAATTATAATTGTATGTGGAAATTTGCGGTGTAAAATGCCGTGGAAGATGGTTTCTTTCAATCACCTCGGAAAGTATGGCCCCTAGACTGAATGGTATCATTGAATTTTTCAACTGGATTTTTTCTCAAAGAATTCTCATAAAATCGAAAAAACGATCAATTTGATGAATGAAAAAAAAAATCTCTTCTATTTTTCATATTTATTGGATTCCCCGGAAAACCTCGTGAATAATTCAGGGAACCCTATCATAACTATCTCGTTAGGTTAAATTTCAAAATTTTGCGCATGCGCATGATTTTCCCGCGTGTTTGTCGCATTTACGGTCAATAAAAGACTGAAAAAATTGATAACCAACTGAGACAAACATTTTATAACAGAAAAAAATGCTATAATTAATTCTGGAATTTTCTCTTTCGTTTAAAAATTGAACCAACAAATCATGATAGATTTTTTAAATTACTGGGTCAAATATTAATCATAAGAATGAACTCAGTATTGCCCATGCGCAAACCTCACTGAAACAGCTGACTCTCTCGTCTAAATTCATCGGTTAATCACACCGACTGTCGTCCGAACGGCTCTTAGTTTTCACTTAAAATTTTTATACTTTCACGTACGAGAAAACGTCTTGCAAGTACTCAATTATGATCATCAAAATACAAAGATAATTTCATTGAAAAAATCCTCATAAAACTGTGAATTTAAAAGTTGAACTCGAAAGAAACATACTCCCGCGTATTTTGAATGCTCAACACAGACGCAGTGTGTTTCAATCGACCGTACGTAGAAAAAAAAAAACTTCATGCATTCAGATACTATTATATAATTCAATTCAATAGCTCGTGAAAATTTGAAAGAAGTGAAAAAATCCTTAACCCAAATTCATAACTGAAAATACTCAGAGGAGTAAAAATGAAAAAGCCTTAAAAAAAATTATTGTATCATCACAAACAATGGAAAATTTGTTTCACAAGTGTCCCGGCGGGTTATTAAAGGTTAAGTCATGCTTTTTTTGATGTAGGTTATGTCAAGTTGATCAGATAAATCAAAAGTATCAATGAAGAATGACAGAAACATGAGCCCTAAGTCAAAGCAAAAAAAAATCCGAAAAAACATCTCAAAGAAAAGTCTAAATTTTTTTTTTGTATCTTTAAGAATTAAAAAGAAAATGAAAATTTTTGAATATAAATATATTTCCGCCTTTTCCTCATTAACAGAGAATTCAATTAAAAATCATTTTCATCACTTACTTTACATTGTTGAACAAAATTGTGAAATGGACGTTGGAAATCCTGTTGAAACTTAACACAGCCATTGGTAATTGTTCTCTTAATTTGGACAAATTTAACCGATTGGTGGCACAATTTTTCAACCCGTGCACATAGCCTACTCGTGCCTATACACGCCATAGCGATAACCGTAGTGGAGTAACAAATACACCAAAGTAACTTTCAAAGTTATAACTACAAAACCACCAGCCTCCTCTCTCGATGTTGACCAGGTTTCGTTTCACAAACGCCCCACTACTGAATTCTTATTTATTCTCCTTTTCCCTTTTAACCCATCAAATAATCCCTACCCCTCTCAACAGTTTGTCATTCCATCCCCCACCTCACGTTAATTTGTGGATATTTAAACCATCCACGTGAGGTGGTTGGACCCCCTACCTTGACTCCAATAGCATTACCACCACTACTCAACGTGCTCTTTCTTCTTCTTCGTCTTCTTCTATTTATCTTCGGTGTCTCTTTTACTTGTGCCAAGGCGAATGCCCATTGACGACATGTGTTTATGGACGAGGCTGGCTTAATTATGAAGAGAATTGCTCGGCTGTCAGGAAGGAACTGTTGATAAAGTGTATTTCTTACCGTGGCAACTTGAGAACTAGTGGCGTCATCTAGCGGACTCTATTGTAAATTCCGGATTTATGAATTCGAAGGCTCTTTGGGTAATGCAGTTAGAACGGAGCTTTCAGTTGGACAGTAATAAGCAACAAGGTCTTAGCCAACTTTTTCAAAAAATTTCTTGAATGTGTACTTTCAATAAACAAGCATTTCTGAACCCAAATATGGCATCTACAAAATTTCAAAAAAAATGTTGATTAAGACGTTATTGCTTATTACCATCCAGTTTAGATTTGCTTTTCGAGAATATCTCAGAATCTAAGAAAGATGGAGAAATTTTTACAAAGGCTTTTTTTGTAGAATCAATTCTGGTCTACAAAAAAAAGTCATGATGATACTTTTACTATCCCCTATGGATTCCAAGATATTCCGTGAAGAATAAAAGAGTGAAATTCATTTCATTAGCGAAGAGGTAAGAGAGGATAATTTTTTTTTGTCATTTAGTTTTTTCAAAATATCTCGGAAACTAAGCGAAATAGGACGATCTCTCCTCGATCCTTTTTCGTAGCTCTTGAAATCCTTTGCAAAAGATACTGGGGCAGAGAGGACGTACCTCCATTATTTTCCAAAATATGTCGTTTCTATAAAGGCTAAGAAAAAATGCCGGTGCGTTTAAAAAAAACGCTGACAAGTACGCGCCTTGATTTTACAGAACTGTTTGACTGTGAGAGTCCGCTTTGTCCATCTTTTTCGTGAGAAAAGGAGTGGCCAAAGCTTGAGAATGCCTACTCAGCAATTTGGAGTTTTGTGGTGACTGAAACACTGAAGTTTGGTCATTTCGGGGATTACTCTCGACCGGTGGACACCCAGAGCAAAAAACCGCGAAGAGACTTCAAATTGAGCACGTTGCGAATAATCGTTAGCTCCGCGAATCGATTGAAACTAACCTCTGTATCGCTTAAATTAATTTGGACATTATATTAATTAACATCACTTATTATCATTTAAATTTCCCCGATAATACCCAAAATAATCCCGAAGGCTGAGTGAATCCATCCGTGAGCTCTTAAAATCGAGCTAGGCGAAGAGTCACTAGAGGAACATCAAAAGGACAATTGACAAAGACGGATGGATAGATTGCAGTGTCGCGTTAGTCAATCCTGAGAAACTCAAAACGTTACATAACTAAGGCTATCTTTCCATAAAATTGTTACATTTTCGAGTTATGTGATAGTAATGAGTAAAAAGTAGTGAAAATGCATTTGGCCAGATACACTGCCAAAAAAACTGCGTATCTTGAAGCCACTCTTCTTCAAAATTAATAATTCAGCACTCAAATTATCGATCAATTAGAATCGTAAAACTTAGAAATGAAATAATTTGTACTGGTATTTTTTCCCCCAGGATGATTTTAGTTAAAGAGATTTTCTCCGGGTAGGTTTTCATCAGGGGAATTTTTTCCAAGACAATTTTGTCCGGGAGATTTTTTCCAAGACAATTTTGTCCGGAAGATTTTTTTCAAGGCAATTTTGTCCGGGAGATTTTTTCCGGGAGAATTAATACCGGCTACCATATTTTCGAATCTAAGAGTGTTTCGAGATGAACGGTGGCAGCCTGGAAAAGGTGATTTTGGATGGGTTTTTTATTTTAAATTAAAACACCGGATTTAGCTGCAAGGCGTTGTCGTATATTGTTACAATTGTCAATTAGAAACTCTACACTTCAATTAATGTCTCAACACTGAGAATAATACGGATTCATTACCATATTTAGTGAACTGTATTTTTATTGAAGCTGGTGCCGAACTACCGTACGTCATAATATTACCGCAGAGTCGTTCTGTGCACGAGGATTCCCCTAATCGAGTACCGAATCCATGGACTTCCGATCAAGTGAAGACCCTGACCCTTGTTCTTCCGACAGGGGAGATCAAAAGCCAAAGATGACAGGCTGGCAAATATTCGCCCCTATTTCCGATAGATGCCGGGTCTTTGACTTTTTCTGAGTCAAGAACCAGTTCCTTGCCGCAACAAAGAAAGATGAGGAAATTTTTCTGAAGACTTTAATAGAAGCTCTCAGTTTTCTTTCGAATGAAAATCTCAGACAAATTTTCATATTACCCATAAATATTGTTTTTTCTGAAGAAGTAAATTATTAATACAACTGAAAAGGATGGGCGTTTATTTCTTAATTAATGATAGTTGTTGTTCTTCATATCAAATCCAAATAAAATCCAAATGGAGAGTGAAGCGTTTTCGTTATCAAACTAAAGACCTACGTTCTTATAGAAATATGAACGTAACTTTCCTTCTACATTTTCAATGTTTAATATTAATAATTAGAACATCGATTTCGAAAACTAGTGACAAAATTAAAATATTTCAGTTTTTCTCAAACATCCAAAAGCTATGGAGAAAAAAATCACCTTCACTTCTTCTTTCACGCTCACTTTGCTCGATGAGAGAAATCATTATCACAATCGCCCTGTCCCTTTCAAATTTTGAGATATTTGATGGAAAGTAATAATGTGAGATTGATTTGATATTCTCGTCTCCCCATTTCATCATTGAATTTCGTAAAATGAAGGAGATATGCATATCATTCCATCGTTAACGATAGTGAGGAGAGAAATGTATCTGTCTTTACTACTAATAGTTCATGGAATACTTAAATTGACGGGTACCAGCAAACCACTCGATGACTTCGGTAATTTTCTTTTATAATTCCGTACAAAATTCCGAAGTCATGATTTTTAATTTTATTCTAGATAGAATTATTTTTAGGTCCACCTCAAGATTAAAAATTACACGATTATTTATTTTTAGTTGAAAATATAAGCCAAGAGTGAACAATTTGTTTGTAATCATCATTTTTGTCCCTGCAGAATAAATTGTTAATTAATTCAACAGCTAAGAAGTAGACACTGACTTTCATTTCAATTTCATTGTTTTCGCAGTACCTCGGAAAATGAGAGATATATTTGTTTTTTTTGGTAAGTTTCGTTGCGCTCTATAGAGAAGGTTTTCACGAAAATTGCGCTGCGTCATCTCCATTCTGATTTCTCACAAAATTTTTGAAGTGGTATAGTCCCGAACCGAATTTAAAGATTAGAATATGAAATGAATCTCTAATGAAAGTTTAGAGAAGTCTGGAGATCGACAGCAGTGACTGTGTGGTTAGAGCACTGGGGTTTTTTTTTTATTTATCCAAAGCACTGAAACCGCATAAGTCGTGGGCTGGATCCCGACTTGAGGGGCCAAAATTTGGAAGCTCTCTAATTCTTACAGGCTCACTTGTCCGGGCGGTAGTCTCGCAAGAGATGACTGTACCTCGGGATCTATTCTTGAAACGCGGGAATTTGTTCTCGCGGGAAACACTACTTCCGTGTACGAAAGAATTTCGTCGGGAAAAAGTTTTCATTGGGGAATCTAGATTCGTGGGGAACATTTATTTTCCACACGAAAAACATCACCATTCTCCACGAAATGACAACTGAATTTTACGAGTTATAGGTTCAGCACGGAGTAAGGCTCCGTAGGAGAAGATATCTTTAGAAGATATCTAGCATCAGACAACTTTCCATGGGAATTTTTTTATCTAGGAATTCATTTTTTTCGTGTCAGAAATTGATCCCCATGGGAAATTGAATTTCGCTGGGGAAAAAAATTGTTGTCTAAAAATCTTTCGTGTGTGGAATACATTTCCCACACTAATAAAATATTTCCAACATTCGGGAATAGACCTCCTGGGCAGGTTTTCTTCTCAGATGAGGTTTTCCCCGTTCCTCGGTGAATGCGTAAAAACCCGAAAGGGTATACGCTAGGGAGAATTGAAAGAAAAAAATCATAAATCCGAAGAGTCTCGTGAAATTTGGAGTCAATTGACCATTTGGACGGTCAATGATACATAATAAAGAGAAATAAATAGCACGGTGTCTCATCCCATGTAGGATTTTGAGTTAGGGCCGAGCGTCAGACCGATATGTTAATAAGTTCTATATAAACAATTTCGATGTAGCGCACCGATATACACCCAGCATTGAGCACAATATTGGACTGTCACAGCGGAACGCGTTTGCCGTGGATAGTGATTCTTCAACCATGATTAACAAATTTTGTTTATTTTTTTTTTCATTTTTCCTTCCTAGATACTCAGGCTCAACTGTCTTTTAGCGAAAATTCACTAGAAAAATCGCAGATCGTACGTAGTACCCGGGTACTCTGGTTGGCTATTAGTGTAAATTTTTTGGTTGGTTACACAAGGGTTGAAATGACAATTCAGTACCCGGGTAGGAATCCCTCAATGCTCAACTCTTGGCCGAACATCGGCCAAAAATTTGCATGACAAAGCCTGGTAGCCACGGTTTGGCCAAACCTACGCCAAGCATCGGTTCACCGTAGTTCGGGCCTTCAGGATCGGCTAAGCAATGATGCACCGTAGTTTAGCCTGCCAGAATTGGCCAAGCATCATTCAAAACTTGGACTTCCGAGGCTTGGCTTCTGAGCATTGGCCACTCGTCGGGCCAATAATGTACTGCCAAGGTTCGATTTTTTTTCTATCTTTTGACATGATTAAATCATTTCACATTATCAAATAACTTCTGAACAATTCCGATCGAATTTCATTTCTTCGAACAAGGTAAACGGCGATAAAGTTATGAGGATCAAATTTAGTTCTGAAAGCACGAAATGTCCTAACGGCTAGGACGGTAAGGTAACAGACTGGTAATCCGAAGGTACAGGGTTTGATCCCAAGTGCCGGCTTTTTTTTCTATTTTTAATTCAAACAATATTGGATCTTGATCATTCTTACGTGCTTCAGAAGACTTAAATACTTCTAATTCATCTATTTAACATAAAATCTACAATAAAACGAACATTGGCTGAACATTGGGACCAGTATAGTACCCAATGCTCGTTATCGAGGCTTGGCCATGCTCCGGCAATCAGCATTGGTACAATGTTATCATCCAATGCTCAATCAATATTGGGCCAGTCTTGGCTGAGGATTGGGCGCCAGCATTGGTACATTGGCTCCCAGCGCTGGGCCGATATTGGCCCAATGAATTTTTCCTACCCGGGTAGTGAAACACAGCATGAGTTGATTTCCGTCATCCGTTTTGAGGAATTCCTCGGAAACTGCGTGAAATAGCGGAATTTCCACAAAAAAAAATTTTATAGAGGAGAATAAAAACTACACAAAAGATTTTGGTGGAAATAGCACTGTCTCGCTAGGTTCCCAAAATATTTCTGAAGAGTGATCGGCGATTCGACGAAAGATCAATGTATATAATCAATTTCAGATAAATCATAAATCATAACATGAAGCTCTAAGTATTATTGTATTCAGGATATCATAAAATAATCATAAACAATTATTTAACACTTTAGCCACCTTCAAAATTGTTTATTCATGTCTACATTATCCATTCCGCCATTACTTATATCGACCGGCAAAAAAGCATTTACCCCCGCAATCTGATGATTATCGTTCTCTAATCTAAAAATTCACTCTCTGTGTTCCCACGAGGTGTTTCTCAGTCGACACCATTACCTCCCCTATCAAAAAATGCACTCGATTCCCAACTACATCAGCACAATCATGCCGCTCTCGTGTCTCCTCATCAGTTCAAAATTCCAGGTAAAATTCACTCTGTTCTTCTTCAAAATCATCGGGTTAACTCCATTCAGTGTCAAATTCGCCCAAAAGAATCCCGAGTGCAACGTTTCCCCGTCTGGATACACGTACAACACAGTCCTGATCATCCTTACATTCGCCGCAAATTTCCTGTGCATCCCAAACATCGGCTATCTTCAATTCTTGAGTGAACACGTCCTTACGCAGAAACTTATGTTGACAAAAGCGATAATCGGCACGTCTGCGCTGTTTTTGCTGTGGTCTATCATGTGTTGGAGGCAGAAGGACCTCGTGAAGATCTTCAACAAACTCATGAAAGTCGACAACGATTTGCTCATACTAGATCAGATTTATGTCCCGGGAAGTGTAAATATTCGGTTAATTTTGTTATTTTTGTGCAACAGCATGATTTGGATTGGTGTTTTGGGAACCGACGGGTTCACTTATCTCGACGTGAGTTTTCTGGAGTGGCTGATGATGCTGATCCCCATGATGATCCCGAGTCTCGTCGTCAACTGGCTCTTAATCCTCTACACGATGCTTTTATGTCTCCTGGAGATCCGATTCGCCAGTATCAATCGGGCGATCATCAGGATCAGTCACGTATCGGGAATTCCTGGAGTCACTAATTACGAAAGCTCAACTCCAAAGGTTCATCTGGATAGATCTGTTACTGGAACGCTTGTGGCTGTCAAACGAGCACATGCAAATTTTTACGACATATCGAATGACATTTCGCATTTTTATTCTGTTCCGCTACTCATTGCAGTTAGCTTCTTCTGCGGAACTATTATTTACAATGCCTATCATCTCGTTGTGCCAATGATGAATACTCTTTGGCATGAGCGAATCGTGCTGAACACTGTTAATGGAGCTCTCATGCTGACGATGCAGTTGTTTCCTATTGTTGTCATGACACTTTGCGTCAACAGAATCACGCGGGAGGTGTATAATTTTTTGGAGAGAAAGTAAGTGTTCGGAGAATTGATATGGGGATTTTTGTTGTAGATGAACTTGACTGCCGATGCTATACACAAACTTCTTGCTTGTTCGATACCGTGTCGTGAAGTCAAATCAGAGGTGAGAGTCATAATGGGCGTCAATACAGTGCGAGGAAAATTTAGTAAAGTGAAAGCATAATATGGAAAAATTGGAGAGACAATGTTAGCGAATTCTCCAAAGAATCATATTGCAAATTATATTTTTTCTTACTGACAACAGAAAATATTCGATAAAAAAAATAACAGTTCGATTTTTTTGGAGACAAATATTTGGGAAACTCACAGTCAATCAAAATACAACGAAATATGTTGTTTAATCTCACAAATAATCGGTAGCCTGCAAAGAAATATGAAGAAATTTTTTTTTCATTTAATTGAATTTTTTTCAGGATAAAATCTTCAACAATTAATTTGACGTTTCCTTTTGCAGTTGAAGAAATTTTCATTCGAATTATTGCATCAGAACGTGGAATTTACTGCGCATGGTGTATTTCCTCTAGATTGCACCCTAGTGCATTCGGTAAAATAGTGAATATCCAAAAAATTATTTTGCATTAATCATTGGATTTTCAGATCTGCAGCATAGTCGTCACTTACTTAGTGATTCTCGTGCAAATTCAAGGGGGCCATTAGAAAAAAAAACGGAAAATCAAGAAACGCCGGATTAAAATGATATTATTTAGTTATAAAAGGTAATCAATTGCGTACGAATGAATAAGATAATTAAAACCACATAGTAGCATTGAATCATCATATTTTTGAATTTTCAAAAAGTCATTTTCTATTGATCCATATATATATTTCAAATGATTTCATATCAATGGAGAATATTTACCATAATTTTTGTATATTCGCAGGAGTTATCGATTACTACTCAGAACATTTTGTTGGGTACTGTTTGTACACGATAGGTTGTGATGCGATAATCAGGATATGAGAATTGAAAAATTTGATGATTCAACACTACTAGCACTTCACAGAATCATCTATATCGAAGAGTAGGATAAGAACAAAATTTTATATAGAGAAGTTACTTTTGAATTTTTGATTTGTATGAAGTGTTAATACACAAACTGTATGCAAAACTGTTATGTATTATTGATAAATGACTCAAATTGAGGAAAACTTGCTATTGATAAAATATACGTTTATTTCTGATCATCTTGATCACGCCGAAATTAAACTAGAATAGACACATGAAATTATGGAATAATTTTTTTCATTTTTCTAAGAGAAATCTTCTCCATCTGTTTGCTTGTCATACTAGATGCACAATATTACTCTAAACAAATTTTGATTATTCTTTAATTGATTATTCTTTCCCAATTGATGAAAAGTAGAAATATGAATTTCTCTCCCTTTTTCTATCACCCCTCCACTTATGATGAAAAATTGTCTTCGCCAAATAAATAAAAAGTACAAATACGAGTTTTCGAAATTATTTACAAGTCCATGCATTTTTCAATTTTTTTCTATCAATGATTCGCTAAATATATGCATGAGGGATTTTCTATTGTTTATAAATTAATTACATTCTTACAAATAATGAAAGGTTTCTCCTGAATATCCCAAAATGATTCTCGAGTAATTCCAAGTGTTTGTGAATGAATAATATTTTTTTCGTCTGCCAAGTATATCGAGATTTAAAAATGATGTATCTGTTGATATGGATGGCGCTGTGTGAGTCGAGACGCAAAATCCGATGGGAGGGGCGAGATTGCGACAGCTCATTATATTTCGATGAGAAGAATAAAAACAAAAAGAGACGAAGGTGAATCAAATGTGTGACAACAATCCAACTAGTTTCATGACAATTGAAGCATTACCAACAGAATTACTGACACATATCCTTCAATATCTCTCACCCACTGATAGACTCCGCTCAGAACAAGGTAATGCCCATTTTTACCCTCTCGGTAGTGAAGATGTAGAATCAGAAAATTGGATCATTTCGGAAATTATACTCCGACTTTTGAAAGGATTACTTTTCGGAGAGACCCAAGTCGTATCTGAGCTGGGTTTAACCTAACTTAAAAAAAGTAAACCTTTCGGTAAACGAACTATAATTAGTTCACAAGATTTCGGAATCTACAGTAGATATGGAAAATTTCAAACAGATATTCTTTGTGGAACGGAATAAGTCCTAGAAAAAGTCTCTGCAAAAAGTCTCGTTTCTCCACTATTTTCCAAGATATTTTCAAATACACGAAATGTAAATAATCGTCTCTCTTACAGTCTGCAAAAAATGGAGAGATGCCAGTCGTCAGACTTGGAGGGATATTCAAACGCTGTACATTATTGAACCAAATGAACAAATTTATTACTACAGATTCAGAAGCTGTACTGAATCCTATGAACTCGTTGAAAAAGAGGGCAATCAACTGTTCATTGGCTCTGATTCTCCAAAGATCATTCGCTGTTTAGTTTCACGAGTCGGAAGTTTCATCAAGAAATTAATAATCCATTACATTCGCAGTAGAAATCATCGAGCGATTCTTCCGATCGTTAGTCGTTATTGTCGGAATCTGAATGTTCTCAAATTGATCAAAATCGAATGCGATGAGGAATTGTTCTCGAAGTTATACGAACACAACAAGGAATTACATTCCGTTGAATGTCGATTCTCGAGAAATGCTATTGAAGCACTACCCCTTAGAGACTGGAGATCTTTGCGTTTTATGACAGCTGACGGATTCTGTGAGGGGAAAATTGTCTCATTGATTGAGCATTCGGAGGCTCTGGAAGAATTTGAAACTGAAGAATACACGACACGTGTTGTAGAAGCATTACTGAAACTTCGTCGTTTGAAGAGTTTATATTTTACACCTTTCAGTAAAGGATCAATTGGAGTTATCTTTGATGTTCCATTGTTGAACCGGTTGAGGAATTTGGTGGTTGAAAGCGTCGAGCTGGATGCACACTTGCTCTGCAGTTTATTGCAGCACTGCTGTCAGTTGAAGAGGCTCGTGATAGTTTGTAATTATGAATTCCTTGATTCAGTGGTGCAGAGGAAAGAGTCCGGAGGTGAAAGATTATTTAAAAACTATGAAACCGTTTTGAAGGGAATTTAATCCTTTATAGGAAAGGTCTCTTAGACATTTTCTTCGAACATTGACAAGTCATTTCGAAACTATCTCCAAAAGGATCAACAGTTCAGTATTGAAAAAGTGAAACAGAATTATTGTTTCATTGTTTCAAATTCTTCTTTTTGAAAATATCTCGTCAATTGAGCGTGATAGAAAATTTTTTGCGGATACTTATTTGGAGCGCTTGAGATTCTCTACAAAGCAAGTATTAGCAAAAATTACACTATGTCATGTAGTTTCGGAGATATGCTTCGAAGATGAACGAAAAATGAACTGGACACATCCTGTTTTACTAATGAATCCTCCGGCTCTTTTTCCACCACTTTGCTACTAAAGCCATACTGTTTTATCTAGTTCCATGAGGAATTTTCGGATATTTATAATTTCTAGGGGATAGTATTCCGGTGGTGCTCCTGGAGGCAATCCTTGCCCTCCCGATCCTGGAAACACTGGAACTTCACTGTGGTTCGATCAAGGATGATATACTGATTCACTTGACCAAGTTCAGACGTTTGTTGCTCGAAGAGGCAGTTATTTCAATTACAAACAACGGAATTTCCCAAATGATAAAAAAATCTGAGGTCCTCCAAAAATTGGTCATTCAAGAGACTGGTGTAACACCAGAAATGTTCAAGGAGCTTGTGGGAGAGATGAATAATCGTCATAAATATCTGGAAATTATTGTACCGTATGAAATATTTGAAGAAGCATCGAAAATATGTATGGGTTCCAAAATACGTTTGGTGAGGGATATGCAGTGTTTCAGAGATTACACAGATTAAAGATATGATCTATCTCGTAAGGAGATTATGTATTTATTGCTTGGAATAATTCATGATTCGTCGATTCTCGTTGAATCTGTCTCAACATAGTTATTTTGATTAAAAGTGGGAATTGACAATGATGAGCTACACGTCGTTATTTCTTCTTATCCAATTTTCTCGAAATATTATACGGAACTTTATTGAGAATCCTCTCAGCTAAATTCTTGATTTTCTTCTTTGTTACCTAATAATACAGATTTTAATTAATTAATTCAGAATAATGAAGATCAATATTCCCCTAGTTGAATAATGCCCACTCACATGATCATCGGTCTTTTTAACAACGAATGCCACTGGGGGCTGTTCGAGATTTTCATCGTGGAGTCTACGAACAACTGCAACGTCAGCCACAGCCGGCTGCTTCGAGATTAATTCTCCAATTACACTGGGTGGTACATCATCAGCTCAAAGTTCGATGACTTCTTCGACTCTATCGACAATGAAAAATTCACCATTTTCATCGTCATAACCGAGATCACCAGTAATATACTAGTCGTCAGAATCAATTGCTATTTTTTTGTGTCGGCAGGTTTTTTATGGTAATCCCTGGCGGATCCATTGTTGAGCTATTGATTGTTGGTTGTCTACTCATATCGATATGTCCATTTAGTCGATCTTTCATTAGTCAGTGGTCGATACGAATTCTGAAATCTTTTGAAAAACAAAAATGATTAACTGGCAATCGCCACCTGTCCAAGTCGGTTTATTTCTTTTTCCAAAAAATTTCGGAATTTGTATCGACCATTGACCGATGGAAGATCGACTGAGTGAGCATATCGATATAGGTAATTGACGGCTTCGTCAGTTAACTGCCAAAAAAATTTGGACATTCTGCGTGAAGCTCTCCCACCCCATTCAGTTCATTGATTATTCTTTCACATGAATTTCTAATCTTCAATTCAACATTCCCTATAGGTATTCCGCATGAACCGATCTTGAAGTTCTTCCTCGCATATGCTGTAACACGGAATTCTTGCGACACCTGCAGGTAGAGAATATTTAGAGAAATCGATGTATCAATTCAAATTATTTTAATCAATTCGTCAGTTTCTTCACCGTCTATCTGTGATAGCCACGTATTGAAAAAAATTTGGGCCAATTTTTCTCGGGAATCGTTACACGTATGTCCTTCAATCCATCCAATTAATTTCACTGCTGTGAAATCGTAGTTTCCGATATTTTCGAATTGAGATATACCTGTTGCGTCATCAACATTAAATTCTATCCAGTCGACTTGTTTCATCAGTTACTGAATTAACAGATTCAATCCCTAATCACATGAATCTCTTGATTTCTGAGATACTCAAAGTTAATCGACCTCACGTTATGGTTTTGAATCATGCAAAAGCCAGCTTCAGCTCATCGGAAATTATGACGTACGTGGACTTTTATAGAATTATTGATATAGCTAATTGCATATAGCCAACGAACTGTTCCGCCACACCATTACGTTCTCATGATTCATCTCATCAGACTGACGTATGGAAGGTCTTGCGAATTTTCTGTAAGAGCCAACAAGTGCTTTCGATTGTCCAGTTATTCTTGAACTGGATACAATCATCACAGTTTCACCCAATGATGGAATTCCATAGCATTCAAACTTCTGGACATCCTCGACCCTCAATTCTCTTGAAATTTGACAAATTCGGTGAGGCTTGGAGAGGCAATCCTCACGCTTTTTTCATTAATTTTGCTGTACCGGGTGACTAGTTTCGTTGTATCTCTGTTGGTGAAAACAGTTTTCGGCTCAACGTTATTGATAGAATGAGTCGTGGGATCTGTAATAAATAATAATAACGTAACTGAAGAAATTTCTGATTGAAAAAGAATATAATTGAAGTGGAGAGATAATTTAAAACATGTCATGCAGATCGCACTGCGAATGTCTTTGAAACGTGTAGGCTTAGGAGAAATTATCGAGAGATCTTTTTTATAGAGAATTTCATGGGCTACAAAAAAGTATTCTTGCAAAATCGCTGTATCTCACCGACTTTTCGAGATATTCTCAAACGATCGTCAGAAAGGCGAATTATTTAGTGTTTAATCTCTTCACTACTGAATTATTTTATAAATACTTGCTATTTAGAATGGAATTGTTTTCCTCATTTTTTAAACCAGCTTTCACACTCAAAGATTCATATTTTTTGATGATATTATTCAACTGATGAGTGTGGACTTTCAGTTGCAGTATTTTGTGAATGAAATCCCAATTGCATCAATAAATTGACTGAATGATAATTTCTCCTTAAATTAATTACTTTATCGAGACTAATTAAAGTTAACCTCACTTTTCTCTCCAGCCACTCGAGCTCTTCTGTGGATGAATAATTTTTCTGGTGTCTATTCCTCTCCATTATCACTTCCTCCATTACGGTTTCTGAAATTTTGTTCCTCAAGAAATTAATTAGCGTTAGCATAGAATTGTGGGAATAAACAACGACAGAGCCGAGGAGTGATTGTCAGAGACGTATATAAATAGTAGCGCTGTCGTTTGTCATCATTGGAAATATAAACAAGTTAGGGTTTCTCGGTCTAGGGGTGAAGAATCGATTCCATGGATCGAATCGATGTCTAAAAAATCGATTTAGATTCAGATCGAATGCGAAAAGGTCGATTCCTGAAGAATCGAATCGTTTCTTCATTTGAAAAACTAAAGTTGACGAGAAAGCACGAAAAAATACGGCATTGGATTAATGAGGAAAAAAATATAAAAAAGACCCAGAATTACACCACTGTCCCCTTCAATTATTATGAGATAGGTCATAGTTGCGAGAAAGAGAGAATTCTATATGATAAAAAAGTTTTTATTCACTCATAAAGTTCTATTATGAACTGTCAAATAAAATAAAACATCTTCCATACAAAGTAATTTTTTCTTTTTCATATAAAAAAGCGGAATTTTCTCCGTAGTTTAAAATGATGATTTTTTCTCTGATCTACCAACCATTTGAGTGTCATTCAAGTGCCACCATGGAAATTCGAGTGACTTCAAGAATATTAGCATGGAGATGTGTTCAGCACTTAATCGATTACGGTTCTCCATGACGATGTTGGAAAACTGCGGAAAAAGTCTCTCACATGGGCCTGAGCTGCCAATTGTTGATAAATATTTCAAAGCAATATTTGCTAACGTAGGAGAGATACCATATTCACGTTGACGTATCCAATGAGCAATTGGATCAATCATTAGTTCTTTTTTTTCTCAAAATATTGCATCAGATCCTTATGAATCAAACGGATAATTATAAACTCATTAATCGCAAATAAGTGTTGAGATTCAATCCATCAACTTCCAAAGGCTCTTGCCAATTTATCTGTAGATAAATGGAGAACAATCTCCTTGAACCTTGTGCATGTTCTGAAATTAATTTAGAAAAATTAGAAAATATCCATCAATTCGGAAATTACCACAGCGTAATTTTAATTAGGTAGGTACATACCTACTGCGATAAAATTTCCAACAATATCCTCTATGGTAGTTCGATGTTATTACGAAAAACAATATGGAACCACGTGAACTAATGAAGCGTTGAATGAATCGATTCTGTTGGAAAAGAATCAATTCACTCGATTAATCGAACCCACGAGAATCGATCTAAAAAATCGAGAATTGACGACTAAAAGATCGATCTTGGTAAAAATTGATTTGAATCGAGGGACCCTAAAACAAGTCGCTGCCCACGTGTCTGGGTGAACAGTTTGAGCAGGAAGAAATCAAAAAGATATTTCTTCAATGTCTTGATGATGTTTTTGTAAAAAGGGCATCAACAAATATTTTTTAAGAGAAGAATAATCATTTTTCTCTCTTTCCCTTATTTCTTGAAATGAAAGTATTTTGATATCAATCCGTCAGCGGTCGCGCTATGAGGAATTCTCTCATACTAAATTTCAAGGTATAGGAAAGTTATCGTTAAAATGGGTTTGCAAGCGGTAAAATTTTTGTATTCCTCGAAACTCTTCTAGTTCATTTCAGCGAAAAAAAATCATTTATGAGTTGTTATTTAGCAGAAAAAAAATATTTTCTATGATGCCGTCAAAATTTTCACGTGTTACCCATACGGTTTCTGCTGAGATTTCCATGGAACAGTACCGTCTATGGCGAAATTTGGCAACGTTCTCCCACACAAATGACATGGTGAGAGAATCCCTCATGGCGCGACTGAAGAACGCTGGTGAGGTAGCGCGACCACTGACGAGTTAACATCAGTAGGTTTAACTCATTGAATCGTGGAAGCTGCCATGCCGACTATGAGTATTTCCGATACCGAGTCAGCTGAATTCAAGATAAGTGCAGTCTTACAGCAATGTTATAAATCTAAAGGCGAAAACTGATGCATCAATACGGTGCTGACATTATATATTTGGATTGTCGTACCAGCGAAAGAGCCGGCTTTGATGCCACACCATGTAAATTTCAACTTCAGCACGCTTCGGGTGTCGACTCTTTTGTTAGTACGACAATATATCCCCCTTGTTAATTAGTCATAAGCAGTGTAAATAATCTTAGAATGAAGAGCCGCAGAGTAAAGAAAATAAAGAAATGGTTTTATTTTAGAGAAACCTTCAATTTTGGAGCAAATATTCAAAGAACCAATATAAAAAAACGGAAAAAAAATACAAGGGCATCAACCCCCAACTTCATAATTCTGCGAGTGTCTCGGCAGAGCACATCAAGCACCGACTTTTCTTTCTCGCAAAATACCAATCACAGAGAATAATCATACAAATGTTTATTGTTGTATTCCAAACTCCTGCACTGTACTTTTTGTGGCTTCTACTGAATAAACACATTGAAAAAAAAAACACGGTGCTTCCAGGATGAAAGCGAAGGAAGACGATCATGAATATAACGGCCGGATGAACTTGTTTTCAGAGCCATAAATCAAGAAGAAGGAAAAGAAATTGAATATAAAATGTGTGAGACCCATCCAATTAGTTTCATGATTATTACCAACGGAATTACTGACATATATCGTCCAATATCTCGGACCCACTGATACACTCCGCTCAGAACAAGGTAATGCCTATTTTCCCCTCACTGTAGTGAAGATGCAGAATCAGATAGAGCGAATCATTCCGGAAATTGATTTTCCCGCAATATCTCGGAAGCAACCGAAATATCAGGAGAACTTTTGTAGAGAAGTTAATGGACTACCAAAAAGGTTTCTTGATAAATTCCCGTAAACCCAATAATTTCTGAAATATTCCCAAAAGCATCTGCATTTAATTTTTCAAGTTTTCTCCTCCGACCGTATCACCATAAAAATTAAAATGTCAATCGCACGAAGAGCAGCAAGAGCCAACAGTAGAAACAATGATGAATCAATCATTTACCATCATCCAATAAATGCATCAAAAACACATTAAGAGTACAGCCAGCGTAGAGAAAAGCGAGTATCGGAATTACGGTGATGGAAGCATCGTATGTGGAGAGTGAAACATCATCCTCTGGTCTAGTGTTTTGTTTTTCATCCGCAATGCGCACCTGATCCTTCTATTCATCATTTTCCCAAAGGTATATCCTCTACACCAGCTGCAGAATCAATCTAAAATATGAAAAAAAATCGGAAAATTTCACCTAATTCAGAACTATTCTGAAAAATAAATGATATTCTCTGAGTTTTTTTCTTCACTTCATCACTGTTTTTCTATACACTCGGCCGATAAAATGAAGTGACTGTTTCAATGTTCCTAGCAATTTTTTCCCCAACTGCGAGGAAGCATCTGGATGAATGTCTTCAAGACCTCTCTAGATACCATTTTCTAAAGTTATGTGTGGAAATTTTTTCAACGGTTTCTTCATGATGCTCTACCAGAGTCGCTCTACAAAAACTCCTGCCTTGAATTGAAATATTATCCCATCTTCCATCTCGTGAATCCAAAATCAACGTAAATGTGTATAAGAACGCCCAGAATAATTAATAATTTATTTAGAATTTACCTCAGGAAGGGAGGTGGCGAAAATGATGTAATATATCTTGGTCAAAAATTTGAAGGAAAGTATAGGAACTCGCAATAGCTCAGTGGTAGAGCAGCCTGACTAATGAAAGCGTAGATTTTTTCTCTATTTTTTTATTCGCTGAATATATATATTATCCGTTATTACAAAAATAAATTATATACCACGTAAATAGTTATGTATATTTTTTTTTATGAATGATGTTAGAAAGATGAATTACTTCTCCTTCCTTACATCAATCCTTCATATTGTTAAAATGTAAAAGTTTGAGAGATGTTTGTATCCATTAACTTCATTAGTTATAAGTTATAATATTAATGATTATAGTTTTTTCTACACTGTTTTCCACTGTACATATGTAAATAATATCTTTTTATAGTGCCAATAAAAACTGTTATCAAAAAAAAAAAAAATAGAGCAGCCTGACATGTAATCAGAGGGTCGTGGGTTCAAATCTCACTTGCGCATTCCATATTTTTTTCCGAAGATTCGACTTTGATAATTATTTTCAATTTGTGGGCGCTATTCTGCACATTTTCCAAAATCAACTTCATAATGCTGCAAAGATTTCCTGGTTACCAAATTAATCTGGTTCCAAAAGCATTCACGATTATTTACAGAACATCGTAAATACTTCCATTACATTTAATTATTTAACGCTTTTTATCCATCAAGATCAACGGAGAAATTGGAATGAGCGTAAATAAGACGTGCGTGAAACTGAATTTGCATATGAGACTGTGTGTAAAGATAATAAAGTAACGAAATCGTGAAAAGTAAATACAGTGCACGTCTCGAATAAGGCGGTTAAGAGTCTTGTAGGGGAAGGCAATTCCTGGAATCGTCGTTCCCCCACTCCTGTCGCCAAATCAACGCACAGTGTTTTGGGTCGGGGTGTTCGCAATAAGGCGTTCGGTTAAAGGAATTAAAAACTAGACATTTTGTACAATTAAAATTACAATTAATTTTTTTTTTATCAGGATAGTGATGAATGCACATTGAAAAAAGTAAACTTGTAACAATGGTATTATCCCTGATGAAATCATAATAATGGTAAAACACAAAATCCATCAATGTCAGCCAATTTTTTAACAGAATCTTTGAATATTTTGTATGATATATAAGGAAAAAAATATGAAACCATCATTTTTTTATTTTTGTTAAAAATTAAAAATGAAACCCAAGTTGAAAGAAAGTTTAATAATGAATAGATTATCCAAAAATAATTTGATTTTTTCGTTTTCTCGCTAACGCCTTATTCAAAACATCGGGACCTAAAGAACAGCGCTGGAGGAGAAGTCCGATGGTGGGGGAATTAACTCATCGCGAATATAAACATTGCGCCTTATTCGAAGCCGCCTTATTCGGGACGTGCACTGTATTAGAAATTCGCAAAGTACGCGAAACACGATAATTCAAAAAAATAATTATCACCATTTATTTTCAAAAAACAAAAAATTATTTGATCATCTTGTATTGAACATCAGAACAATTCCAATTATCGGTTTCTTCCCTTTATTAGTTTATAATTAAAAATATATATTCAGGATAAAAATACACTCAGTACAATAAGACCATTGTCAACAATTATTGGCCATATGCCGTAGTTTCTTCCTATCCACTTTTCGTGAAGTATTGTACGGCAATTTATCGAGGAAAGCAACACCACCGCGGAGTCTCATGCGATTTGGCAGATTCTTCTCAACTAAATCCTTGATTTCCTCTGCTGTTACCTAATAATACAGATTTTAATAAATTAATACAGATTGATGAAGATCAATATGCACCTAATTGAATAATTGTCACTCACTTGACCATCAGCCTTCTTAACAACGAATGCCATAGGCTGTTCCAGATCTTCATCGTGAAGTTTAGCAACAACTGCAACATCAGCTACAGCCGGATGTTTTGTTATTAATTCTTCAATTACACTTGGTGGTACATCATCATCTCGAAATCTGATGAATTCTTTGATTCTATCGACAATGAAAAATTCACCATCTTCATCGTAATAAACGAGATCACCAGTTTTATACCAGCCATCAGAATCGAGTGCTTTTTTTGACTCCACAGGATTTTTATAATAATTTACAATTAAATGTGGATTTTTTGCGTAAAGTTCTCCTACTTCCTTCGGCTGAGTGATTGTTTCTCCAGATGAATTTTTAATCTTCAATTCAACATTCGGCATAGGTATACCGCACGAACCGATCTTGAAGTCCTTCATAGCATATGTTATACCACCAAATTCTGTAATGCCTGTAAATTGAAGATAATCTGGTAAATTGTTTGAATTTTTTACTCGTCAAAAAACTCGAACGGATTTTTGTGTAAAGTCGGTTGAAATGAATATTCTAACGAAATTCAGCGAGATGAAAATTTTTCACATACAAATAATGAAACCCGTGTGATAATAACGTCAATTTGCAAGTTTATTCACCGTATCCTTGTGAACGCCACGCATTTGGAAAAATTTGGGCCAATTTCTCTGGGGTGTCAGCACGCGTACGTCCTCCAGTCCATGCAACAAATTTTACAGATGTAAAATCGTAGTCCTCAATATTTTCAAACTGACATATACTTGTTGCATCATTGACATCAAACTGTATTGCATTTACCTGTTCCGGCACAATGATTAGTAAATCGAATAAGAAATGAAAGATGGAAAAAAATGAGGAAAAAATCTAAGCCAACTCACTTTGTATTTTTCAATCATCTTGCAAAATTCCGGAATCTCCAGCTCATCAGACATTATGAGATACGTTGATTTCTGTAGGATTGCTGAGAGAACTAATTTCATTGAATAATGCCAACAAACTCTGCTTCGCCACGTGACAACGCTCTCATAGAAGAGCTCATCGGATTTACGCAGAGGAGGTCTTGATAGTCTCTCGTGACTAACAACGAATGCCTTTGGCAGCCCAGTTGTTCCTGAACTGAATACAATAGATGCAGTGTCATTTCGGGATGGAACTTCATAACATTCAAAATTCTGGACCTCATCGAGACTTGATTCTTCCAGGATTTCATTGAAATTTGTGAAATTCGATGAATTCTGGAAAGTTACAATTCTCACGTTTTTTCCATTGATTTTGTTGTATCTGGCGACTAGTTTCGTTGCATCTTCGTTGGCAAAAACGATTTTTGGCTCAACGGTATTGATAAAATGAGCCGTAAGATCTGTAACAAAAATATCAATGATATAGATCAAGACATTTCCAATGACAAGGAGTGTACTTTGGGTAGAGAGATAATATGAAACATGCAATGCAGATTGCTCTGCGAATATCGTCGAAACATGTAGACTTAGAGGGAATATCTTTTTCGTAGAAAATTTACTGGGCCGGAAGAGCAATCTCTTGAAAAATCCCCGTAAACTCAACAATATCTAAGATATTGACAAAATTATGTGTTTTACCACCGAAAATTCTCATATTGATTGCATGAAGAACGCTCAATTGGGTTACCATCGTAACAATTAAAGGAGAAATCCTCGATTAACCAAAAGAGCAACAAGAGCCAACAATAAAAACAATGATGAATTGATTATTTACCATCATCCAATGAATTCATTAGAAATGTATTGAGAGTACAGCCAATGTAGAGACAAGCGAGTATCGGAACTACAGTGTTGAAATCATTGTAGGTAGAGAGTGAAACAACATCCCCAGGTCCAATTCCCTGCTTTTTCAGCCACAATGCACACCTAATGCTTCTGTCCATCATTTCTCCAAACGTATCCTTTGCCCCAGTTGCAGAATCAATCTATAATATATTTTGAAAAAAATAACTCCCGCATCAACAATATTATTTCTCTCGTGACGTGGGAAGGTCAGAAAATTTCAGCTTTCTCATAAATATTTATAAAAATGACTGATAATCACTGATTCAATGTCTTTCCTTCTTCAATGATTTTTAACTCACTTGACCAACGAAATCCGGCCATTGTTTCAATTTCCCCAGCAATTCCTTCCCTAACTGTGGATGATCTGGATAAATTTCCTCGCGACCTCTCCAGATCCCATTTTCAAAAGTTATGTGTGGATATTTCTGAAAAATAAGCTTCATTTAGTACTGATTGCACTAGATGATAAATATTTCAATAATTCTATGACGATTCTTGAAAAACAAACCTTCGATGGCATTCTCATTTTACTTCAAGTGATTCTCTCCTTGACGAACAGTGAACTTGATGATTCCATGAAATTTTTTCCAATTTATAATCACCAAAAAACCTTATCATTAATCTTTCCATAAGTCTCTGTTTATGAATTACCATTTAAATACACTGAACGGAAAATTCCCACGCTGAATTCCCAAGTATTAAACTCACGTGTTTATAGTGTATCCAAAACAAATTGGAATAACATTAAAATCTCACTGATAAGAGTGTTTGTGTAAAAATTATGAAAAATAAAAAGTGAAAACAATATTCGATTATCTTTTAGCAAACAAACTTGTGGGAATATTTTTAAAGCGATTCGTGCGTCATTCATACGTCATATTTTGAGGGCCACTTATCTCTGAAACGGATGGACTCATGAAAATTTCTCTCTTAATGAATTCTCCTGAATCTTATAGTTTCCGAGATATTTCCTCTCAATTGACTGAATTGGTGATCTTATTCCTGTCCATCCTGATCATACCGCATAAAAATAGGATATTCTCATGAAATTATCAAATAATGTTTTTCATTTTTTTTTTAACAAATTTTCTTCATCTGTTTGCTTATGCCAACTACATGCGTAATGTTACGCGAAATAGATGTTCAGTATCTATGAATTAATTATTCTTTCCCAATTGATGACAAATATAAATATGAAGCCCTCCCAATTTCAATTCACTTTTTGCTTCCGAGTGGAAGCGTCACATATTTCGATTCCGAGTTTTCATCGGAAAATTACTCAGGACGATCCAAAACATCGAGAAATAATGTTTTTGAAAATGTGTGTATGTGTGTGTGCGTATCTGTGAGCTCGAGTAAAAAAAATTATGTTTTTTTTTATAATTATATATGATTTATACATAATGTATAATAAATCTGTTCAGGATTCAATCTGCGGTATTTCCATTCAACTTAGGACTTGGAATCTTACCTTAGATATAATCATTTTGATTGAAATAATGTCATTTGATACATGAAAGTTCAATATTAGAAGAAAACTACTATCCTATCGTAAAACTTGAAAATCGAAATGTTAAAATTCAGATTTGAACCAGTATTTCTATCTTTTCTCATTGTTATATCAGGATGAAAATAGGCTTATTTCGTAGAAAAATCGAAATTTCGGGAAAAATTAATTTTTAGAAATTGAAGTACTCAACTGATTTCGTTCAAATTTCGCTGACAGCATTTTGCATAGGAAGGGAAAATCCTGTCAATTTTGCAGATCGCCAAGTATAGCTGTTCCTGAGCAATGGGGCGATTTCTGTCACACACATACATACAATTGAAATAAGACCACAATCTCATTGATAAGAGTATTCGTGTAAAAATTATGAAAAATAAAAAATTAAAACAATTGTCAATTATCTTTCAGCAAACAAACTTCTGTAAATGTTTTTAATGTGATTCGGGCTTCATTTTTGTGTCTTATTTTGAGCTTCCCCCACTATCTCTTGATCGAATGGACTTATGAAAAATTCTCTTTTGATGAATCTCTTGGGCCACATAGTTTCCGAGATATGGAAATATCTCGGAAACTATGCGGTACCATCTACTGAATCAATTGATTGAATAGATGGTACTAGGGTTTCTCGATCAGGTTTCGATCAATCACCGGATCGATTTTTTTAGAGTCGATCCTCGATTTTCTAATTGATCTTTTTACGGAGATTGATCCACGATATCAATATCGTCTCACTAAGATTGATCGAAAAAAAAAATTTGAATGATTACTTTTTTTGTGATCGTGAAATAAAAAAGAAGAATTTTTCGAATTAGAATTATGAGAATGATGTGAGAACGAATGTGCTGACCTGTTTTGACATTCTCAATATGTACAGTGATACCAACGCATAAGCTTATTTTTGCTTTGCATGTGCAACGGCTTGTAGGAGATAGAGGCATTCGACAAAAACAACACGGTTAGGAAAATTGAGCATTGACTTGTTACAATACGTGAATAAAAAAAATCTGTTTGAAGTTGATCCTGTCTAATACTGGTTTTTCCAGAGGGAAAATTCTTCAGCATTGACTGATGTTGCTCTCCAGGTACAAAAATTTCATAGAGGAAAGATTCTTTAAAGATCTTGAAAAAGTTTTTTATTGACGTTGCCGGAATGGGACTGAATTCAACCTCGAAGACATCTTTTTATTACTAGTCTTCTGCAGATCTTCTCCAAGTCGTCTCCAGGTCGTCTGAGTGAAAACCAAAACTAACTTATGTCGAGACGATTTATTGTCGAGATCTTTTTTTAAACTATTACTTCCAGAAGGCGAAACGCTTTTTTGTCGACGAAAAAACTTTTCGGACTCTTTTTTTCGGAAAATATTGAGTCGATTTTTCGACGAGTAAATATTTCAAGATTATCATTTTTAAAATGTCATAATATTTATGATATCATAATGTTATAAGTCATCAATTTATTGCGTTATAAATTTATTAATACATTAATTTATTAATTTTATTAATTTATCAACTAGTTAATTAGTTTATCTATTTATTTTTTCATTCATTTATTCATTCATTTTCTTTGAATTTGGCTTATGCATTTGTTCATGAAAGAAATTTGAGAAAATTTCTATTTTCACAATGAACGATTTTTTCGCGATTTTTTCGGGCTTCAAGAATTCATAATATCAATTTTTCTGAATTAAATACAGTCTACATTTCATAGGAACACTTCTCATAGCCTCTGGAAGCCTCTCAAAGAAAAATGATATTCATTTCTCGTATTCTTTCAATTAACATTTCAATAAACGCATCTTACAAAATTAACAATCTACAAAAACAAATAGGGGAGGATGGAGTCAAATGGATACAAGGGGTAAAACGGTCTTGGGCTGATTTTTGTATTTTATACTATGAAAATCACTCGAAATGAATTGGAATATTGGAGATAAATTTCTTCTGATGATTGCATTGGAGAGAGGAGAAAATTTACCACGAAAATCATGTGTCAAAAGTTACTTTTTTGAATTTTCCAAAAATTGCCTTTTTTGCGCAAGATTTGAACGTAAAACTATTTTGTTTTTGAAAAATTTCAGGGCTTTGAGAATATTTTTTGTTCTATTGATCGCAGCGACCTCGGATTGATCTTAAACGAAAGGTGAGCTCATTTTCCATCAATTTATGGGGTTTACAAACGAAAAATATCAATTTTTTCATGTACTTATAGGCCAAGAACTGATTTTCAGAAGATGACCGATGGATATTTGAAAAATAGATTTAAAAAAAATTTGAACCACATCAATTGATGAGAAATAAGCTCACCTTTCATTTGAGATCAAACCCAGGTCACTACGATTAACAGAACCAGAGATATCACCGAAAAAGTGAATTTTTTCGATTTTCAAAAGGAAAGCCCCTTCAAAAATTGGGCTGCATGCAATTGTCCTCCAAAAGACATCGTCCCCCAATGTCCCCCAGAGGACATAGCACTGAGTGCCACTTAGTGTTAAAAAATAAAAATAAATAACAAAAAAAGATTTTACCACCAAAAAAGTGGTTCTCAAATCGTTCCGATGAT
Organism: Aleiodes leptofemur; assembly: GCA_963942555.1. NCBI lineage: Eukaryota > Metazoa > Arthropoda > Insecta > Hymenoptera > Braconidae > Aleiodes > Aleiodes leptofemur. The sequence continues at coordinate 8,469,880 of OZ012615.1, read as the reverse complement.
GAGGAAGATGTGTAGACGCTGAAATTTATAAAATAACGGAGTTAGAGGAAATTCTTCATGAATTGGCACCCATATATTAAGAATATCTGGAAACTTAGCGAGATAGAACGATTTGGCCTTTATAATTTCTTGTAGAGAATTTCTAGAGCTACAAAGAAGAGCCGAGACAAAAGGAAGTATCTCCATCTTTTACCGAAATATTCTCGGAAAAATAATAAAATTTTAGTAGCAGAGAAGTGAAACAACATCCAATCTTTTTTTGGAGCTCTTCAAGAAATGACAAAGAATTGATTCAAGAAGTCAAATAGGAATGATGAATTTCAGACGTTCGTAATGTTTTCAGAATACTTCAGAAACTAAGCGAGATAGAGTATTTTTGAATTCTTCCTTTTTTGTAGAAAATTTTAAGAGCTACAAAAAATGCATCGGGTGAGAAAGGTGTATGTCTCTTTAGGTTTCGAGATATTCTTCAAAATTAAGAATTAAAGGTAAAACCGGTTACTTCCATTTTTTTTTCGAAGAATATCTCAGAAAATAATGAAGATACGCTCTTTCTGGCCCAATAATTTTTGTCGTTCTTAAAATTCTCCTCAGGAAAGTATTGTGGTAAAATCGCCCTCTCCCTTGGTTTTCGAGATATTTTGCGGAAATAAATAAAAAAATTTGCTAAGGAGGTAGAGTAGAATAAATTCATTTTATTCTGCCCATCCTTTTCAGAATATCTTGGAAACCAAGCGGCATAGAGCGATTTTTCTGAAATCTATTTTTGTGAAGAATTTTAAAAGCTAAAAAAATGATTGAAAGTACAAGAGCGACTCTTCATTTTTTTAAAAGATAGTTGATAGAATAAGTTGATTTAGTTGATCTGTAAATTTTTGGAATATTTCGTAAACTCAGGGAGATGGCGTCGTTTTGTCTCAAGCTTTCGTTCTAGACAATTCCAAGAGTTAAGAAAAAAGGTTCAGGACAAAAATGATGTAGGGTGAACAGTCCATTTGCCGAACACCTTCCATAAACGGAACACTTTTGACGTTTCATGCAATATTTCGAATATTTGTTAACCTATCGTACTAATTATTTTTTATAAATTAATTTGGTAATCCTACCTGTGATGTCATAACACATTCCATTTTTCATTGATTACTTTGAATTAAATTTTCTCAAAAAACAGTGGTATCAATCACTTTGCGGCCAATAACAGTTAGCTGTGAGTGTGTGACCGCCACCTTGCTGAGCAAAGTTTTAAATAATTGTAATCATCAAATGCGGTAAGTTGAATTTAATATGGATCGAAAAACTTAAATTTGTCATTTTAATAACTAATTTCCATCAAAAGATTGAAATTCTTTATTATATATGGCGTTCCGCTAATTGAGTTGGCTTTTCATCCAATTTCCATTTAGGGAACACTCGTCAGCTATGGTATTTAGACTTTCCTGACCCGAGTTTTCCCCTGAATTTTCCTTTGGTTCTTCCCTAACAAACCCATTTGCATACAAAATGTGCAGTCCCAATACCTCTTTTCCCCCCTTTTACTCAAAGAAAACTCAAAGAAACTCAAGAAGCTGGAGCTGCTGAGTGTTTGAGACTGGAGAAATGGAAGCAAGCAGTAATAGCTCTTGCTAAGGCAGAGAAAGAGAAATTGAAAGCAGAGAAAGTGAAGCTGAAAGAAGAAAATGAAAAACTAAAACGACAAGGAAGTGATAAAAAAAGAAAAATGGAGATTCAAACACCATTTATTACTCCAATACCATTGGGCCAGGTGAGGGAAGATTCAGCGCTTGGAAAAGATGGAGATCTGAACGACAATATGGACTCGAAAACGAGCAGCCATCGCATCAGAAGAATCCACTGAACCTTTCCCAAAAATTTGGAAAGCAGAAAGTTAAAGAAATGTCAAAAAAATGTGATTCAATCTTGATATATTTTCAAGTCAAAATAATTCTATTGTTTGTTGCATATTTGTGAAAATTCATTTAAAACAAGTGGATAATAGTGTTGCTTTCTAACTGATATAGCTTTTTCTGCTAATACTTTAGCAATATGCTTCCGAATGGAAGTTATTCATTCAATTTGTCAACAATTATCGTGTAATTCTTAATGGATGTTTCCATCTGATTTTTCAGGAATTTTGCAATTGTCTTTTTCGTATTCGTCCATTTTTTTACTAATCGATAATCAGATGTTATTCGAACTGGTTGAAGTTATTCGTTTCTTCTGCTCTCTATTTTCAAAGATTTGTTTATGACGATCCGTTTATTACAACTGTGACTTTTCATTGATACCCAGATGATATAATATATCATTACTCAAGTATTATAAAATACTAGCGATAGATAAATTTGGCTTATGAATTCGTCATCTATTCAAAGTATAGAACTCAATAATGGCTGAAACCAGGAGTTTCTCAGGTGGATGTATTTCATGCATTCTTTTCTAATCCAGTGATCTGGCAGAACTCTTAGTGATTTCAATCAATGTAACATTTCATTCTCTATTCACTCAGAGCCTCAATACCCTTCAAAGCACTGATACAATTTTTTCGAAACCATCATCAAAATATCAAATTTTGTAAATTTCACTAAAACAGCGATAACTCGAGAACTATTCATGCAAATGAGCTCAAAATTGACAGGCATCTAACTGATACAACTCTTGAGATAATATATGGGTATAAATAACATCAGTTGAATAGTTTCCAGAAATTCCATCGAAAACTGATTTTCGAAAAATGGACATATCTCAAAAAGTACCGATCGGATTCTCTTCAAATAAAGCTTAAAAAATAGAGCTCATCGAGAGAAAGTTCTTCACAAAATATGAAATTTTTCTATAACACCGTTTTGCTGTAGTTGAGACTTTTATGCACATACAGACACACACATACACACATACACAGACATGCGCTAAACATATAATTATCTCTCTCTTTCGACCATTTTAAGGATCTTCTATTGAAAAAATTACAATCGAAAATTTTCATGATTACATAGCTTTCATTCGGAAGCAAAAAACTGGTATTATGTGTTCATTCGTTTAGAAAATGTGTCTTCGTTATTTGTATTCAATCCTCCTATTTTTTTGCTAATAGAATTGTTTTCTACATTGTGCCAAATGCAATAGGAAAATCTCGGAGCTCTGATGTTCCGTAAATGGACAGATGATGTTCCCCTTACGGCGAAAGTATTCCATTTTTGGTCTGTTAGACTTGCACGTATTTATCCATTTTTATCAATATCTTCCCATGAAATAAGATGTAGTTTTAATTTTTTTCTTCAAAATATACTCAATTTAGAATCTAGCAGTATTTTTTTTACTTTTTTTTTGGAAGGATATTTAATTTTTCACGAAAGCGCAAACTTTTAAACGACCTTAAATGTTCCATAAATGGACTGTTCATCTTATTATGTGTTAATTTCCAGTGGGCTGTGGAACAAGGTGGAGATTCCGGCTAAATTGCTGCCGCCCTCCGTTGCACATGGAAAATTGCAGAAAAAAAAAATAATTTTCATCAATTTTATTTTTCTAATTTTTTTTCAATTGCAGTTGAAGATACTGAGGTTGGCAGTATTTTTGTCTTGATCTACATCCTGTCTCACAACTCTCCAAATTTCCAACCCCCCCCCCCCCCCCCAGATTTTGCGTAAGCTTTTTTGGAAAGACCTTTTTAAAAATTATCAAAATTATCGAAGAGAAAATTCTAATTTTTTAAAAATTTGTTTATTAACGAACGCAAAATCTCCAGGGTTTGGAAGTTTAGGAAGAGCTGCGGGGAAGGGTGTAGATTCCGATGAAAATATGGCTGACCCTTCGCCGTTCTGAAGAAAATTGAAGGAAAACATAAAAAACTCATCGAATTGGTATGGTTGAAAGTTCATTTTGTCTTGAATTCATAACTACAGAACGCAAAAAACAAGAGGGCTGGGGATTTGTAGGCCTCGAAGAAACCTATCACGACCTATCCTATGCGACACTCGGGATTTTGATGAAGAAATTTATTGACTCAAACACCGCCCACCTTCTTCGAGCATTAAAATTGTCAATTTTTCAACTTATTAAGAAAACAAGTACATAGAGCATTAAAATGCGTGCTTTAGAGCACTTTTTCTTTAGTCAATAGCTTGTACACATCGCGTGGAACAATATCAATCAAAAAAATACCTCACATAAATTGGAACGAAAAAAACCAAAGCGAAAAACAAAGCCTCAATAAATTTAATATGAATTAAATGAAAACTTCGAAATACTCATCTGGAATCTGGATTTTCCAAGAAAAATCACCCGCAGTGGTGGCAACTAACTTTTAATACAAAACACACAGTTTTGATTTTCCACTGCAGACAACCAAAATCAAACTGGCCTAGAAGAGGCTCATGTGGTTGAATTACCAAATTTGCCGTTTTCTTAAGACCATTGGTCTCTGTTTATCATTGTGTTTTCACACCTACTGTCTTGTCAGGAAGATATCGATTATTTCATTACCTCTCCCCTCTCATCCAGTTCCCTCTCTCTTTATTCAATCAAAACAATGATACTCTACTCTATTTAAATTAAATTATTATTCTTCTCACATTTCAGAAGTTAAAATTATGAAAATTGTTAAAAGTTATTCATCGATTTGTTGAAAACAATGAAATTACTTCAAGATATTTAACTCAATGCGAAATATTCAACAATCCTATTTTAAATTTTGCGAAATCAAATTTTCATATTATTATAGTCAATGCGACAGTTGAAACTAGCTATACCTAAAATTTGATCAAAAAATTAGGTTTATAAATGTTGAAATTGTATACTTTTAGTTCACTGAGCTCTACTCCCCCCTTACCACATTTTTTCTACAAAAATTCGCTCCACATTCCCTCGGACAAAAAACTCGTGAATGCCGAATTCAGTCCCATTTGGGTGACGTCGATAGAAAACTTTTTCACGATCTTTAAAAAAAATTTCCTCTATAAAATTCTTTGACCCGGGCTACCATCACTGTTTGAGATATGCTATCGTTTGTTTCCTGGAATGGAAACGGTATTTATCAATGGACGAACCGATTCCAGTGGGTGTGGATTGTCTCGTTTTCATTTCAGAACTACTTTTACCTGAAACCTAATCCGGTCATGAAATTTATGACTCGCTTCATTATAGGAACAACGAGAATGCAAATAATAATTTATTGTAACTTCATTCAAACACATTCGAGTTGCACGTAGAAGCTTTTTCTCAATTCAACATATAAGATTAAGCATTTGATTCCTCATTTTCATATTCATATTTAAGAATATGATAATCAAATAGTTATACTAATTCACACTCGGAGTACACACCTCTGAACAGAACTTCAGAACACACACGGGGTCAAATTGACCTCACTCCATTTTCTGAGCGCTTTATCTCGAAAACTATACATTTTTTCGGAATATATGTTTTGAGGTTTTTTATAGATAAAACAATGTACTTTCGAGTACAATCATAGTTGGTTTAATTCATTAATTTTTTGATGATAAAAAAATTAATCAAAATTGGACCTCTTTTCTAGAGTCGGCCAATTTGAATGAGAAAGCTTCTAAGCGTCGGAGTCGACTATTTCAGATATTCTCATCCATTTCATCATATTTGAGGGCAAAAAATTTTTAAAAATTTTAGAATGACCTCCAGTCTACTCCAAGGGTTAAATAAACTTGTTTATAAAAAAAAAAAAAAAAAATTTCACTTCATATCCATCATTCATTCTGATGAACAATTGTGCATCATCATCTAAGGTGAAGTACCCAACAGCTGCTCACTCCCGTATTGGTTTATTTATATTTATGAATAATTTATAGATACAGATCTACTAATATGTGAAGTGAGCAGGTACCAGGTTCCTGAGTAGCTACTAGGTACTTCACTTTATTATATGAATATACGCTATTAATGATCAATATTAAGCTAAGAGAATTTCATCGATAGGAATTGAATTGAAAGACTTGAGAATTTACGTTTAAAATATTTGGTGGCCCTGAAAAGGGCCGATTGATTGTAGTTCGGTTCGATTTAAGAACTGCTTTTCTCAGTCTTCTTAGGAAGAAGAACTGCCTGGATGTTCGGAAGAACACCACCTTGAGCAATGGTAACTCCAGACAACAGTTTGTTCAATTCTTCATCGTTACGAATGGCAAGCTGCAGATGTCTCGGGATGATCCTGGTTTTCTTGTTATCACGAGCAGCATTACCAGCCAACTCGAGAACTTCAGCAGCCAGATATTCCATTACTGCAGCTAAATAAACTGGAGCTCCAGCTCCTACACGCTCAGCATAATTTCCCTTACGAAGTAATCTATGAATACGTCCAACTGGGAACTGGAGTCCAGCTCTGTTAGAACGAGTCTTGGACTTGGCCTTTACTTTTCCTCCTTTGCCACGACCAGACATTATGATTATTGATGTATGAAATACACTGACTCCAACAAATACAGAAGTGAGAATATGTTTTGGGCAAGTTCAAGTTCAAAAGTATTTTATTGATATCATTTTGTTTTGTACAGAGTCGTTTACAGCAATTAGAAAATAATATTTGGTATTTCTTAGATTCCTGCCTATGTCGGCTTACTCTATTTATTTTTTATTTTACTCGTTTCAGTCATCGTTTGGTTGAATATTGATATATTATTTGGAATTTCAGGAAAAATTTATTTAAAAACCTGATTAGATGTTCTGTTTTATGCTTAACCTATCTTAAGCTAATTAGACTTTATCTGAGGTCCTGCCTCATGATTTCTTTCGTTTTCTAGTACTATTTGGTGCGGGAGTTTGTATTTATCCCATACATTATTCGTTTTTTTACAAACGTTTTGCAAGATTTCTAGATTATTGAGCTTGAGCTTATAGAAGTTAATTGACATATTTTTAACTCTATCATATATTGGTATAAGATTTAATTTTTCATGTAGATCACAGATTTTTGTACTTCTGTCGGCATTCAATATCATTCTCATACATTTATTCTGAATTAGTTGGAGTATGTTGTAATTCGATTTAAATGTATTGCTCCAAATCGGGCATGCGTATGTAATTATTGGCTGGATACACATATTATATAGAATCTTTTTGTTATTTCTATTTACAGCACTTTTGCGACATAATAATGAATATAAAATTCCAATTGCAGCATTTGCCTTACGTGCTATCTCTTTAATATGTTTTGAAAAAGTTAATTTTGTATCTAAGACAAAGCCTAGGTATTTCGCAGAATCAGTCAATTTCAGTAGTTTGCCGTACATTTTGATGGTATAAGACGATTTTTTCTTTTTATGTGAGAAAATCATGATTTCCGTTTTTCCAACATTAATTTTCACTTTCCATTTGCTAAAATACTTCTCGAGCTCAATGATGTGTTCTTGAATATATTTCATGGCCAGATCCTTTGACCACGAGGCAGCATAAATAGCAGTGTCATCCGCAAACATGCCCATTGACGTATGTGCATGTTTAGGAATGTCATTTATGTAAAGCAAAAACAACGTTGGTCCAAGAATGGAACCCTGAGGTACGCCAGCTGCTATGCTTCTTTCTTCAGCAATTGATAAACCTACATTAACTGAGAAACTTCTCTTGTGGAGGTAACTCATGATGAATTTAGTCATATATAGCGGTAGATTGTACTGTTGTAATTTGTGTATTAGTCCCCGAAACCAGACTGTGTCGAACGCTTTTTCAATATCAATTAAGAGAAGGCTGGTACTCTTATTGATATTGAAATTGCTACTGATGTAGTCAGTTAATCGTGCCAATTGTTGTACCGTACTATGTGCTTGGCGAAACCCAAATTGTTCCGGAATCATGATTTTCTCTTTATCAATAATTTTTCTCAGTCTTTTATTCATTATTATTTCTAAGATTTTTCCCATCGTTGGCAAGAGACTTATTGGCCGATAGTTCTGTGGAAATTGTTTATCCTTCCCAGGTTTATGGAACGCCAAAATTTTTGCTTTTTTCCATGCATCAGGGAAGAATCCCAGTATTAAACATGCATTAAATATATATAACAATTGTACAATTATTTTCTTTGGTAAATTTTTTAAAATTATATTTTGGATTCCATCAAAACCTGGTGCTTTTCTTGGCTTGGTTTCTTTGATTGCATTGTTTAATTCCACAAGACTAATCAGCGGTACGTCCCCCGCAACGATAGGCGTGCTTTGAATGTTTTTGTACGTAGCATTCACTATTTTTTCAGTATTTTTATCACTCATGTCTTCTGTGAGATGGTGAACTTTTTCGAAAACATCAGCTAAAGCCTCTGCTTTACATTTTTCTTCAAAGACTAGTCCATTTGCACTGTGCAATGTTGGGATATTATTATTCGTATTTTTCCGAATTTTAACTGCCTTCCACAGGGTATTATCTCTTACATTCAATGATTTCATTCTATTCTCAATTTTCCTGTTTTTATTATTTCTCAACTCATTTTTTATTTGTTGATTCAAGTTGTTTTTCATGATTTTATATTTTAAATTACCGGTTTTTTGAAATTTGCGTCTGTATCTATTTCTCAATTTTATGCAATTTATAATTCTCTGTGGTAGGTCGTCTATAGTGATTTGCGAGGTTTGATAGGGTATAGCTCTCTCAATAGCCTGTTTAATCGTGTCAGTCACTCTGATGACGGTATTGTTTATATCGTCTGTTGTTTTAATTTTCGAGTTTATTACGGTTTTCTCATTTATTATTGACCTGAAAGTATCCCAATTTGCTTTTTTATAGTTGAGAAATTTCTGTGTCACAGTTGGTGTTTGCTTATCAAACAGTCTCAATATAATAGGCAAGTGGTCAGAGTCGAGTTCATTTAGTGCTTCAGGTTTGCCATACCTGTAGAGATTTTTAATTAATGCTAAATCCACCACTGAGGGTGCTCCTCCATTTCTGGGGAACAAGGTATTTCCATCTGGATATGCTATTGTTATTGTATTTCTTTGTATCAGTTGCGTCAGTAATCTGCCATTTTTGTTGGATGATCTGCAATGCCAAAGAGGGTGTTTGGTATTTAGATCACCAGCAATCATGACTTGGTTACCTAGATTTAATAAACCGTCAAATTCTTTTGTAATAAATTCCTTATTTGGTCCAAGATAAGCAGCTACTACAATTAAATTATTTTTGAGTTTGATCGCGAGTGATTCTAGTGATTGTGTTTTAGTGGCAACCTCAGTGTGTGGTATATCGTTTCTGACATATATGGCAATCCCTCCACCCCGTGTGACTCCGTCTCGATCTTTGCGTAGACATTTATATCCTATAACTCTATCATAGCTATTTTTCGTGAATTTAGTTTCCCCTATTAGAAGTATGTGTATGTTTTGGGCGGCTCGGACGTGTTGTTATATACCTTCAGATGGTAGTGGCGCCGCGTCAATATGCTGAGTCATACACCTGGTGGCTTTCTAATTGGCTCGGCGCCGCAAGCGTCTGACTGAAAATAACAACGCCCAGTTCTTTGCAACGACACTCTGACTCAGAGACACATCGTCATAGTACGTTTTATCTTCATTGACAATGCCACCCAAAGCGAGTGGAAAAGCTGTCAAGAAGGCTGGTAAAGCCCAGAAGAACATCACGAAAACTGATAAAAAGAAGAAACGTAAGAGGAAGGAAAGCTATGCTATCTACATTTACAAAGTGTTGAAGCAAGTTCATCCTGACACTGGAGTTTCCAGCAAGGCAATGAGCATCATGAACTCGTTCGTTAATGATATCTTCGAGAGAATTGCCGCCGAGGCTTCGAGGTTGGCGCATTACAACAAGCGTTCAACAATCACATCTCGGGAAATCCAGACTGCTGTTCGCCTACTTCTACCTGGAGAATTGGCGAAACACGCTGTTAGTGAAGGAACAAAGGCTGTTACCAAGTACACCAGTTCTAAATAGAAAGGACAGAGCTACTCCAAACACAATCGGCCCTTTTCAGGGCCACGAATTTCTAAAACGTTGGTTAATCAGATTATATTCTATACTTATTGTTGGAGAATAATTTTGATTCATCTGTCGAGAACATTGTCCTTATATTATTCATTGAATTTATTGTATTTTCTCCGGTATATGATCCGATGTATGCCTAAAGCAATATTCGTTGTCAGGATTCGGGTTCTTCATAGGGTTGACCTTTTCTCGAAATTCTATCTGGTGGACAACAAGTACTCATCCTATTGGAGTGACCAATAGAATTCTCAAACTGTATGTGATGAAAAAAAATTAAAATAACTGCTAAACATTTCACATAATATAGATGAAAAACTATTAGCAAAATGTGTACAGCCATGTAAAATGGAACTAAATAATTTGTTCTATAATGTAGCCAACACATGAAGATGAGAAATGAAAAGGATAAGAAGACTAGAAATTGTCCTGAAATTGAGAATGAGGATAGTTTAGAAAAGGAGGGAATATTAAAGCTATTTGTAAGTGAAGAAAAAGAAACCAATAATGCGTAGGAAATTAAAGGAACAACAGGTTATGTAATTGTGAATTACGAAGCTATGTAATTATAAAATTACAAAGGTTATTTATGTTTCTACCTTAAACATTCGATATACAGGGTGTTTGATCGAAAGTGTATTTTCTTCTACCCAGCGGTAGAAGGTAGGTACAAAAGCGTAGGGAAGTTCGGAAAAGAAATACTTTTTATCAAACACCTTAGATTTGGGGAGGCAAGTAAGGGGCTAGAAAATCATACGTGATTCAATTCAATACATATGCCAAAAGAAATTAGTAATAGAAATTTGGAAAAACTAGAGAGGGATTGTGCTGTGTAAGCTAATGCAATAAATAAATATTACTAATATCAAAATTGGATGCATTGAGTGCAGTTGTTATGAGCTTAATTTTTTAAAATTTGAAGTTTAAATGACGTTCTGACTTAATTTTTATAAACTGAAATGTACTCCATTCAAATTGCCGCTAAAAGTGATGTCACGAAAAATAAAAATAATCTATACACGGCTGGTAAAATAAAAACTCTGAGTTTATCTAAGTTTGGGATATTTGGTGGCCCTGAAAAGGGCCGTTCGTTTTAGTGATGCGTCATTTCGTATTAAGCTCTTTCTCCACGTATTCTGCGAGCTAATTGGATATCCTTTGGCATGATGGTAACTCTCTTAGCATGGATGGCACAGAGGTTGGTGTCTTCAAAAAGACCAACGAGATAAGCCTCACTGGCCTCCTGAAGAGCCATAACAGCAGAGCTCTGGAATCTCAAATCTGTTTTGAAGTCTTGAGCGATCTCACGAACGAGTCGTTGGAACGGCAGTTTACGAATGAGGAGTTCAGTGCTCTTCTGATAACGACGAATTTCTCGAAGAGCTACTGTCCCCGGCCTGTAGCGATGGGGCTTCTTAACTCCTCCAGTAGCAGGAGCACTCTTACGAGCGGCTTTAGTTGCCAATTGTTTACGTGGAGCCTTACCTCCAGTAGACTTACGAGCGGTCTGCTTAGTACGAGCCATGACGTCAGACACTATCTGTTCAACGATTATCAAAGAGTATGGATTCAGAATTGGGGGGCCTTTTTATATACTTGCGCCAACTTCTCTGATTGGTTTAAACGTTCAGCGCGAGCGAGAGAAAGAGAGGCAATGCTGATTCCTCATTGGATTATTTCTAAAGGGTGGGGAGAAGCCGCAGCTGATCCCTATAAAAAGGTAACTGAATTCAGGAAACGATGTCACTATTCGTTGGACAGTTGTCAGGTAGACATTTGTACATCTCTGATAATTAGAAATGACTGGTCGTGGTAAGGGAGGAAAGGGATTGGGAAAAGGAGGAGCTAAGCGTCATCGTAAAGTTCTTCGTGACAATATCCAAGGTATCACAAAACCAGCAATTCGACGTCTCGCTCGTCGTGGCGGTGTCAAACGTATATCTGGTCTCATTTACGAGGAAACTCGCGGTGTACTCAAAGTATTCCTTGAGAATGTCATCCGTGATGCAGTTACTTATACAGAGCACGCCAAAAGGAAGACAGTCACTGCTATGGACGTGGTCTATGCGTTGAAACGTCAAGGACGTACTCTCTACGGATTTGGAGGTTAAACACATTTCACCCATTTGGACTTGAAGAAAAACAATCGGCCCTTTTCAGGGCCACAAAATTATTCCAACGTGAAATATCAATGATTCGTAATTTTTTAATTTTGATCAAACAACTGTCTAGAGTCGATTGTTAATTACTGATACTATGATGTAGTTTCTACATAAAATTCTATTCTTTTCAAATACATTAAATGAATCAATGACAAATCTTAAGCACTTGATTCGCAGAGATTATTTTAGTTCTGAGATTGTGTAATGACAACATACTGTTATCTTTCAATTCATTTAACCTTACGGCAGGTATATTCAGGTTTTGTGCTCTATTCTTCTATTCCTTGATGGTTATATCCTCTATTAGTATTCTTTATTCTATTAGTATTCTTTATTCTAGTAATCTAATTTATTGCTTTGGATTGGATTCGAAGTTTCAACGTTAATAATTAAAGTAGATGTCAGCAATAAAAAATATGAACTCGATCTATTGGAAAAGGAATCTCGGAAACAGTTGTTGAAGAGCCATTTGCTCTTCTGAATAGGGAATATAACTATTATCGAATGCGATGACCAATCATTGAAAACGAATTGCGAGTTATAATCGATAGTTGAATAACAGAACAATGTATCTCATATGCTTATACATAGCAGATACGGCTTTTTGGTTATTTGAGGATGTATGAGTGAGAGCGTGGGGAGCTGTGAATTTTGATGAATGGGCTCGAACGGTTGTGGGGTGAACTGAAAGAAATGACCACGTGACGTGTACTGTGTCAATCTGGCCATTCATGGCGAGAAATGAATTATTAGATGAAGTAATTTGAATGTCAATTCTATTTTTCTCTTCAGGATGGACGGATACATATTATTTTTTCAATATTGCCGAATGACTACAATATCCATCTTCCTTATAAATTTTTGTTCTTCGTACTACGGTCGATTGAAAATTTTACATTCGTCCATTTATTATCACAACCTTCATTTCTCCATAAGAGCCCAAATAGCCTCAGGGATAATACCTAACTACAATAATTATTGTCTCTTTTATTCGAATGTAGCCTAGCATATTCCTTTGTTCTGGTCTGGAAGCTTGAGGAACATCCCTAAAACCTCGAATGAAAAATTTCTACCACGCTCATCCATCTTTTACCATGACAAGATTGGACTATCACTGAAGAATAATAATTCATATGCAGAACCCAAAATCATGGAAGATGATAACTAATTATTGTAAAAATTGTTTCATTACGCCCCCATCGGACGTTTAACAAGGAAAAAAAGGAGAATACAGAGCTGTACTGTGAAGATGAAAAAATGTCTCATACGAATAAGAATTACTACGTTTTGAATAAATATTGGCCCTGAAAAGGGCCGTTTTAGTGACATTGATAGATGTTGATTTGAATTCTTCAGATTCATTTCTTCGCTGCTGCTGACCTCTTGGGTGCTGCTCTTGCCTTTGGAGCTGAAGCTTTCTTTGGCTTAGGTGCCTTGGGCTTGGCAGTTGGTCCTTTAGTAGCTTTCTTAGCTTTGGGGCTTTTCGATTTGGCCGCTACTTCTGCTTTTGGCTTACCTGCTTTCTTTTCTGCAGCGGGTTTCTTAACTGCAGCTTGTTTTGGAGCTGTTTCCTTCTTCGCCTTAGCTTTAGCAGCATCGGTCTTCTTCGCTGCTGGTTTTTTGATTGCAGCTTTCTTTGGACCTGCTGCCTTCTGGGCAGCAGTGGTTTTAGGCTTGGCTTTGGAAGCTTCACTTTTTTTTACTGCAAGCTTGAATGATCCAGAAGCACCTTTTCCCTTAGTTTGCACCAAAGTTCCAGCAATCACTGCTGATTTCAAATACTTTCTAATGAAAAGAGCAAGTTTCTCAGCGTCAAGCTTATAAGTAGTAGCGATGTACTTTTTAATGGCCTGTAGTGATGATCCATTGCGTTCAGCTAATGTCTTGATAGCTGCGTTAACCATATCAGCTGTGCTTGGATGAGTTGGTTTTGCCTTTGGATTCTGAGCCGTTGCCGCTTTCTTAGGTGTCTCAGCTTTGGCAGATGTTGTTGCTGGAGATGACGCCACAACTGCTGGTGATGCTGACTTATCGGCCATTTCGCTCGTAGTATTGTGATAAACACGTGGTAAAAATTCGAACGATTTCACTGAACTGGTTCTGTACGAATGAGTTCCGCCATCTCCAGGCGGCCGTCTAGGGAACTAAGCGCGGACCTTGGAGGGAGACTTGCTCGGAAGTACACCATAACTTCAAGATTCTTATCCTCCGAATGGTATCTTTAGAATTATAAATTGATACTTTCAACATTATTATTGTAGAAATTTTAGAAGCTTCTATGGTTAATTATGTAAACTGATCTTCGATTGTTCGAGAAAGAAACAGGGAAGAGCGATTAAAAGTAAGTCATCTAATGAAAATCGAAAAAATCTGAGTCATTCATATTCTCTGTCATGGTCAATGGTTTGTTTGAATAATAATAAACTAATGGATTTGCAAGTAGATCGAGTGAAATGTGGTTCGTTATGTAGAATAGAGTTCATTAAAGTAGGAATTCAAGATGTATTAGTTAAAATCAGCTAATTCCTATCTTTTTTTCGAATTGTTAAGGGCGCCACGTCGACCAAATCAAATTAGGATGATTCGAGGTAAGAAAGTTTGCTCAACCTATTGTCGATAACTTTTTTTTTTTGAAAATGGAATTAATATATCTATGTCAACTTTTTTCATATTTTATCCTTCTTACGACTCTCCATTTTTGTTCTTTCAAATCCGAATCATGGTCTTCATGAATGAAAATGATGGGTGCATTGGAGCGTATCTTAATAGTGAGTAAGAATGATTTTTGATATCAACAAAAGATCCTTCTCCAATATTCCTAGTCATACATATAGAAACAATCGTGGTAAGAAATGCGCAAAAGAATGATTTCTGAGTTTTGAATTATCATTTTCCTCCATAGCCCGATATCGTTTTTGTTTTTTTTCGTTCTCTATTAATGTGAAGATTTATTGCGTTTAATCCTGTGTTGAGAATGACGAGCTTTGTCTTCCTTAGATCTTAGGAATTTTGCATAGGGGCCGTCCATAACGTACGTCACACGAATTTCATGGTTTTTAGACCCCCGCCCCCTCCCCCCATGTTACATTCTGTCAAATTTTCATTGACCCCCCCCCCCCCCCTCCCTCCCGCATTGTGATGTCACACAATCACTTTTATACCCCAGATTCAATCATTTTAGGATTTTTTTTGCATAAATTAATCTTAGTGAGAGCGATTGGATAGACTTTTTTTGGTAAAATCTTTGAGACTTCATTCAATATTATTTGATAATATTATTGTGGTATTAAGAAGGAAACTATATTATTTCTCTTCAGTCCATGGACTGACGCACCAATCCTTTATATTTGTAATCACTTGCATGCCACTTCCTTCATCATTATAATCCATACAGCATTCTCGTCTTCATCTAATAAGCATGAAAGTTCTTTGGCACGTTAATCGGGAATTTTAAAGATATATTAAAAAATTTCCTACTTTTTGAAATTTGACTTCTGTAAGATCTCAATCTCCAAGACCCCCCCGGACCCCTCTGTCGCAAATTTGAGACCCCCCCCCTCTCCTCCCTAAACGTGTGACGTAATTTATGGACGGCCCCATACTTTCAGTGGAAAGGAATGATTGAATCCACGTAGAATAGAACGAGGTATTGGATGTAATAAACTAGATGTAATAGACTAGTCAATTGAATAATATAATCAAAAATATTTCCGCCGGTTCATCATCATTACACATTTTCATTTTGTAGAAAGCAAGGAAGTATGAAAATAGAAGAATGGATATCACGATGGTAGAAATATCGAATAATTAATTTCGTAATAAAAGATATGGTTATTTTCAAAATCATATTGTTATGTTTTAGCGTCTCTTATTCAACTAATAATGAATCCTTTTATTAATAGGATTACAATTATTCTCAAGCATTTGTTTTGAATTATTTGAAGTTTTTTCATGTTTGATTTATAAGTATTACTCCATATCAGAGAGGCGTACGTCATTATAGGTCTAATGCACATTGTGTATATGGTTTTTTTTATATTTTTTTTCACTAATATTACTCTTGTGACAGATGAAGGGATAGAGGATACTGACGCTTGCATCAGCCTTACGCAAAACTCGCTTGATATGCTTGGAGAAGGTGAGTTTTTCGTCCAGTGTGAGACCTACGTATTTGACGTTTTTTGTAAAATGAAATGTTTGGTTATACATTTTGATCACGAATTTGGGTTTTTTTTTATTTTGTGAGAAAATATAATAATTTCTGTTTTTGCTACATTGATTTTGATCTTCCATTTAATGAAATACCTCTCCAGCAACTTGATGTGTTCCTGGATATATTTCAGAGATGTGTCTTTTTGCCATGCGGCATCGATATGGCCGTGTCGTCGGCAAAAAGTGCAATATGCGTTTTGATATGTTTCGGTATATCATTAATGAATATCAAAAACAGTGTGGGCCCTAGGATAGAGCCTTGTGGGACTCCGGCAGCTATTGGGCGGATAGGCTAAGTATGTCATCGATAGAGACATGAAACGTGTGCTTTTCGAGGTAGTCATTAACAAATCTAATCAGATAGACAGGAATATTCAATAATTTCATCTTATGTATTAAGGCTTGGTGCCAGACAGTATCGAAGGCTTTTTCGATGTCAAGCAAAAAAAGGCTGGTGCTTTTGTTGACATTGAAATTGGTGCTTATGAAGTCCGTCAACCGGGCTAGTTGGGGCGTCGTACTATGCTTACTGCGAAACCCGAATGGTTCCTTAATTTGCAGTTTATTCCTGTTTACGTAGTTTGTGATTCGTTTATTAATAATTACTTCGAGGAGCTTGCCAAAGGTGGGAAGTAAACTAATGGGTCGGTAATTTTGCGAGAAGAGCTCATCTTCACCCGGTTTTTGGAATGCTAATATTTTTGTGATTTTCTATTGTGCCGGGAAGTAGCCAAGTAGAATACAAGCATTGAATATGTACATTAGCTGTATTATCAATTTTTTGGGTAGATTTTTAATTATTATATTCTGAATCCCATCTATACCAGGAGCTTTTTTTGGCTTGAGTTCATGGATGGCTTCGAGAATTTTCGTAGGTCTTATCAGTGGTATTTCATCGCAATTGACTATTTTATTTTCAATTTTACGGTGACTAGATTCAATTGTTTTCTCAGTTACATGATCGCTCAGGTCTTCTGTTAATTTATGGACTTTTTCGAAGACATCCGCTAGAGCATTGGCTTTATCCTTGTCGGTGAAGGCAAGACCATTTTCTCCATGGAAGGTCGGGATTTGGTTATTCTCACACTTTCTCAGTTTAACCGCATTCCACAGAGAGTTGTGACGAACATTAAGTTCTGAGAATTTTTTTTGCAATTTCTTGTTATTAAATGCCGTAATTTCGTATTTAATTTGATTCGTTAAAAGTTTACGCAAATTATCGTGGATTGGATTCCTAGTTTTTTGGTATTCCCGCCGATAATAGTTGCGCGACTTAATTTCCATGGCGATCTCTTGTGGAAGTTCGGTTTTTATCTCTTTAATTGTTGTTTTTGGAATGTTCGTGGTTATTGCTTTAGTAATTATTTTGGAAACGTCGCTAACGCATGCTTCAGTGGCTTCGATGTTCTTTAATTTATTATTCATTGTCATTTCATGATGTATGAGAGAGCGGAACTTATTCCAGTTCGCTCTCTTATAATTAATTGATGTTTGGTGGAGGAGGCATGAGAGTTATTAATTGTGACCGAAATGGGTTTATCATACTTAGTTATGTTTTCCATGATTGCCATGTCTACCACTGAGGGAAAACCACCGTTGTATGGATAAAGAGTGCATCCATCGGGGTGAGCGAGGCTGATTTGTTTTTTTTTATGTATTTGTTTAGAATATTGCCGTTACTTTCGGCTCTTTTGCAGTACCAGTGCGTGTGTTTGCAACTGAAGTCTCCTGCAATGATAATCTGGTTCCCAATTTTCAATACATTATCGAGATCCTCAGTTATGAGTTTTGTTTTTGGAGCCAGATCGGTGGAGATTAAGATTAAGTTATTCATTTTTATAGCATGAGATTCAAAGCTAATTGTTTTGATAGGTAATTCTGAGTGCTCGATGTTATTTTGTATATAAATTGCTACACCTCCACCTCCGTTTCCCGCTGGGCGGTCATTTCTATAGCATTTATAACCTTGTGTACAATAATCTTTTGCTTTCCTATCAAATAAATGAGGTTGGATTTTTCATTTTCGGTCAATAGAGCGAGAAGAGAGAGATAAATGAGGTTGGAGTTTTTTTTTTTTTTACAGTTTTTAAGATTTTTATTGATCTCAATTCATTATACAATTACAGAAATAAAAAATATAAAAGAACAGTGGGTGATATTATTTGATTCCTGCCTTAGCGGCTTAACTCAAATTCGAAAATGATACTGGTTATGGTCTAAATTAAATCTGTGCTTCTTTGTTCAATAGATAATGAGTGGTTTTTAGGAAAAAATTCGTATAGGTGAAAACCTAATTAGTAATTTTATATGGTGCCTTAATATTACATGCTTAAAACTAATTAACAAATTATAAGAATTTGGAGGTCCAGCTCCTTGATTTAGTTGTCTAACAAAATTTGTTGAGGGAGTTTATATTTATCGTGGGGATTTTTTCCCCTTTTACATATATTTTTCAGAATTTCTAGATCATTCATTTTATTCATATAGAAATCAATAGAGTATTCCTTTATTTTTTCAAGTAAATAGGGTACATTAAGTTTTTTATGAATATCACAATTTTTTTCCTTAGGGCTAGCATTAGAAATCATTCTAAGGCATTTATTTTGGATGATTTGTAGTTTTTTCAGGTTTGACTTACAGGTATTGCTCCATATTGGAGAGGCATATGTTATTATGGGCCTGATACACATAGAATAGATTGTTTTTTTGTTTTTGAGGCTAACGTAGCTGTTCCGACAAATGAGGGGATAGAGGATGCTGATGCCTGCGTTGGCTTTGCGCAGGATTTCTTTGATATGTTTCGAGAAAGACAGTTTCGTGTCAAGGGTGAGTCCCAGATACTTAACTTTGTCGGTGAGGTTGAGTGTTTGATTGAACATTTTGATCATTACAGACGGTTTCTTTATTTTGTGGGAAAATATGATAAGGTCTGTCTTTGCCACATTGATCTTGATCTTCCATTTTGTGAAGTATGTTTCCAGCAGATTTATATGTTCCTGGATATATTTAAGAGCTGTGTCTTTTTGCCAGGATGCATTATAAATTGCTGTGTCGTCTGCAAACAGTGCGATGTTCGTTTTAGGGTGTTTTGGTACATCGTTAATGAAGATCAAGAACAATGTGGGGCCCGCGATTGAACCTTGCGGAACTCCCGCTGCTATTGGACGGATTGTGCTCTTATCATTACCGACAGAGACGTGGAAATTTCGGTTCCTGAGGTAGCCATCAACAAATTTTGTCAGGTAAGGAGGGATTTTAAGGCCTCGCATTTTTTGTATGAGTGCAGCGTGCCAAACTGTGTCAAAAGCTTTTTCAATGTCAAGTAAAAGAAGGCTGGTGCTTTTATTGACATTGAAATTGGTGCTTATGAAATCAGTCAGGCGAGCGAGTTGTTGTACTGTGCTGTGGTTACTGCGAAAGCCGAATTGTTCTTTGATTAGTAGTTTGTTGGAAGCTAGGAAATTCACTAGACGTTAAATGAGGTTGGACGACTTGGCACCCCATAATATAGCTTTGAGGGACCATGGCGCCGATCCAATCAGAGGGCGCCACTACACAGGTCGCGTGCACGACTCACCTGATTGGCTCGGCGCCACAGACGTCTGGTATTTTATAAATACATCGATTACTTGTGCCTTCACTACGACTCTGACTTTCATAGTCTACGAATCAATAACTACGTCATCATGCCACCGAAAGCAAGCGGTAAAGCTGTGAAAAAGGCTGGTAAAGCTCAAAAGAACATCACTAAGACCGATAAGAAGAAGAAGCGCAAGAGAAAGGAAAGCTATGCTATTTACATCTACAAAGTTTTAAAGCAAGTTCATCCTGATACTGGAGTTTCCAGCAAGGCAATGAGTATCATGAATTCCTTTGTCAATGATATCTTCGAGAGAATTGCTGCCGAGTCTTCAAGACTGGCTCATTACAACAAGCGTTCCACAATAACTTCTCGGGAAATTCAAACTGCTGTTCGTCTACTTCTCCCTGGAGAGCTGGCCAAGCACGCGGTTAGTGAAGGTACCAAGGCCGTCACTAAGTACACCAGCTCAAAATAAATGGAATGTCTTCAGTAAAATCAATCGGCCCTTTTCAGGGCCACCAAATGTTTTGAACGTTAGACTCTTCTCTCTTCTCGCTCTATTGACCGAAAATGAAAAATTTAGTTCGTTTATTTACGCTTGAATTGGGAAAAATATAAACATACAGATCAGTAAAGGCAGGCTATTTCAATGAAGAATGATGAAAATCTTAAAGTTCTGCACTTCTTTCTCCATTTTCTTCTAATCTCATACGTCTATGCATCTAACATATCATATATCTAGACACGTAAATATATCTAGTACATCATAAAATTATATTTTACATCCCGAGTCGAAAAATAAGTCGTCGTAAGATGTAGTTTTGACTGCTTCGAGTGTCATTTCTTTTATTCTCCGACCTTTTTCCATGTCCTCATTTAACGTTTTTCAACATCAGCGACTTCAACAATTTTGGAGGGAGTCAAAGAACTTCAATTTGACGTCCGCTATCGTCGTTTTACCTTTTCCTGCAACATCATACGACACTAAAATGAAGATTCGGAACGACAACCGGAGGAAAACTTCATAAGTAGTCGAATTGGTGTTACGGGTCTTCAAAAAATTTTGACCCGCACCGGCAACGGAGGGTCACAGGTATAATAATCATAAAAATTTTATTGTTCCCCCTGAAATTTCCAAGAGAAGGATGGGTGATCATTTGGGCAGGCTTAGCTTCCCTCCATTCAGGAACTTAGAAAATTTTCAAACTCCATTGGACTTTGAAAAATTTTAGTTTTCGTTGAAATTAAAATTTTTTCATCTGACCGTGGGTTCAAAATTTTTGATGCACTTTCAGAGGCTGAATTTAATGAAATATCAGCTAAAGAAAAAATTGTTGAAAATTTTGATTTTTTAAATTGACCGATATTTTATGCGTTTCTCAGGTAACAAAATCCGCAATCGTTAAAGGGCTGCCAGTATGCCGTACTGGGTACAGCTATGGCTCGCACATGCGGTCCTTTTTTTTTCATCAGGTTTTTCCCATTTTTATGACGAAAGGGTGGTAAAATAGAATATACCGAAAAGTACGAAGGTTCTAGGTATTTTCTCGCCATCTCCGGAAAATTAGAAGACCAGAGGCATCGGAAATTCAGTTTTAAACCAACCCTTGTGAGGAGTGCATCGTTCAAGGCAGTCTAAGTGAATTCATGTGTAAAGTGGTGTGCTGTTTAGTTGGTCGTAATTTCTGCATTAATTTTTTGGATAGGGAAAAACAAAAGTGATATTCTACCTGTTAATTTAATTCAAGACACAACTTTTCTGTATTAGGATTGAATACGCTATTACCATGGTGGACCCAGTTACCGGACATACCCCAGTTGACGGACGTAGCGGCAAGATATACTAATAATCAATATTTGCGTGAGAAAACCAGATTTTTCAATACTTGCAAAGTGTCAATATAAAAATCAATTGAATTGTTCGATTCACTGAAATTAAATCTTTTACCATTTTAATGAGTTAATTTTCACTGTCCAGATACTAGTGCCATTCCCTTAACTTTCCGATAACTGGTGTAAACGTCTATTCACAGTCAGTCGTTGCAATGATACTGACACTATTCGCACTTCGATATCAGTTTTATAATGTTCATGCCATATTCGTCACATGTCCTCAACGTCCTGAATAAAATTGAAGAAAACGTAATTTTCTGATTTCAGAGCTCGATTATTTGCTGACACCCATGTGCCACCAAGAAAAAAGCAAATCTGTATTGGGCGGGGGAAAGCTTCAAGCACACGCTGATGAGCTGCTGACTGTTTATACTGTCGACAAAGGTCATGAAGTGTGAAAATGTTTGTTGTTTTTCCCTAGCACCGCTAAAATTCCATATTTGAACATTTTGTATATTTTAATACAATTATCCTACAGTTTTTTCTATGAGACCTGATGACCTTGAACTTTGCACGCAAGTTTGCAACTGAATGCATGGAAAATTCAATCAAAATTGTGATTCATTTTCTGCAGTTCAAAATTGCCGAGGAAACAGTTCCATTTGTACTGTGCTCGCGTGTTTTTTAGAATCGCGGACATCCATCATTTTTGTTGAGAAAAAATATAACATCAAAATGATTATGTTCGGAACATGCATCTGTGAAAATCACTACAATTTTCTCACAGTTCTTTGAAGTAAATTTCTCATACTATGCAGCAAATAGTCATGTTGAGATTCTCTCATTGCTAATTACAAATATTTTCTTCAACGATTGCAATTAATTAGTTAGAGATTGAAGAATTTTTAAGGCCATTCTTTCTAAACTTTTTTTTTCATGTCCAACCAATGTTTCTCCTATTATTTTTTAATTTCATTATTGACATAAACATGAATGATGTTGAGTGATGCATAATCGTATGAATACAAGTGAAAAATAAATTGTGAGAAATTATTCGAAAAATTAACCTCATGCATAATCTCTTGTGTCCTCGATATTTCAGCCCATTTGATATATTTAATCATGAAAAAAATATTTTCTCATCATTATTGAATGAAAATTACCATGGCAATGAAAAATGAATTGATTGACTCTAGAGGAGAGCACTGAATGTGTTTGTTCTCTCATGTTTTTGACCCATTGGAGTGACGAATAAAATAAATAAAACTCTGAGTTTACCGAAGTAGTTTTTTTTGGCCCTGAAAAGAGCAAATAGTCCAATTTAAAAAGTCAAGTTGACTTGAGTTCTTTCTCCACGAATACGACAAGCCAACTGGATGTCCTTGGGCATGATGCTAACTCTCTTAGCATGAATAACGCAGAGGCTGGTGTTTTCAAAGAGACCCATGAGATGAGCTTCACAAGTCTCCTGAAAAGTCATATCTAGAAAGCTTTAAAATCTCAAATCGATTTTGGAGGCCTGAGTGATCTCTCGAACGAGTCGTGAGAACAGTAGTTTACGGATGAGGAGCTCAATGCGTTTCTAGTAGCGACCAATTTCTGCGAAGAGCTACTGTCCTGGGCATATAGCAATGGGGCTTCTTTACTCCTCTAGTTGCTGGAGGAGAGCAGAAACTCTATTGGAGCACCGTAGCTATTGAAGCACTAGCTAGCCATTAAACCATCATAGTCACATGGGGCTCCAATGGCTAGCAGTAAATATTCCACTGGCTCATTGAATACTGCTAATGATGTAGAGAAATTTAAAGGTTCAGATTAATTTTCATGCCAATGGCATTCTCATTGGCGCATAGCCATATATGGGAGTATGTAGCCAAAATAAAATACAAAATATGAAAATATTACCAATAATTTCTTCTCATGTGATAGATATTAGGAGCCCTGCAGTCCACCGTATTATATCTACTTATTTATCCTTCTATCGACAAAATCAGGTGAAAAAGAAATAAATCAACTTATTTTGTTTGAATAAATTTATTTTGTCTGAAAATCTCTGTCCTTCAGACATCGATACACTTCAGTGTTTTACCGTGGGACATTGATCCCTTATTCTTCTTTCGGGTACAACCGCAACTGGGTTCAGTACGAAATAGTTTACGATTCTTTTGATTAAAAGATTATTCAAATTCATGTATTTTGCGAGTTGTAGTCGTAACATGGAGAATGATGGTGATCAGTTAATAAGTGTGGATAATCCAAAAAATAGATCAATGATTACTCATTTACAGCTCAGCAAATATTAGAAGTTGCTGAATGTTGTAGGAATTCGAAAGATGTTTCATCATTAATTTCATTGTGATATCTGATATATCGACGATTGTCTAATCAATCATAGCTTCTACCACCTCAATATAAAAAAAGGATGATCCAATTGTCATTGCTTGAATAATGAAGAGGCCATAAAATTCATGACCGGATAGGCTTCAGGTAAAAAGTAATAATGGAATCAGGCTACCTGAAATCACTTGTGCCTGTTTTCAAATATATATTGTTTGCATTTCAAGAAAGAAATAAGTGTCTGCACATGAGAATAACCCGAATTAGTTGATGGGAAATAAAAATGCCGAAGTAATTGAGAAAGTATAATATAATATATCTTGTTAATATTATATAGTAATAAAAGCTTTAAAATCGAGTTTTTCTGTATTGAAATGATTGTTGGCCCTGAAAAGGGCCGATTGTTTTGTTACATAAGTTAATAAAACTTATGCTCTTTCTCCACGAATGCGACGAGCCAACTGAATGTCCTTGGGCATGATAGTGACTCTCTTAGCATGAATAGCACAGAGATTGGTGTCTTCAAAAAGACCAACGAGGTAAGCCTCGCTAGCTTCCTGAAGAGCCATAACAGCTGAACTCTGGAACCTCAAATCAGTCTTGAAGTCCTGAGCGATCTCACGAACAAGGCGTTGAAACGGAAGTTTACGGATGAGTAGTTCAGTGCTCTTTTGATAACGACGAATCTCGCGAAGAGCTACTGTTCCTGGCCTGTAGCGATGGGGCTTCTTAACTCCTCCAGTTGCAGGCGCACTCTTACGAGCGGCTTTCGTCGCCAACTGTTTGCGTGGAGCTTTTCCACCAGTCGATTTACGAGCAGTCTGCTTGGTACGTGCCATTACGTCACTATTTCACTTCTTGAAGACTGAAGTTAAAACATGATTTCGTAAGCTTGTGTCCGGTATATATAGCACTGCGATGACTTATGATTGGCGGAAGTTGTCAGAGTGGGGGGATGACTCTATCCTACGCTGCCACTGAACGATTTCCAGAAAGGGGGGAGAGCTCACAGTATGGCCGTATAAAGGCCAGTATTTTCGGGGTTAACTCCATTCAGTCTTCGGACAGTGTGAAGTTGACATTCAAATTCTTCTAAAAATTCACTATGACTGGTCGTGGAAAGGGAGGAAAAGGATTGGGTAAAGGAGGAGCGAAACGTCATCGTAAAGTTCTCCGTGATAACATCCAGGGAATCACTAAACCTGCTATTCGTCGTCTTGCTCGTCGAGGTGGTGTCAAGCGTATATCTGGATTGATCTACGAAGAAACTCGTGGTGTACTCAAGGTTTTCCTTGAAAACGTTATTCGTGATGCTGTCACTTACACCGAGCACGCGAAGAGGAAAACTGTCACTGCTATGGACGTAGTCTATGCATTGAAACGTCAAGGACGCACTCTCTACGGTTTTGGAGGTTAAGCAGATGCTGCATATATATAGAAAAAACAATCGGCCCTTTTCAGGGCCACCAAATATTAAAACGTCGAAATTTCTAATTATTGCCATCACCATTAACATGTAATACCTAACTCTCTGAAAATTGATGGCGAAATTTTTTTTTCTCTAGATAGGTCTTGAATCACTCATGTACATTCTAAACTCAGAAGTTGAAAGCTCAAAGAGATTACCCTTTTTGACTATCCATTAATGAATAATTCATGAACTTAATAATTCTATGACTTTTCCACCGATTCATTGTAATTGCCATCGACATTTTGAAAGCATCATTTAATTAACATACTTTCTAATGCTGCAGCAACTCCACGCGTATGTTTATCACACCCATAATCCATGCGATTGAAACACCTCTTTTCAATGATACCTAGATTTTAACCTAGAGAGCAATATTCTCTTCATCTCCTTCATTCAATTATTGGTTGTTCTACAATTATGTATATTCTGAAAGTATACATAATTGTAAGTTCCGGATTCAAGTCTGCGAGAGATGAGAGCCGCATATCTTGGGGATATCAGTGGAGGAAAGCAATGAGAAAAAGAGGTTTTGCCAAGACCGTCGTCTCCTTTCACCAAAAGTAAATTATGATAATTGCTGATAATTAAACCAACATTTGTTGATAGAGGATTGAACTCCCAAAATCAACTGTACTTGATATTGAGCTCAACTGTGAAATAATTCAATATTTAACAGCAGAAGATTCTAATCCAATACAAGCACTTCTGAATTTATTTTCCGACTTAAAGACTTTCCAATTGAATGCAGTATTGAGTCATTACAAATTTTCATTAGTAAAGAAGAATTGTCTGGTCCTGTATTCTTCAATACGTTCGAGACTAATATAAAATAAAAACAAGCTATAATTGCATCGCTAATGAAGAGATTGTATTTGATGTCATGAAAATCGCTCTTCCAAATTTGTGCACTGATTATAATGAACATGTTCACAAGTGCACTTAGATGAAGTGGAAAGGGCAATGAAGGTGTCAATTGCTACTGAAAGATAGGATATGAAAACTTTGGAGAGATTGTGGGAATGGGAATTATTACAGACATTAGAAGCATCGAATGTGCTGGACCTTTCTGATATAATGATATGGCTATTTATCACTAATTTTCAATATCTCATTCATCATCTTCAATTGGTTTCATGTTGATACTTTTAATCATTTCCAAATTGGAGAATGAATTCTAAATTCTCGTCAGTGACGTGATCTCCTATTTCATCATTGCCTCATCAAGCATCAAGTTTTCATTCCAGTTTAGTAACGCGTTTCTAATCAGTTTCAATTTAATCTCATCCGTCCATTCCTCCTTTTCTCAAATTAGCGTGTTTGGTAATGAGTTGGATCGTTTTTGAAGTTCATCAATAGTTAAGAATATAATGCTTGAATAATTTTACTCGTTACATCCACTCGTTCCGATTCATAGATTTTAAATATTCATTCTGATGGACGATTAGAAGCAGTCTTTGTACATAATTATTTCTTATTACATAAATCTGTTCAATCGATGAATAATATTATATAAACGGAACGTTTTTCAATAGGAATTGAATTGGAAAGATTGAGCATTAACGTTTGGAATATTTGGTGGCCCTGAAAAGGGCCGATTGATTGTTGTGTAATTCGGTTTAAGAACTGCTTTTTTCAGTCTTCTTAGGGAGAAGGACTGCCTGGATGTTTGGAAGGACACCACCTTGAGCGATGGTGACTCCTGACAACAGTTTGTTCAACTCTTCATCGTTACGGATTGCAAGTTGAAGATGTCTTGGGATGATCCTAGTCTTCTTATTATCTCTAGCAGCATTTCCTGCCAACTCTAGAACTTCAGCAGCCAGATATTCCATAACTGCTGCCAAGTAGACTGGAGCTCCAGCTCCAACACGCTCGGCATAATTTCCTTTCCGAAGGAGTCGATGAATACGACCAACGGGGAACTGAAGTCCTGCTCTGTTGGAACGAGTCTTGGACTTGGCCTTTACTTTACCTCCTTTGCCACGACCAGACATGTTGATGTTTGAAATGAAATATACAGACTTCAGCGAGTGCTGAAGAGAGAATATGCGATTGCTGCTCCGACGTGCAGTTATATAGCTTCAGACGATAGTGGCGCCGCGTCAATATGCTGAGTCATCAACCGAGCGGCTCTCTAATTGGCTCGGCGCCGCAAACGTCTGACTGAATATAGAAACGCGCCGTCCTTTGCAACGACACTCTGACCCAGACACATATCGTTACAGTACATCCCGTCTCCATTGACTCTACAATGCCGCCCAAAGCGAGTGGAAAAGCCGTCAAGAAGGCTGGTAAAGCCCAAAAGAACATCACGAAAACTGACAAGAAAAAGAAACGCAAGAGGAAGGAGAGCTATGCTATTTACATCTACAAAGTGTTGAAGCAAGTTCATCCTGATACTGGAGTTTCCAGCAAAGCAATGAGCATCATGAACTCTTTCGTTAATGACATCTTCGAGAGAATTGCTGCCGAGTCTTCAAGATTGGCGCATTACAACAAGCGTTCAACAATAACATCTCGGGAAATCCAGACTGCTGTTCGTTTACTCCTACCTGGAGAATTGGCGAAACACGCTGTTAGTGAAGGAACAAAAGCTGTAACCAAGTATACCAGTTCCAAATAAAGAAGACGAAGTACTTGAAATAACATCGGCCCTTTTCAGGGCCACAAATTTATAAAACGTTGGTTGATTGCATTTTACTCGATGCTTATTGTTTAATATCAATTTGGACTTGATTATAGGAAATATCCTAATTATTCATTGAATTTCTCGTATTGAAGCTATATATTCCTGAGACGATGTTTATCATCAAGATTTAGGTTACTTAATACCACAGGCCCGGGCAAACTGTTCTCTCCGTACTCAGCGTACTCCCAACCTTTATTAGTGCGAACAATGCCGGACGGTAATCCTGTTACCTGGGTCCGTCCATTTCCCCCCGATAATTAGTAGAAACTGTCGATTTTACGCTTTTCCGTGAAAAACTGTATCACTGAATGTTCTGACTGATATAAAATAACGTAGGTCACATTCTACGTCAGTTAGAATTAAAACCAGGGATTTTTTTTTCTTTAAGAGAACTTTCTCTAAGGATTTTTCGGTAGATAGATTTCATTACTCCTTTCTCTTCAAAACATGGTGAAAATTGAGTGTGACAGGGCAATTCTCTTCGAATTCTTTTTAGTAGAGAATTTCAAGAGCTAAAAAAAGGATCAGGGCGTTCTGCAGAGGAGAAGGGTCTCATCTCACTCTGTTTCCGCGACAGTTTTGATGAACGGAGAGCGAGAAAAATATCCTGCAAATTAATGGAGATATGTCTTCCTTGTCCTCATCTTTTCTTGAAGAGAATCGCAAGGGCTACGAAAAAGGATGCGGACAAAAAGAGCATATCTTCATTAGTTTCTGACATGATCCCCAAGAAAAAATTGTAAAAAATTCAATTTTTGTGTTTTATCTCTTCACTACTGAATTTTCATTCTTTCTGTTTCATATCCTTGAAACCAATGGAGATATGTCCTCTTTACTCCGAGTATTTTTTGTAGCTTTAAAAATCTTCTACAAAAAGGTGTAGCTTCATAATTTTATGTATTTTTTATTTTTGAAAATGGACTCATCCCAGAGACATGTTTTTGAATTAATGATTTTCGAGAAAATTTTGAAAATCAGCGAAAGAGAGTGATTTTGCTTGAATCTTTTTCTGGAGAGAATTTCGAGGGCTACACGAGAGAATTCGGATAAAATTGCACTATCTCATCCAGTTCACTCAAAATTGAGAAAAAATGGATTTCATGAATAAAATACTCATTTGATTCCACTTCTTCACTCCTCAGTTGCTTCTATTCTTTGTGTTCACATCGTAAAATATTTGACGTTTTGATTGTTTTAAATAGAAGAAGAGGAGTCTGGAAAGGATACTCTTCGGCTTATTCGTATGATACTTGTCATGAACAAAATCAGGAACTATCCACGGCATCGTACGCAGTTCCTTTTCACAAATGCAGGTACACTAAAATATTACTAATTAAATCATTGAGGGGGGTTACGGTTTATGACTGGTCTCAGGTACAAAAAGTGGTAATGGGATATTATACCAGCCTTAGACAGATTTCAGGTAGTCCGGAGCAGCTTGCCTTAATCCAGCTACAATTCTTTGTACCTGTAACATTATAAATTCTAAATTATGAAAATTAGTAATTATAAAAATCTATCGAAATAGCTGTTCAATTTTGTAAATGATATAGATGAGAAACAATGCGCGACAAATGTATAGATGTGTCAAATGGAAATAAATAATTTATTTTTACAATTGAGTCAAAAAATAAAGATGGGAAATAAGGAGAATGAAAACGTCAGCGAATATACTAATATTACGAATTAGGATGATGTAGAAAAGACGGAAACAGTGAAGCCATAAGTAAGGAAAAAAAAACAACAAATGTGTTCGAAATGAAAGGAAATGAAAACTATAATATCATTACAAATTAGATGCTCATTTGACAGAACCCAATCAAAAATGGATATCCAAAATTTTTTTTATGATATGATTACAAAGATCATTTTCATTTCTACTTGAAATACTATATATATTTGAGGAGGGAAATGTAGCATTATATTTGTCCAAATATTATTTGAGAAAATTTCACAAGACAATCATGTATAAATTGAATGAATAAATATATTATTGTAAATTGGTGATAAGGAAACTGAAGAAATTTGCAATGGATGGAGATAAGTAGGCTAGTAGCATAAAAAAATGGCAATAAGATGTGAATTGTATACATTAATCAGAATTGTGTCGAACTCTTGATTTTCAAAAATTGGCAATTTCAATGGCGTCTTAAATTAGTAGTCAATAATATTAACTAAAATTGAGTTGGACTAGGTTCTGAATATTTTGTGGCCCTGAAAAGGGCCGGTTATTTGTTCCATAGATCTTCTCGTTTTAAGCTCTTTCTCCACGGATTCTGCGAGCCAACTGGATATCCTTCGGCATGATGGTGACTCTCTTAGCATGAATGGCACAGAGGTTAGTATCTTCGAAAAGACCAACTAGATAAGCCTCACTAGCTTCTTGGAGAGCCATAACTGCAGAGCTCTGGAATCTCAAATCAGTTTTGAAGTCTTGAGCGATCTCACGAACGAGTCGTTGGAACGGCAGCTTACGAATGAGAAGTTCAGTGCTTTTCTGATAACGACGAATTTCTCGAAGAGCTACTGTTCCTGGCCTGTAGCGATGGGGCTTTTTGACTCCTCCAGTGGCAGGCGCACTCTTACGAGCGGCTTTGGTTGCCAACTGTTTGCGTGGTGCCTTACCTCCAGTAGACTTACGAGCGGTTTGCTTGGTACGAGCCATAACTCCGAAGTTTCGGTATCCTAAATTGTTCAACGAATATGATTACCGAGTTTCAGTTTCAGTTTCAAATAATTTTATTCAATCTTGTAACATTCTACACAGTAAATAACAGAGTTTTTACAGTTGTGACTAGAGTCTTATTGGATTGTTGATCCCTATTCTTATGATACAACTCAAAATATATATATAATCAAGTGTTGGCATGTATTAAAAATTTTTTTATCATGATTTTCATTGTTTTTTAGGAAAAAATATTATAAAAACCTAATTAATTTTGTTATATTAAGAAAGCTTATTCTAAGGTTGATGGGGGGCGTTTATGAGGACTTGTTGAGGAAGTTTATATTTGGCATATGGGTGTTTGTTTTTAATTGTACATACATTGTTTAATATTTCTAAATCGTTGAGTTTTTCTGTATAAAATTTGATAGATTGTGAGATTATATCATCTTTTATTTTATTTATGTTCAATTCTGCATGGATATCATCGTTTCTTTCTTTTTTAGTTGCATTTTTAATCATGCGTAGACATTTATTTTGTAAAATTTGTAATTTTTTATAATTTGTGTCTGAAGTGTTTGACCATATTGCGCAGGCATACATGATAATTGGTTTTATACACATTTTATAAATTATTAATTTATTCTCAATGCTAACATAACTGTTTCTGCAAATTAGAGGATATAATATTGCTATTGCTGCATTTACTTTTTTTATTATTGCTGTGATATGTTCATTGAAGGTGAGTTTGGGATCTAGGAAAAGGCCTAGGTATTTGGCTAGCTTGGCGAGTGGTAGATATTGGTCATACATTGATACTGAAAATTTTGGTGGCTTCTTTTTATGCGAGAAGATCATTATTTCTGTCTTGGCTACATTTATTTTGATTTTCCATTTTTTGTAATACTTTTCTAATATTTTAACATGTTGTTGGATATGTTGCAAGGAGAGGTCTTTACTCCACGAAGCCGTGTATATTCCAGTGTCATCTGCGAATTTCGCGAGACTTGTTTTACCATATTTGGGGATGTCATTAACATAGATTAGAAACAGAATTGGCCCCAGGATAGAACCCTGCGGGACTCCCGCGTTTATGTATCTTGCCGAGCTGTGACTACCATGCACGTTAACCTCAAAGGTTCGATTCTCCAGGTACTTATCAATAATTTTGACCAGGTGTATTGGAATTTTATTTTTTTTTTTTTTTATTTTTTTTTTTTTTTTTTTTTTATTGGAATTTTATTCTTTAACAATTTATATATAAGGGCTTTTTTCCAAACTGTGTCAAATGCTTTTTCAATGTCTAACAATAAGAGTGAGGTACTTTTGTTAACATTGAAGTGCATTGAGATGAAATCAGTTAATCTAGCAAGCTGTTGTACTGTGCTATGTGATTCACGAAAACCAAATTGTTCTGGAATTAAGATGTCATTTTCTGTTAGATATTTTTTAAGACGTTTATTGATAATAACCTCGAGAATTTTACCAAGTGTAGGCAGGAGGCTAATTGGCCTATAATTTTGTGGGAACAATTTATCTTTTCCCGGTTTTTGGAAAGGCAGTATTATTGCTCTTTTCCAAGAATCGGGGAAATATGAGTTAATTAGACATGAATTATATATATAAGTCAATTGAGCAATTCCTTTTTTAGGCAGATTTTTTAAGATCAAATTTTGGATTCCGTCATATCCGGGAGCTTTTTTAGGCTTTGTGGACTTTATCGTTTGTTTTATTTCTTTGGAGGTAGTGAGGGGAATTTCGAGTGGATCTGGATATAAGTTTTTTAATTTAGCATATTCTGTGTTAATTAGTTTCTCAGTTTTTTCATCGCTCAAGTTCTCGGTTAGATAATGAACTTGTTCGAATGTATCTGCAAGGGTATCTGCTTTGGATTTATTATCAAATGCAAGACCATTTCTTCCGTGAAGAACGGGAATGGTGTTATTTTGATTTTTTCGCATTTTTACCGCATTCCAGAGAGTGTTATCCCTGATGTTCAGTGATTCTAATCTATTCTTAATTTGTTGATTACGGTAGATTTTAATTTCATCACGAATGGCATATGTCAGTTGCTTTTGGTTTATTTTGAATTTGGCTTCACGAGTTTTTTGATATTTGCGACGAAAATAGTTACGCTCTTTAATTAATTGAAGAATTTCTTGAGGAAGTGTTTCTTTTTTACCTGTTATTTTAGTGATAGGTATTGCTTCAGTCATGGCCGATTTTATAGCTGTCGTAAATTCATCAACTGCTTTATTTATCTGTGTAATTGTGGATATGTGTGGGTTTATTTTGATTTTGTTATTCACTGCGAATCTGAAGAGTTCCCAGTCAGCTTTCTTGTAATTGAGTATTTCTCTATTAGTATCAAGTACTTTTGAGTTGAGTTTTAATAGCACTGGTGAGTGATCAGAGTCTAATTCGTTTAGGCTTTCTGGTTTGGTATATTTCGTTACATTTTTGATAATGGCTAAATCCACTATTGAACATAATCCTCCGTTATGGGGAGTTAATGTAAATGAATCAGGATAAGCTATCGTAATGGGGTTTCTTTGAACGAAATTGAATATCGATCTTCCATTGAAGTTGGAGTTTTTACAATGCCATGAAGAGTGTTTCGCGTTTAAGTCGCCCGCAATAATGACTCTGTTGTTTAAGTTTAATAGTTTTTTAATTTCGTTCATATCTATATTTTGATTGGGTACGTAGCAAGAAATTAATAGTATGTTATCTTGTAGTTTAATTCCAATAGCCTCTAGTGAAGT
The DNA here is from genome assembly GCA_963942555.1 of Aleiodes leptofemur. Taxonomy (NCBI): domain Eukaryota; kingdom Metazoa; phylum Arthropoda; class Insecta; order Hymenoptera; family Braconidae; genus Aleiodes; species Aleiodes leptofemur. The sequence goes on along the minus strand of OZ012615.1, from coordinate 8,436,215 downwards.
GTCTAATTGCGTTTCTATGAATGGTATTTCATTTTTAATGTACATGGCTACTCCACCTCCGTGAGTTATCCCATTACGATCCTTCCTGATGCATTTATAACCCCGAAAGTTTATTTTAGTTGTTTTGATAAATTTAGTTTCGTTTAACATTAAAATATCTACTTTGTATTGATCCAAGAAGTACGGTATTTCATGTATTTTATTGGAAAGCCCGTCAGAGTTCCAATAAACTATATTGATATTTTTATTTCTGATTTGTCTATCCATGCTTGTTCACTATATCGGTTATTATCAGTAATTTTTCAGTCATATCATTACAATTCAATAATTTCGAGTTAAGCTCTCTAACTAATGATAACATTTGTGTTAGATTACAGATTGAATTAAGTGTTTTTACCTCGTTAATAAGATCTTTGAAGGCCAATATATCATTGCGAGTGCTAGGAATAGGTGTTTCTTCAAGTTTGTTTGTGTTGGGATGAGATAATGTTCCATCATTGGTGGTATTGTGTAGTCTTGGTGTGTTATGACGTCCTCGGATGACGTCAGAATATTTTGTGTAGGTTGGATGTGTTTGTACTGATGTTCGTTTCGGAGTCGATGTTGACGTCTCGATTTGAGTAGTCTGTGTTGGATGTAGTACTGCTAGCGTTGGGAAATGTTGTTTGTGTGCATCAAACCCTCTTAATGATTTGGGTGCCTTAGATTTTGTTAATTTCTCTCTATTTTTCTCAATTTTTTGCAAGTGCTGGATATATTTCGGACAGCCTTTGAAGTTTGCAGGATGGTCACCCTTACAATTTGTACATTTTGGCGTGGTCGATTTTTCTTTGGTGCAATCTTGGGTCAAGTGGCTTTCAAGACATTTCACGCATTGTGGTGGTCTTTGGCAGTGTTTTATGCCGTGCCCAAAGTCTTGACATCGGTAACATTGTGTAACTTTTCTAGAGTTCTTATAGTTATCCCAATATATTTTAAATTGAAGAATGTATCTTATTTTCTTTGCTTCATGTTGTTGTTTGGGATCAGTTAGCGTAATCAAATACATGGGGTATTTATAAGGTGGTTTTGATCTTTGCTTCATTAGTACGCACCTTGTAATGATGATATTATTCGCCTTCAAATCTTTAACGATTTGTTCAGTTTCTACTTCAGGTAGCCCTTTTATGACTAAATGTATTGGTTTTGCATCCTTGAATGTGTACGTGAAGAAAGATATTGCCAATAATTCAAATAGTTGATGTACCTTGTTGTAATCTGATTCAGTTGAAGTAAAGACACTTATGGAGTTGCTGGTATATTTAAAATATACTATCGCCTGGCATTCTTTTTTAATCTTGTTTATAAAAGTATTGAGATCTTTTATTTTTTCTGTCACAACCAATGGTGGTATTTTTTGCTTGTTTGTATTGTTGTTACCATTGCTTGTGACTGAATCATTACTACTTAAGTCAGACTTTCGGCTTTCATCGTTATCAATTTCTTTATCGTTGATTTGAATATGAGGTTTCTTGATCTCTTTCTTGTTGGTGGAGTTTGCTCTACCTCTTTTACGGGAGGTTACGTCGGTCCACTGCTGCTTATTGTCACTCATTTTGAGTGTTTGTTTTTTTGCTTAGTGTTTTTCACTTTGTCATACTTATTTTAACTTATCACTAGTGTATTATTGCACTTATATTAAATACTGCGGCTACTAGCCGTTGTCATTTGTTCTGTTTGAATTCACAGTCTTATAGGTTATTAAATTTAAATTTTATTTATTATTGGATTGGATTTCTCATTCGAGGCAGTGTATGATGATAGTTCGGTTGTTTTCAATCTCGTGACTAAGGGGTGATATCCCAGGCTCTTAGCGAGTAAGAGGTGGGAATCTTAGATATTAGCCGAGTGGTCAATGATTGCTAGGTGATAACCCAGTGTCTCAACAGGTGAGACTTGGGAATCTTAACTATAAACGTTGGTGGTGTACTCCAGCATATGCGTCGGTTCAGCTTGCCTAGATTTGATGCTCTCGGTTCCACGGCTCGAATGAGAATCATGATTACCGAGCTAGTGCGCACCCTTTATATAGATCAGCTACATACTCTGATTGGTTAAAGCGCTTAGAATGAGAAAGAGAGAGAGGCAGTACTCATTCCTCATTGGACGATTCCTACAGAGTGGGGAAAATCCGTGGCTGGTCCCTATAAAAAGGTGCCTGGAGTAAGAAAATGCCATCACTGTTCGCTGAACAATCTGTTAGACGTTACGTGTACGATTTGAATTATTGGACAGAATGACTGGTCGAGGCAAGGGAGGAAAGGGTTTGGGGAAAGGAGGAGCCAAGCGCCATCGTAAAGTTCTTCGTGATAATATCCAAGGTATCACAAAACCTGCAATTCGACGTCTCGCTCGTCGTGGCGGTGTCAAACGTATTTCTGGTCTCATCTACGAAGAAACTCGCGGTGTACTCAAAGTATTCCTTGAGAACGTCATCCGTGATGCAGTTACTTACACAGAACACGCTAAGAGGAAGACAGTCACTGCTATGGACGTAGTCTATGCATTGAAACGTCAAGGACGCACTCTCTACGGTTTTGGAGGTTAAGCATAGCTCACCAATCCAGACTTCAACCAAAACAATTGGCCCTTTTTAGGGCCATCAAATTATTCGAACGTGAAATATCAATAATTCGCAGTGCTCATACTTTGATTAATCAATGATATAAACTTAATTTTTCATGATAAATTGAATTACGATACAATTTCAGTATTTTTATTTTTTTGCTTGGCAATTGTATCTTAACATATTTTGATCCTCTAATTCATTTACTCTTACGATTGGTATATTTAGTTTTTGCTAGACATTCTATCAATCTGATTTATTAGCTTGAATCGTATTTAAAGCCTCTTCAATGTTAATGGTTTAATGTGCCCCGCTATCGGGAACAGCTATGCTCGTCTCCAGGTGGTTATGACCATAAAATGACTCTTCTGCCTGAAATGTTGAAGAGCTCAGAGACGTAAACGATCCCATCACAACGAATCATTCAACAGTAATGATTTCACAAGCTTCATCGATGAGCCTAGGTTCTAACAGCGTGAAAGAGCTGAATAGGGGATATAACTATTATGGAATAAAAAGAACAATTATTGAGAATGAACTGCAGATATATATCGATAGTTAAATGAGAAAACAACACATCTCATGCCCATATATAGCAGATACATTTTTTCTGGTTATTCAACCATTGATATATTCTAATATAGATATTTTTATTGCGAAAGATGATACGATAATTGAAGAATTTTTTGCCATGAATGAAAAAAATGAATACTGAAGATTAGTTATTCAATGATCATTAGTCATATGCAGAGCCCAAAATGATGAAAGGATAGTTCATTACTGAAAATGGGATCATTTGGCATTCAATCACACTGTTAACAAGCGAAAGGGAGAAATGCAAAGCTCTTCTGTAGATAAAAAGAATAGGTCTTGTAAAAATAAGAATTATTACGTTTTGAATGATTATTGGCCCTGAAAAGGGCCGTTGTTTAATGATATTGATGGATGTTGATTTGAATTGTTCAGATCATTTTTCTTGGTGCCCTGGTTGCTGCTTTAACCTTTGGAGCTGAAGCTTGTTTCGGCTTAGGTGCCTTAGGCTTGGCAGTTGGTCCTTTGGTAGCTTTCTTAGCTTTGGGGCTCTTTGATTTAGCCGCTGCTGCTGTTTTTGGCTTAGCTGCATTCTTCTCTGCTGCGGGTTTCTTAACTGTAGCTTTTTTCGGAGCGGTTTCCTTCTTCGCCTTAGCTTTAGCAGTATCGGTCTTCTTCGCTGCTGGTTTTTTGACTGCAGCTTTCTTTGGAGCTGCTGCCTTCTTGGCAGCAGTGGTCTTAGGCTTGGGTTTGGCTTTCGTAGCCTCGCCTTTCTTTACTGCAAGCTTGAATGATCCAGAAGCACCTTTTCCCTTAGTTTGCACCAGAGTTCCAGCAGTTACTGCTGATTTCAAGTACTTCTTGATAAAAAGAGCGAGCTTCTCAGTGTCAAGCTTGTAAGTAGTAGCGATGTACTTCTTGATGGCCTGAAGTGATGATCCATTGCGTTCAGCTAATGTCTCGATGGCGGCGTTAACCATATCAGCTGTGCTTGGATGACTTGGTTTTGCCTTTGGATTTTTAGGCTTTGCTGCTTTCTTAGCTGTCTCCGCTTTGGCAGGTGTTGTTGCTGGAGATGACACCGCAACTACTGGTGATGCTGACTTCTCGGCCATTTTATTTTCAGTATTGTGATGAACTCAAAATTGAAACTGTAAGTAATTCCAATAAACTGGTGTGGTTTCGAATGAGTTTCGCCATCTTCTGGTGGCCGTGTAGGGAGCTAAGCGCGGACGATGGAGAGAGACTCGCTTGAAACTACACCACAACTTCAAGATTCTCATCCTACAAATGGTATTTTCGGAATTAAGAATTTACACTTTTAACATTATTATTGTAAAATTTTCAAAAGTTTTTATGTTTCATAAGGTAAACTGATGCTCGATGATCCCAGAAAAAAACAGGAAAGGGTGATTAAATATAAATTATCTTATAGAAATAGAAAAAATCTGAATTATCTACATTCACTGTCAGGGTCATTAGTTTCTTTAAATACTAATAAACTAATGGATTTGCAAGTGAATCAAGTGAAATATGGTTCAGTATTCAGACTAGAATTTGCTAAAGTAGAAATTCTAGATATATTAGAGTAAGTCAGTTGATTGCTATTTTTTTCGGATTGCTAATGGCTCCGCGTCGATCAACTTGAATTGCCGATGATTCCAGAAAGAAAAGGTCGTTCAATCTATTGTTGATAAATTTTTTTCTTCGAAAAATGAAATCAATTTAACCATTTTAACTATTTAACTATTTCAACTTTTTGAGATTTTATATTTCTGTTGCGTCTCTTTATGTTTCTTCCTTGGAATCAAGATCGTTGTCTCTATGAATGAGATGATAGGTGCAGTAGAGTGTTGTACGTATCTTAATAATGACTAATTGGATTTTCATATCACGAGGGACCTTCCCTCAATTGTTTTAGTAACACCTATGAAAACAATTATAATGAAGAATGCGCAAAACAATCATTTCTGAGTTTTGAACCATCATTTTCCTCATAACTCGTTATCTTTGTATTTTTTTTCTAATGTGAATACTTTTTGCGTTCAATTTTGTGCTGAAGGTCACAACTTTGTCTTTCCTAGATAGGGTGAATTGTGCAAATTCGAAACAGTGCCCATGAATGGACTAAAATGAAAATTTTATCGAATATTTACGATATTTGATACTTTTGAGTTCTACTTTTTTTTCTTTTCGAAGTTATATCATTAAAGATTGCCTTACGAGTGGGTGTTGTCGAGTATGAATCACTTATGTCAGGAAAAAAAATAAAAACACCGGTGGTAGCCATTTTTCGGCATATTCTACTAAGGTGTGGAATTGTGATCGCTCCGGTTAGTAGTGTTTTCTTTTGTTATTCCAATGATTGAACGCGGTAAGTACAGATGAAACATGAAGAGAAACCTTGTTTTCAATAATTGAGCATAATAAATTCATGAAATGATTAGAATTTCTAAAAATATTCAGGGGTTCATATTTAGGGTCACCTTAACACAGAGTTGCCATATAAAGAACACTTTTAGTGATGATAAGAGGAATTTAATTTTGAATCAACCAATTTTATATTGTGAATAATTGAATAACTCTGGCTTGAAGCAATTACCATTATTATTATTTAAACTTATTAGATTCATAATAAATTGTTATTTATTAGTTGTAGGAATTCATGATTTGTTATGAAATATGTCTAAGTTCAACTTTAAATGGAAGGCGGGAATGTGCTATGAGTAAACAATTAATATGTTCATTCATTTTCGAATATTAATAACGTTACCTGATTTGCATCAGTTCCTCAGTGAATCGAACTGCGCCGTCCTTTATCTTCAGTAGAATCCATTGCCCGAAATAAAAGAAAATCTTAATCACAGCACCTATTTTCAGTGTTCGGTATTAGGATATTTTTTGTCCTTTTCATGGGGAAAGTGTTCCGTTCAAGGGATTGGAGATCGAACGGCATATTTTATCATTTATCACTGTTTTTGTTTCATTGAAACGTTATTTTTATTTTTTATACTCAAAGATCATTGAATTTTGAATCTAGAAATATTTTTTTGCAATTTTTCCATGGTGACGTAATATTAATTGAGTATACTTGAAATACGTGGACACCTTAGATGTTCCATGAATGAGCAATTCACCCTACTGGGAATTTCACAGACTTTTAGTGGAAAGGAAAGATTGAATCCACGTAGAAAAGAAAACGAAATTGAATATAATAAATTCAACGTAATTGGTAAACGAAGAAGTATAAAAATAGGAGGATGGACATCACGATGGTAGAAATATTGAATAAATTTCGTAATAACAGACGGTCATTTGTCACATCACATTGTTATGTGTTAGCGTCTCTTATTCAACTAGTAATGAATCCTTCCATTGGTAGGATCAAAATCTATGAGAATTAATGTTTTTTGGGTAGCTTTGTTCATTTCATAAACATATCATTTTCTACTCAATATATGCCAGGAAATTTGATTGATGGAATAGCATGCGACTGAAAAGTTTTAATAAGTCATAAAACTATTCATGTAGAAATAGAAATGATAGAAATCGAAATAGAATTAACCACGTTCAAATTATGTGATGGCCCTGAAAAGGGCCGATTGTTGTTTTCATATCCTTTACGAGCTGCTTTTTTCAGTCTTCTTTGGAAGTAGAACTGCCTGAATATTAGGAAGTACACCACCTTGTGCAATAGTAACTCCAGACAAGAGTTTATTCAACTCCTCATCGTTACGAATAGCCAATTGAAGATGCCTAGGGATGATTCTCGATTTCTTGTTGTCACGAGCTGCATTGCCAGCCAACTCGAGTACTTCAGCAGCTAAATACTCCATTACTGCAGCCAAGTACACTGGGGCTCCAGCTCCAACGCGCTCTGCATAATTTCCTTTACGAAGAAGACGATGAATTCGGCCAACGGGGAACTGAAGACCAGCCCTGGTGGAACGAGTCTTTGATTTTCCCTTAACTTTCCCACCTTTACCACGACCAGACATATTTAGTAAGGTTGAGTTGAATTTAACAAATGAAGAGAATTGAGTGGAATGAGGTTGAGCAAGTTCAAGTTCAAAAGTATTTTATTGATATCATTTTGTTTTGTACAGAGTCGTTTACAGCAATTAGAAAATAATATTTGGTATTTCTTAGATTCCTGCCTATGTCGGCTTACTCTATTTATTTTTTATTTTACTCGTTTCAGTCATCGTTTGGTTGAATATTGATATATTATTTGGAATTTCAGGAAAAATTTATTTAAAAACCTGATTAGATGTTCTGTTTTATGCTTAACCTATCTTAAGCTAATTAGACTTTATCTGAGGTCCTGCCTCATGATTTCTTTCGTTTTCTAGTACTATTTGGTGCGGGAGTTTGTATTTATCCCATACATTATTCGTTTTTTTACAAACGTTTTGCAAGATTTCTAGATTATTGAGCTTGAGCTTATAGAAGTTAATTGACATATTTTTAACTCTATCATATATTGGTATAAGATTTAATTTTTCATGTAGATCACAGATTTTTGTACTTCTGTCGGCATTCAATATCATTCTCATACATTTATTCTGAATTAGTTGGAGTATGTTGTAATTCGATTTAAATGTATTGCTCCAAATCGGGCATGCGTATGTAATTATTGGCTGGATACACATATTATATAGAATCTTTTTGTTATTTCTATTTACAGCACTTTTGCGACATAATAATGAATATAAAATTCCAATTGCAGCATTTGCCTTACGTGCTATCTCTTTAATATGTTTTGAAAAAGTTAATTTTGTATCTAAGACAAAGCCTAGGTATTTCGCAGAATCAGTCAATTTCAGTAGTTTGCCGTACATTTTGATGGTATAAGACGATTTTTTCTTTTTATGTGAGAAAATCATGATTTCCGTTTTTCCAACATTAATTTTCACTTTCCATTTGCTAAAATACTTCTCGAGCTCAATGATGTGTTCTTGAATATATTTCATGGCCAGATCCTTTGACCACGAGGCAGCATAAATAGCAGTGTCATCCGCAAACATGCCCATTGACGTATGTGCATGTTTAGGAATGTCATTTATGTAAAGCAAAAACAACGTTGGTCCAAGAATGGAACCCTGAGGTACGCCAGCTGCTATGCTTCTTTCTTCAGCAATTGATAAACCTACATTAACTGAGAAACTTCTCTTGTGGAGGTAACTCATGATGAATTTAGTCATATATAGCGGTAGATTGTACTGTTGTAATTTGTGTATTAGTCCCCGAAACCAGACTGTGTCGAACGCTTTTTCAATATCAATTAAGAGAAGGCTGGTACTCTTATTGATATTGAAATTGCTACTGATGTAGTCAGTTAATCGTGCCAATTGTTGTACCGTACTATGTGCTTGGCGAAACCCAAATTGTTCCGGAATTATGATTTTCTCTTTATCAATAATTTTTCTCAGTCTTTTATTCATTATTATTTCTAAGATTTTTCCCATCGTTGGCAAGAGACTTATTGGCCGATAGTTCTGTGGAAATTGTTTATCCTTCCCAGGTTTATGGAACGCCAAAATTTTTGCTTTTTTCCATGCATCAGGGAAGAATCCCAGTATTAAACATGCATTAAATATATATAACAATTGTACAATTATTTTCTTTGGTAAATTTTTTAAAATTATATTTTGGATTCCATCAAAACCTGGTGCTTTTCTTGGCTTGGTTTCTTTGATTGCATTGTTTAATTCCACAAGACTAATCAGCGGTACGTCCCCCGTAACGATAGGCGTGCTTTGAATGTTTTTGTACGTAGCATTCACTATTTTTTCAGTATTTTTATCACTCATGTCTTCTGTGAGATGGTGAACTTTTTCGAAAACATCAGCTAAAGCCTCTGCTTTACATTTTTCTTCAAAGACTAGTCCATTTGCACTGTGCAATGTTGGGATATTATTATTCGTATTTTTCCGAATTTTAACTGCCTTCCACAGGGTATTATCTCTTACATTCAATGATTTCATTCTATTCTCAATTTTCCTGTTTTTATTATTTCTCAACTCATTTTTTATTTGTTGATTCAAGTTGTTTTTCATGATTTTATATTTTAAATTACCGGTTTTTTGAAATTTGCGTCTGTATCTATTTCTCAATTTTATGCAATTGATAATTCTCTGTGGTAGGTCGTCTATAGTGATTTGCGAGGTTTGATAGGGTATAGCTCTCTCAATAGCCTGTTTAATCGTGTCAGTCACTCTGATGACGGTATTGTTTATATCGTCTGTTGTTTTAATTTTCGAGTTTATTACGGTTTTCTCATTTATTATTGACCTGAAAGTATCCCAATTTGCTTTTTTATAGTTGAGAAATTTCTGTGTCACAGTTGGTGTTTGCTTATCAAACAGTCTCAATATAATAGGCAAGTGGTCAGAGTCGAGTTCATTTAGTGCTTCAGGTTTGCCATACCTGTAGAGATTTTTAATTAATGCTAAATCCACCACTGAGGGTGCTCCTCCATTTCTGGGGAACAAGGTATTTCCATCTGGATATGCTATTGTTATTGTATTTCTTTGTATCAGTTGCGTCAGTAATCTGCCATTTTTGTTGGATGATCTGCAATGCCAAAGAGGGTGTTTGGTATTTAGATCACCAGCAATCATGACTTGGTTACCTAGATTTAATAAACCGTCAAATTCTTTTGTAATAAATTCCTTATTTGGTCCAAGATAAGCAGCTACTACAATTAAATTATTTTTGAGTTTGATCGCGAGTGATTCTAGTGATTGTGTTTTAGTGGCAACCTCAGTGTGTGGTATATCGTTTCTGACATATATGGCAATCCCTCCACCCCGTGTGACTCCGTCTCGATCTTTGCGTAGACATTTATATCCTATAACTCTATCATAGCTATTTTTCGTGAATTTAGTTTCCCCTATTAGAAGTATGTGTACATTATATTTTTTCATAAATGATGGGATTTCATCTAATTTATTGCTCATAGATTCTGCGTTCCAAAATACGATATTAATACCTTTTATATTTTTTATTATATTATCCATATTCAGTTATGCAGTTACTAATTACCTCCAATTTTGATATATTATCATCACATCCTTTCAGTCTTTCATTTAATGTTTTAACTAATTGCAACATATCACGAAGATTACAAAATTCATTCAATTTTTTAACTTCATTGACTAGTTCATGGAACGTATTAATTTTATTGACATTATCTTTACTTTTTTCAGAATCTAAATCGATCACGATAGTATTTGTACCTGTAATAATCTCTTGCTGCTTCGTTGAGCTCCCCTCATTCACCGCTGCTGCGTATGTGTACTTATGGCTGGAGTCTATGTGTCTTTGATAAACTGCATTCTCCTTCGTTGTCGAGGCAGTTTGGTTAGTGCTTGTCTCGTGAGAGTTTCTCAATGCTGGGAAGTATGCTGATTGGCCTCCCGTTGTCATCATATTTCGTAGTGGCTTGGACTTTTTCTGTCGAGCCTTATCCACTTTTTGTAGGTGTTTTAAATAAGTTGGACATTGTGTATAGCTGGATGGATGTTCGCCTCCACAATTTGTACATATTGGTTTTGTGTCACTTCTTTTAGTGCAATCTTTAGTAAGATGATCGCCCGGGCATTTCACACATTTCGGTGGATTTCGGCAGTTGGTGAATCCGTGGCCGAATTGTTGGCAACGGAAGCATTGTGTTATTTTTCTCGTATTTTTATATTTTTCCCATGTTACTTTGAAGAATCCGATAGATTTAATCTTCCTTACTTCATTGATTTGTTGTGCGCTAGGCAGCGTGAGTAAATAAAGTGGTGTTGTATACGGTGGCTCTCGTTTTTGTTTCATGAGCGTACATTTGTTTACCTCTATATTACGTTTAGTAATTTCTCCTTTAATCTCTTCGGGATTCATCATAGGTAAGCCTCTGATGACGATGTGTTTACGTTTTTCACTTTTAAATGTGTATGTGTGATATGGCACGTCAAGTAGAGCAAAAAGCGATTTGACTGTATTATAGTCGACTCTACTTGATGTGAACACGCTTGTAGCATTGGCCGTATATTTAAAATATACTTCATTTTTACACTCTTTACGAATGTTCTCGATGAATTTATTTATGTCATCAATCTTCTTTGTGGTGGTAATTGGTGGTATTGATTCTTTGTCTGTTTGAGGTATACATGTATCATTTAAGTCATCGGACGAGACATCTGATTCACTTAAGCTGTCATCGTGAACTTTTGATTTAACTTTTTGCTGACATGGTGTTTTTTTATGACCTATCTTTTCATGTGCTTCCTTTCTCTTACGCTTCTTGTCAGCCACTTGTTCCCAAGCGCCCTGTTCATCATTTACCTGCCCATTTTCTTGGTCCATGTTTGTTCAGTTTGTGCCCATGAGCACTGGTCACTATTTCTAATTTTAATTATAATATAATATTTTCCCTTGTATCACCTTTCACTGTCGGCATGAAGCCTTTGTCAACTTATATTCTAGTCTTAACTTTCTATCTAGTCAGTCTTTATTTTAATTTAATTTTAATTAATTTTTCTAGTCAATTATCGTGACTCCATCTTAATTTTTCTAGTCAATTCTGTCATGATGATCTTGTCAGAATCTCTTGTCTGTCTGTCTCTCTCTTGTCTGTCTGTCTCTGTGCCTTGAGGTTGAGCGAGTTGGCGCCCTGTAATATAGCTTTGAGAGGCCATGGCGCCGATCCAATTAGAGGGCGCCACTGCACAGGTCGCGTGCATGACTCACCTGATTGGCTCGGCGCCACAGACGTCTGGTGTTTTATGAAAACATCCAATACTTGGGCATTCACTACGACTCTGACTCTCATAGTCTACAAATCAATATCTACATCATCATGCCACCGAAAGCAAGCGGTAAAGCTGTGAAAAAGGCTGGTAAAGCTCAGAAGAACATCACCAAGACTGATAAGAAGAAGAGGCGCAAGAGGAAGGAGAGCTATGCTATATACATCTACAAAGTATTGAAGCAAGTTCATCCTGACACTGGAGTTTCTAGCAAAGCAATGAGCATCATGAATTCTTTTGTTAATGACATCTTCGAGAGAATTGCTGCCGAGGCTTCGAGATTGGCGCATTACAACAAGCGTTCAACAATAACATCTCGGGAAATTCAGACTGCTGTCCGTCTACTTCTTCCTGGAGAATTGGCTAAACACGCTGTTAGTGAAGGAACAAAGGCTGTTACCAAGTATACAAGTTCTAAGTAAAGAGAACGCTACTTCGATTAAAATCGGCCCTTCTCAGGGCCACAAAAGTATAGAACGTTGGTTGATAAAATTATACACAATACTAATGGCTTCATAGAAATTTTCATTCAGATATACTATATATTATATGGGAGAGAGCATTCTAATATTATTCATTGAATTATTCCATTACGGATATATACCTGGAAGGACGTTCATTATTAAGATTTGGGTTGCTTCACAAGATTGGTCTTATCTTGGAATTCTCCGTGGTGAACAGCAGGTAATTATTGTAGGGAAGGGACGAATGGAAGTCCTACGAGACAATAAATAAATTCATAAGAATACCTGAGATTATTCAAATAATATGAGTGAGTAACAGTTAACCGACAGTTAGCGCAAAATGTATAATTATGTCATGAAATGGAATTGAATACTAGAATTAGGAATCCAGGTTATGCAGAAGTGGACAGAAATTGAAAGCATGAAATTTAAAAAAAAACAACAAATGAATAAGAGATGAAGGGAAGTGTAGATTGTTATTATAAATTTGGTACTCATTAGAGGGAGTCCAACTCAAAATAAATACCAAGAACTTTTCGTGGTGGAGTTATTAAGATTAATCATGTTCTTACATTAAATATTATATATAGTTTATAAGGACAATGTAGAAAACTGAAAAGCCTTACATGGCTCATAAATAAATTAATGAAAAAATTCATCTTCAATAATTGGTGAAAAAAAACAAAGAAATATGGAATGAATTAAATCAATTACGCTAACGGGCGAATGAGTCGTAATAGAATTTTTCAAAGTCAGATATTTCAATAAAGCTCTGAATTAGTTAACGATAACTGAAGTCGAGTTTGACTATATTTCGAAAATTTTGTGGCCCTGAAAAGGGCCGATTGTTTTGTTACATAAGTCAATGAGATTTATGCTCTTTCTCCACGGATGCGACGAGCCAATTGGATGTCCTTAGGCATGATGGTCACTCTCTTAGCATGAATGGCACAGAGGTTAGTGTCTTCGAAAAGACCAACGAGATAGGCCTCACTAGCCTCCTGAAGAGCCATAACGGCAGAGCTCTGGAATCTCAAATCGGTTTTGAAGTCCTGAGCTATCTCACGAACGAGTCGTTGGAACGGCAATTTACGAATAAGGAGTTCAGTGCTCTTCTGGTAACGACGAATTTCACGGAGAGCAACTGTACCGGGCCTGTAGCGATGGGGCTTCTTAACTCCTCCAGTTGCAGGCGCACTCTTACGAGCTGCTTTAGTCGCTAATTGTTTGCGTGGAGCCTTTCCTCCAGTCGATTTACGAGCAGTCTGCTTGGTACGAGCCATGGCGTCAAATATTTTTCGTCAACTCAATCGCAACTATAATACGCTTGAGGGTTTCGCTGCGATTATATACCCACGCCACCTATTTTGATTGGTTAAGGCTCTTGGAGTAGGATAAAGTCACTGCTGGTCTCTCATTGGCTATTTATTGAAGAGTGGGGATGAACGATTCCTCATACCTATAAAAAGATGAACATAATGCGGAATTACATCAGTGTTCTCGGAACATTTCAGTCTCTTAGACGTGTTCATATCTGAATAACCAAAATGACTGGTCGCGGTAAGGGAGGAAAGGGATTGGGAAAAGGAGGAGCTAAGCGCCATCGTAAAGTTCTTCGTGATAACATCCAGGGCATCACTAAGCCAGCCATCCGTCGTCTCGCTCGTCGTGGCGGTGTCAAACGTATTTCTGGTCTCATCTATGAAGAGACTCGTGGTGTGCTCAAAGTTTTCCTTGAGAACGTCATCCGTGATGCGGTTACCTACACAGAACACGCTAAGAGGAAAACAGTCACTGCCATGGATGTAGTCTATGCATTGAAACGTCAAGGACGCACTCTCTACGGATTTGGAGGTTAAACACAGCTTGCATATTTGGACTTCGACAAAAAACAATCGGCCCTTTTCAGGGCCACCAAAAAATTCAAACGTAAATCTCTCAATGATTCGTAATTAATCTTCATATCCGATTCTATGAATTATATGATCTAAATTGTTTGCATTCAACTTGACAATGTAATGTCAATTCTTACATCTATTTCTACGTTCTTTCTGAGAAAAAAAACAATGGATTAATCAGCTCTGAGTATTCAATTTTATTAATTTTTTTTGCTTTGACATCCAACAATGAATAACCCCATTGTTCTTGAATTCCTAAATTTTTATGGCGAGTATATCTAGTCTTTGTTTTTTATTCAATTACTTGATTTATCGGCTTTAATTGACTTGAGTTGATCACAATGTTTAATAGTTGGAAAATACGTGGCAGCAATAGAAGACCAATTTGATCTATTATGGAAGTTCAATTGGTGCCTACGTTACATGAAAAGTATTAGATTGCGATGGAAATGATTTTGTCTATACTATCCCGAAATTAATGTAAAACTTTGGGAAATGAATTTTCAAAAATGTTAAATTTCATACGGAATCTCATGGGGAAATCAGCATCTCGGCATTTTTTTTTCAAGTTATACTATCATTTTTCCATTAGCTGAAGTTGGAAAAAACTAAAAATTAGTTTTTTGAGATATAAAAATTTCTCTTTACGCAAGAATATACTTGCGTTATGGTGAAGTGTATTGGATTAATGCGGAAAATCTATAGAACTTGAGGTTGACACCTATTACAATATTGTCATTCCATATTGGATGAGAACATTTCGCAATGTTATATTTATTTATTTTTCCAAAATAATATCCTTCTTCTTAATGATGAATAGCTTGCAAACTATTCATTTTTGGCATTAGATTATTTCAATTTAAGTTACCTAGTTTTGAGTGCTTCACTACTTATCACGTATATATAGCGATCTGACCTTAAAAAGGAATCGAAAATAAGTATTTACTGCGAATAAATTGCGGGCCAATTGTATCAGAGTATAGATAGCTTCATTCCGGAAGATAATGCAAAATATTGTTAAAGTTTTGAAGAATTTTCTCAAAATGATAAAAAAAGAATGAACTGGAGAATAGTTATTCAGTGACTATTATTCATATGCAAGGCCGAAAATGATAGGTAATGATTATGAACATTGTTTTATTGAGCATCAAAAAGGAAGTTTCTTTAAGGGTCGGATTTAAGAGAATTTCCCCTAGACAAAATAATTTTTTCCCCTATACCAGAGAGTTTTTCAAAGCTCTACTAATGCTGGTCGGAAAAATGCAGCAATCATTACGATCCAATGATCGAGTGAAAGCTTATTTTCAGCTGCATGGCGGAAATTAGGTCTAGAGATTGACAATTATTTTTTGAAATTATAATTATCAAAAGAAAATAATACCTCCATTATCCCTATATAGATGATTTGAATACACACAACATGGCGTCTAGCCGATGCTAACACAAAACCACTAATAATCATTTCTACAGGTATCACATCACTTGGAGACCGAATTTCCGCCGTTTGCACTATTTTTTATTATCTATTAAAATCGTTTTCAGCATAATTGCTACTAAACTACGCCCGTAATTAGTAGAGATTCTGATGAAGCGGTCAGCTTCCCGACCGACCACTCAATAGGAGGTCGCGTCAATCAAAAAAAAAAACTATATTTTACATCCGACCGTTTCATATTTATTGAATTTTCAAACCAATTGTTTGACGATATTTATTAATATTTCTATCATAAGAAAGTGGCAACGACTGGTGAAGGAACTTAGAAAGTCGATGCTTCTGATATTTAATGCAAAAAATCATAATAATTACTAAACAATGGATTTGAAAATTTGAAATTTATTGGGTCTTCCGTTACCCCTTAAGGAACATCAGACTTTCGAGGGGAGCGTGGCGAGCAGGGAAGTAGCGTGTAGGGTGAGGTACACACGAACGTCGTGTCTGAGAGAACTAACCTCTAGGATCGTCTGTGTTAGATGGGGATAAACCCAAATTTTTCACTCGTCCTTTCTGATAAAACTGGCCCGTGAAAATTTCATTTAGTTTTGTGTATCGATCGTTCTCAAATCGAGTAACAAATTGTAATACATAAGAGCTCACCTTTAGTAGCAAATTTTGATGATTAATCACAGAATTTATCCACGTGATTTCCATGAAATTCTATAGATAATCCTAAAATTGATCCAGCAATATCTGAGAATTATCTTATGATTAATTCTGTATTTCGATTTCACCTAATGTTCCTCTTCAAATCGAACCTTTGACGAGTGACAAACGGAGAATATAAAGCTGTATTGTAATTATGAAAGGAAATTTGTAAAAATAAGTATCACTACGTTTTGAATATTTATTGGCCCTGAAAAGGGCCGTTTTTAGTTATGCTGATGGATGTTGATTTGAATACTTCAGATTAATTTTTTTGCTGCTGCTGGCTTCCTACCTACTGCTTTTGCCTTCGGTGCTGAAGCTTTTTTTGGCTTAGGTGCCTTAGGCTTGGCAGTTGGTACTTTAGTAGCTTTCTTTGCTTTGGGGCTCTTTGATTTAATTGCTGCTTCTGCCTTTGGCTTAGCTGTTTTCTTCTCAGCCGCGGGTTTCCTGACTGCAGGTTTTTTCGGAGCAGCTTCCTTCTTTGGCTTAGCTTTAGCAGCTTCGGCCTTCTTCGTTGCTGGCTTTTTCACTGCAGCTTTCTTCGGTGCTCCTTCCTTCTTAGCAGTAGTAGTCTTAGGCTTTGGTTTGGCTTTGGTAGCCTCACTTTTCTTCACTGCAATCTTAAATGATCCAGAAGCGCCTTTTCCTTTAGTCTGCACCAAAATTCCATTAGTTACTGCTGATTTCAAATACTTCTTGATGAAGAGAGCGAGTTTCTCAGTATCAAGCTTGTAAGTAGTAGCAATATATTTTTTAATGGCTTGAAGTGATGATCCATTGCGTTCAGCTAATGTCTTGATAGCTGTGTTAACCATATCAGCTGTGCTTGGATGATTTGGTTTTGCCTTTGGATCCTTAGCCTTAACTGCTTTCTTAGCTGTCTCTGCTTTTGCAGGTGTTGTTGCTGGTGATGAGACCACAGCTACTGGTGATGCTGACTTATCGGCCATTTTGTTTTCAGTATTGTGATGAACACGAGATTTATATTCAAAGTAACTTCAGTGAACTGGTTCTGTTCGAATGAGTGTCACCATCTTCAGGCGGCCGTGTAGGGAACTAAGCGCGGACCATGGAGAGAGGCTTGCTTAAAAGTACACCGCAACTTGGAGATTCTCATCCTACAAATGGTATTTTGGGAATTATTAATTTGCATTTTTTACATTATTTTTTTAACATTTTTGAAAATTTCTATGCTTAATAATATGAACTGATGTTCAATGGCTTAGGAGAAAAACAGGGAGAATTGATCAAAAGTACGTCACCTAATGAAAACTGAAAAAATCTAGGTCATTCACACTCACAGTCACGGTCACTGATTCGTTTAAATAGCAATAAACTAATGGATTTGCAAGCAAATATAGTAGAATATGGTGCAATAAGTAGAATAGAGTTCACGCAAGTAGAAATACAAGACATATCAATCAAAAGAGCTTAATTGCTATTCTTTTCCGAGTTATCAATTGCTCCACGTCGATCAACTCCAATGGGTGATGATTCAAGGTGAGGAAGCTTGTTCAATCTATTGTTGATAATTTATTTTTGTTGAAAATGGAATTAATGCATCTATTGCAACATTTCTAATATTAATATTTTTTCTCTTTACGTCCCTTGTTTCAATTCAAAGTTGTTATTTATATGAATGAGGATGATAGAAGCATTTGAGTGCATATACACTAATTATGACTAAGAATGATTCTTCTCTTACCAACAGTACGCTGTTCTCCCTTTCGATTAGTGATACCTTTCCAAACAGTGCAGTAAGGAATGCGTAGAAAAATAATTTCTATGAGTTTGCAATTTCACTTTTCTTTATAGCTCGTTATCATTTTTTTTCTTCTCAATGCAGAGGCTGATCAGATTTAATTTTTCGTTAAAAGTCATAAGCTTTGTTTCGTTCTTTCAGATTTTACAGATTGTACATGATTTGAGTAAAAAGCAATAAAAGAGTGAAGGCAATTATGATAGAAATATTGATTAAGGGAGGAGGTAGGTGTGGGACGGCGTTTTTACAGTAATTTTCATGTTTTTTTTTCGAGCAAGGAATGTATTTTATTTTTGCTAAATCTTTGAGGATATTTTATATATAGGGGAGACCGGGGCAAAATGGGGTACGGGGGCATGTGCTTTAAAGTACCCCATTTCGCCCCGGTCTCCTCTATATTCAATGGAATATTGTGAGTTTTTCATGACATTTCCTCAGAAAATCGATGAAATACAAGCTGCTTCCTATGGGAAGTCACCATGAGACTTGGCTATCTGTGTACCTTCTGGAGGCCACAAATTCGATCTGAAATCAATGAGGTTTTGAGCTGACTTCAAGAAAATGTCTCTCTTCTATATGCACCTAAATGAATTCTTCCCAAAAAATATGAAAGATAGAAATAGAAAAAAATTTGGAAATGATCGAAATAGACAAAAATTTAAGGATATTTTTAGAGATATTTGAATAAAGAGGTACATTTGTTGTCAATTTTTTTATAGCTTATTTTGCAAGAAAAAAAACTTGGAGTAATAATATTGCCAAGAACTTGGGGTAATATAGAAGAGAAATATGTTTTCGAAGTAATCTTAAAACCTGATTGATTTCAAATAAAATCTGTGGCCTCCAGAATGTACGCAGATAGCTACGTCTGACCAGTTTGTATCTCGTCTATTTGCCGAGGAAATGATATGCAAAAATCAAAATATCCCATTGAAAATATGTACAAAATATCCTCAAAGATTCAACAAATGAAATACATTCCTCCCTTAAAAAAAAAAAGTAATTAAAAAAACTTACTCTCATACCACCCCCCCCCCTCACCCTAAGTAATTTTATAAAAAAAGACATAGTTATTTTTCACATTGTGTTGTTATATATTAGAGTCTCTCGTTCAATTACTCCATTCGTTGATTGGATTATAATTATTTGATTCGCAAGAGTTAGTAATTCTTCTTAGAGCTGCGAAAAACATTCTGATACTAATGTCAGAAGAGGATCGATCGACATCAATCATTTTTCTTGGTAGCTATGTTCATTTCATAGCAACATCATTATTCCAATAATATATACGACGAAATTTGATGAAATTGAATCATACATATGGGTTTCAATAGGTCATACAATTGTCTATCCCAAATAGAACTGATAGTATTCGAGAGAGGATTGAACACGTCCAAATAGGCGGTGGCCCTGAAAAGGTTCGATTTTCATCAATTCATGTTATTTATGAGCTGCTTTTTTCAGTCTTCTTCGGAAGGAAAACCGCCTGGATGTTCGGAAGTGCACTACCCTGTGCAATGTGTTACTCCAGTCAATAATTCATTCAATTCTTGGTCGTTACGGATGGCCAATTGAAGATGTCTTGGTATAATACTTGATGTCCTATTGTTACGAGCAGATTGTCAGCTAACTCAAGAACCTCAGCAGCGAAATACTCAATAACTGCAGCCAAATACACTGGGGCTCCAGCTCCAACGCGCTCAGCATAATTCTTTTGCAAAGAAGACGATCAATTCGACTGACAGGGAATTGGAGACTAGCTCTGTTGGGACGAGTCTTTGACTTTCCCTTGACCTTTCCATCTTTTCCACGACCAGACATGTTACAGATAATTCATTCGCGCAGGGAAACAACCAACTCTAATGACTTTTTAGTTCAGAAGTATTTTATTGATATGATTTCGGTTTGTACAGAGCTGATTACAATAATTAGAAGAAAAAATTGTACTTCTTAGATTCCTGCCTATGTCGGCTCACACTATTTAATTTTTATTTCACTCGTTTCAGTCACACGAAGCCTAGGTATTTCGCAGAATCGGTCAATTTCAGTAGTTTGCCATACATTTTGATGGTATAAGACGATTTTTTCTTTTTATGTGAAAAAATCATGATTTCCGTTTTCCCAACGTTGATCCTTACTTTCCACTTGCTAAAATACTTTTCGAGCTCAATGATGTGTTCTTGAATATATTTCATGGCCAGATCCTTTGACCATGAGGCGATATAAATAGCAGCGTCATCCGCAAACATGCCCATTGACGTATGTGCATGTTTGGGAATGTCATTTATGTGAAGCAAAAACAACGCTGGTCCAAGAATGGAACCCTGTGGTACACCAGCTGCTATGCTTCTTCAGCAATTGATAGACCAACATTAACTGAGAAACTTCTCTTATGGAGATAACTCATGATGAATCTAGTCATATATAGCGGTAGATTGTATTGGTGTAATTTGTGTATTAAGCCCCGAAACCAGACTGTGTCAAACACTTTTTCAATATCAATTAAGGATATCCTAGTGGCAGGTTCAAATGATCGACTTTTTTTTTTCCTCTTAGTTATTATAATTACTATAACTATTTCGATTTTTCAACATTTTACCGATACTAGAACGATGTCCGAGATGATGAATTGTAAATAAATAATATTATGAATATTCAATATTGTTCCGCATTTGACTCACGCTGTCCCAGCATCGAGGACTGGGATTGGAGGATTCTCAGATTTCAAATACCAATATGGCCGCCATTGATGTTTTCATGCAATCAATTGAATTAATCGTCACTATATGTCCGGTAACATACATTTTCCACGATTTCAAAAAAAATAGACATTCTGACGAACAAAAAACATATAAGGTTATATAGAGAAAAAATAGGTCTGTGACCATGAATTTTTGCAGTGAAACTGGAACTGAGCCTCGCTTATGGAGTTTCTATGTTAATTTAATTATTTTCAAAAATTAATTTTGGCCTTATTTGTCCGGTAACATGGGGTAAACAAAATTTAAAAAAAATCTACTCATGCTATCCTATCGAAAGTGACCAAAATTGAGAAGGAAAAATAGATTGCCCGAACCACTAGGATATCTTTAAGAGAAGGCTGGTACGCTTATTGAGATTGAAATTGCTACTGATATAGTCTGTCAATCGTGCCAATTGTTGTACCGTACTATGTGCTTGGCGAAACCCAAATTGTTCCAGAATTATGATTTTCTTTTTATCAAGAATTTTCCTCAGTCTTTTATTCATTATTATTTCTAAGATTTTTCCCGTTGTTGGCAAGAGATTTATTGGCCGATAGTTCTGCGGAAATTGTTTATCTTTCCCAGGTTTATGGAACGCCAGAATTGTTGCTTTTTTCCATTCATCAAGGAAGAATCCCAGTATTAGACATGCATTAAATATATATAATAATTTTACGATTATTTTCTTTGGTAGATTTTTTAAAATCATATTTTGGATTCCATGAAAACCTGATGTTTTTCTTGCCTTGATTTCTTTGATCGCATTATTTAATTCCACAAGACTCATCAGTGGTATGTCCCTCGCCACGATAGGCGTGCTTTGAATATTTTTGTACGTAGCATCAACTATTTTTTTAGTATTTTTATCATTCATGTTTTCTGTGAGAAGGTGAACTTTTTCAAAAACATCAGCTAAAGCCCCTGCTTTACATTTTTCTCCAAAAATTAGTCCATTTGCACTGTGCAATGTTGAGATATTAGTATTCGTATTTTTTCTAACTTTAACTGCCTTCCACAGGGTATTCTCTTTTATATTCAATGATTCCATTCTATTCTCGGTTTTCCTGTTCTTATTATCTCTAAACTCATTTTTTATTTGTTGATTCAAGTTGTTTTTCAAGATTTTATATTTTAACTAACCCGTTTTTTGAAATTTGCGTCTGTATCTATCTCAATTTTATGCAATTGATAATACTCTGTGGTAGGTCGTCATATGGTGATCTGCGAGGTTTGATAGGGTTTAGCCTTCGCAATAGCCTGTTTGATCGTGTCAGTCATGCTCATAACGGTATTGTTTAGATCGTCTGTTGTTTTCATTTTCGAATTTATTACGGTTTTCTCATTTATTATTGACCTGGGAATATCCCAATTTGCTTCTTTATAGTTGAGAAATTTCTGTGACACAGTTGGTGTTTGTTGATCGAACAGTCTCAATATGATAGGCGAGTGGTCGGAATCGAGTTCATTTAGTGCTTCAGGTTTAACATACCTGTGGAGATTTTTAATTAATGCTAAACCCACCACTGAGGGTGCTCCTCCATTTCTGGGGAACAAAGTATTTTCATCTGGATATGCAATTGTTATTGTATTTCTTCTTATCAGTTGTGTCAGTAATCTGCCATTTTTGTTGGATGATCTGCAATGCCACAGAGGGTGTTTGTTATTTAGATCACCAGCAATCATGACTTGATTACCATGATTTAATAAATCCGCAAATTCGTTCGTAATAAATTCCTTATTTGGTCCAAGAGAAGCAGTTACTACAATTAAATTATCTATGACTTTTTATTGCTTAGTGCCCCTCAATATAGCTTACAGGGTTATGGCGCCGATCCAATTAGGAAGTGCCACTACACATATCACGACTCACCTGATTGGCTCAGCGCCACAGATGTCTAGTGTTATATGAAAATACATATCAGTTGTGTATTCACTATGAAACTCATTCCAGCTCCGGCTGACAGAAGAGACTTCGATTCAGATCACAGGAAGAGAGATCACCGAGTGAACATCTAAATTCTCCCAGCTTCACTCTCATGTGCAGCTGAAACTTTCTCTAATCCTATATATATATATATATATATATATATATATATATATATATATATATATATATATATATATATATATATATATATATATATATATATATATATACACTACCCGATAACCAGCCAGCAGCTGAAACATCACTATGTGTTAACGTACACTGTGCACACACACACGATACGATCCACTACACTACCACTTATCTATTAGTACACTGACGAGCATCGTGCACACTAACGGATAACCTCATTGACCATCATGCCTAATAATACCGACATTATTAAGGGTTTACCGCCAGACAAAGACACACAACCACAAGGCTGACAACAAGTCAAACGGAATCGGAAGTAACCAGCTACATTACCCACAGCCACATCTACTAACTCTGCCAAGAAGTCACACAACTCCAGCAGCAGCAGTGAAAAAGACATGGATGATGACACCATTTCTTCGATTGATGGAGATGGAAATGAAACAATTCGCTCTAAGAATAAAAAAAAGTTTCCACCAATTACAACGACACACAAATTGGCTAATGTAAATCAATTTGCCAAATCAATCAAATCTGAATGTAAGTCAGAGGTGTACTTCAGTTACTCTGGCCTGCGCACCTGCGTCTTTGTCACATCACACGAAGATTTTTTGAATGTACAAAAAACCTTCAAATCATTGGAAGTTCCATTCTCAACCCATGCTCTCAAAGGAGAGAAAAGGAAGCACATCGTCCTGAAGGGCATACCAACAATAGAGGTGGCCAGGGTCTTCCTCCCCGGAGAAAATCCCCTGGAGAAAATTTCCCGGTAAAAATCTCCTTTTCAAAAATTTCCTAAAGAAAAATTTCCCCGGAAAAAATTCCCTTTTTTTAAACAAGCTATTCTCATGGTAGTGGATTTTTTTTTTGATTGATTTTCTTATTTTCTTTTTGTTGGTATATAAGAGATGAATTTAGACACTTTAAAGTTATTTTCGTCGCAGTGAAAATTGAATTGTTTTGATCAGAGGATTAAGGCCTGTAGCTCATTCAGCTGATGGTATTGTTTGGTCTAATTTAGAAGGCTATTGACGGTCGCAGCGAAACGTTCACTCGTGAAAATTGAATTTATAATATATAATTGATTTCTGGTTACTGTTACGAACATGTTGCTCCTTGTTCTTTCTTTGCTTTTCGGGTCGTTTTTTAGTTTTTTAACTGCTGCATCTTCTGAATTTCTGCGGAGCAACAAAGGCAAGTTGATTCTAGTTACCGATGGGGGGTATATGTACTATTTACATGAAAAAAAGAGTGATAAAGTGATATGGAGGTGTACAAAATATAGGTTTATCGTGATTACGATGCACGTTTAAAGAATATCGTTGAGAGTTATGATTCGAAGGACATTGAGAATTATTTGAAAAATGTTGCTAACGTTCTATCTTGGTGAATTTTAATGCTTTATTAATGATGGTTATGATTTGTGTTTTAAATTGATTATGTTAATCGTGGTGATTAATAAATTGGTCACTTCATATATTGTTTTTTTTTTCGAAAATCCTTTTTTTAAAGACTCGTGGAGACTTTTTTTGTGGAGATTCATGAAGGGCGATTTTCTCCGGCAGATTTTTTCAGGGAGCATATTATGAGGGGGTTTTGTCCGGGAAATTTTTTTCAGGGAGCATACTTGAAAGGGGCTTTTTTCCGGGAGATTTTCTCCGGGGGATTATTGTAGGGGGGCAAAACCCCTAGAACCAACAATAGATCCCAGTGAAATCATCGATGAACTGAAAAAAGTCCACAAAATCAACGCTACAAAATGCATTATCATGAAGCAGAGAAAACCACCATCGCCACACACAACGCCAATGTACTTGATTACTCTTCCGAATTCAAGTCAAATCAACGAAGTGAGGCGCATCAAGTACATCAGCTACTTTAAGGCTACCTGGGAAAAATACCGGAACAATCGACAAGTCACTCAGTGTTACCGCTGCCAAGCATTCGGACATGGCATGTCTCACTGTAACAACAAGCCCAACTGCGTTAAATGCGCTGGAGAGCACGAGACCAAAGACTGCATTAAACCACCAATAACACCCGCAGCATGTGTGAACTGTCGAGGAGACCATTCAGCCAACTTCAGAGAGTGCCCCAAGTACCTGGAGCACCTCGAAATCATTATAAAAGCCCGAGCAAAATCGAGCAAATTACCACATCACGAGAGGCAACACAGAGCACCACTCCATAAGAATGATCGAAATTTTGGCAACCACGTCGTTCTCAACAGCCGCATTCACGGTCATATTGTCCAACCAGAACAACGAGAACAACCACCATCGATAACACCGAGCCTCATTGGATCCAGCATGCCAAGACCTCGGCACACATCGAGAACATCATACACAAACGCAACAAGAGCCAGAATCGACCACCAACAACAGCCACATTACTCGCAACAGGTCCTCAATCCCTCCCCTCCTCCAATACCTTCGCCACCACTCATCGATCACCTAGATCCCCCTGATATCAACAATGCCACTCTTCAAGCCCTAGTCGAGCAGCTTAGCGACATCTGTACGCATTTGATTATACTCAATAGGGAACTATCCAAACACATCGCCCCTAGCAATAATCACTCCCAAATCCAAACCAATCATGGGTATTGATAAATTGTCCAAAAATATTAACATTCTCTACTGGAATGCCAATGGCCTTTCAAACAAAATCCATGAAGTCTCCCAAATCCTTCATAAACACAAAATACATGTGCTGCTAGTTAACGAAACGAAATTCAATGAAAAAACACGTAACTCTTACATCCAAGGTTAAAAATGTTATCGAAAGGACCGCAATCATGCTCATACAGGGAGAGGGATTGCGATTCATGTTCGAGACAATCTATCACATTCAGAACTACCAGTTAATACCCAAAATTTTGAATCACACGCTATCCAAATAAACAATCTGGTAATAGTTTTCGCATACTTAGCTCCTCAAACCAAATTATCAACTAACGAACTAAGCAAACTATTGAAGCTTGGTCCACAAGTATTAATCGCCGGAGACTTTAACTGCAAGCACATTAACTGGCATTGTAAACGAGATAATGCCAATGGGAAGGTTCTTAATAACTTCGTTCAGAGAAATGTCATGAGTCTCGCTTATCCAGACGATTACACGCTCTATCCGTACAATGGCGGCTTACCTTCAGTAGTTGATCTCGCTGTAATTAAAAACATCTCAAACTATGATAAGCTACTATGCTTAAACGAGCTTGACTCCGACCACAAGCCAATCTTGCATAAACTCAATAACACAAACTCCAAAATAGTCAATCGCCAATTCCTCAACTATGCTAAAGCAGACTGGGCAAATTCACGTTCGTTCATCAATACTAATCTAGTCATTAACAATAAAATAAGGAACAAAATCGATATTGAGGCTAACGTAGAACACGTCACTAACATCATAAATGAAGTCATAACTACCAGCATTCCCAAAATCACTGCTTCCAAAACCCTTCCAACTCTTCCTCAGGAAATTATTGACAAAATCAAGCTCCGTGACTTTTATAGGAGAAAATTTCAAAAGACCCGGAACAAAGCTCATGAACATGCCTGAAAAAATTTATCTAACCAAATCAGAAACGAAATTTATTCATTCAATCAACAAAAAATACAGAGAAAACTTTCAGCACTCAATATGAGAGATAATTCCCTGTGGAATGCGGTGAAATTACGTAAAAATAAAAATAATCAAATCCCAACTCTCCACGGAGAAACCGGTCTAGCTCTCACTGATTCGGATAAAGCAAACGTTCTGGCTGATGTCTTTTAAAAAGTGCACAAACTAACAGAGGATTTTAATGACTCTAAAACACAAAAAATGGCTACAGTAAGCCAAACTGAACTAAGAAATCAAGTCCTCTCGCCACAAGATATCCCTCTGATCAATCCTCCCAAGTTATACAGAGCTATCCGCCACTTGAAGCCCAAAAAAGCTCCCGGAGAAGATGGCATACAAAATATCATTATTAAAAATCTCCCCAAAAAAATGCTAATACAAATACTCTACATTTTTAATGCTTGTCTCATACATGGCTTCTTCCCCTCACAGTGGAAAACCGCAAAAATTTTAGCTTTCCACAAGCCAGGTAAAGATAAGCATTTTCCACAAAATTACAAACCCATCAGCCTCCTCCCAACCCTGGGCAAACTCCTGGAGGTAATTATCAACAAACGTCTAGTGAATTTCCTAGCTTCCATCAAACTACTAATCAAAGAACAAATCGGTTTCCGCAGTAACCACAGCATAGTACAACAACTCGCTCGCCTGACTGATTTCGTAAGCACCAATTTCAATGTCAATAAAAGCACCAGCCTTCTTTCACTTGACATTGAAAAAGCTTTTGACACAGTTTGGCACGCTGCACTCATACAAAAAATGCGAGGCCGTAAAATCACTCCTTACCTGACAAAATTTGTTGATGGCTACCTCAGGAACCGCAATTTCCACGTCTCTGTCGGTAATGATAAGAGCACAATCCGTCCAGTCGCAGTGGGAGTTCCGCAAGGTTCAATCACGGGCCCCACATTGTTCTTGATCTTCATTAACGATGTACCAAAGCACCCAAAAACGAACATCGCACTGTTTGCAGACGACACAACAATTTATAATACATCCTGGCAAAAAGACACAGTTCTTAAATATATCCAGGAACATATAAATCTGCTGGAAACATATTTCACAAAATGGAAGATCAAGATCAATGTGGCAAAGACCAACCTTATCATATTTTCCCACAAAATAAAAAAACCGTCTGTAATGATCAAAATGTTCAATCAAACACTCAACTTCAACGACAAAGTTAAGTATCTAGGACTCACCTTTGACACGAAACTGTCTTTCTCGAAACATATCAAAGAGATCCTGCGCAAAGCAAACGCAGGCATCAGCATTCTCTATCCCCTCATCTGTCGGAACAGCTACGTTAGCCTCAAAAACAAAAAAAACAATCTATTCTATGTGTATCAGGCCCATAATAACATATGCCTCTCCAATATGGAGCAATACCTGTAAGTCAAACCTGAAAAAACTACAAATCATAAAAAACTTAATGTACCTTATTTAATTAAAAAAATAAAGGAATACTCTATTGATTTCTATATGAATAAAATGAATGATCTAGAAATTATAAAAAATATATGTAAAAGGGGAAAAAATCCCCACGATAAATATAAACTCCCTCAACAAATTTTGTTAGACAACTAAATCAAGGAGCTGGATCTCCGAATTTTTATAATTTGTTAATTAGTTTTAGGCATGTAATAATAAGGCACCATACAGAATTACTAATTAGGTTTTCACCTATACGAATTTTTCCTAAAAACCACTCATTATCTATCGAACAAAAAAAACACAGATTTAATTAAGACCATAACCAGTATCATTTTCAAATTTGAGTTAAGCAGCTAAGGCAGGAATCAAATAATATCACTCACTATTCTTTTATATTTTTTTATTTCTGTAATTGTAAAATGAATTGCGATCAATAAAAATCTTAAAAACTGTAAAAACCATGTATTCACTACAAATTCCTGGATCAGATCCGGTGAGACTCAGACGATTAAGATTCTGAATTTGATATAAGACAGGAGACAGATGCGACTCGGACTAATGATTGATGAGATTCGATTCCGACTCTGAGAACTGTGCACACATATTGGATACAATTTACCACTATACTATATCTATATACTAGACACTGACAAGTATCGTGTAGACCGTGAATCAACTGTTGGCCAGCATGCCCAACAACAGAGATGTAAACTCGGGACTACCGCCTGATAAACACATACATCCAAAACCTCCTGACTGGCAAAAAGTCAAAGAGAAACGAAAGCGACAATCAACATCACCTACAAACATAACCTCTAAGTCTGCCAAGTTATCCAGCCATGGCTCCAGCACGAGCAGGAAAGATGGAAACGAGGATGAATCCATTACGTCAAAGGATGGAAGTGGAAATGAAACAATCCTACCTAACAACAAGAGACAATTTCCACCAATCACAACCACACACATATTAAGTGATGTAAATCAATTTGCTAGGGCAATCAAATCCAAATGCACGAGTGACGTATACTTCAGCTACTCTGGCCTACGCACTAGCGTCTTTGTCACATCACATCAAGATTTTCTGAAAGTATAGAACCCCTCCAAATCCCTGGAAGCTCCATTCTCAACCCATGCTCTTAAAGAGGAGAAAAGGAAGCACATCATCCTAAAGGGCATCCCAGTCATTGATCCCACCGAAATCGTCAAGGAATTGAAAGAAGTTCCCAACATCACAGTCACAAGATGCATCACATGAAGCAGAAGAAAAAACCATCACCACACATCACGCCAATGTATTTGAGCACGCTTCCGAACTCAAATCAAATCGATGGAGTGAGACGCATCAAGTACATTAGCTACTCCAAGACAACATGGAAAAAATAGCGAAACACACGTCAAGTCACACAGTGCTATCGATGCCAAGCATTCGGCCATGGCATGTCTCACTGCAACAACAATCCCAAATGCGTCAAATGCGCTGGAAATCATAAGACCAAAGACTGCATTAAACACCAACAACTTCAGCAACATGTGTGAACTGTCAAGGAGCCCATCCAGCTAGCTACAGAAAGTGCCCAAAGTACCTGGAGCACCTAGAGCACATTAAAAAAGTCCGAGCTAAATCAAATGAACTTCCACATAATGAGAAACAACGTAGAGAGCCACTCTATTACAACACCCGAGTCAACGGCAATCGCAACGGTACCAACAACCACATCCGTGACCCTGCGATCCAGCCACATCATGAGCCAATGTTAGTAACACCCAGCCTCAACGGATTCAGCACGCCAAGACAACAACACCCATCGAGATCATCATACGCAAACGTTACGAAAGCCAGAATCGATGAACAACATCAACCACATCACCTTCTTCTTCTTCTTTTTTGTGTTGCGCCTGCGCGCAACTGGCCTTCAGTCATTAGACTATACAGCCAATGGGATAACCACATCACCTACAACAGATATTCAATTTCTCCCCTCCTCCAACCTCATTCTTCTTACCCATCGATCATCAAGATTCCTCTCATACCGACACTCGTGCTACTCTCCAAGTCCTAGTAAAGCAGTTCAGCGACATCTGTACAAATTTGATCTTACTCAGCAGAGAATTATCAAAGCACATTATCCCTAATAACAATGACCCCCAACTCAAACCAATCATGGGAATTGAAAAAAGAACCAAAAATATCAACATTCTCTATTGGAATGCCAATGGCCTCTCGAACAAAATTCATGGAGTATCTCAAATTCTCTATAAACATAAAGTACGTGTATTATTAGTTAACCAAACAAAATTTAACAAGAAAACGCGTAACTCTTACATTCAAGGCTACAAATGCTATCGAAATGATCGCGATCATGCTCATACCGGAGGAGAAATGACGATTTATGTACAAATAAATCTATCACATTCAGAAATATCAGTTACCACTCAAAACTTTGAATCTCACGCAATCCAAATACGAAATCTGGTAATAGTGTCTGCTTACTGAGGCCCTCGAATTAAACTATCAACTGATGACCGAACCAAATTGTTAAAACTCTGCTCACAAGTAATAATCGCGGGTGATTTTAATTACAAAAACTTTAATTGGCACTGTAAACGGAACAACGCCAATGGGGAGGCTCTTAATGGTTTTATTCAAACGAGCAGGAGCCCCACTACTTGTGCGTAATTTGAACATCGTAAATTTGATATTCTGAGAATGCAATTGGCAGAAAGCTTCCAAATGCACTTTTCAATTTGAAATCCATCATCACTGATCTGTGCGTGGAGTGCGAAAACTAAAATAGGCCTCAGAGGGTTAAGTTTGCCCCAAATATAATCAATTGAATAGTTTTGAAGATGTAGCTTGTTTTTTCTGATGTTTCTATGCTAATATCTAAGAAACTACTGGACCGATTCCGCTCAGTTTCAATACCAACCTTTGTGCTCATCAGAGGTATAACCTCACGAAATTTGAGGTCTCTAGCTCAATTATTTATTAAGTTATCGTCAAATCAAGATTCTTACGAAAAATTTCTCAAAAGTTTTATACTGGACAAACTAAAAATCTGAGCTCCCAACACTCCCGGGGTCAAAGATGCAGCTCTTGAACGCGCATCTCCTCGCGAAGAGTGGACGCTGTGATTTCATTTTTCATCGAGAAGAGTCGAAAAAACGATATTTCGACATTTTCATTTTTCTCAAAAACTATTCGGCCGATTTAGCTGAAATTTTTGTGAGAGCTTGGGACACGCACGGCGAACTCATGAGTTTTACCATGGTAAAATTTTCAGATCGCTAGTTAGCCCTATTTCAGAGTAAAGTGGAAAATGCGTCATCAGATACACACACAAACACACAGACATTTTTCAAAAACGGCGGATCTTGACGTTTCGGGTCATTTGCAGTCATATTATGATGAAATTTTAGACTCGAAAAAAATTACGATTACAAAGCTTCCATTCAGAAGCAAAAGGCCTTTTTCTCGATTTCTTCTTGGCGAGAGGATGAAATAATTCATAACGGTTTTTCTATATGAAAAGTATGTATGGGCGATTCCACCAATTCTCGAATAGAAATTCGGCTCCAAATTTTTTTTGGGGGGGGGGGCGAATTTTTGATCCTCATCGACTACAACCATTGAAATGAAGAAAATCCTAAATTCTAAACCATTTTGCCCCAGTATCGAAGCAAAAATCAATTAATTTTGATTTTTGCATCAAAATTGTCCCTCTGGAATGACGTGAGTAGCTAAACGAAACAAAAAATACAAAATATAGATTTTCATCGCAAACTTTCTGAATTTTCTGAAAAAAATATCCTTCTTCGTCTTTGTTCTTTTTTCGAGGTGAAAATGCTTTTGGACAACTTCAAATGCTTGTTTCGAATCGTTCCCCAAATTTTTTCTCATTTTTTTTATTTTTTTCGGAAAATTTGGAAAATTTGCTAGGAGCTATATGATTTTTGGCCCCTGCTCTTGAAAACCCCGGATATGGTGCAACATCCATCTTTTCAACTCGCATTTATTGTTGGTATTTAATAAGTATCAAATTTCAATTTTTTAATTAGTCGCCTGGGTTTCCAAGAGCAGGGGCCAAAAATTATATCGTTCCTAGCAAATTTCCCAAATTTTCAGAAAGAAAATAAAAAAATTGAGAAAAGATTTGGGGAACGATTCGAAACAAGCATTTGAAGTTCTCAAATAGAATTTTCACCTCGAAAACAAGGACAAAGACGAAAAAGGATATTTTTCCAGAAAATTCAGAAAATTTGCCATGAAAATCTATTCTTTGTATTTTTTTTTCATTTAGCTAGTCACTTCATTTCAGAGGGAAAATTTTGATGCAAAAATCAAAATTCATTGATTTTTGCTTCGATACTGGGGCAAAATGGTTCAGAATTTAGGATTTTCTTCATTTCAATGGTTGTAATCGATGAGGACCAAAAAGTCGCCCCCCAAAATTTGGAGCCGAAATTCTATTCGAGAATTGGTGGAATCGCCCAGATACATATGTATATGTGTAACGTAAACGATGGAATTTTTTCGAAGAAAAATATTTAAAATTACGCCAGTGGGAAGCAATGGCCGGGGCTTCCAAAAAAAACAGGTGTTGCGGTGATCACTCTCGCACTGCTGTGGATCATCCGAAACCATTGAAAAAAGGGGGGTTGGGGAATCTTTAGTGAATGATATGATGCTCCGGATGGACGAAGAGTTTTGAAAAAATTCAATTTTTCCCAAAATGGTGGATGTTGAAAGTCAAAAACAAATTTTTGACCAAAATTTCGCTCTTTTTGCTTCCGAATGGAAGCATTGTAATCGTGATTTTTTTCGAATTTGAGATTTCATCGGATTATGACTCCAAATGTTCTAAAATGTCGGAAAAAAATATTTTTTTCACATGTCTGTGTGTATGTATGTGTGTGTGTGTGTGTGTATGTGTGTGATGACACGTTTCATCACTTTATGCGGAAACGGCTGCATGTATCGATATGAAATTTTGAGAGAATATTCACTACGCGAGCGCAATGCTCTCTGCGAAATTTCAGCTAAATCGGTTCAATGGTTCTCGAGAAAAAGCGAATTGTCAAAAAATCGTTTTTTCGAATTTTCTCAGCGAAAAATTAATTTACAGCGTCTATCCTCCTCGAGGAGATGCGCGCTGATGAGGCGCACATTAAACCCCGGGGGTGACCAGGGCTCCGATCTTTAGTTTTTTTTTAATATTTTTTTTACTATGATTTTTGAAAAATCGCGGTTATTGCGATAACTTAAAAAATATTTGAGCTAGAGACTTCAAATTTGGTGTGTTTATACATCCTATGAGTGCCAACTTTGCTATTGAATTTCAGCTAAATCGGTTCAATAGTTCTCGAGAAAAAGTGAATCATCAAAAAATCGTTTTTTCGAGTTTTCTCAGCGAAAAATCAACTTACAGCGTCTATCCTCCGCGAGGAGATGCGCACGGATAGGACGCACATTAAACCCCAAGGGTAACCAGTGCTCCCATTTTTACTTTTTTTATTATATTTTTTTACTGTGATTTTTGAAAAATCACGGTTATCGTGATAACTCAAAAAATATTTGAGTTAGAGACTTCAAATTTCGTGTGTTTGTACATCTTATGAGTGCGAATCTCGGTATCAAATTTCAGCGCAATCGACCGAACGGTTCCTGAGATATTGTTGAAAAACTATTCCATGCAATGAGCGTATATGCACGGAAGCATTCAGTGTAGTGTTGACTTTTATTACATTTAGTGACCAGAAGTATTATTGGAGGGTCGCAAGTTAGACTCATGGCGTGGATTTTGGAATTTTAACTGTAAAATTTATATCAATTTATTTAACTGACAGTATAATAGACGGTGATGTGATTAGTTTGAGAAATAAGTTCTGGGAGCCCACGCTATGTCACTTAGAAGAGTATCCGACGCATTACTGGAGGGTTCTGAGTTCGACTCGCTAGGGGTTCGAGGTTTTTCAAAATCAAAATTATTGCTTAATTTTCATTTTCAAATTAATGAAAAATAAATAGTTGAAAATCCATTCGGAAGCTTTATGCCAATTGCATTGGCATAATATTAAATGTTTTTCGTAATGAATTCTTCAATAGTAAAGACATCATAGAGTGAATAACGAGGGGTGAAATTTATGGAAAATGCCCATAGGGTGAAGCGCCTGCTTGTTTTTCACTATAAAAAAATTATTGTCCAAAAAAAATCCTTCGTCCATCCGGAGGACAACTATGTATAGAATAAGTGAGATACATTTGAAGTCGATCGCTAAAGCTGTTCCCAAGTTATAGTGATCACCGACTCCGAAGACATGGTTTCGAGAAAAACGCCTTCACAGTTTTGGGTACATGTGTGTGTGTGTGTTTGGGTGTGAATATATGGATATCTATATATATAAAAATATTTAATAATATAATAAAATAATTTGCCGAAGGAAGGTCGGTGTGGTATATCTGTGATTTCATCACATAAATATATATATATATATATTATATAATAAAGAAAAAATATTTTTTTAAATGAAGGATTGGCGGTGAAATTTACATGATATTCATCATGTAAATATATATTTAATGTATCAAGTATAAGAAAATATATATATATTTTTTTTGAATATAATATAATATTTTTAGTTCCAGCATTTTTTATAATATAATATCATTTTTTATAATATTTTCTTATACTTAATACATTAAATATATATTTACATGATGAATATCATGTAAGTTTCACCGCCAAACCTTCATTTAAAAAAATATTTTTTCTTTATGATATATAATATATAGGGGAGAGTGGGGCCTAATGGACCCTCATGGTAACATGATTATGGAGTTTTTTTTAGGAATGAAGGACTTGACGAAAAAATCTGAAAAAATTTGAGAAAATCCTCCAATATGTCTATATTGTTTGTAAATTTTTTCAGATTTTCTAAAGCAGCCGCTGCTTTTAAAAAAAATCTCAAGTCATCTCATCTTCTAGGTCCATTTTGCCCCACTCTCCCCTATATGTTTATGTGATGAAATCACAAATATACCACACCGACCTTCCTTATGTATATATGTAAATACTCGCAACTGGTCGGAAAATACTCGAAGATATTATACTTTTAGCAAATTGAAAAAAAATCGATTTTTGAAAACTCTAACCAGGTCTCCGCCCTTAAGCCAAATGGCAGGTATCAGATATAATATGTAAGTACACACATACACTGTAACAAAAATGACATGTATACAAAAAGAATACAATAAGAACCTTCAAAGGTTTAAATTTATGAACTCTAAAACGACAGTGGGCTTGGGGACTAGTTTTCTATAATGCGCGCTTCAGCGGTGCCATCGGAACTACCAATTCCACTCATACGCATATAATAGTAACCGTTTTCTAGTTTGTCAGTTTCAATACGTAGTTGAATTAGTTTTAATTAATTTTCATTGTTAATTTATTATTCATAATTTTATGATATATTATGACATTTTGTATTGTATTATGACATTGATATTTCCGCCAAGATAATTGTCAAAATTCAGCCGAATATGACGGATTATGACATGTATAATTTTGCCATAATATAACGTATCATGACCTATTTTGACATATTCAGTATGACATTATCTGTAACAATTTCCCATTACATGTTATCTTATGCCAACATTCATCATATTTTCACATTGTCCAACAAAACTCAGAGGACTGGACATTGTATGAATATATCATTATATGACGTATTATGATACTTAGAAAATGACATAATCTGTCAGGAGTTGACATTATATATTCTAATTCTATCACTTTTCATCAAGATTCTACATTTTCCAACTTGCCTCCAAGGATTACTGTTTGTC
This sequence comes from Aleiodes leptofemur, assembly GCA_963942555.1. Taxonomy (NCBI): domain Eukaryota; kingdom Metazoa; phylum Arthropoda; class Insecta; order Hymenoptera; family Braconidae; genus Aleiodes; species Aleiodes leptofemur. The sequence goes on along the minus strand of OZ012615.1, from coordinate 8,400,283 downwards.
CGAATATGATATTACATGACATATTACGATAGAAAATATTTGAAGAGATTTTAAATATGCTATCATCATTCTTGATATTTTGTCATTCATCGTCCAATTCTGACAGTTTATAAAACGCCAGAAACTGTTAAAAAATGACAGAGGAATAGAGGTCATAATATGACAAAGATTTTCATTTTCCGATATATTTGGACATTATATGACACGGCAAAAAATGTCATAAAGCGACAATAAAAGTTTATAATTTTATGTGAATAAATGACATTTCCGGATATGATGATGACACAAAGGTTCAAATAATGACAATATATGTCATTTAATCAATTTGTCATTGTACGATACTCTTTGTCAAAATTCATCATAAAAATTCTGACGAAACTTGAAGAATTATGTCGAATTGCACAATATTATTACATTATCTGTTAAATTTCTCATTTTATGACATTTTTCGTAATTGTTTGACATTATTTGTCAAAATCTGACGAGTCGATTTCCTCGAGGGACAGATTACATAATAGGAGATCATATAACCAACAAAACGAAGGATTTTTCGTCTTTTTGCTTCCGAATGAAAGCTTTGTTTTTGCAATTTCTTTTCGGAATGCCAATTTTTCATTGGAAACGACTCAAAATGATTCAAAACGTCGAGAAATCATAATAAAAAAAAAAGTAGACATGTATGTGTGTACGTTTGTTTGTACGGTCTTACGACTCTCCAAGTGTATGTTCCATAAACATTTCAGCAAGATCGGCTGTATGATTTTGGAGACATAACAATTTTGTAAAAATTGTTTTTTCAAAATTTCTTAATTTGCGTGGGACGAATTTCCTTCGAAATTCTACACAAGATTCGCAACCATAATATCTAACTTTTGGCAAATTTTTATGAATTTAATCCCATTATTCCATTAGTTCTTAATTTTTTCGTGCTTTTTATCAAAAATTCGATTTATCGATGATAACTCAATGCATAATTGACTTAGAGACTTCAAATTTTTTCTGTATATGTAGTTTCTGATAAAGATACTCCGGATTGGACCTGAGGCATATCGGCTGAACGGTTCTCGAGATATTTTGAATTGGAGTTTTTCCGAAAATAAGCTGCATCGTCCAAATTATTCATCCGATTTCATCGAGACAAAGCTCAGAAGATTCGTCTTCATGAGCCGAATAAGCCGTCAATATTTTAATTTTTAGATGAAGTCCTCCGCTTATTACATTAAAAAATGTATTTTTTTCTCAATATTTTCGAAAAACATCAAATAAATGCAATTTTTCTCGACTTTTTTGATTGAAGCCCCATATTTTCTATTCGGTTTTCTGAAAGAACACATTTTTCTCTACAAGATAAGCCCCTACTCAACTTCGTAGGACAATCAGAAACGGTACTCAAAGGGGAACATTAAAAGTAAAAAAGTGATTTATTATGTACAATCTAGTATAGTTTGAAAATAATTGAATTTAATAAATCCCAATCATTTCATCCTATATCTTGATTCATTATAACATGAAAAGAAAAAAGGATGATGGAAAAAATTCAGGGAGAACCATTCGAAAGCATTCTGCTAATTCTTTACCAGAAATTGAAAGAAAGAAATAGCGATTGAAAGAATAACGAGAAGAGATAGCGGCTAACGCTGCAACGGACGCCTGCTTGTTTCTTAGTATATTCGCTTGAGTTTGACTGCTTCCACGAGCACAACTCAAACCAAACCACCGGAGAAATTAGGCCGAGGATGTGGAGAATTCTCGGGAGAATTAAAAAATACTTTTGAGTAGCCTTTCGACATAATTATTAATGATTGAAAATTGAATTTCGTCAGTGGAGTACTGAAATGAATATAGAATAATTTCACTTTTCCTCAATGATCACGTTGAAGCATCATTTTATTAAGTACACAATTATTTTTAAGATGTGTTAATCTAAGATTTATAGTTGAAATAGAATATTTCTAGTATTTTTTCAATTACCAAACTTGTATACTTTGATGAAAAATTTCAGTACTCTCCTGCACAATCTGGAAAAGAGAATGATCATTCATTCGAAGCAGGAAATTAATTTTGAGGAGTACTTTCTTGCTTTTCAAGAATACTCACATTGGCGACTAGTCTTCCAGCCGACAACTTCATTATTCTTTATATTTTCAACCTCGAGCCAATCTTGAAGAGGTTTGAAATACTCAAGAAGAGCACTCGCATCCATGTTTCTCTGTCCAGTTATTTTCTCCATTGCGTCCTGCCACGGTCTTGATGATCCAAGCTCCAGCATTGATCTTGAAACATTGTTTTCATTAATGCAAAAAATTCCCGAAGACAAAGATGAATTTAACCAAAAAAAAAATTTAGCCGTATACCTCAACAAATTTCCAGCTTTGGCGCTCTTGTAAATATTGCACTTGCTCAATAATTTTCCAGTCGGATTAGCTGGATCATATTGTCCCGCTTCTGTGCAAAGTGCTTTGTGGAACTGGAATTGAATAACGTAGCTAACGAAGTATCTGATGTACTCTACATCTGCAACAATGTGATATATTGCACCAGGATCAAAATCATTTTCAGCTCGTTCCACTGGTGGAGTAATTCCTTGCAATTCTTCGACAATATTCCACCATTGACAATTATAAGTATCAGGACGAAGGTACGATTGGAAAACAGCCCATCTCCACTCGTCCACAGTATAGGCGAAAGGTAGAAAAACTATTTTTTCGAGTCCCTTCATGTAAAGATGATTGAGCTCAGACTCATGATCAGTCTCAGCATCCTCAAGAAGTCCAATCTCTTTAAGATGCTCAGGAGTTGTTGCACTGAGAGCAATGGTATCGCCAACAGCCTCATGGAATCCAGGATTAGCCCCTTCTCTATAAACAGCTGATTGATTTTTGTACTGTAAAAAATACTGTATATGTCCCATTTCATGATGAGCTATAAGTAGATACTCCATATTGATTCTCGTACACGCTTTAATCCTAAAATCTTTTCCATCACAGAAATCCCAAGCACTAGGATGACAATTGAACTCGACATCATCGGGTTTGTCGAGGATTGAATTTTTCCAGAAGGTATCAGGCATTGCGCTTAAATTGATTGAAGTAAAAAAATCCTCAGCGACTTTGAAGATCATTGTTGCATTGAAATTCTTTTCAACCATTGCATCAGTGACATCAGGTAATTTTTTACCAGGGTATGGAGTTGTAAAATTAGCAACATTTGCCCATGTTTGTGCCCACATATCACCAAGTAAATGTGCTGGTATTGGTCCATCCCTTGGTACAATATTCTCACCGTACTTCATTCTCAGTCCATGTCTGACATACGCGTGTATGTGAAGATAAAGTGGTCTCAATTGTTGCCAAAGTCTTTCAATTTCCTCGGTGAAATGATCTGTTTCGTACTCTCTCTTCCATAATGCACCCATGTTAGTGTAACCATTCAATCTTGCTACTTCATTGCTGAGTTCAACGTACCTGAAAAAATCATTCTTAACTTTTTTACCACTTGCATTTCTCCATTCTTTCCAGACATGTTTCAATTCATCTGGATCACGACTCTTCATCATAATTTCCATCAACTCTGGCACCAGTGCTAGATCACACTTTGATGAATTTCTGAAATCACAAATTTTCGCTGTTGTAAAATTACTTATCATCCGGTCAATTACTTCCTGGTACTCAGTGTATTTTTCTGGGGACAAAGCTGATGCTCCTGGGATTGATAATTTCTGGAATTGTCTTTTGATATCGTAATCATCAATTTCACGCCATGAAAATGCATTTATCTCAGCTTGTATCTGACCTTCCCAGTCCGCAAAATCACCTGATACCTCCGCTTGATTTTCAAGATTTTCTTCTGTGAGATTCGATTGATGAGGCCAGGCGTCAATGATCATTTTATTTTTCCACTCAGGGTATTCTTTGTTAATTCTATCGAGCATAACTTTGGCACGTGCTATGAGTTCGGGATCAGTCGCAGCGTTTTGGGGGCCACCGTGAATTCCCAAGATCAGGGCTGATATCACAATTGATGCACTGAAATTGTAAGATTATTATACTTGAAGTTTTATGAATGAGGAACTCGAAAATACTCTTGTTCCTTCAATGTCTATTCATTTAAACTTCACGGCTATGGAGTTATTAGACAGATCGATTCTATTTCATCACCAGTATCAGGGGCATATCTCGAAAACTAAGCGAGAAAGAGTGATTTTGTTCTCATCCTTTTTCAAAGCTCTTAAGATTCTCTACAAAGGAGGATTAACACCCAGCACCAGATTCTAGTTACTGGTAAGTGAAACCTATATTGCTCTATCTCAAAAGGATTGAGAATTTTTTCGAAAATTGCTTATTTTTATTGTACGAATATTGACTACCATCAGATTGCTTTGTAATACCCATATTACAAAAAAGAATTCTAAAAACCTTCCAAATATCGCCACCATATTTTTCGGGGCGTCTAGGAGTTCCACAGAGTATACTACTGAATTTCCGAATCAATATCTCCAATAGAATCAGAGTTATGATAAGTATATTACTTAACAAGTGCAGTAGAGTACTTTTTGACCGAGTGTGAGGTTGCGGAATGAGCCGAAGGTGAGTTTTGTAATCATACGAATCTGAAAATCTTTACCGCACGCGTGAGGTGCTCTCAAAGTGGTGGTTTAAGGGGGAGATTTGGACAGTTGAAATTAGAACTTGAGTAAATGTTATTTTCTTGGTTTTGGATATACTTCTCAATTCTTCAATGTGGAAATTTACTTGCAGTTTATGTATGTACGATTACATACAGCGTTGGACTATTCTACAGCTTTTTTGTCACAAATTAAGATTTTGATAGCATCATTTCTACTGTCGGAGCATAAATTTCTTTCTGTAAATACAAACTCCCTTGTTATTTTCGAATTTGCCTTCTCTGTTGCGGTGAGTATGTGACTTCTTCAACAATCTTGTCATTATCACAAGTTTTAGAGAGTTTTTCCGTTTGAGAACTACAAATTCAACATTGATGCTATCTTTAGTGAAATATGCTCCCCGCAATATTTTTCATTCGTTTGCAATGTGACGCTAGAGGAAATATTATACTTGCCTAATGTATTTAGGACGTTGCTAAAGTTTTACAAAATTTGTTAGAAGTAACCGATTTTAATGAATTTGGCAAATATTAGCCAAACTTGTTCAACAATAGCAAATTACCTCCAGATGTAGTAAAGTTTGGCGAAAATTGGCTTCTCAGGAGGAGTGTCTAACCAGTTTCCAGATTTGACAAAATTAAACAAATTATGAATACATCTGGCAAAATACCACACACAGCAGCACATTATAAAAAAATGAGACAGTTTGGCAGGAAAAGAAGTTTTTATGAAAACTTCTTTCCCTCACAGAGTCTCAGAATATGTCTCTATTTAGTAAAATCAGGCAGAATCAGGTGAATTTCAAATAAGTAAGGCAAAATACAACAAATATCACGGTTTTTACGGATGCACATCTTTTTCATTGAATCAAGTGGTCTCAGGAGATCTGCGCTTCAGGTCTGCACTTTAGGCTAAGCTCAAACAAGCGAGCTTTTCCAAAAAAATTTAAAATTTTTTCATATACAGTAGAACCTCGATCATCCGAACCTCGATCATCCGAACCCTCAATTATCCGAACGATGACTTGGTTCATCCAAACGCTCGATTATCCGAACGTTGGTGCGAAAGAGACATTGTGCTCGCTGCCACCACCGTGCACGGAGAGAATTTTTCGAACTGTGCAACTAAAAATTTTGCAATAAGACCTTGACTATAAAATACATGAACAGCGACCAAATTTTTAACAAGTACAGATATAAAAGAGTATATGTAACTATAATTTAGCTGTTTTAGTTATAATTCTAGGTGCAACTATTGATTTGAGATAGTTGGTTTTCACTTTTGAGGAATAGTCTGTACAAAGGTGTTTATGATCTCGTCCCAATAAACCTACGTTTCAATTATCCGAACTTTTGATTATCCAAACTAGTCTCAGTCCCAATTGGTTCGGATAATCGAGGTTCTACTGTAAAAGTGTGACTTCTTTCGAAAAGAAGCACATGACCGTCTAACGGAACTCATTTGTAAAATGCACGTGGCATTGTTTCAAAGCTTTGAAATTGGAGCTTTCCATGGGAACGCCGAAAAATCCAAAGATTCATGATACAGTGTAATTTTTTAAATAAAGTACTTTGCGTGGAAATCTCTATTTCACGTCCTGAAGCTTTGATTCTACCCCACGTAATTCAGGGCTAAAATGGTGCTCAACGAGTCGGAACATACGACAGCTCTGGGTATATTGGATTGGTTGATTAGCTGAAGAGCCTGAATAACAGCCATCGCCTCAACTTCAAAAATACATGCCTGAGAGGTCATCTTGAAATGTTTCGTTAAGGACATTCTTTTATTCACGATTGCTCAACCAGCATATTCCTCATTGGTTATTCTGGAACCATCTGTGAAGAATATTTGCCAATTCGGTTTCGTAGAATTGATTTTCATTTGGAAAGAGCGAGATGGTAAATCACAATATTAAATGCATGCAAACACCAGTTAAAACACTAAGAAAATATGAAAAAGTTAACAAACCATAGTCATATATTTCTCAAAATGGGCATCAAAACTTGAAGACAACGCTACGATTCTGAGTATCAAGTATTATAAAAGGTTTACGGGTTATATGACGAAATGCACCGGAAACAAAGGAAGTGTCTCAATTGAAGTAATTACCCGGACGGAGAGTTTTCTATTTCGTTGTATTTTTTTTATTGTATTTCAAGTTTTCAAAGTATCTTCAACCGAAAATTAGTATTACCATTCACTTACTGTCTTCTCCTAGTATAGCGGCAATCGAATCTCAAACATTAGACTTATATTTAGTATTATAATGAAATTGGTTTTTCACTGAATATAAAGCGGGGTGCTGCTGAACTTGTTCAATGATCCTTTGTTCCGTTTCCGTTGACAATTTTGCTTTCAACGAATTCATTCGGCGTGGCATTTCTTGGAAACTTCGTTTTCAAGAAATATCTCTGTTTGACTTTTAGCTATTGCTTTTTTTTTTAATGGTCTTGTGCGCGATTTATGTCAATAGCTGTCGATACCGGTGAAGATAACACTGAAGAAGAAACAAAACAAATGCCAGCTGATTTCAGTTGGATCTCTTCACTGCGCCCTCTGGATGTGCATATGAAGTAATCACGTTTTCTATTCGTATGCGACCAATAGCAGTGCTCGGCATGGCGTCATAATCGTGATCGATATAACGGGTATAACCGAAAAAAGAAAGAAAACTAGAATAAATTCAAATTGCTTGGCGTGTATTTTACGGAGTTTTTGAAATTATTTTTTTTATACTGGCGACATGTCGCGAAGGCAATTTGATGTACCTACGTATGGACAGTATCATTCTCTTTTCCCTGGAATTCAAGGAACTCGAGAAACCCGCCGAAACCGACGAGTTTGCCGAAACCTGCCGAAACCGACAAATTCGACGAGTTCGTCGAAACCTGCCGAAACCCGCCGAAACCGACAAATTCTATAAACTCGTCGAAACCTGCCGAAACCCGCCGAAACCGACAAATCTGTTGCAATCGAACAAACCCGAGGAACACGTCGGAATTCAACGAGCTCGAGAAACTTGCCGAAAAAGAGAGAATCTACATTATCGACGGATAACCCTGAGTGGCCAGAACTCTAGGCTATGTCTTCAATGTACATTCTAGTATCTTCCGGGAAGAAGTATAGTTTCCCCACCACCATCTACTGTTAAACCGCTCAGATTGAAAAAGTATCTGGTGATTTTTAAATTCGTTTGTTTTAACTCGCAAAAGTGAAAAAACGCTTGGAAGATGGCGTCAGAGTAATTCCTGTCAAACAAGTGCTTGCTTTTACTTTTGAGTTTCTTTTCTTTATTGACACTATTTTCACAAAAAATTTACTTTCAAATTTCATTTATCCTTTTTTCATTATTGCTTGATAATTATTTTTACTACATTGCAACTCAGTTCTCATTTTTCACCTTTTACCTGCAACTAACCTATAACTGGAAATGGCGGGAAATCCGCTTGTTTCCACCTCTACACTTCAATCTAATTTTTCTGATGACCAAAGAGACATGGTAGATGGAGATGCTCATCATCAAGATTCTTCTAATCTTTCCAAAAAGGAGTTGCCTAAAGAAAGACTCTACGAGGATATGAATAATGGAGAACTTGATGAGAATGCAAATGTCAGCAGTGACTCGCAAAGGGATACTCCCCAATATCCCCCTGATTTCTTTCAGAGACAAGGGTCAAACAAGTATGACAAGAGTTGTATAGCTCCTTTTATCGTTTACATTACGTTTAAAGAAAGCGATAAAGAAAATGTCCACAACGGGAGAAAAAAGCCAAAGAGGATGGAGAACACTGGTAATCTCCACCCTATGGCAGTTGGCATGCGTTTGAGGTCTCAAGATACAGCTATTAGACGGATAAAAAGAGTCGGAGCAAATCTTATCCAAGTGTCTCACACGAATGCCACTGAAGCGAACATTCTTGTAGACAACCAGTCGAAGTTACTGGATCCAAACTGGTATGCATACATTCCAGATTTCAAGGTCTCAAGAGTGGCCATTGGGAAAGGAATAAAAGGAAGTCTATCAGAGGAAAAGATTCTAGATGGAATTGATTGGGAATCAAAGGTTTATAACATCACCAAGTTAGAGAGATTTTATAGAGTGAAAGTTGTTGATGGGGAAAAAATAAGATACCCTACTAGCACCGTTAAATTTACATTTAAGGGTCAAGATTTACCCAGTGAAATTCTGATATACAAAAATACTATCAAAATCGAACCGTATGTCAATAAAATGAAAACTGGCATCAAATGCCAAAGAATCGGACACCAGGCATGGAACTGCCGTGGTAAAGCCCGTTGCAATAAGTGCGGCGCGGATCACGAATTCAATCACTGCACAAACAACTATACGAGATGTGCCTTATGTCAACAAGATCACTAAGCCTTTAATGAAAATTGTAAGGTAGTTCAACAAGCTAAGATGGTAAATATGGTATCGGCCTTCCTGAACGTTGGACTTCGTGAAGCAGATAGAATCACCAGAGCAAATGAGCTGGAGACCTTGGAAGAGACAAAAGCATGGCTCTTCAAGAAGAAAAAAAACGAAGAGGGCTGGGTGGTACCTTCTGCTCGCACTCTTGAAGATTAGTTAATTAATGGTCAAAAACGAGAAATGAATTTCTCAAAACAACCAGCTCCCAAACAAGAGTACAATGACACAAACGATCAACAGCCGATAAGATCAAAGTCCTCACCAATTCAAGCTAGAAGGACTCGTAGAAAGGTTTCGAAATTCTCGGAGAAGATAATTCACAACCAAACTTCTGAAAGCTCAGAAGGAATCAGTCAAGTTACACCAAACCAGTCGGTGAATGAAGAGGTGCCACTGAAACAAGATACAAAAGTTTCTCCTGAGAAGATTTCTTCAATGGAAACTAATACTCCAAAGGTAAATTCAGAGCCTTCGAAAGGAGAGATTCTCAAGGCCATTTTAGGTGAAGGAACGTTGTTAAACCAAATTGTAGACGTTCATCAAGAAAAGGTAAAGGAGCACAATCTACCTGAAGTCACAGCAACCTGTGCACCAAATGGCAACACCAAACCAAAGATAATTTCAGATATCATTCTTAATGAATACCATCAAGATGATCTCTTCTATCCAAATTTTAAGGATAGAAAAGAGAACAATCAATAGTTCTTTTTTCTCCTTATACATCTCTTAATTCTTTTTCTTGTTCATTCCTTTTATCTAATTACAGAATTCCACTTGATAACTCTCTTTTATCTATTATAGTGTGATGTCAAATCAGAATTTGGTTATAGGCAAATGGAACTGTAGAGGAATACAGGGTAAATCTCTGTATACTCCGAAATTATCGAAAGAGTGTGACATTCTTCTCTTATCTGAGACTAAACTGAGAGAAACAAGCAATTTTGGAATAACGGGCATGAAACTTTTTAGAAAAGAGAGAAAAGACAACGCTGAAGGCGGTGGAGTTGCAATTGCCGTAAACAAAGGAATTTCATGCAATTTCATCGACCTAAATCATGACATCTTTAAAAATTATGAATTCGAGGTGAGTGAGATCAGTTTACAACTGCAAAACGATAAATTACTTTACTTTTTTCAGCATTTATAGCATTTCAGCAATTCTTGGAAGAGATCCAAATTATCACCAAGGACAACTTAGTGATAATAGGAGGTGATCTGTATGCTAAACATGGCCTCTGGGGAAGTCGTAACATTAATACCTCTGGGAAAAATTGAGTCGAGTCTCTCAACAATTTTAGTTTCCATATTATCAACAACGGAGACTTCACCGCGTATGACAAAAGATTTGATACCTCAGAAGTCCTTGATTTATCATTCGTTTCAGCAAATGTGGCACTCAAGTGCTCTTGGGAAGCAACAGATTGGGATATGAGTAGTGACCACAATGTCATTTTAATTCGTCTAAATAATATCTTGGTTAAAGACAAGGCAAGAAGACCAAGTATCAACCTACGGAAAGTGAACTGAGAGGGTTTCCGAGCGGATCTGCAGAGTGACATTGACGATAGAAATTTCCTTGAAAACAATCACTTAACACTGAATACTAAAATTTGCGAAAACACATTCAAAATCTTAAACGTAATGGAGGCAAAATGCCAAGAGATAATGGAAAGAGAAGAAATAACATAGGAAATGTTAACAAGAATGCAACATCACAGAAGAAAAAATGTAAAATCCCCAAAAGTTGGTGGAATGACAACGTATGTAATGAGATTCTAAGAGGAAGATCAGAAGCTCTCAACTTACTAAAAGAGGATAACTCTTTTGATAATCAGGACAATTATGATGAAGTCATCCGAGAAATAAACAAAGAACTCAAAGTGATTGAATCCAATTACCTCAATAATTTTATCACGTCAATTGATCCAAACATGCCGATAAGTCAAGTGTGGAACTTCATCCGTAGATTCAGTGGTTCAAATTATAACCAATCGAACATGAAGAATGAAAAAATGAAACAAAACATCCAAGCTGCAATTGACAAATTGGTTGACGAAGTACCACAGGATTATATACAACCTATGGCTTCCGAGGATTCGGGGAAGCAATCTCCAAATGGCATATGGCTACCAATCACTGTAAAGGAATCTTTCTACATAATTAACAAATTGAAAGTTAATTCAGCAACAGGTTCAGATTTGATATCCAACAAAGTCATTAAAATCCTTCCTGAGGAAGCCGTTAAAGTTTTCACGCATATATTTAATTGAATCATGGAATCAGGTGAAACGCCAATGGAATGGAAAAAATTTTACATCTGTCTCATCCCTAAGCCAGGTGATAACGGCTTTAGACCGATTTCGCTAGCCTCCTGCCTAATGAAAGTTTTTGAAAGAGCTTTCATGAACAGACTGGAGTATTTCGTTAAAACAGAGCAAATTCTCCCAAGATTTCAATTTGGTTTTCAAAAATCAAAATCATGTTTGGATAATCTGGCCGTTTTCACAACCGACATTAAAAACGCCTCTGCAGAACACAAATCCATTGCTGCAGCACTCTTGATATAGAGGGAGTATACGACAACGTACAACCGGATGTTTTAATCCAGAACCTAGAGGAATTGAGACTCTCTAAAAGAATCATTAACGTTTTAGCCAATTTAATAGGAAGAAGAAAAGTTAATTTTTACCCTTCAGGTTCGTTAATCTCTTCTCACTCTGTTATTGAAGGTTCACCTCAAGGATGCGTCACAAGCCCAATTCTGTTCAGTGTATACATGAGAAAGATAATGAGAAACATCGGACTTTGCTGGTCATTACAATTCGCTGATGATTGGATCTTATATTTCAAAAGTGAGTGTCTAGACGACTGCAAAAATTACTTAAATGACGGTTTAAATCAGCTCAACTCTTGGATTACACAACTCGGTTTAAAAATATTCACAAAGAAGACTAAATTCATGCTATTCAGCCGTAAAAAAATCAATTCCTGAGGACATGTTCATCACTATCAACGGATTTATCATAACAAGATTGCAAGCAGTTCGTTTCTCGGAAGCTATATTGGACAGTAAATTAACCTGGAAACTCTTCATCGATTATACTACAAATAACATCATCAAAAGTACTTCAGTGCTTAAAATTCTATCTAATAAAGCTTTCGTGATACATCCAACTACTGCTCTAATAGTTTTCAAATCTTCAATCAGGGCTAGAGCAGAGTGGGCAGGTTTCTGTTCCAATTCTGCAAGCGAAAGTCATTTGATAGCAATTGAAAGAGCCCTCAACGCTGCATTAAGGCTAGTTTTAGGGTACTACCCTTCTACACCACTAAACATACTTCAAGATTTGGCTGGACAAATTCCACAAGCCTTGAGAATTAAAAAGCTTACGTGTCGCTACCTAGCTAGGGGCTACAGTAATAAAAATCATCCTCTGATCCCTAAACTCCATTTTGCAGAGCTGATCAGATCTAGAAAACGAGTTCCAAAGGCATCGGATTCCTATTTATTCAATTGCTGGATGAGTCAAGAAAATTCACTTGGAGAACTAACTAGAGAAGAGAGACTTCCACATTATGAATACCCTTTAAAGGCACAACTAAAACCCTCAATAATTCACACGGAAACAGGAAAGAAAGTTAAAAAAAGTGATTTACCATCTCGCTCTTTCCAAATGAAAATCAATTCTACGAAACCGAATTGGCAAATATTCTTCACAGATGGTTCCAGAATAACCAATGAGGAATATGCTGGTTGAGCAATCGTGAATAAAAGAATGTCCTTAACGAAACATTTCAAGATGACCTCTCAGGCATGTATTTTTGAAGTTGAGGCGATGGCTGTTATTCAGGCTCTTCAGCTAATCAACCAATCCAATATACCCAGAGCTGTCGTATGTTCCGACTCGTTGAGCACCATTTTAGCCCTGAATTACGTGGGGTAGAATCAAAGCTTCAGGACGTGAAATAGAGATTTCCACGCAAAGTACTTTATTTAAAAAATTACACTGTATCATGAATCTTTGGATTTTTCGGCGTTCCCATGGAAAGCTCCAATTTCAAAGCTTTGAAACAATGCCACGTGCATTTTACAAATGAGTTCCGTTAGACGGTCATGTGCTTCTTTTCGAAAGAAGTCACACTTTTACAGTAGAACCTCGATTATCCGAACCAATTGGGACTGAGACTAGTTCGGATAATCAAAAGTTCGGATAATTGAAACGTAGGTTTATTGGGACGAGATCATAAACACCTTTGTACAGACTATTCCTCAAAAGTGAAAACCAACTATCTCAAATCAATAATTGCACCTAGAATTATAACTAAAACAGCTAAATTATAGTTACATGTACTATTTTATAGCTGTACTTGTTAAAAATTTGGTCGCTGTTCATATATTTTATAGTCAAGGTCTTATTGCAAAATTTTTAGTTGCACAGTTCGAAAAATTCTCTCCGTGCACGGTGGTGGCAGCGAGCACAATGTCTCTTTCGCACCAACGTTCGGATAATCGAGCGTTCGGATGAACCAAGTCATCGTTCGGATAATTGAGGGTTCGGATGATCGAGGTTCGGATAAGCGAGGTTCTACTGTAATCCGTTTTTTAATCCATCCCTTTGCCAATTTCTTGGCCTGATCTATAGCTCCCGATCGCCCGTGTGTCAGTCTTGTGTGTGAGAGAATCCCTCACGGCGTGACTGAAGAACGCTGGTGAGAGGGCGCGACCGCTGACGGGTTAAGAACATTTCTGAAACTAAGCGAGATGAATTCTTTTTCTGAAGTTTTTTTTTGAGAACAGTTTGAAAAACTGCGAAAAGGGTTCCTATAAAAAAAATCAGTTCTATCCTAATATTTGAGATTTTTCAGAATTCTTGAATTTTTTTTGAAATTTTCTTTGAAATTTTTTTTTCAAAATTTCTTCAAATTCAACTCTGACAACCTCCCTTTGTCAACATACATTTCAAAAATCAGTTTTATTCTAATATTTGAGATTGTTCAGGATTTTCGAAGTTTTTATGAAATTTTATTAAAATTTTTTTTTTTTCAATTTTTTTATGAAATTTTCTTCAATTAAACTCTGGCAACCTTCCTTTGCCAACATACATTTCGAAAATCAGTTTTATTCTAATATTCGAGATTTTTCAGAATTTTCGATTTTTTTTTGAAATTTTATTGAAAAATTTTCTCGAAATTTTTTTCTCGAAATTTTCTCAAAATTTACTCCGGCAAACTTCCTTATTTCGTTCAGTTTCTAAGATATTCAGCAAAACACTATGACAGAGCATGGACTTATAGATAGGGTCTCAGTTGCAATGGTTTTTTTTGGAAGAATCTATCGGAATTTAATAGAGGTATGTTCATTCACCTTACTCCCTTTTTTAACTCTCGAAATTTTCGACAAAAAGGGATTCGAGGGAATTAACGCGATATCTCTTAGTTTTTGAAATCTTTATAAAAAAGTTCACCAAAAAAATAGACTCATAGCTGGAGTTTCTTTTCCGATAATTTTTCATAATTATTTCGGAGCTACTTTTGAAAACTAAGCGAAATAGAGCGAATTCATCCTAATTCTTTTGTGTAGCTCTTAAGACTCTATAAGATAGGACTGTATTAAATACCCTATCTCGCTCACTTTCTGAGATATTCTCGAATTACTGATGATAGAAAATTAATATCCCGTTTTATATCCCGGGATAAAATTTTTGAGTCTTTTGAGAGTCTTTTACGGTCTTCAAAGACTCCCAGAAAGACTTTTCGGTCTCTGGAGTGTCTCGCAAGTCCCGCCACTGTCTCTACAGTGTCCCTCGTGTCTCTCCTGTAAGGACTTTTATCTTTGCTGGTCTCTCCCGTGAGGACTTCTATCTTTTCTGGGCTCTCAGTAGAGTCATGAAGATTTACAAAGACATAAGTCCTTATGAGAGAGACCGAGAAATGAATCATTTTTTTCATTTTAACTTAATAATTTTCAAGTTCTCAATTTTTATAATTCTTGGAAAACGAGGGATCATTATTTTTTTCGTGTTTGACTTTGAGTAAAATTCTCAATATTAGCGGAAAGTGGAGTAAAACGGCTGTAGGGGTAAAATGGATATATTTGAGTTTTGTTAAAAACTAAGTCGCATTCAACAATCTATTATCATCTAAAATATTGATTGATGTATTTTTTAATAAAAAAATATGTATAAAAATGAATGTTTTTTTGAAAAATAGAAAGACTGATGGCTCTCGGAGAAGAACTGAAGGAGTCCTTATTTGAGAGACTAATGGCTCTCAAAGAAAGACTGAAGGAGTCCTTATTTGAGAAACTGTGAGTCTCTCAAGTAAGGACTCCGGTTCGTCGAGCAAGGATTGAGAGTCCCTGTAGAAGAGACACATGTCCCGTACGGGAGGTCAGCAAGATGTCTCTAGAAAGTCCCTGCCATGGCACGAATAGGGACTCTGTCAGAGAGCGGGACAGGAGTCTTTCGACCACTGAAAGACTCGATCTTTTTCATCCCGGGATCTTCGCTATTAAATTTTTTTCCATCGAATATCTCGGAAGCAAAGCGAGATACAGGGAATTTGCCTAAACTCTTTTTAGCAGAGGACTCTATGAGCTATGTGAATAGATGAAGACGAAATCGCTCTATCTCCCTTAGATTCCGAGATATTCCCAAAGAATTGTCAGCCTTTCTGACCATTGCACTAGCATGTAGCAGCTATACAAGGACTAGCGAATGAATTGACATCGGCGTTCTTCGGCTCCCATGAATATTACGTTAGATATTCATTTGCTCAATGGATAATTCTGGCAAAAATTTATCGCACTATTTCTTTTTCGAAATAACTATAAATTGGGGAAGAAGAAATTCGAAAAGACATACATTCGCCATTTTTCTTATCATCAGTTAATTTCTTTCGAACAATACATGAATTCTGTGAATAATTCATTTCTCCTAAGCAGCATTCGTCGCATTAATTTTACTGTTTTTCGGACAAATTCGAAATATATTATTCGGTCCATTCTCTATGCGACAAGAAAATTTTCGATAAAATTACTAAGAAGACATTTTTTTTCGTACAGTTTCTTATTCTGCCTTTTTCACTATGGCTAATGTGACCTCAACCCGGATACACACTAACGCAGATACGCTCCGCTTGCTTAGTCAGCCGCAGAGTGGGGGAAACGCCCATCAGCGTTAAAGGATTAACGTATATTTCTGCGCATATGGCTTGGGTAGAAATGATTAAAAAAATGCGTACTTAGTTTATTTTCGCAAAAAATTCATTTTTCTTTCATTTTTCTATGTCATTTAGAAGAGAAGTCATAAAATGCAATCTTAAGTTGACTAGGAAAAAAAAAATTGCAATTTTTAATTATGACATATTGTACGTAAGTACAGAAATTCATGATGAAATGTGTTAATTTGGCCTCACTAGCACGTGCAATACGTTTAGAAAAGGGAATTTCTTCATGTTACTACTGACAACAATATAATAAATTATAATAAAAAATATGCGTCGATAGCATTCTTGATCGCAAATAATTCGCTTCTGGTCTCATTCATAATCCATTATTTTTCAATTATATATGCTATTCACAATGTGAAATTGGTTAGATGTTGGCTAACTTCAGGCGCATCTTTAAAAAATTTACTCTTTTTAATGCCCAACGGAATAAATTTTGGAACGCTACGAGAAAACGAAAAGCAACTCTCCCGTTAGCTTTTCTTTTTCGAGTAAAAATTCAAGCAGAAAAATATAAAGCACTTACCTGGTCATCGTGTTATAGTTCCTCTTGTATGACTTCAGTAGATCGTGAGACTATTTATATATCATTGCTTATCACCATATTTTTACGTCTAACAGAGCAAACAGTCCTCCCTACCCAGAAATCGCTGTGTTACGTGGAAGTTTTTCAGTATCTGAGCTTTCATTATTTCGTTGAAATCGGTAAATGATTGTCTTTAATTGCGATTTGGGGACAGTATCGAATGAGAGGTGAGATCATTTACCATCAATTCATATGGTCCTAACGTTTTTTGAAATTGATTTTCGAGTGGCATACTATAGCATGTCAATAAGTGAAGATTGAGTTTTTTCTCCCATTCATCGTCTCAAATAGAATTTGATCAAATTAAGAACTTCAAGACAATAAAGTGGGGGAGAATGGGCCAAAACTCCCCAACAATGCAGAAATGCTGAAGCATCTTTCTTCTCCTTCTTCATTATGGCTGCGACTATTTGGTCATCTGGTCGTAAGCGTCTTTCTAATTTTTGTAGATTCATCCGTAAAGAACCCCTCATTTTGCATTATTATTTATTCAATTACTCCGTTCAATTCTGTTTCGGATTTATTCCCATATTAATAACCACTTCCGAAAATTTTCTATTCTTGAATTCTCTCTAAGTTGTGAAACACGTGTAGAGAATAAAAAGACAATCTTCAAATGTGACACTGAAGCTTATCATAGAATTGTTTGATCTCCTCCCACAGATTCTCCCGCAAATATTCTTTATTTAACTTTGAAAATAATAATCGCCTATGTCAAAAAATAAGTCATAATTTCGTCTTCAAAATTCTCCCCATTTCAGACGATATTTTGGAGACTTCAAACAACAGCCTGGCAATGAACGTTGTTTCTTATATTCATAAGATTTATTCACAAAATTCGAATAATTGCCTAATGGAATAATTTTCCAGTAAAAAACGAAAGCAACAGATTACATAATAGGAGATCATGTATCGCTGTGATATTTAGTCGTGTAACCACCAACAAAACGAAGGATTTTTCGTCTTTTTGCTTCCGAATAAAACCTTTGTTTTCGCAACTTTTTTCGAGCTGCCGATTTTTCATTGGAAACGACTCAAAATGATCCCAAACGTCGAGAAATCATAATGAGAAAAGAAGTAGACATGTATGTGTGTACGCCTGTCTGTACGGCCTTACGACTCTCTATTAGTCGTGAACGGTGAGAGATAAAAATCGAAAATTTTGGCAAGATATCAGTTTTGATAAAGTGTATGTTCCTAACAATTTCAGCGAGATCGGCTGTACGGTTTTGGAGATATAATTTTGTAAAAAGCGTTTCTTCAAAATTTCTTCACTTGCGTGGGACGAATTTCCTTCAGAATTCTACACGAGATTCGCAACCATAATATCTATCTTTTGGCAAATTTTTATGAATTTAATCCCATTATTCCATGAGTTATTAATTTTTTTGTGCTTTTCATCAAAAATTCGATTTATCGATGATAACTCAATGCATAATGCACTTAAGGGGGAAGGTGAGGGTTTACGCGTGAGAAAAACACATTTTTTACGATTTTTTTTTAGACGTATCGATTGAGCAAATTTATTGAAACCTTTTGAACATTATTAAGTATGACTTCAACAACATGAAGTAATTTTTTATACGAAAATATCCACAAACAAGCCGGTGACAGAGCTTGTCTGAGAACGTCTTTTGAAATAGACGATTTGTGGTGATCACTGTATCTCAGCTGGAAATGATCAGAAAATAAAAACCATTGAAATTTAATCAAAGTATCATTAAATCCTCCCCCTAACGATCTCTGATTATTATTTTTTTTCATTTTTGAATTTTTGGTGGTCATTTAAAGTAGAAAATGCTATTTTTTTACGAAAAATTGCGCCATTCTGTGGGTAGGAAATCCCCTTAATGTAGAAAAAAAAATAATCAGAGAACGTTCGAGGGAGGATTTAATGATACTTTGACTAAATTTCAATGGTTTTTTATTTCTGATAATTTCCAGCTGAAATGCAGTGATCACCGCAAATTGTCTATTTCAAAGAAACGTTCTTGGAAAAGCCGACTTGGTTGTGGATATTTTCGCATAAAAAAATTAATCAATGCTGTTGAATCCATGCTTAATAATGTTCAGAAGGTTTCAATAAATTTGCTCAATCCATACTTCTAAAAAAAAGTCGTAAAACAAGTGTTTTTTTCTTCACCCGTAAACCCTTACCCCCCCCCCCCCCCCCCCCCCTTAAGGACTTCAAATTTTTTCTGTATATGTAGTTTCTGATAAAGATAGTTCGGATTGGACCTGAGGCATATCGGCTAAACGGTTCTCGAGATATTTTGAATTGGAGTTTTTCCGAAAATAAGCTACATCGTCCAAATTATTCATCCGATTTCCTCGGGACAAAGCTCAGAAGATTCGTTTTCATGAGCTGAAAAAACCGTCTTTTTTTTAACTTTTGGATGAAGTCTTTCACTTATTACATTAAAAAATGTATTTTTTTCTCAATATTTTCGAAAAAAATCCAAAACAAGCAGGAGCTCTACTACTGGTTCGTACCTTGAACATCTAACATTTAATATTCTGCCAATGCAATTGGCAGAAAACTTCCAAATGGCTTTTATAATTTTAAATCTACCATCACTGATCTGTGCGTGGAGTACGAAAATCAAAATAGGCCTCAGCGTGTTAAGCTCATCCCGAATATAATCAATTGAATAGTCTTGAAGATATAGCTTGCTTTTTCGGATGTTTCTATGCTCATATCTAAGAAACTACTGGACCGATTCCGCTCAGTTTCAATACCAAATTTTGTGCTCATCAGATGTCTGACTTCACAAAATTTGAGGTTTCTAGCTCAATTATTTATTAAGATATAGATGTATCAAGATTTTTACGAAAAATTTCTCAGAAGTTTTATATTGGATAAACTGAAAATCTGAGCTCCCACCATTCCAAGGGTTAAAGATGCAGTTTATAAGCGTGCGTCTCCTTGCTGAGAGTGGACGCTGTAATTTCATTTCCATCGAGGAAAGTTGAAAAAACGATATTTTGACATTTTCATTTTTCTCGAGAACTATCCGGCCGATTCAGCTGAAATTTTTGTGAGAGCTCGGGGCACGCATGGCAAACATATGGTAAATTTCAGATCGCTAGCTAGCCCCGTTTCAGAGTAAAGCGGAAAATGCGTCATCACACACACACACACACACACATTTCTTAAAAACAGCGGCTCTTGACGTTTTGGGTCATTTGCAGTCATATTATGATAAAATCTCAAACTCGAAAAAAATGACGATTATAAAGCTTCCATTCGGAAGCAAAAAGAGGTATTGTCCGATTTTTGAAAGGATTACTTTTCCGAGAGCCTGAAACCGTATCTAACCTTACTTAAAAAAAGTAAACCTTTCGGTAATCGGACCATAACTCACTTAGCCATTCATAGTGGCGTAACCTATTAATAGACATCAGAATCAGCGCGATCTCAAAGATCGCACTTTGCCCATGTCTCCACTAGGCAAATGACTATCGCAACGACAAGCCTCGATAATGTAAAGCCTCCAGTGTCACCTCTTCGGTGAATATATTATGAGGGACGATTGGAATCAAAAGCTGAGGAATCGATTAATGGCTATTCGTGGAGATAGGATAAAACTTATTTTACTATTTCTCTCTTATTTGAAAACTGAAAAAATCGTTTGTCACGACATAATGATTATGCAAAAAAGTTCTAATCTCAGATCTATATGGAAGTGAATTGAGAATTATCGCTTGAATTCCCTCAATCTGTGAATAATCCGTGAGCCAACGTGGCAATCATAGATATGATGCACGGTGTACCCACAAATCCATATAAGAAAAAAAATAATTCCAGTAGAGAATGAATTTAGCAGCAGTCTTTCACGTTCACCTATTGCAAACAGATGAATTCAAGTGACTTTGCAAACAGCATCACAACAAATATCGTCATGCAAATTGTTATTAGTCAATTCAATTATCCGAGGTGATTATTAGAATATGAATAATGATGAAATTAATTATTTCACCGATATTTCATTTCTTGGTCCCTTCGTTGATAATTTTTGAAACTGGAGAAGGATGTATTAGCTGTGTATCTCTGATCGAAAAGATGTATGACGAATATAGAACGTTTGGCATTATAATTGCAACGACTAATGATCTTTGTAAGTAAAAGATGATATACTTTTTGTCAATAAAACTTGAAAAACGAAGAAATATGTTACTTAATATTGTAGTCTATGTTACAGCGCTTGGAAAGATGACAGTTTTCCAAACGATATTGAGAGAAATGTCTGTCAGACAAATTGGTCTGGTGATTGTGAATTTCATGCATTTTGAAGAGGCCGTCAGATTTCATTACAAACAATTGGCACGTCCACTTATTGTGATTTTCACTGACGAAATTACTGAAATACATGAATTCAAAGACAGAATCATCAATGTACCTATGACTTATCCTGTTTGGTTGGTAGTGTTTACTGGTGATGAACATGAAAATACGTGTAAATATCGTCATGAACCAATTGGAGATCCATTCAATACAGAGATGCTTATCTTGTACTGTAACGCAAGCTCCATTGTAAAAAATTGGTCCCAGGAAACAAATTATTCTAGCTCAATGTTTCGTGATGGGGGAATTGAGGAAGCCAGTGGAATTGGATTATATCCCAATAGAACTCATCAAAGTAGTCGACAGTTCCTAATTAATAAAGAGTTTCGCCTTGTAATTTGGAAGGTGAATCTTTGGCATAACAAATTATTCAGCTGAAGGAATTCATTCTTTTTAGGTCAATGCAAGCTTTAAAAAAACATAAGATACGATTCGATTAAGAGCTGTGACATCAGCTTCTACATCTAATTAATATTAACGCGATTTTATAGATCTTTCTTTGTAACACACTCAGTAAAAAAATAGAGGGAACGGTAAATTTTCCAAATTGATATCCTAATAGCTGTAAATCCGAGAAAAGTGATCGGATCGGGATTAAAAAAAAGAATTTCAAAACTTGAAATGTTTACTTTCGGAATATTGACATGAAAATTTCCTTCTGCAATCACTCAGATCGAGATACGGGGAGTAAAGGCGATTTTTTTTCTCAATTATTGAAATTCTCCCACAGGCTTCAAATTTTTTCTTCGACGTAACTTTTGTAAGGATCGTCTAGCCTGATCCTTCAGCTTCGATTTCGTTCTTTTTCTTCCGCGTGGAAGCATTGTAAATGTCAGATTCTTCCATTTCGATTATCAGAATATGAATCCAAATGATGCAGAACGTCGAAAAATCATATTTTTAAAACATGTCTGTATGTGTGTGTGTGTGTCTGAGTGTTCGACATGTATCGTTATTTTCTCTTGAACGGCTATTCTTAGCGCTCTAAAAGTTCGACAGTATTTTTCCTCTGTATGCAAAATGCTCTCAGTGAAATTCTAGCGAAATCGGTTGAATAGTTTCTGAGAAGAATGGAGTTTGCAAAAAAGCTTTTTTTTTTATTGTCTCTATGAATAATTAATTTGTGGTCCCTTGTTTGGGCTATGAGATTCATCTCATCAGAACTCACATTTTCTACTAGAGGTAAATTTTTCTCCGTTTTTTTCTTGTGAAAATTATATTAATTTTAGTGACTCTCAGTTTAGAGCTTAGTGGTACGATAAACGCGACAAATATTCAAGTTAGAGACATCAAATTTTGTCAGTTTGTATATCTTATGAATGTACAGTTTGGTATTGAATCAGGGCCAAATCGGTCCAGTAATTTTTGAGATATTCGTGAAAAATTATTCTATTTTGAAAGCTTATCTTTCGAAAACTTCTGGGTTTATTTACATCAGTTTGTACTCATAAAATTCATTATAATGAAGGAACTAAACCCTCCAGCTTTCCAAATTATCGGTCAAATATTTCTTGTTATTTCTTGTTATGAAAAGAATTAACTTTTCGAGAGAAAATCATAAATTTCAATTGTTATCCATTTTTTCCTGAGATCACATATTGTTTTTATTATATCACGATGAAGTCTATACTTCATCGCATAAAACATGATGATTTTCATCCTGATATGACGATTAGAAGACTATTTTATGTGTATGTTAACGTCAGTTAACATAATTCATGTCAATTAAAATGGTCATTATCGAGATTAAAAATTCCATTCGGAAGCTTTCTGCCAATTGTATTGGCAGAATATCAAATCTAAGAATTCAAATAATGTACAAGGAGTGAACGCCTGCTTGTTTTTGTTTCTATGATCAATCGGTTGAGTGGAAATTTTTTACAAAACCTGGCTTCTATCGGGGAAGTATTCAAGAATTCATAATATTTTGAAGTGAAACTTCTTCCGGGAGGGTACCAACTTTTCTCTCGCGTCACAAAACGAGTGAAAGGTTTTGAGGGGAACGTGGTAGTGGAGTAGTGGGGGAAAAGTAGAAGCAAGAAAGAGGAGAGTGTGTTGGTGGGGATGCCACTCTAGCATATGCTGCAGCGGCGGAGAGGGAAGACGGCAGAGGGGGGGGGGGGGGGATAGGATCTTCGCGTAGAGTGCTACATGCATACTGTTTTTTAATTTTGTAATTTTTTTTTCAATACACGGAGAAGATAGAATGGGCATTTTTCTAAAAGATTTTTATAAAAATTACCATGCTCCACATCATAATCTTCGCTTTTTATTTCTGAAGAAAGTTGCCATTTTACACTTAGCTTTGGATTGAAATATTTCGAAAAACTACTCAAAAGTTATCGAGACATGTTTTGAATGAAATTTAAAGGGAAGATTAACGAATAAAATGAGCAAAACTCCGTTTTTCTATGACTCGTAGTTATCAAGATATTAATTTTTTAATGAAGAATTCAGGAAGGACGCCCGAGCGCTCATTTGTTTACTATCGGGCCTCGTCCATTGTTTCTGAACTATTCATTAAAAAAATTGATATCTCGGAAACTACTAGTCGTAGAAAAACGGCGTTTCACTTATTTTCTCCGTCAATCTTCCCTCTGAATTTCATTCACAGCATGTCTCGATAAATGTTGCATAGTTTTCGAGATATTTCAATCCAAAGCCAAGTGCGAAATGACTAATAGCTCAGTTACCGAAAACAATCGAAAGTACCCGACTATGCCTCTTCGTCTACCATATTATGAGGTTAGCATGAGAAAAATATGGACGTAAACGTTTTCTTCGAATATCCCGGAATTTCAGCAAGATAGAGCAAGCTTGCACGAATCCTCCTTTATAGAGAGTTTTGCGAGCTGCAAGAAAGGATTGAAGCAGAACCACTCCATCTCGATCAATTTCCTGTGTATTTACAGAAAACTGGTTTTAAAAAATGTAGTTGTCTGAACACTTCATAATGGTGAAAAAATGATAATTTGTTAGTTAACAGATAACCAAAATACTATAGGCAGATACTCAAATTCTCAAAGTGTTGTGTTCATGACACAACTAAATGTGCTGAGCTGTGCTTCTTGCCGTTTCCCTTCGAGATTAACCCCGTATCCTCACATTTCTCAATTATTATGAGTCATAATAATTGAGAAATGTGAGGATACGGGGTTAATCTCGAAGGGAAACGGCAAGAAGCACAGGGCCAGGGCCAAGAACTTCGTGCTTCTACGATTCATTCGTCACCCGGTATATGCGTGAAGGTAGGCACAATAATTTGTCGGTTGGAATGCACATAGCAATTTGACAGTTATTAGACTCGTGTCATGTAAGTGTGATAGTGACATATGAACATAAATAAATAAAAAAATCAACTAATTAATTCGGAAATGAACTAATAAATAAATTGAGTGGAAGTGGAAGGTTCCGATAATTTTGTTGCACCTGTTTTAGTTTGAAGGAATATTCAAAATTTGTAATCAATTTAAAAAAATGACGTGGACTTCATTTTGAAACTTTTCTGAGAGTATCCCCTCCTCTAGCACTATCAGGAGAAATCTCAGCAGGATTTCCACTAGCACTATCAACAGGAATCTTAACAGGATCCTCTCCAGGACTATTAGAAGAAATCTTAGCAGGATTTTCACCAGCATCATTAGTAGGAATCTTAACGGGATTCCCTCCAGGACTATCAGAAGAAATTTCAACAGGACTCTCATCAGGACTGTCAGAAGGATTCTGAGAAGTATTCCATCCAGCACTATCAGAAGGACTCTTAACAGGATTCCAATCAGCGCTGTTAAGAAAATTCTCATGAGTAGTCTAAAACTATGAGTTTCCAAGATATTTCTGGAAATTGAGTCCACGTGGTTTTTTTCAATTACGAAATAGAATATTCCCTCAAACTAAAACAGATGCAATGAAACTATCGAAACTTTTCACTTCCACTTAATTCATTTATTAACTTAATTTATGGCTCCATTTACTAATTAATTTATTACTTATTATTTTACTAATTAAGTAAAACACTTACGTGACACGAGTCTAACTGTCAAATTACTATGTACAATTTAACCCATAAACTATTGTGCCCACCTTCACTCATATACCGGGTGGCAAATTAATCGTAGGAGCACAAAGTTCTCGGCCCTGAACAAGTCATAATTTATGACTTGTTCATTTGAAAAAATCCTAATAATTCATCGCTATCTATACACACTAAGCAAGAAGTTTCACTTCTGTCGCGTGGATTCCACGCACCCTCTTTTTTAAATTACGTATTTTGCAAATTTGGAAGAGAAATCACATAAATTTTAGGAGCTGATAAAATTTTTCCAATACTAATCCGGTTAGCGACGTTACCGAAAACCCGTTAAACGCGCTCGGGCAGTGTCAAGGGGATTTGGCTTCGTCGCAGCCAAAATAAGACTGTGGCGTATCCCTAATCAGTCGACCAGAGTCGTTAGGCTACTCATGTCAGAGAGAAGAATTCTCCTCTCTGCTCATGTTGATCAGTCTAGAGTTAATTTCTACCATAACTTTGACCTATCGTGAAAAAAACGGTCCAACCGGTTGACTCCGAAATTCAATGGGTGTTTCGGCACATATTAAATTAAGGAAAAACGTAAAACCATTTGCATTTTTCACCGAATGTAAAAAATTTAACTCAATTTTCAAAATAACCAGAAAGCTTCATTTTTTTATACTTTTTCAATTCAATTTTAAAAACGCAAAAGAAATTTTTTCCAACGAAACATCACTAGACGCTCACAAAGCATTGATTCAAATTTACGAAACTCACCAGCCGATCGCTGTGCGATCGGTAGTTCCCGAGATATCGACGGTCAAAGACAAAAGAGTATTTTTTCATTCAACTGCCGATATTTCAAGAACGAATGATCGCAAAAAAAACAAAATTAAAGCTTGATGATCAGGCTAGACGATAATGGTAGGGTTTGAGTCGAAAAGAAATTGTTGAAGCCCGTGAAAGTACTCCAAAAATTGAAAAAAAAATATATATAATTTCTCCGCGTTTAGTTCTCTTCCCGAGTCAAAATTTTTGGGCTCGTTCACCCTACATTTCGACTTCCAACTTACTTTCAATGTACAGTTCTTTGATGTTCAAGAAGTCCCGCCAGAATCTCACCTTCCTTTCGCCGTATTCCGACTTTACGTCTCCAATGTCAGGCGAAATGTAAGGTGAATGAGTTCAACTTACCTGATTCACCTTACTTTCGACGTCTACAACTTATCAAAAATCCAATGTAGGACGAAAGGTAAAGTGACAGAGTTCAACTTACCTGGTTCACCTTACTCGAAACTTCTTGAACTTATCGCCAGAAAAAAATAAAAATGAATAATAAATTTAAAAAAATTTCGATTTTATTTCCGGGAATTCCTATTATTTTCGTTTTAATAACTCTTTTCCCATGCGACTGATACTTCTTTCATGATCCGATGCATTTTTATGGTGCATCATGATCGGGGATGCATCTGTAATTGCATGATAACGAGAAATTCGAGCCCCTCCTCGATTCATTCATTGAATTCTTTTATTCCTCATTTTTGACCGATATTTCCAAAAATGAGTGAGATAGAGAAATTTAGTGCCGATTGCATCTTGGGAAGAATTTCGAGAGCTATAAAAGAGGATTTAGGTGAGATT
The DNA here is from genome assembly GCA_963942555.1 of Aleiodes leptofemur. Classification (NCBI taxonomy): domain Eukaryota; kingdom Metazoa; phylum Arthropoda; class Insecta; order Hymenoptera; family Braconidae; genus Aleiodes; species Aleiodes leptofemur. Next base: position 8,373,419 of record OZ012615.1, on the reverse strand, counting down.
GCACTATCTCGTTCAGTTCCTGAGAAATATTGAAAAAATTAATGGAAAAAATTGGCCTCCTTGAATTGCCGGTTTTTTTCATTTTTGGCTAATATCTCGAAAAATGAATATCTCGAAGTGAGATAGAATGATTTCACCTTGATTTTCAGGAAAGTGCCCATAAATCCTGAAAGAATCGATATTTTTCAATTGAAAATCCTGCAAATTGATCGCAAATGATCTTGTCTTTTACCTCTTTTGAAAAAGTTCATGGTATCACCTCTAGAGCTGAAAATGTTTTGAAACCGTGGATTTCTCAAAACAAAGGAAATTCTCAAAAGTAAAAAAAAATTAGTTCTGGCGCTTCTTCTCCAGCTGAAATGCATTTTTTTATGAATTAATTAATTTATCATTATTTTAGATTTATTATTAATCATTATTATAAATTCGATTCATTATTATTTTTCTTTTTTTTTTTTTCAAAGAGCCTAAAAGGCGCAATGAGGATCGAGATAGTTATATGTTTCATATTAGCATCAGTCAACGAGAGAACTCCAGGCGGTCACCGAAGTTAAGCAGCATTGGATCTGGTTAGTACTTGGATGAGTGACCGCCTAGACGATCTCGAAAACTACTAGACCGAATTCTTTTTTTTTTTTTTTTTTCGTTTCATTACAAGAAAAATAGAATAACGGCGCTGGGGGGCTATTTTTAATCATACAATTGACCGCGAAATCAATCACAACCGCGAATTTAGGGGAAAAACGGCATGAAGGGAAGGGATGGAGGAGAATTTTTAGAAAATTTCAACTTCCTTTGACCTTACAAAGTGGAAGAAACTCAACTTACTTTGAACTTACAAAGTAGAAGAAACGCACATTTCGGCCGTTTTGTAGGTTCAAAGTCAGTATAAAATACACGGTGACGCACGCCGTTCAGCTTCCTTTCGCTCTCCTTCAACCTACAATTTTTGTAAGTTGAAACAGGAATTGAAACCACCTAAAAATTTTGACTCAGCTTATCTCGTTCCAAGTGATGCAGAAAAAAATTCATCTCAATATTCAAAAAGGAGAAACTCCAAGCTTTCCAGTTCTTCTTGTTAAATACCAATTTGATCATTTTTCGCAAAGATACAGCCATTTGAAAAACAGTAAAATAAGCAGGAGCCCCACTACTTTTGCGTAATTTGAACATCTTACATTTAATATTCTGCCAATGCAATTAGCAGAAAGCTTCCGAATGAATTTTTTAATTTTGAATCTACCATCACTGGTAGCGTGGCTAGGGGAAACCAAAATAGGTCTCAGAGGGTTAAGCTCATCCCAACGATAATCAATTGAGTAGTCTTGAAGCTATAGCTCGCTTTTTCGTATGTTTCTAAGCTAATATCTGAGAAGCTATTGGACTGATTCCGCTCAGTTTCAATACCAAACTCTGTGCTCATCAGATGTATAACCTCACAAAATTTGAGGTCTCTAGCTCAATTATTTAGTAAGTTATAGAGGTATCAAGATTTTTCACACACACACCCACATACATACATACAGACATTTTTTTGAAATGGCGGTTCTTGACGTTTCGGGTCATTTGCAGTCCTATTATGATAAAATCTCAAACTCGGAAAAAATTACAATTATAAAGCTTCCATTCGGAAGCGAAAACTGGAAAAATTTACCGTTCCGTCAATTCTTTTGCTGAGTGTAACAATAGAAAATTTTAGTGCATTTCTCAGCAGTTCTATATATTTTTCTGCGTCTGGAAAAATTGATAATCGAACCATCGTAATACGCAAAATCGTTATTCATAAATAAAAATCAGTCGAATTGATGATTATTCACTCACAGGAATCTCATCTCGTTTGGAGAAATGGTAATCAACTTTATGGATACCTGGGTGAAATTGTCACGGAATTGTCCCGGCTCATGAATTTTAGTATAAAATGCGTGTGGGAAGAATCTCTCGGGGTTTATCAGCCAGGAACATCAACCTGGACTGGAATCATTGGTACTATTACACGAGGGGAAGCTGACATTGGTGTTGCTACTATCGTCAGGAATGCTGAGCGAGTCGATATTGTTGACTTTTCATCGACTCTCATACGTGCACATTACACATTACATATTGCACAGCCAGTCCGTCCCTCTATACAGTGGAATGGCTTCCTCAAGGTTCCGATCTGATTATTTTCCTTATCAACCACTGTTACGCTAATAACGAATGATGTGTCTTTAATGTTAATACTTAATGTTCAGGTATTTCATTCAAATATCTGGATGGTCATTATTATTTTGCTTTTGATAACTCCTCTTTTATTGATTATCACTGATTACAAGAAGAATTGTAACCTGTACGACATAATATCTATGCATTATCTGAATGTTTGGGGTCTTTTTTGTCAACAATCATGGTCAAGTAAGTAAACATTCAGTTATAGGCTTAAATAAGTTGAAAAATCATATGAGAGCTTATTTTCACATAATTTCTGGATTATTTCAAAGAACCCAAAAGAAAATGGTTCATAATATCCATTTCACCTTTTTTTCTCCTTCTCATTATTACCAATAGGGCCTCCCGAAGGAAAACCTCCGAAAATGATTCTTTTTTCATTATTGGTATCGACATTAGTCATAAATGCTGGTTATTCAGCGGCATTGATTCGTCATCTGACTACTGCCCCGGCATATGTACAATTTCGTACTGTACAGGAGTTTGTAAATGATGGAACGTATAAAGTGACCGCAGTACACGGCAGCGCAATGTTTGATTGGATTCAAGTAATTGATAATTTTATCAATATTTTGCCCTAGCAGAAATTATTTTTTGATGATTCTTTAATGTTAGGTAATTTGATGAATATGTTGCAGAGAACCAATGATACACTAATGAAGAAGCTGAAAACCATGATGAAACCGAGCAAGTTCTTGCCCACTTCTATTCCGGAAGGATTGAAACAGGTATCTTCATGAATATCACTATCATATATTGAACTTTTTCCTGATCAGCAGATCAGATATAGCAATAGGGGCATCCTACGCCAAATCGACCGCGTTTGAACCAGACCTCTTCTGATTTTGCTGAAATTCTTATATGTTATATTACTCCATGAGAAAAATTCCTGTGAATTTTTTCAAAATTCTTTAACCGGCTAAAAAATAATTATAATTTTTCCTTCAAATGCTCATAACTTCTTCAAAAACCGTCCAATCCAAACGTTTTTGTTGATTCTTTGTTTTACGCGCTCTTTAAAAAAAAAATGAATAAAGTTTTCAAGGTTATATTATATAGAGCTTTCCATCTTTCCCGAGAAAACTATTAATTTTTCACCACTCTTTAATTCTCTTATTCCTGTCAAATGCTCTTTGATCCATTCTGAACTTAACGCCACCGATCCCATAGTGGACCGATTATTCTTCCTATTTCTTTCTGATGAAAAAATATTCTCTCATTTTTTTTTGCTTCCGAATGGAAGCATTGTAAACGCGATTTTTTTCGATCTCGAGATTTCATCGGAATATGACTCAGAATGTTCCAAAACGTCGAGGAATGATATTTATAAAAAATTTCTGTATGTATGTGTGTGTGTGTGTGTGTGTGTGTGTGTGTGTGTGTGTTTGTGTGACAGATATCAGCGCATTGCTCCGGAACGGTAATACTTGGTGACCTGAAAATTTAACAGTACTTTCTCTCCCCATGCAAATTGCTCTCCGTGAAATTTGAGCGAAATCGGTTGAGTACTTTTCGAGAAAAATCAAATTTTCGTAAAATCGTTTTTTCAATTTTTCTCCGCGAAAAATTGATTCACAGCCCCCACTCTCAGCGATGAAATTCATCTCATTTGAACACACAATTTTCACTCGGGGTAAATTTTGCTGCGATTTTTCGTTTGCGGATAATTTTAATTACAGTGTTTTTTATCCTGAATTTTGTATACACGATAGCTCAAAAACTATTTGAGTTAGAGACTCGAAATTTCGTGGGTTTGTGCATCTAATAAACGAAAAATTTGGTATTGAAATTGGGCGAAATCGGTCCAGTAGTTTCTGAGATATTGCACAAAAACCATTTTATAAAAAGAGGTTATATCTCGAAAACTACTGGAGCGATTCCGCCCAAGTTCAGCTTAAAAGATTCATCTCAATGAGCCCCACAAATGGTGAGAATTTCAGATTTTTCAGAGGCAGTCTCTTGTAAGAGTTTTCGATAACTTAGTTTTTTCAAAAATCACGGCTTTTCTTAGCTTCCTCCCTAGGAACACTACTATTTTTCATTTCACCATTCGAAAGTAGACAATTTTTTCGACAAAATGATGACAATCGGAAAGAATAGGAATCCTATTTGGAACCTGAACTTCAATTTTTAAGATTTGTTGTACGATCATCCATTTATGATTGAAAAATTGATGGTTTTTTTTTTGTGGAAACAATGAATAAATAAAGTTCACCAAAGATCAATCATTGAATTTCATAAGTACATATTTGTTGAGAAGATCATATTTTGTTACTGCATTTGGAATAATGAGAGATATAAATGGTAATTTCATGAATACCGTATTAAATTTCATTCGGAAGCATTTTGCCAATTGAATTGGCAGAATATTAAATGTCGCATAAGGAGTGGGGTTTAACGCACAGGATATAACGCTTCTGCTTGTTGTAATCTGACTTCGTATTCTAATAAAATAAATTTGGAAAATCCATTAAGGGGGGGGTGTAAGGGTTTGCGCTTCCGAAAAATCGATTTTTTTCTTGCCTTTTCTTATTGTAAAATATCTTGAGAATATTGTCTCGAAATTGGAAGTCAATCGGAGCAAAACTCTAGAAATCATTGATCTTTTAGTCCTCTCTCCTGTACGATCGAGCGATTGCCACCGTTTCTTTCGACGCGTTTTTCTCGAACCTACTTCTTCAAGGTCCGTGATCAGTGTCATTTGAAAAATACTTCACTGATTCATATTCAATTCGGCACATACTTCTTATATGTACAATACCTCCCCCCAACGTTGAGAATGATAATTTTTTTCACATTAAGAGGGTTTTCCACTCCAAGAATGGCGGGAATTCTAGTGAAAAATAGCATTTGTTTGCTGCGAACGACTACCAAAGATATAAAAATAAAATAAAAAATTGTTGGAGTTATGGGAAGGGTTTTGAATAAAAATAGCAGAGTAATTAATGGAAATGAAATTATCTCTTTATTCTTCACACACTGCGTACACTTCAATGGTTCTCTCGCGTCTGACTCTTGGGCCTTCGCCGCAGGCACTAGTGTGTTCTCTGTGACGACAGAGGGCGCACGGGTCGGCAAAGCCTCTTTACCTCACAATAATAATTAGAGAACTTGGGGGGGGGGGGGGAGATTTAGTGATGTTTTAATTTTTTTTTTATTTTGACGTCAGATAATTCTTGGGTGCGATACAGTGATCACCGCAAATCTCTATTTTTTCGGAATCGTACTAGAAACGTTCCGTCACCGAATTATTTGTCGTTATTTTTCGATGAAAGAATTACAAATTGTTGTTCAAATGGTACTTCATAAATCCTTAAAGATTGGATGAAATTACCTAAGGAGTTTGTCTAAAAAAAAGTTTTTTTTCCTTTATACCCTTACCCCCCCCCCCTCCCTTGATAATAAAGAACATAAGCTCAAGTGAAGTTAAGCAGGAGTGATTGTCCGGGAAATTTATTTTTGATATCATTATATCTAGTTAGATATGGGGCATTCCACGCCAAATCAGACGGTTTTGGAACTTATATTTTTTGATTCATCTGAAAAAATTCTATCTTTTTGTACATGTCAAAAAGTACTTTAGTGAATTTTTTCAAATTTTTTCAGTTAACCGTTCTCGAAATATTGATTTTCATTGATTTTGACTAAAAACATTCATAAAACCGTGAAAAATTGACGGATTTCAACTTTTTTTTTTTTCAAATGTCGGTTTTTTTTGGTTCTTTCGATCAGAAATATGTTGAGAATTATTTGACGTATTTTTCAATACAATAATCCACTTTTTGTCTCAAAATATTAAAAAAAAAAAATGTTTGTGTCAATCGATTTCGTTGAAAATTTTTTTTGTTCAAGTTCTTCTAATTCTACGACTTTTGCGCGAGTGGCATCGTGGGATTATGATTCTTTCTATTTTTTTTCGAATTTCGAAGAATAAAAAACTGAAAAAACAACCAGAATAAGTCAAAAATAGCGTATATTTCATCAGTATTCTTCATTCTCAATTTTTTCCTGAGTGAAGAATCATGACGTGATTATTTTTTCGTTACGGAATAATTTCGACAGAATATCCTTCATTGCACATTATGGAGTACCTATAGGGTAGACCGGGGCAGAGTGGACTCCCTCGGGGAAAGAGAGGGTTTCCAGCACCTACAATTCAGTTATATCTTTCTAAAACCACGCCAATCAGGTTGGGCCTAATGATTCAAAGTGAATACCCAATGAAAATCTCGATTTCATTAACAGCTGAAAAAAAAATTGTACTGCATCAATTACCAATTCTGTTAAGTATTTGAGATGTTTTCATGGAGATAGGCTTTTTGCATCGCAGTTTGGTGCAAAGTGGCCGATACAACATGAATTAAAATTTAATGAAAAAATCACTTTATTTTTGTGTTAATAATCAACCGTTCCACTAAGTTTTTAGGACATTCCCACGAGGAAAGTTGCATTCAGGGTAGAGAGAAGTACTTTCCAGTAAGATTCAGTTTCTTTCTCCAGATCTTCTATACTCCTACATAACCTATCAGTACTGAATATTGGCATTGAATTATCATTCAATTTTTAAATCGAATGTCAAATCGTTCGAGCGTAAAACGTCGTCTGTGTTGATATTCTCGTACATTCCAAATGAGGAACCGTGTAGGGCTAACCAGTATAGACAACGTGGCGAATGATTAGCCCAATATCAGTGAACAATATTGCCATCCAATATAATGTTACTGTTGAACCAATATTGAGGCAGCTATTGAGCTGATATTGACCCAATTTCACATGCCAATATTGTGCCCGCGTTGTCATTGAGCCATTTCTGCTCCAATGTTGCAGTCATCATCTGAAAGCTCGGCACCAAAAGTGAGTCACTATTCGCTGCTTTCTCTTCTCCTCCTCCTGGCGTATAGTTATCAATATAAGAACCATGGCCAATAATTGGCCTAATCTCAAATACTCAACAGAATTGGTAATTATCACAGTACAAATTTTTTTTTAGCTGTTAATGAAATCGAGATTTTCATTGGGTATTCACTTAGAATCATTAGGCCCAACCTTACTGGCGTGGTTTTATGAAGATATAACTGAATTGTAGGTGCTGAAAACCCTCTCTTCCCCCGAGGGACTCCACTCTGCCCCAGTCTACCCTATAGGTACTCCATAATGTCCAATGAAAGATGTTCTGTCAAAATTATTCCGTAGCGAAAAAATGATCACGTCATGGTAGTTCACTCAGGAAAAAATTGAGAATGAAGAATACTGATGAAATATACGCTATTTTTGACTTATTCTGGTTGTTTTTTCATTTTTTTATTTTTTGAAATTCGAAAAAAATAGAAAGAATCATAATCCCACGATGCCACTCGCACAAGAGTTGTAGAATTAGAAGAACTTTAACATAAAAAATTTTCACATGTAATACCACAAGAGCTTCAAAATTACCCGATTAATTTTGAAGCTCGAGTGGTATTCGGGGGATTATTTTTTCATCCAAATTTGGGCCAATAGAATTGCACCATGAGACAAATTCTCAGTTAGAAATTCAAAATTTAGAGTCACATGGATTGACAAATCGTTTGTTTTTTATATATAGGCAACATGAAAAATTTCCAGTGGAATTTCCAAAAATTTCCAGTGAAATATCGTGTAGGCGTTATTTTGTTTCGTCGAATGGTGCAATTCTATTGGTCGAAATTTGGATGGAAAAAATAATCAACAAAATCGATTGACACAAACATTTTTTTTTTTAATATTTTGAGACAAAAAGTGGATTATTGTATTGAAAAATACGTCAAATAATTCTCAACATATTTTTGATCAAAAGAACCAAAAAAAAACGACATTTGAAAAAAAAAAAGTTGAAATCCGTCAATTTTTGACGGTTATATGAATGTTTTTAGTCAAAATCAATAAAAATCAATATTTCGAGAACGGCTACCTGAAAAAATTTGAAAAAATTCACTAAAGTACTTTTTGACATGTACAAAAAGATAGAATTTTTTCAGATGAATCAAAAAATATAAGTTCCAAAACCGTCTGATTTGGCGTGGAATGCCCCATATATTTAGATATCGAAAAATGCAAAAAAAATGGGAATTTCAGATCTGGTCAGATACAATTCTATCATATTTCGAATTTGCCAAGATCTACATTCATATCATTATATTTGATGCTGATCTGGGCCGTTCCATCGTGGGGCTGTCAGATTCCATCAGATCTGGTCAGATCTACTAGCATATCTGCATATATCTCTATAGATATGACGTCATATCTGCCGAGATGTGACTGAAGATCTAATTCTCTCTAATTGGATAGAATTATATCAAAAAAAATTTCTGGGTGCGGTCTGATTGATGAGACGAAGAAACCACCCATTTAATGGATTGAAAAATTAATAATATTCAGATAGCTAATGCTCTATGATAACCGGAAGTTAACTTTTGAAAGATGGGGTTTAAATGCGACAGTGTGGAAAATGTTGAGGGTGTTCAGAGAGTTTATAGTGCTAAACAGTTCGAGTAAGTGAATTCCTATGAAAAAATTCACGTTTAATTTCGTTCATTCGTGATTAAGGTACTTCCGCAGTAAGTAAAGAGGAATAGATCCGAATGTGTCACAGATTTGAAACTTTGAGGATGTATTCTTCTCATAAGTAGAAATATATCTGAAAGTTTCATAACAATCGACCACTTAGTTTTTTTTTATTAATTATTAAACTAATTAATTTACACAGGCCCTAATGACACGTACTTATTTTTAAAAATCATCGACAATGTGCTGTAGTCTTACCCACGCGCGAAATCACTTCCCATATTATTTATAAATACAAGTTGATAATTTTTTTGATATTTTACCACGTAATTATTGAAAAATATCAATTAATCCATAAAATAATTATGAGGTTATGGTAAAATCGTGGTGAGATAGGGCTCCCCAATGGTGGTGACACACGGATCAATTGATATTTCTCAATAATTACGTGGTAAAATATCAAAAAAATTATCAAGTTATATTTATAAATAATATGGGAAGTGATATCGCGCGCGGGTAAGACTGCAGCACATTGTCGATGATTTTTAAAAATAAGTACGTGTCATTAGGGCCTGTGTAAATTAATTAGTTTAATAATTAATAAAAAAAAACTACGTGGTCGATTGCTATGTAACTTTCAGATATATTTCTACTTATGAGAAGAATATATCCTCAAAGTTTCAAATCTGTGGCACATTCGGATTTATTCCCCTTTACTTACTGTGGAAGTACCTTAAACGTTAAATGCCTGAACGTTAATGCGTTCAATTTGACGTAGTTAGAGACTCTGAAATCTTTTGAGATATCGTTTTTATTTTTCTTGAAGGGCTTCTAGAGTCTATCGAAAGTATTCTGATGGATTTTAAGATTTCTATCTACGAAAGATTCAGATTCATGCATTTTTAAAATGGAGAAAAATTATGGATGAAGTATTTATAGGGAAAATAGTCTTTTCCGTTGATTCTCCCATTCCAAAAATGTATAAGGCTGATTCAATCGAAGATATTGGCAGAAGACATTCCATGAACTCTAGGAAAATCTCGAGAGGAATAGAATCGATATGTTGATTGTATCAGAGTTATGCTCTCTCAAGAATGGTTAATTTCTGATTCTTAAGATATTATCTATCCTCAGACTGACGTTAACCCCTCAAGTACGGGGTCCATACGTCGTATCGACCCACTTTCTCGTCCCATCAGCCGGGGTCGATACGTCGTATCGACCTTCTTCTTTAACATTAAAAAATCATTTCCTCAAATACTATCACAGATGTAGAAATTAAAAAAATTGATTTGTATAGATAATGGAACTGTCTTCGGAGTGGTGAAATATTTTTTTCTTGCAATATTTTTACCACTTATTTTTGATAAACAAAAGTTGTGGGCTGAAATTCCACGTTTGATATATTCAATCGTCTCGTTTATCGGAAAACTTTTCTTTGAAAATTCCGAAATTTTTACTCAAATTACTTCGAAGGTTCGTCTATCAAATGGCGCAATGCAAATTTCACTTGGATTGATAATCTGTCTGTTATAAATAAATTTAGCGTGCAAGACTAGTTCAGCAACTAATCATCTGATAAAATTAAAATTAGGCTTAAAAATTCACTAAATATTTCAATAACGCAAAATCCGAGGAAAATCCATATCTCTATAGTATTTCTTCATGAAGATACATCTTCAACGCATACTCAGAAATTTTTTTTTTATAAAGAAAAATGCCATACATTTTTTTTTATAAAGAAAAATGCCATGCATTTTTTTTTATGAAGAAAAATTCCATGCATTTTTCTTTTTCTTTCCCCCTCCTTTTTACATCTTGATCTTTCTCCATTAATCCAAAAATGCTCTCATACATTCACTCCCTCTCTCTTATACCAACTATAATTTCTATAAGGATTCAATGAAAATGTCCAAAATACTCATCTTGAATTGAAGAATTTCAATCAAATGATATTCAGCGGTGACCATACACTTTTGACAAAACTCACAGATTTGTTGTATTACTGTAGACTACCCAAATTATCCTGGCCAGGAGAAAGCTCATGTGGTTACTCTAGAAAATTTACCGTAACTCTTAGACCATTGATCTCTATTTCTCTTTTGTGTTCTTCACCAACTTTCTCTGTTTACCAAAATTATGATGACTCTTTCGCCCCATCACCTGACTTGTCATCGGTTTCCTTTTCTTGTACTTAATCAAAACGACGAAATTTACGAAATTTCCAACTCTCTGTATGAACTTATATTGCGTCTAAATTTAAACTTTGATATGGAATTTATTGTGGATTAAACCAAATTAATTATCTGTAACAACGTTCGAATAATAGATTTGTGTTCCAAAGCAAAAATTTGTAGGAATGACATTCACTAATTTGTCAAAAACAATGAATCTTTTAAAGTTTTTTCCAACTCAAAAAGTTCACTTCAACACGACGCATATGATGCATAACTTTAAATGAACGACAATTTCTAACTTTCGATCCCCATTCACTAAGCTATAAAAAACATATTTTTGAAGAAATACATCAATCTTTGTTCTGAATCGACGGTGCAGCACTCTATCTTACGTTTTTTGAAATATCTAAACTAGATTTAAAAACAAAATTGTGAAGAATCCCTCTTATTGGGAGCGCTGACATTACAGCTAGCCCTTCACGCTTCATCCAAGCCCTAGCCTCACTTCTACTTTGAACGGTCGCGAGGAAACGTTACAGGGTTGTCTACAGAGAAATAGGGGCGAGACAGGGCAAAATGGGACTTTCACGTTTCTTGTCTTTTGAAAATTGTGCGTGATGGCTATTCCACTTACCTCGGGATCTGCATGTTATTTCCGCATCAACGAGACGGTGTGGCTCGTTACAATTCCCTGATGCCAAAAGCAAAACAATTTAGGTCAAATACATTAACTATAATTAAATCAGTTTGAGAAAAAATTCATAATTCTTACTGTTCAAACTATTTTCGAATAATTTCCTTGACTTACGGATAGTCTCAACGAAAATGTCATCTAATCAGGACAACTATTTTTTGTTTCTTCCCATTAGGTATGTACTGAGAAAGTGGCTTTTGTTGATGCAACAACAGAAGGAAACTTTCAGAAAGAATATCCCCCATGTCAATCTGTGAGTTTCAAAATAGGAGAAGATTTGAATTTTGGAATGATTTTTCCATTGAACAGTGAGTACACAGGACTTGTGAACTATTAGTAAGTTGAATCTTCTAAATAACATTTAAAATGAGATATTGATGATTTTGCAAATATCTGAACAATAGCCAGGCTCAAGGAGAATTATGAAAAAAAAAAACAATCTCTGAATTATTCCGTAAATGATCGCGTAAAATGGATATCCTGATGGAACAGTGGGACATATACATCTTTCCTAATGATTCCGCTAAAGAGCAGAAGGAAAATTGGATGGAAAACATTACTCAAAATCGATTTTTGGAATAAGTCTGAAAAATTATCAAGGTCCGGAAAAATTCTGATGAAGAAATTTTCATGTCCATATTCCAACCGTAATTCTTTCAATTTTTTGATAGAATCATTAAAAACATTTTATGTTAGCTTTTAATTATTTTGAGCAATTGTTATTATGTACACGTTGAATTCCAATTGCTATGTAAGCTGGTCATTTCATATATCATATTTATCTTACCCTTTCTCCTAGTCAGGAGAAGTTCGATAAAGATTCTCAGTGTGAAGATATATGCAAAATCTACAGTCACAAATTCATAAAGATAAATTTCATTAAAGCATTCAGCGATTTCGAGAAAGCGGCGTGCTGAATCGACTCAAGCAAAAGTATTTCGTGAAAACTACTCTGCCTGCTCGTTCTTACGTACCTGTGTCATTTGAGGGTATTGTACCAGCGCTCACGACCTTCGCTATTGGAAGTTTGATTGCTTTTATCATCTTAAGGTTTGAGAAGCGATGAAATGATAATAAAGAATCTCACCAATATAGGGTGCGCTTGCATGATGCTGTTGAAAGAAATTAATGTATTTCAAATATCCTAATCTTACAAAAAAGTATACACCTGAATTACTCAAATATATAGATATCTAGGTGTTTGGTTATGTGCCGAACAGCTGATGCACTTACACGCTCACACTCATGCATCACCATAGCCCTGGGTTATCGGTCGGTGCGCTCGGATGACCATGACCTCCTCAATTAGTCACTTGAGGCACCACCGGATCGACAGGTGTCCTGGCACGCCCCCATCAATTGATTTATTGAAATAAATCAGGACAGTTGCCATAATCAATTGTTATACTCTTTCTTATTCTATTCGTAAAAGTCAGTATTTATTTTATCCTGATCCACTCTCCCAATTGAAGCCGGTGATATCTCAGTCATCTCAATAAAGATATCGCAGAAGCACGTATCTCTCGAAACATTTTGATCCTTCATGCCTGATCCGTAGCATATTCTTCGTTTTTTTCTCATCTTTTCATTTGTTTTTCTCGAGTCTTCGTGGAGAGTGGTTCATCGGCGATTTTCAGCAGTGATACTCAACCCGTGGGATCGAACCCGGGATCTTCACATTACTCGTCTATCATCGAACAGCTGCGCCATCGGACTTTTTCATATCTATGACATTAATTTTGATCCTGATATTCTCATTGCCGCCTACCTTGCTTAACCCTCCAGCGCTCGCGTGATTTCACCCGACTTCGTAGGTCGCCCGGTGAGCTCGCCGCTGCCGTGTTAAATTTCGTGCGGTGTTGCAAAATGATCAACGAGTAATTCCTGCTTGAATTCTCTAGCAAAAATTTATTTAACAATTAATTTTACTTTGAATGGAAAATTGAACAAGTTGTCAGGTTTTTTTTGTTTGAAGAAAAAAGTAGAGATAAATTAATGAAATTTATATTCAGTATGAAGGTTATAATTCAAATAGTTATAATCATAACAACTTTTTTTTAGAACAATAAGTTTATTAAATCACATTCAGTTTTCGGTAGAATTATTTGATTCTTTGTATGAATTAGTTAATGTTTTTCAATTTATACAATTAATCAATTAGATGAATAATTATTTCTACCAACCTTTCAATTATACTTCATACCTTTACCATTCTAATGCATAAACTTAATAAGTAAACAATACTGATAGTGGAAGAAGTACACCGTGAGATGATTGAAGATTATGTTCTCGTATCTGGGACCAGTGAGCGAGAGCGGGAGAATGACTTAGCAACAGCGCAACTTGAACGGAGATTTTACGCTTAGTCGCACTGGGCGGCGGAGCGCCGCCTTTCAATCCATGATCCACAAAATAATATTTACCCTCAATTCACACGCGATTCTATACTTATCAATGGTATTTATGAATTTTAGAATGTTCAATGAGAGCATTAAAATTTTTGAAATTTTTTCATTGGGAAAAATGAAGGTAAAACGAAAAAACGTAAAAAAAAGGCAGCGCCGTGCTCATGACGCGAGCAACGAAGGGTTGAGGAAATGCAATGCAATTAGATTTGTCAGAAGTTATTTCATAGTCAGGAATAATTTCATCATTAAAAAAAAAATCTGATTTCTGGATGTCAGATTTTCGATTGCTTTATTTTTCAGAGTGAAAAATGACTGATAAAGGATATGGAGTGAAATCAGTATTATAGTTCGTTATTGTTTCTTCAGCCCATGAGTTTGGCAGCCGAGTCTCAGTTGAGTTAGAAATTAAATCGACTGCATTTCGACCATAAAACGTGGTTTAAACTACCGGACTTCGACCATAAAACGACGTTTAAATAACCGGATTTCAATCATAAGACGACGTTAAAACTACCGGGTTTCAACCATAAAACGACTGCTTAGTCACCATCAATTCAACATCTAAAGTCGGTGCGAGAATGAAACAAGCACACCCATTATTGACCGTGAATCGGCTCTGCTTCGACTGCAAAAAAAACGTAGATTGACGGTAAAGTAAATCGACCATCTATTCACTGCAACTTTACCGTTACTTCGAAACCGCAAGGGTTCCTACGAAATTTCCCAACTAGCTCAATGAATTTCGATTGGTCAGGAGTCGCTCACGATATTTCGAACCTAACAGACAAAATCCTAGTTAAATTTTTCAAAATTAACAGTTAACTTCTTCTGGAAGTTTGTAACCAAATGAAACAAAAAACCCATTGAATGAGATTGAGAGTATCACTACGTTTTGCATAATCTGAGGCCACGACGAGGACGTTGTGGTGCATAGGCCTCAGAGAAGAGTCTATCACAACCCATCGTACTAACGACAGCCGGGATTCAGTTGAAGAATTTATTGGCTAAAACTCCACTCACCTCCATCGAGCATGAAAAATTTATTTCACATTATTCCGAAAACTAAGTACTTTATGCACATTGTGCTTTAATATGAATTTTTTTCCTCCTCGTCAACAACTTATATACGTTGCGTGGAATAATATCAGTCAAATTTATATCATGTTTCCTAAAAAGAACGAGAGGAAGAAAACAAATTCAATAGATTTGATGAAAACATCAAAAATACTCATCCTCAATTGAACTACTCCAAAAAAATTACACACAGTGGTGACAACAACTTGTAACATGAAGCGGTAGCACATCTAAATATTACGGTAAGTAATATCACCTGTCAAAACATTACAAAAAGGAATTACTGTCAAAAATATTATTGTACAAAAATATTATCATAAAAAATATTATATTGAAAAATTTTACTATGGGGAAATTATTTTAATTGGAAATTTTATTCTGACCAAAACAATTGCTAATGGTTACGTGTTTCGCTTTGAAAATCAATATATTGATTACTTTTAATTGTATTTTTCTTCATAATTTTGAATATTTTGTGAGTGTCTCGGATTAGGTACGAATAGGGAACTTGCATGTTTTTTTTTATTTTATTTTTTCATTTCTATGCATTCTACAGTATTGTCTGAGATTAGGGAAATTTTTTTTTTTTGTTTTTAAATTGTTAATTATGGAGAAATTTACAATTAAAAATCTCCAAATTTCATACTGCTCTAAAACGGCTCTGACGTCATAATACCACATGCGTAATTCAAGCTGTGGCCAGTGATGGCGCGGCTGGAGGATATTTGATTTTTCGATGCGCGATACTCATAAAGAGGTTATGTGTATAAATTTCTTTGGAAGGAAACACATTTTTAATTGAAATTCTTTAAACAATGTTTGAAGTAAAGAAGAGGAAAATAAAGAAATACGCATTTTTTGACAATCAGCATAACCTTCATACGCCTGTCAATGAGTAACGACAGGTGACTACAGATGGCGCACACAAAGATTTTGGTATTCTGACGTCATGTCCGATTTGGAGACGTTCAAAAAAATGATTTTTTAATTAATGTTTATGAATTAATTAACGAATAAAAATTTTTTTTCTTGCCTTTTCTGTTAATCACTATCAATAAATATTGAGAAAAAAAATTAAAAAAAAAATATGCAAGTTCCCTATTAACGGTTGTATGGGGCAGTCACAAATATGGGTCTTCAATTTGTTTTGAGCCAGAAAGCCAAAAAAATGCTTGCCGATAAAGGCTTTATGTACAATAAAATTCGTGAAAAATCTAAAAAAATATAATAATTCATTATAAAAGTGTAATGCTTTGGTGCATACATCATCTGCGAGAAGAAGTGGTAAGTTATTTATCCTTTCCGTTATATTAATCATCATCATCATATTATATCCATTTTTTTAAATTATTATATGGGATTTATTATTACAGGAGAACTTCTATCGGGAAGTGAACACAAACATGCTCCTGAGCCAGCTAGCATTGCCGCTAAGAAAATTATTTCAAGATTAAAGGAACGTGCTGCGAAGAGTGCTGAAAGTACAAGTAGCTTCGTAGCACTGCTTACACTGAAGCAACAGGTGGTGTTGCAGCAGAACTACCTGATCCGACATTGATGAAAAGAACAGTGCAAAGAGTCAGGGCCTCGACAAAACCTCAGCTTTTGACACCAGCAAATCGTGAAGAGCTTGAAATTCCTGAATTTTTTACTAAGGCATTGAAAGGTGATAATTTTCCTTTTAAGAATTTAGCACGATATAGAATCTGGTTGGCTGATGGGACATTTTCATCGGTACCAAGTATATTTTTACAACTTTATACCATTCACGGAATACTAGAACGAACTGAAGAGGCCACCGGTGAAGTAATGAAGAAGGTGTTACCATTCATTTATATTTTAACACCAAACAAGAGGCAGGGACTTTACATAGACATACTTAAGCAAATTCTGGTGACTGAGGATATTGAATTTCGTCCTGATGTAATTGTTACTGATTTCGAAACTGCATTCTTAAATGCATTAAAACAAGTATTTCCAGTTAGTAGTCAGCACTGTTGTTTTTTCCACTTCGGACAATGTGTTTGGCGCCATGCTCATAAATGTGGATTACAAGTGAGGTACAGTGAGGATGCTGAATTCGCTCTACGTGTTCGGATGACGATGGCTTTGGCTTTCGTGCCATGTTATTAATGTTATTAATGCATTCCCAGGTAGGAAGCGCCGAGGCTGACGACGAGTACAGCCCCTCACTAACCTTGGCGCAATGAGGCTTGGGGAGTCAAGCCTGTGCCAGGCTTGTTTTTGTTGTCAAAATTAGGCTGACATTATAAGTTTTTATTCCTTCATTTTCAAAATTCAACCTAGGCTTGAATCAGCCTCGATTGAGGCTTCCTCTACAAAGGCTTCATTCTGAAGGCTGGACGAGTCTTGGGGCAGCCTTCACTCATTAGATAGGAATTTCCCATTATTATTGCAATAACAAAAACAATGTTATTGTTAATATGTAAATTCCATTTTTATTGTGTGATTTTTTTAAAATTTTTCATAGAGTCTCATTCGAGAATTGTCTCAACCTTGGGCTAAGCCTGATTTTGATTCGGACCGACAAAATATTGTTATTAATTATTTAAGCTAATAGATAATTGAATAAAATTATTATTATAACATTGAAAGGATAAAAAATGAAATACATGAATATAGAGTTTCAGAGTGTCAATGAGAGAAAAGGTTGAGTCACTTTATAATTCGGGTTTATATACTATGAACACAAGTAAGTGAAATAGCCCAGTGGGCTAGATGCATGTCTCAGGAACAGTCCTTCGTTGGATATCTTGGACAACAGCGGCACCAGAACCATCTTCTCTGGGAAACAACATCCGGACGTGGCACCCGAATAAATATACCCATACAATTCGAGTAGAAGATAATTAATAATAATAAAAAAGCTCTTTTTCATTACAAATTTTTAGAATCAATGGTCGCGGGTTCGAATCCAAGCCGGAGCAACTTTTTTTTCCATATTAATGTTATTTTCAATACTATTTGAGCTGATTTATCTCGTGAAAGCCTTATAATTCAATAGTAATTAATGTTAAACAATTGTTTGAACATTCTACAGCCCCATTGTCTGGAACGGTTCACCCTCATTTCAGACTTAGATCTGAGTGTTGGGGAAAGCCTCAGTTTCCAACCTTGGGATGATCTTATCATTCTAAGGCTCATCAAGGCTTGTTTCAGCCTTGTCATCTGAGCCTTAGACTACTCAGCCTCAGCCTTGGGCAAAGGCTGAGCAAGGCTTGTTCCGATCGTCAATTCCTACCTGGGTTAAGGTTCTGATAAAATCGCGGTACTTCATTGAGAATGCTGAAGATTTCGGACCAATGATTAATTATTTCGAAACAACGTGGATTGAAAGGAAACGTGGCAAAGGGTATCAGGCTGGTTTGTTTGCAATTGCTTTGTGGAATTCTTATTCTACCGTTCTTGAAGGTGATCCGAGGACTAATAATGCTGTTGGAGGATGGCATAATGCCTCCAACCAACGAGTTGTAATAAAACATGCTCAGATGGGGCAATTTATTTCATGCATACAAACTGAACAAGCTACGACAGAAGCAACGTTAGAGCAATTTCGATCTGATAAGATTGTAGCAGCTAGGAGAAGAAGAGCTTATGTTGACTACGGTGCTGGATTACATACATCAGTGATGGGTTTTTAATTTAGATAATATTTTAGACTATTTGGAAGGCGTTGCCTTGAATTTGAAAATTTAATATTTTTTCATAAAATGTACTAGAGTGAATATGTTTTGGTTCCAATTTTCTCATTTTTCTCCATTTTATCCATTATTTATGTCTACGTTGTTTATCATTCAATAGTGTTCATTCTACTGATGTTCATTTCGGATGTTACTTCAAATCGAAATATACATTGAGAAATTTAATTATTTAAAT
The DNA here is from genome assembly GCA_963942555.1 of Aleiodes leptofemur. Lineage (NCBI taxonomy): Eukaryota > Metazoa > Arthropoda > Insecta > Hymenoptera > Braconidae > Aleiodes > Aleiodes leptofemur. The sequence goes on along the minus strand of OZ012615.1, from coordinate 8,354,442 downwards.
ATTTAGACGTTGTAATATTTTTTCATGTGTTTTTTTTCAATTGTGATTTTATTTCATGTAATGCTCTGACGCTGCAATATTTTTGTTCTGTGTTTTTTCGCCCAGTAATATTTTGACGCAAGTTTTTCTGACGTAATATTTTGACGCCTAATATTCAGATATGCAACCTCGATTTACCAAATTTACCATTACTCGAAGACCTTTGGTGTCTTTTTTTTCTTTGTACATTTTACCAACTGTGTTTGTCAAAACAATATCTATTATTTTCATCATTACTTCACTTCCCATCAAGCTCCCTCTCCCTTGAGGGGTAACACCACTCTAGAGTCAGTAAATAAGGTCAAAAATTGATAATTTTTTTTGAGAATATTAGTAAGGGGATCGGGTTCCTTCTCCTAGAGTTTATTAAACACATATTGGAGTATACACTGCAAAACCTAATGTTTGACATCAAGACACTTTCATAGACACTTTCAAAACATTCTAAAGATTGGTTTGGTAATGACGATTCAGTTATCTCTAAATGTTCGAATCTACCAAAGTGTCTTATTTTTCATTGACATAACTCACAAGTGTATCCGTGTCCTGTCATAGAATAGGAACTGAATTAAATGAATTTCCGGAGACTGGAAGGTGGAAAAAAATCGATCAAAGATTAGTAAAGGGTAAAGGGGGAGTAGAGCTCCGCCAACTAAAAGCATTTATTTTGAACATTTAGAGTCCGAATTTTTTGATCATTTTTTAGCCATAGCTAGTTTCAACTGTCGCATTGATTATAATAATTTCAAAATTTAACTTTATTAAGGTGAAAATATGTTTTTTGAATATTTTGCTTCGAGTTAAATAGCTCGAAGTAATTTCATTGTTTTCAACAAATCAATGAATAATTTCAGCATTTTCAAGTTTTATTTCTGAAATATAAGAGGAATAATAATTTAATTTAAATAGAGTAGAGTATCATTGTTTTGATTGAGTAGGGAGAGAGGGAACTTGATGAGAGGTGAAGAGACAATGAAATAATCGATATCTTCCTGACAAAGACAGTTGGTGTGAAAACACAATGATAAACAGAGACCAATGGTCTTAAGAAAACGGTAAATTTGGTAATTCAACCACATGAGCCTTTTCTAGGCCAGTTTGATTTTGGTTGTCTGCAGTGAAACATCAAAACTGTGTGTTTTGTATTAAAAGTTAGTTGCCACCACTGCGGGTGTTTTTCCTTGGAAAATCCAGTTTTCAGATGAGTATTTCGAGTTTTCATTTAATCCGTATTAAATTTACTGAGTTTTTTTTCACTTTGGTTTTTTTCTTCTCGTTTCAATTTTATGATATTTTTTGATTGATATTGTTCCACGCGATGTGTACAAGTTATTGACTAAAGGAATAGGTACGCATTTTAATGCTCAATGTACTTGTTTTCTTACTAAGTTAAAAAATTAAAATTTTCAATGCTCAATGAAGGTGAGCGGTGTTTGAGTCAATAAATTACTTCATCAAAATCCCGAGTGTCGCATAGGGTAGGTCGTGTTAGGTTTTTTGAGGCCTGTGCACCACTACGTTCCGGTCGTGGCCTTGGGTTACGCAAAACGTGGTGATAATTTCAATTATATTCAATGGTTGTTTTTTTTCATTCTATTGGTTACCAACTTCCAACAAAAGTTACATGTTTTTGGCAAAATTTAATTAGGATTATGTCTCTCAACCTTGAAATCTTGTGACCGACCTTTGGTCAACCATATTACATCACATTAAAACAAAAAAACTCAAAAAAATCCGGGGAAATTTAATTTGGTTTGGCAGAGTGAAACTACCCCATTACCGATTAGTATATTAGTTTTTTCTTATTTATTCAATCCAGGATATCATTGTTGTTTGTGTAGGAAATCACAATACTTGACTAAGCTATGAAGAATGTTTTACACTGATTTGTCTGGAGAGTTTTCAGCAACTGAGTTTCGCCATATACCTTCAAGCTCCAATGACTGAAAAATTGAATGATATCTCAATTTCATACATAAAAAGCAGCAGAATCTATTCATCTTAATTTTTCAGATGCAAAATAATGTCTTGTCACTTTTTAAAACATTTCTTCATATAAACGGTTATCTGTTAGTTATTACGGGTGTTATTGTAATATGAATAAATATGAAGCTGATAATTCGAGCAATATTTTATTTTTTTGTCTCATTGTTAATAATGGTTAAAACCGAAGACGAAAGTATTAATTATGGATCTTTGATCAACGAAGTACATAGTGAATATAAGACGTTCGACATTATCTTAGCAACGACAAATTACATTTGTGAGTAAAGTTGAGAAAAGCAATTTCAATATTCTTCCCTTCCTTGCCGAAATATTCTTCTCGCCAATGAAATTTGATAAACGGAGAAACATTGTTCTTATTTTTTTTTTTTTTTAGATTAATTGGAATATTGGACAAATGAATGAAGGTTGCGATTTCAGGAAACAAATGTGAAGATTGACTTCTACTACTTATTCATCTGTCCAATATCCCGATTAACCTCAAAAATTCAATATTCATCATTATGGACGGCAACGTAAATAGAAATTGTTCTTAATATTGTGGTGTAAGTTACAGCACTTGAAAAAATGACAGTACCCCACATAATAGCAAGAGAATTGTCTGCCAGAGGAATTGGATCCGTGATTGTGAAGTTCACGCAATTGGAGAAAACCATGAAATTTTCTTACAGACAGTCTGCTCGTCCACTTGTTGTGATTTTCCTCGATAAAATGACTGAACTACATGAATTTAAAGAAGGAATTGTGAATATAGATATGAGTTATCCTGTATGGTTGGTACTGTTCACTGATGATGAAGAAAGGTCTGAATATTGTCGTGACCTAATTGGGAATCCATTTAACACGGAGATGCTGGTCGCTTACCGTAACTCAAGCTCCATTGCAAAATGGTGGTTCCAGGAAACATATCATTCTAGATCATTATCTCGTGATGGAAAACTTGCAGAAGTTAATGGGATCAAATCGGTTTTCAATGGGGCTCACCACAGTAGTCAACAGTTTCTGATGAATAAAAAGTTTCGTATTGTAATCGCTAAGGTAAATCTATGAAATAGCGCATGATTCAGTTGAAAAACCTTTTTTTTATACTTCAATGCGAGCTTCGAAAAAACATAACATAACGGATTGATTGAAGTCTCTGACATAAGTTTCTATTGGAAATTTTTTAACACGTTCTTACGAATCTCTGATGCGAATTGGGAAAATTATCATATAGAATTCTCAATGGACCGTTTTCGTGAGCTTGCTCAATCTTTCAATTGACTCCTCTTTTACATCTATATGATAAAATTGATGATGCAACCATCCATAGAGGCAAAATAATTATCCATGAATGGAAATCAGTCAAATGAATAATTATTTACTTGCAGGAATCTGAACTTGATCATTATTGAGTACAAGAAGAATTGTAATCTGTATGATATGATTTCTATACATTATCTGAATGTTTGGGGTCTTTTTTGTCAGCAGTCCTGGTGAAGTAAGTGAGAGCTCACTTCTACATAATTCCTGCATTATTTAAAAAATAACTAAAAAAAACAAGTTTCACAATAACATCCATTTCACTTAACTTTTCCCTTTTTATTGTTACCAACAGCCTCTCCTGAAGGAAAACCTCCTAAAATAATATTTTTGTCGTTATTCATGTCGACATTAGTCATAAATGCTGGCTATTCAGCGGCATTAATTCGTCATCTGACTACTGCCCCAGAACATGTACAATTTCGTACTGTAGAAGAATTTATAAATGATGGATCATATAAAGTGATCGTGATACCAGGCGGCTCGTTGCATGATTGGCTTCAAGTAACTCATATTTTCTTTAGTATCTAGCTCTAAGAAAAATTGTACTTTATTGATTCTTCAACACCAGTTAATTTGATAAATATTTCGCAGACAGCGAATGATTCGCTAGTGAAGGAGCTGAATACCTTGACAAAACCGAAAAATTTGTTACCAGCTACTACTTCAGATGGATATAAATAGGCATCATGATGAATCTCACTCTTCTATCGCATATAAAATCTTTCACAGAAAATTTAACGTAGAAAATATGAAAATGAACACGGCCACGAGATTTCTCCATTTGACTGATATGATGACGGCATTAAAAAGACGATTCATATCGAATTTATTTTCGATTATTGAGTTCAAGTTCAACTGATTTTATTAACCCTTCAGCGCTCGCGTGATTTCACCCGACTTCGTTGCTCGCACGGTGAGCGCGCCACCGCCGTGTTAAATCGTATAAGAGCGGGCGAACGACTTTGCAACAGCGCAACTTGAACGGGGATATTACGCGTAGTCGCACTGTGCGGCGGAGAGCCGCCTTGCAGTCCGTGATCCACAAAATAATATTTACACTCCATCCACACGCGTTTTTAAACTTATCAATAGTATATATGCATTTGAGAAGGTTCAATGAGAGCATTAAAATTTTTTGGAATTTTTTCATTGGTAAAAATGAAGGTAAAACGAAAAAATGTGAAAAAGGCGGCGCTGCGCTCATGGCGCGAGCAACGAAGGGTTAACATATAATACAAAACTGGATAATAAGTATTATTTACAGTTACAGCTAGACAAATATTGACATAGATTCAGCCCATAGGCTTTTACTTATATCAAAGTGATCTTGTGGTTTTTGTGAGGCTCGTGTGGGGTTTTAAAGAGCAAGAAATTTGGAATAGGGAAAAGTTTAGAAAAAGAAAAAAACCTATTCCATTATTGAATTAGTTCGTAAAAGAATTCGATATTCTAACTGTCCCGAATTCTTCTCCAAATAATTTTCTATCATTTATTAACAAATAATATCAATCATATATATATATTTTCGTTTTACAACAGGTATGTGTTGAAAGAGTGGGTCTGCTCGCTCTGAAACGTGAAGGGAACTTCCCTGCTGAAAGTCCTCTATGTAAATTTATAAGCTTCAAAGTAGCAGGTGATTTGCATTCAGGCATTATTTTTTCACTGAACAGTGAATACACTGGACTTGTGAACTATCAGTAAGTTGAATCACCAAAATAAAATTAAAAATGAGAGATCAATCATTTTGTGAATATCTAGAAAATAGTCAGGCTCAGAGGGTCTTATGAAGTGTTACAATCTATGTGACGCAGTCCGCACTATTTCACTCATTTTTAGGATGACGATTTTTCAATTTGGTCATTTTTGGATATGATGTTGAAATGATTAAGAAAAGTTATTTACCATTCGAAACAAGCAGGAGCCTCACTACTTGTGCGTAATTTGAACATCTAACATTTAATATTCTGCTAATACAATTGGCAGGAAGCTTCCGAATGGATTTTTTAATTTTAATCTATCATCACTGATCTGTGCGTGGAGTGCGAAAACCAAAATATACCTCAGGGGGTTAAGCTCATCCTAAATATAATCAATTGAATAGTTTTGAAGATATAGCTTGCTTTTCCGGATGTTTCTATGCTAATATCTACGAAACTTCTGGACCGATTCCGCTCAGTTTCAATACCAAACTTTGCGCTCATCAGATGTATAACCTCACAAAATTTGAGGTCTCTAGCTCAATTGTTTATTAAGTTATAGGGGAATCAAGATTTTTACGAAAAATTTGTCAAAAGTTTTATATTGGATAAACTAAGAATCTGAGCTCCCACCACCCCTGGGGTCAAAGATTCAGCTCATAAGCACGCATCTCCTCGCTGAGAGTGGACGCTGTAATTTCATTTTTCATCGAGAAAAATCGAAAAAACGATATTTCGACATTTTCATTTTTCTCAAGAACTATCCGGCCGATTCAGCTAAAATTTTCGTGAGAGCTTGGGGCACGCATGGCAAATATATGGCAAAATTTTCAGATCGCCAGCTAGTCCCATTTCAGAGTGGAGCGGAGAATGCGTCATCACACACAGACATTTTTTACATAAAAACGGCAGTTTTTGACGTTTTGGGTCATTTGCAGTCAGATTATGATAAAATCTCAAACTTGAAAAAAATTACGATTATAAAGCTTCCATTCGGAAGCAAAAAGGTCAAAGTATGACATTTTATGATAGATTCTGTGAAAATATTCCACATCATGGCGTAATTCCTTCGGAAATTTTATCAGAATATGACATTTTCTGACAAATTTGCTATCCCTTTTTCCACCCGAGTTATGACAGATCATGGCATATTTTTCGATAATTTGTCGAATTATGACATTTTTTTTCTGAATAAATATGACGATATCTGACCTGCTCGTTCCAATTTACGGCTAGAATTCGTCAATTTTTGATTGAAAGTGTGAAATATGATCAATATATGTCAGATTCTGATCGAATTTTGACGAAATCTGTCAAAAATTGTCAGCCAGTTTCTACGAATTCCTACAGAATTGTGCAGCTCCTGTGATTTTTCTACAGAATCTGACGACTCGATTTCTACGAGGGATTTTTTTACTTTTTTCAAATAACTGATATTTCAAGCAATACGAGCCTTCAAAGTTGGAGGGAAATGGGCATCCACAGCGTCTCTTCTAAACTCAAAATGTCCTTAAATTTCGAGAAAAAAAATTATCTATTCTTTGTATCCATGGGCAATAACTTTTCTTTGCCACTTCAAATATCCAAGATATGCTCATAAATAAATTTCAAGATCCATATTCCACTGACAATTTCCGCAGCTTTTGCATTATTCGAAGCAATTTTCATAATGTAAAACATTAAATTTTAATTGTTATGCTTTTTCTTCATTTTACACTCACGTCCATCTTACCCCGTCTTCTCCCAGATTCAAATGAATATACTTATCCTGAAGATACGTGCGAAATCTCCTCTGAGTTTCGAATTGATAAACATGAATTTCATTTCCAGTATTCAGAGATTTCGAGAGAACGGCGTGCTGGAGCGACTCAAACAAAAGTATTTCGTAAAATCTGATCGTACTGATACATCTTATGAGCCTGTTTCATTTGAAGATATTGTACCACCATTAATCTACCTTGCTATTGGAGTTTTGATTGCTTTCATTATTTTAACGTACGAAAAGCGATGAAATGATGATAACAAATTTCATCAATGTAAGATTCCCTTGCACAATTCTGTTGAAAGAAATTCATGTAATTTGAATATTTTAACCTTACAAAAAATCATGCGCATGAATTACTCGCAGATACTGATAGGACAATCTGATCGTTAGGCTACAAAAAGTGAGAGGAGAAAGACCTTGATAATAAATGAACGAAGGGTAACTGTTTCAGATTGTAATGAGGTTGAGAGAGAATCAGAGAGTAGAGGAACAATTCAAATTACGCACCAGATTGAATGTCGCGATAACCAAATGAAGAACACCTTCATTTCGCAATTTATGGACAACCCGAATGAGTAACGAGTAACTCGCGAATTGGGTTGAAGACGGTAACTGGCATGCTTTCTGGCTCGGACCATCAAGGTAGACAGACCTGGATGACAAGACAGTGGAGCTGTGGATCAATTGACACGGAGTATCCAACCAAAAGATCTATTATTATCAAAGACATTCCCTATATAATCACCACACTCGATTGAAGATACTGAAACTTAGTAGCACCAAAAATGGCGATAGTCGGGTGATATTAATTTCCGTGATTTTCTCTCTATATTCAGATTCCCCGAAATCATTATTTTTTCTCCTCAAAATTCAATGCACAATGTGGGGTTTTATTAAGCTTATATGAGTATTAATTATCACACTTTATATTCAATTTTCTTTGAATACTAGAAAAGTTCAATCTTTCTCATGTTCACAATTTTCTTTCAATTAATAATCCTCATTAAATATTGAAATAAAGAAGAACGTTATGAGATATAGGTAATTCCTGACAATGAATGACAATCAAAGAACTATCTACTCTATATTGACAATTACTATCAACTATATGTCCTATAGGACAGTGTGGCCTATATTTCACGATGAGTATGAAAATTCAGTATATAGTTATGTTACGATCCAGCAACCCATGTAGGAAACCGAAATAGGCCCACGTTCGGGGTGATCTCGAACTGCCGAGTTTCGATATAGGGAAACTATATTGGTCGGAACTTCTACCCTATAATGGTATGTCACAGCGGCACGAAATTGAAAATTATATAGGGCGTAAATTGCATCCGATTTCAATCCGTTATAGGGTTTTGAGTTGAGCCCGAACGTCGGGCTATCCCATGTAGGGTTTCCCGACATCCACGGGGTGGCGGATGTTCGGGCCAAGTTATTTTATACGATTTTGGGCAAGTCGATCAAGGGCCAGAGTACGAAACAATATCGGGGTGTGGATATTGGTTCCGCGAATAAGCCCGATATTCTTCCCAACGTCAAGCCCTATATATTGGGATGGTGAGTTAGTAGCGTAACTCGATTCTATATCGAGTAGCCGAATATCGGGAACCCTATATCTATCCGAAATTCGGATCGAAGTCATGATACCCTTATCCGCACAACGAATTCAAAACGATTATCGTACGTAATTTGCGTAACCGAAGTTCGGCTCCTCTACTTTTGACAAAAATGTTTCCCCCCTCAACATCGCTGCCCCCCAATTCCGCGGATTCCAATCGATATCAGCCTTGAAATTGCCCAATAATTTTTCTTATTTTCCAACATAACGATTGAAAAATCACGCCATAATTGATTTTCCTTCGATTATTCTTCTTACTAATGATTAATTCGTGAACTAAATTCAAAAAAATATAAAAATAATAAATGAATGTAAAATAGAATAGATATAAAAATTGATCAAGAAAAAAATCTTCCCTTTCTGCCATCAAATGATTCGATTATCAATAGAGGAAGAAATCATACTCAAGAAAAATTTAATTTTTAAAACTAGAAGAATCTTGTGTCAAAAAATGAATATTCCATTGTGAGGAATATGTAGTTTTATTTCTCGGTTCTTACTTCATTTTTGTAATTATATTCCTCTCAATAAGGATATCCTTATAAACAATATAAAGATCGATATGAATTTGAGATCAAACGATTTTTAGATTTATATAGACAGTAGGATTCTGACCATAAAACGACGTTCAAACTACCGGTTTTAAATTATAAAGCGACGTTTAAAATACTGGGTTTCGACCATAAAATGACTGCTTAGTCACCATCAATTTACCATCTAAAGTAGGTGCAAGAATGAAACAAGCACACCCATTATCGACCGTGAATCGACTCTGCTTTGACTGCAAGAAGAACGTAGATTGACGGTAAAGTAAATAGACCATGAATCGACCATCTATTCACTGCAACTTCACCGTCACTACGAAACCGCAAGGGATACACACTCGAGTCAACATGTTATTACTCATTTATGTCATTAATTGTTTTTTAATAAATACTATATCAGTTGATACAATGAATTTGTCTACTTCACTGAATTCCCCATTCCACAATAGCCAATTCACAACAGGTTATGGGCGCAGGTATTTTCGAATTCAGTTTTTTTTTAAAAGAGTATACACATAAGTATAAGAAAGATAACACTGTAACGGTTGGCTCGGCTGACCTTGAGCCAGTCGTTAAATGCACTAACCAAACAAATAATTTAATCCAAAATAACACTTTAATTTTTATTCCCAATGACTTTAGATTAATGCTCTCAATTTTTCTGGGCGCTAGTCGTTTTGATTAATGTTTTTCTTACTTTTGGGAAAAACGACAAATCCCCAATTTTGATCTCAATACAAAATATTATAAACCCCAAAAATAACGTTAATTTTACCCACTTTTCTTGTGAGACTCTTATATTATCCCGAGGGGGAGAGGGAACGATACTCTCTGTTTGGTTATTCGTGACAAAATAAAAATCTACATAACGGTCTCGATCAATTTCAATTCGATCAATATAAATTCAGTATATTCAATAAAATAAATCATATACACGTAAATTAAAGAAAATGTGAAATATTAATAGAAGCTCTTCGTAAATAAATCGATAATCATTTCAACTCAATTAGTAGACCAAAAATGTAACTCAGAATGACCAACAATAAATTTAATATGACGCGGGTGAACTCCACCCTGAACAGACGTTAACTCAACGTTCACTTCACTTTTAATCTTTACTCAACATACTGATTTTAGACTCAAAATAATAATTATTTGGGGACTCGCGTAACTTACTTTACTTGTGCTTTCTCCGTCCGTGTCAACCTCTCTAATTTCCTTGATTTTTCTCTACTTGTATCTGAACTTTCTCTACTTTTTCTTGACTCTGAACTTTTGATCTGACCCCCACGGCATCCCGGGAAAAGGAGAAGGACTCGTACGGAAAAACGATATATTGGAAAAATATATTTGAGCATATATGGAAATATGTGGCCATATATAGTGCCGAAATTATGTATAAGTATAAATATATTTTCAACATATAATATAATTGTATGTTTTGATAATATATTGAGTCATACATTGAGTATCATATACTCTTTTATATTTATCGTTATATATAAATGATCATATGTCTGTTATACATATCAGCTTAGCAAATGAAGTACGTAATTTAATTGGAAGCACGTTCTCTTCAGAGTTCTGAAAAATAAATGAACATCTAAATGTCATTGCATTAGTGTTAGCTGAATTACAAAAATATTTAACTGATTCTGTGGATTAAGGAGATGGATAAAGAGAAAAAGATATTTGCTTAAGTTGAATGGATTGGTGGAGAGATAACAATCAATGTACGCCCGGTATTCCTGTTGAATGGATACGTGATTTTGATTATGAAAATTTCAATGTCGATCGTGAAGATAATGACATTTCTTACGTCGTTGAGTGGCGTGAAAGCAAAAAAGGGAAGCAGCCAAAGACGGGATAGAAGTGCTACGACGCTCAAGTAATCATGGTATTATGTGAGATTACAATGTGTTGATACTTGTGAATCGTGAAGAAATAAAATTAAAACAGAAAAATATGTACTACCAATTTTTACTGAAAATAAAAAATCATTTGCTTGTTTTATAAAATATATTTGATTTTGTTGTATTTGAAAAATATGAAATCCATATACTGTCATTATAACCGCAGTATATAAATTACATATATTTATTGGTCCTATTCAAAGTTTTATAAAAATCATATATTTTTGGATTCACTAATTGTAAATAAAATGCAATATATTGCTATTTAAATATGAAAATGCTTTATTTCATATACTAAATGATATAATGCACTATACATTACCCATCGGACGAATATTTGTGTATAGATCCATACATTTATCAATATATGATAATATAATAATTATATATTTCTGAATATATTTTCTCCTTATACCGTTTTTTCGTACGGGGAGTCTTCTCTCGACTGAGTTGGCGTTGGGTTCACTCGGCTGTTTCCGTTTAATTTCGGTAGAGCTGAGGCCCAGCTTGACCAGCCACGGCGCGAGGCTCCCACCACTTCGCTCAACGTCACTGAATTCACCTAAATTCCAAGAATTTCCCGCGAATTTCCCCACTTGAATACTTCAGAATAATACACAAAAATAATCATAATAATTTGGACAATAATACCCGACAATAGTAAACAGGAAAGTTCTGTCTCCCCTTTCACTATCTTCGGCGTTGTCCTGATTATGTCCAGCTTCCTTCGCTCTTCCCCAACGTTCCCTCTTGTTGGTTCATGTTGGACCAACCGATTGGATGCCGCTTTTCCCCAAGTTCTTCCTAGGTGTCCTTGGTACCGATAATTTCATCTTTGGGACTAGAGAAACTCCTCCCCGGGATAAACAGAATTAGATCTACCTAGATCTAAAAATTGAGAAAACGGATATCCATCCAGATCTACCTAGATCTCTAAAGATCTAAACAGATCGGTGGTGATCTTACCTATGAGATTTATTGATATCTATTGAGATCTACGGAAATATAGATAACTGGTTAGATCTCTTTGGATCTCAATAGGTCAGAATTGGCTCAAGTGGATGAATGGAAACGCAACACAGATTGATAAAAACGGATTAGCAACTTTCAATAGATCCAAGGATATCAACGTAGATTTACTTGAATCTAGTAAAATCTAAGGAAATGGAGACCTACTTAGATCTACGTAGTTTTACGTAGGTCTACGTAGATCTAAACAGGTCGAATGGTATCTCTTCCACTAGATTCACTGAGATCCTGTTAGATCTAAACAGCTCTGCAAAAATCTACATGAAACATGTTCAATTTCCGTAATAATCTTTTTCATAGGTTCACATTTACATATTCTATGAGAGGTTAAATAATATAGTACGTTCCTTCTCACATATTCAACGACTCCGAGAACTTACGATCAAACTACTTCAACTTCACTCCAATTAGCCTAAGAGAAAAAGGTGAAGATGAAACTATGAGGATTAAAAATTGGTAACAAATATAAAATAGGCCGATCGCTCAGATAAAAGAGTACGAGGTAGCATCTGAAGGGTCCCGGTTCGATCCCACCCGGGTACCACTTTTTTTTTATTTTTTCCTCTCCCAATATTTCAATTATGTATAGAAAGGGCCCTATATACTCAGTTGAACTTATATGGGACTATTTTTCTAAATAATATTATACATAACTTTTTTTCTCGAGTATCAAAAGAGATCTGAAGCGATCTTTCTCTATCTCCGTAGATCTTCATAGATCCATCTATATCTCAGTAGATCTTCTTAGATCTATCTATATCTCCCTAGATGTCCTTAGATCTATCCCAAAATTTAGATCTAGGTAGATCTAAATCTGAGTTTCAAAAAATTATTGAAAATAGACCGTTTTTTACGGGAGGAAACCTATGTAACCCCTTAAGCTGAAGCAATTTTCACTGCTAATTATATTAGAAACCGGTGTCCGAATAGCAATTTGGCTGAGAAATTAACTCATGAGAGGTGGTTCGAGAGAAAACCTGAGGTAAAACATTTAATAATATTTGTTGCGAAAGTTTATTTTGTTTTAAATAAGACACCTGGTAAAGAAAAAAGTTCTTCGGAAGATCATGTTACGTGTGGACCTCCACACGTCACAATCACTTGGAAGGCGATTAGTTGGTTATTTATTTATTTATTCATTTATTTATTCTTTCATTTATTAACGCCCATTACCCATATAGGAAACCAAAATAGGCCCGCAATTCAGGCAATATCGAATTGCCGAGTTTCGATATAGGGAAACTATATTGGTCCGAACTCCTAGCCAATAATGGTATGTCACAGCGGCACGAAATCGGTTACTAAATAGGGCGTACATCGCATCCGATTTCGACCCGATATAGGGTTTTGAGTTAGGCCTGAATGTCGGGCTAAATTCGATGTGACGAATTTCGACTTAGCGCTATGATATACGCCCAACATCGAGTCCCATATCGAACTCGACAGACGCTTAATAATATAAAAACAATTTTTAAACATAAAATAAAAAGAAAATCATCATTTTTTTTCTTCTAAGATTCCGTAATTTTATATATTTATTATTTATATTTCAATTTTAATCATTTCAAACTCATTTTTGTAATTACACATTTGAGATTCCACAGGCGGATTTGAACCCTCGATCGTCAAATGATGAAACTTGCGCGCTGCCGACTGGACCATCACTCTATTCGACTTTGACGGAATCGTACTGTCTATATGAATCTAAAAATCATTTGATCTCAAATTCATATCGATATTTATACTGTTTATATGGATATCTTCATTGACAGGAATATAATAACAGAAGTGAAGTGAAAACTGAGAAACAAAACTACATATTTTTCATAATGGAATATTCATTTTTTGACACAAAATACTTCTATCTTTGAAAATTGAAGTTTTATTTGAGTATTATTTCTTCCTCTATTGGTAATCGAATCATTTGATGGCAGAAACGGAAGATTCTTTTCTTGATCAATTTTTATATCTATTCTATTTTACATTTATATATTATTTTTATATTTTTTAAATTTAGTTCACGAATTAATCGTTAGTAAGAAGAATAATTTGCGGAAAATCAATTATGGCGTGATTTTCCAATCGTTATGTTGGAAACTAACAAAATATGAAAATTAATCAAAAAGAAAAATTATTAAAAAATAAATGATTGTAAGAAATGATTGAGCGATTTCAAGGCTGATATCGATTGGAATTCGTACCGCGCAATTGGGGGGAGCGATGTTGGAAATATTTTTCTCAAAAGTAGAGCAGCCGAACTTTGGTTACGCGGATTACGTTCGATAATCGTTTCGAATTAGTTGTGCGGATAAGGGTGTCATGACTTCGGTCCGAATTTCAGATAGATATAGGGTTCCCGATATTCGGCTACTCGATATAGAATCGAGTTACGCTACTAACTCACCATCCCAATATATAGGGCTTGACGTTGGGAAGAATCGCGGGCTTATTCTCGGAACCAATATCCACGTCCCGATATTGTTTCGTACTTTAGCCTTTGATCGACTTGCCCAAAATCGTATAAAATAATTTGGCCCGAACATCCGCCACCCTGTGGATGTCGCGAAACCCAACATGGGTATACATGGAACCAAATTGTTGAGGAAAAATGTAGAGAAATAGAAAAAATGTCACGTTTACAACTGCTTCTATTTGGAAGAAAGAACAACCATTCGTTCAAAATTCTCTTATTCTTTTTTGTCACGTGATGGCGAAGTGGGAAAAAATAGCCAACATGTAGTAAAATGCTAATGGAAAAGCAGGGAACGATCGCGTCACTTATTCACAATATAACAAGTATACAAAAACATTCCAAATTTATATCTATATAAAAGTGAATAGAAAGTTATCACTTAAATTCTCTCAATCTGAAAGTGATCTGTCATTCAACCTGGCAATCATAGATACGATGCACGATGCACCCACAAGTATATATATGTATGAGGGAAAAAAAATCAGTATCGAATAAATTCTACAGTAGTTCTCCACATTTGCCTATGGCAAACAGATGAATTCCAGTAACTCTGCAAACAATATCACAGAAACTTTTGATTATTACTTAATCATTACGGTTGACTATTGGAAAATAAATAAATATGAAGCTGATAATTCAACCAATATTTTATTTCCTCGTCTCATCGTTGATAATGGTTAAAGCTGGAGATGGAAGTATTAGCTATGGATCTTTGATTCAAGAAGTGCATGATAAACATAAAACGTTTTGCGCCATTTTGGTAACGTCTAGTTATAGTTGTGAGTAATGGATTTAAAAAATCCATTTCAATTTTCTTTCCTGTTTTTCCAAAATATACCCTGCCAAAGCAGCTTAATAGATGAAGAGATCTTATAGTCAATATTCTTCTTCGAATTACAGCGCTTGAAAAGATGACAGTCCTCCAACTAATAACAAGGGAAATGTCTACCAGAGGAATTGGATCAGTGATTGTGAAGTTCACGCAATTAGAAAACACCGTAAAATTTCATTACAGACAATCTGCACGTCCACTTGTTGTGATTTTCATTGACAAAATTACTGAAATACATGAATTCGAAGGAGGAATCGTAAATCTAGATATGAGTTATCCTGTATGGTTGGTAGTGTTCACTGGTGATGAAGATAGGTCCGAATATTGTCCTGAACTAATTGGGAATCCTTTCAATACGGAGATGTTAGTCTCGTGCCATAGCTCAGGCTACACTGCGAAGTGGTGGTCCGAGGAAACAAATCATTCTAGTTCAGCATCTCGTGATGAACAAATTGAGGAAGTCAGTGGGCTTGAATCAGTTTCCAATAAAACTCACCACAGTAGTCATCAGTTTCTGATGAATGAACAGTTTCGTA
Source organism: Aleiodes leptofemur (assembly GCA_963942555.1). Lineage (NCBI taxonomy): Eukaryota > Metazoa > Arthropoda > Insecta > Hymenoptera > Braconidae > Aleiodes > Aleiodes leptofemur. Next base: position 8,338,677 of record OZ012615.1, on the reverse strand, counting down.
TTGTAATTTCTAATAAGGTGAATCTTTAGAACAGAAAATTAGTTAGCTGAAGGAATAAATTTTGGTGGGCAGATACAAGCTCAAGAAAAAAAAACATATCAAATTGATTAATGGCTCTGACATCAGTTTCCATTGGACATTTCTATAAATCCGATTTCATAAATCTCTAATGAAAATTGACATAATTATCATAAAAATTTCTCAATTCAAAACTTCAGCAATTTTTCTATTGTTTTTTTTCCTTCCATACGCGTAATAAAATTGACAATTCAAGTCTCAAGTGATACAAAATAATCATCTATGGGTAGAAATCAGTCGAATGATTAATCATTTATTTGTAGAAAGATGATTTTGTTTGGAGAAGTGGTAATCGACTTCATGGATACCTGGGTGAAATCATCACGGAATTGTCACAGCTCATGAACTTTCATATATCACACGTATGGGAAGAGCCTCGTGGGACTTATGAGCCGAAAACATTAACCTGGACTGGTGTTATGGGTACTGTTGTACGAGGTGAAGCTGACATTGGTGTTGCTCCATTCGTCATGACCCCCGAACGACTTGATGTAGTTGACTTCTCATCAAACTTGATACGTATAGAATTTACATTGAGCATTGCGAAAACTGTACGTTTCTCTGTACAGTGGAATAGCTTTCTCAAGGTTTCAATGCGATGATTTTACTTATCAATTACTAGTACACCAAGCACGAAGAATAAGTCGTTAATATTACTATTCAATGTTCAGGTATTTCATTCAAAGATCTGGATGGTGATTGTTATTTTGCTCTCGATAACGCCTCTTTTATTGATCATCATTGAGTACAAGAAGGATTGTAACCTGTACGATATCATTTCTGTGCATTATCTGAATGTTTGGGGTCTTTTTTGTCAGCAGTCATGGTCAAGTAAGCTGTCATAAAGCTATAGGTTCAAATAAGTTGGAAAAACATGTTAGAGCTTATTTTCACATAATTCTAGCATCATTCCCAAACAATTGAAAAAATATCCAACACACTTCATTTTTTTTTCTTCTGATTATTACCGACAGGCCCTCCACAAGGAAAACCTTCGAAAATAATATTTTTGTCATTATTCATGTCGACATTAGTCGTGAATGCTGCTTATTCAGCAGCATTAATTCGTTATCTGACCACTGGCCAAGATTACGTACGATTTCGTACTGTAAAAGAGTTTGTGAATGATGGAAGTTATAAAGTGATCACAGTCCGAGACAGTCCGGTGTATTATTGGTTTCAAGTAACTCATCATTTTTCAAATATTCTACTTTAACCCTCTAATGCAAACCCCACTCCGTGTTCGGAGCGGGATAGATTTAGAGTGAGCACGAAGCACGTTTGGCAGCGACGTATCATGATGAAATAATTATTTTTTTTCATCATTTTTGCATGCATTATTGACTCATTATCATGACAACTATTGGGTGACACGGTTTCATCCCCCAGATGAAATATCATCGCTAAACATTCTATGAAAGAACTTGTATATTTTCACATCACAATAGGAAAATAAAATTGCATTAAGAAGTTATCACGTGATTCTTGAAACCTCAGATCAATTTTATCATCAATATTCCAAGATGTAATTCTTCACTCCTCTTTTCGGCATTTCAATTTATGAAAATGATCAAATTGATATTAATTATCAATAAGAATAATATTTGCATTCGTATATCAGTTAAAAATACTATAGGTCAATCTTCTGTTCCTCCTCCAAGCGACTAAATTTCGCCACATACACAGCGCTTACTACGGCACTGGCAATGCCCACACAGTGGGCTTGAAATGAGTGGAAGGGGACTCACGCACTCACTACTACTTTCGCAATCCACTCATACGAATGCACGACGCTTCATGATTGGCACTCTCCCCACTCGACTCACGCCGAGACGATTCGAGACTCCAAAGCATTAAAGGGTTAACGAAAATGACTTTTTGTGGATTCTTTAATGCCAGACAGTTTCATAAATATTTCACAGATATCCAATGAAACAATGACCAAAAAGCTGAACGCTATGATGAAACCGAGAAAGTTGTTACCTACTACTACTCTAGAAGCATATGAACAGGTATCGTGATGAATTTCATTATCACATATGAAACTTTCCCCAGAACTTGTTGTAGGAAATAGGAAAACAAGAATGACCACCCAGGAAAAAATGAACAGATCTGATTAGATCTAATCAGATCTCAAAATTGGCCGGATCTAATTGGATCAATTTGGATCAGCGCAGATTGCTTTGGGACCCGAAAAATCTCGTCAGATCTGGCCACATCAGGACTATTTGATACACCAAGTCCAGTTGGATCTGATCAGTTTTCGGTGTAATCAGATCTACTTAGATCTAACCTGATTTAAATACTTCCGCATATCTTCAGATCTGGATGGATTCGGTGAGATTGGAGGGAGGGAATGAGCTTGATCCAAGCAAATCTGAAGTTATATTATTACTCTGAATCTATACTTTCAGATCTGCTCGTACATTCTTTAAGAAAAACAAAAATGAACACTAATCTGACTTTATTTTCTCAGTCTGAATTTATCATCATCATAAAAGTCTTATTTTCTTGCATAAACTATAAATTTTTGGATCTGGTTCACTATTAGGACCTCCCAGTATAGCTACGATGATTAGATAATCGATATTACATTTTCTTTATATCGGAGTATTAAACAGTAATCATCTCTAATATAGAAGAATAAAGACAATAGTTTTCCATCTTTGTATCTCTTGCCATGTCTGCGTCAGCCATCTCATCAACATCTAATCAGATCAGGTTTGATCTAATTGAATATTATTGGGTATCTAATTAGAGCTACTCAGATCAGATTCGATCAAATTTGATCAGAATTGATCTGTTCATTTCTCCCCGGCCATACGAGATGATTCACATTGAATTTATAACCCATTATTGAATTACTCTATGGGAGATTCCAAAATGCTTACTGTTTTTTAAAGTTTTGTCCAGATATTGTTCATAATTCACAGATAATCCAAATGAAAATATGCTTGGATCGTGAAAATTAAATTTAGTTTTTCCACAACAGGTGTGTGTTCAAAGGGTGGCACTTCTCCATCTAACTAATGAAGAAAACATCGATAGTAAATATCCCTTATGTGAAGCTATAAACCTCAATGCAGGAGGGAGGTTACATTCAGGAGTTATTTTTCCATTGAACAGTGAATACACTGGGCTTGTGAACTATTAGTAAGTTGAATCTTCAAAATAACATTAAAAATAAGATAAGAGGTATTCCGCGAATATCTAAGAAATGGTCAGACACAGAGGAATTTATAGAAATATTATAATCTATAAAACATTCTAGCATGAGAAAATGGGGTAAAATGAATGTTCCAATGAAACGGTGAGATATGTTTTTTCTAATGCTTCTGTTGGAAAAGTGGGGAAAATTTAGGTGGACATAATTGTTCAAAATCGATTATTGGGAATTCTTCTATTTGACCGTTTTGGTTAAAAATTGACAGTTCTTCATCCCCACTAGTCATAATATAGAAAGATATTCCAATAATGAACTTCAAGATGATTTCATTTCTTATTTTTTGCGGGGATTCTTTATTGGTTTCAATCACTTTTTGAAGGAGCTATAGATTAAATTGCAAGAATAACATTTCCCTTCATATTTTCCTCGGAAATTGACGAGAATCATCTAGAAGCCATGTGAATTGATTGAGAATGAGTCTACCTTTGAGTTGGTCCTTTAGTTTTCTCGCTACTACAATCATGAGTCAAGATACTTACGAAAAAGTGGAAAATTCTAAAAATAAGAACGATTATAGTTTCAATTTTAGGCAAAAACGGTCAAATATCCTCACAAAGAAATTTTAATACCGAGATTTCGTCAGCGATGTTATTAGCTTTTGAATTAATCCAAGTGATTTCCGTGATATGAAACATTGAGTTCCAATTATAATGCAATTTGCTCAATTCACCCTTTATATCCATTTTACCCTATCTTCTTCTATTTTGGGAAAATTCCAATGAATATCCTCTGCCTGAAGATATACTCAGCAAAACAATTAAAAGAGCAGCATTTTTCCCATTTTTGCTTCAGAATGGAAGCTTTGTAAACGTCGGATTTTTCAATTTCGAGTTGTTATCGGAATATGACTCCAAATGATCCAAAACGTCGAAAAATCACATTTTCAAAGCATGTCTGTAGGTGTGTGTGTGTGTGGTTGTGTGTGTCTGACTGCATTGTCATAAATCGTCATTTTCTCTGGAACGGCTATACTTAGCGCTCTCAAAATTTGACAGTATTTTTCCTCTGTGTGCACGATGTTGTCCGCAAAATTTCTGCGGAATCGGTTGAATAGTTTCCGAGAAAAATAGACTTTTCAAAAAAGCATTTCTTTGAATTTTCTCGATGAATAGTTAATTTGTAGCCCCCAGTCTGGGCTATGATATTCATCTCATTGAAACTCACATTTTTCACTCGGGGTAAATTTATCTCTGATTTTTCGTTTTGGGAACTATTCCAATTTTAGTGATTTTCAGTTCAGAGTTTAGCAGACCGATAACTCGACAAGTATTTGAGCTGGAGACTGCAAATTTTGTCAGTTTGTATATCTGATGAAGGTACAGTTTGGTATTGAATCTAGGCGAAATTCGTCCAGTCGTTTCTGAGATATTTGCGAAAAATGATTTCTTTTTGAAGGCGTATTTCTCAAAAACTTCTGGGCTGATTTACATCAACTTGCACTCGAAGGATTTGTTATAATGAAGGGAATGAACTCTCTAGATTTCTCATTTACTGGTCGAGTATTTCTTTTTGTTATGAAAAAAATTAACTTCTTTAGAAAAAATCCGAAATTTTAATTTTTTTTTCATTTTTTCCTGAGAACACATATAGTTTCTATTTCATGATAATAAAATAGATACTTTTCCACATGAAATGAGATCATTCTTATCCTGATATGACGATTGGAAAACATTGTATGTGTCTGTTAACGTAAGTTAACGTAATTCATGTTAATTAAAATGGTCATTATTGGATTAGAGATTGAAAACTCCATTCGGAAGCCTACTGCCAATTGTATTGGCAGAATTTTAAATCTAAGAATTCAAATAACCCACAAGGAGTTAATGCCTGCTTGTTTCAGTGATTTTCAAAGGGTTGTAACTTCACTAAAAATGATCGGACCGAGATGAAAAAAAAGAAGCTTGAAATATCTACTTTTAAAATCCTGGGATGAAATTTTTTTTCGGGCATCACTTATGGCACGAAAAAAACAATAAATGAAATGAAAAAAATTTTTTTTTTTTCAATTTTCAAAATGGTCCACGGGTTCCAAAAAAATTTCTCGAATCAATTAATATCCGGGTCGTTTAGCCTGATCCTTCAGCTTGAGTTCGATTTTTTTCCCTTTGTACGATTAGTTATCATTAAGATATCAGCAGTTGAATGAAAAAGCACCCTTCTGTCTTCGATCATCGATATCTCGTTGACTACTGATCGCACAGCAAACAGATGGTGAGTTCCGTAAACTTGGATCGATGCTCTATGAGTACTTTCTAACGTTTTCCTGAAGAAAACAATGTTTTTCATTCTTAAAATCGATTTGAAAAAAAACAAAAAATGAAGTTTTTTTGGTGTTTCTGAGAAATGACCTGAATTTCGCGAATATTACAAAAAGTACTATTGTTTCGAGATGTTTTTTGAGATCAGGATATGCCTAGACATCCTGTAAAATTTCAAGTCTATCGGTTGAGACGTTGTTCTTATCCAAATGCTCAAAGTTGTGACAAGAATTTACGGAGCACGCTGCTCCTTAAACATGAATTAATGATGATCGAGATTTAAAAAAAAAACAAAATCCTTATCTTTCTTACACTCTCGCATCACGGATTCATCAAATGTCGAAAAAAAATAATAAATGGAGAAAATCACCCCTTTGCCTCAATGAACACTCACAATCTCTTCACCATATTAATGAATTTTTTTCTCGCTGTTGCGGGGATATTTCTTCAAATTCGCACAAAAATTCACTTTCAAGCAGCTAACTTTGGCAAATTGGGGTGATTCCATCGCAAGCGACGTCTCATCACATCCCAAACATGCTCGATCGGTTTTTTTGAGATTTGGTGAGCATTTGATGCAAAAGAGCGAGAAAAATGATGAAAAAAAAATTCTCACCTTGATCATCAATAAGGATCGAAAACGTACTCCTTAAATTATTGCTACGATTCTGACCATTTGGATAAGAAGAATGGCTCAACCGATCGTCTTGAAGTTTTGCAGGGTGTTGAGGTATACCATAAGCTCAAAAAGCACCTTAAAACAGTAGTTTTTTTCCAATATTCACAAATTTCAGGTCATTTTTCTAGAACACCAAGAATTTTATTTTTTGACACTTTTTCAAACCGATTTTGAGAATAAAAAAAATCTTTTTGGGAGATAACATCAAACGAAACTCATAGAGCATCGATTCAAGTTTACGAAGCCCACCATCCATTCGCTGTGCGATCATTAGTTCACGAGATATCGATGAACATAGACCAAAGGTTGCTTTCTCATTCAACTCCCCATATCTCAATGACAAATGGTCGTACAAAGGAAAAAAAATCGAACTGAAGCTAAAGAATCAGGCTAAACGACCTAACATTGGTGAAGGGGGGACCACGGTGAAATTCAAAAGTCTTTGGTTGATGGAGGGATCCTTCGAGTGACATTTGGCACACGATGGGATGTGTCAAGAAAGCTAAAAAATGCTGAACACAATCCATTTTGCCCCGTCTTTCAAGATAAAACCTCATTATTCGGCTTCATCTTAATAATGCCCCATGGACCACAAATTGGATCCGATTCAGATTTTCTTTTATTTTCAAATATTCGTTAGCCTTTCGAGGATAAAATTGGGTATCCGTTCTACATTACAGATTATAGATCACGAGAAAATGAATTTTTCCCACTCACTCATTCTTTGCTCGAAATTTTTTCAATTGAAAAAAAATTCGTTGAGTTGAGAAAAACTCATTTTCTAGTGATCTATGATCTGTAATATAGAATGAATACCCAATTTCATTCTCGAAAGGCTAACAAATATTTGTAAAAAAAAAAATTCCAATCGGATCAAAATTGGGGCCCATGGGGCATTATTCAAATAAAGCCGAATAATGATGTTTGATCTTGAAATACGGGGCAAAATGGTTTGCATGCAAATTTTTTTAGGTTTTTTGATACACCCCATCGTGCGCCAAATGTCACTCGATGAATCCCTCCATCAATCAAAGACTTTTGAATTTCACCGTGGTCCCCCCTTAAGCCGAGAAAATTTTTTTGGAACCCGCGGACTATGTTGAAATTTGAGGAAAAAAACTTTCTCTTTCTTTGCATTTATTGTTTTTTTCGCGCCATAAGTGATGCCCAAAAAATTTTTCATCTCAAGATTTCAAAAGTAGACATTTCAAGCTTCATATTTTTTTTATTATTCCGTGACATCACTTTTTACGGCAATTCCGGTCATATATAGGCGTTCGTTCATGAGAATTTCATCTGAACTTAAATTCATATTTTTTTATTTTTATCTCGATCCGATCATTTTTCACGTAGTTACAGCCCTTTGAAAATCACTGAAAAAATGGGGAAAAAATTTTACTCATTTAATTGTTTTGCTGAGTGTATATGAAAAATCTACTCTGAGTTCCGAATTGATGAATGTAAATTTTATTCCAGTATTCAGCGGTTTCAAGAAAATGGTGTGCTGAGGCGACTCAAGCAAAAATATTTCGAAAAATTCCATTCCACTGATATTCCTTATGAGCCTGTTTCATTTAACGATATTGTACCAGCATTAACTTTCCTTGCTATTGGATGTTTGATTGCTTTCATTATCTTGAAGTACGAGAAGCAATAACATGATGATCACAAATCTCACCAATGCTAGATTTTCCTTGCACAATGCCGTTGGGAGGATTTTATATAATTCAAATATTTTGATTTGCTAAAACACCACCACCATGAATTACTCAGATTCATACACTCAGCTAAAAAAAATAAGGGAGCAGAAATTTTCTCAATTTTTTTAGTGATTTTCGAGTATATAACTTTCCGGAAAGTAAATGGATTAAGATGAAAAGATAGATGGATAGATAGATAGATAGATAGATTCATTTCAACCAGGGTAGGCATGCTGATAAAGCGGAACACAATGCAAATTACATTATTGGTTAATTACATTATTAATAATTTCAAAAATTGTACGACTTACAACATGTTTAAGTTGATTCTTGTTCCATGATAATTCAGAGTAATAATTTCAAGATGTGAATTATACAAATAAATTTTGTTTTTTATTTACTGCTTTCCATTCAATCATTGTCCATTTTGATGTCAGAAATATTCAATTGAAAAATATTTGAATGAAAAAATGATGATAAATATTTCAATGAAAACTGAGGTAAAGAGTTCTAAAGTATACTTCAGAGATTGATAGGAACAACACGACACTGGATGAAACTGAGCATTATAACACTCTTGTCACATTTGAGCATCGGTGAAGTTGTGTTAATGATGAGAGATCTCTAACCAAGACGACGAATGCTTCCGATTGACACTCTGGCGTCATGACGTTCTTCGGATAGAAGGTCATGATGTAGTGATTTTTTGAATGAATCCAGTGCGGCTTCAGTTGTATTCGACGAAGGCAAGGCGTCCCAGAAATTAATTGACGAGCAAGTATAGGACTTTCTGTAAGCTTTTGGGTAAATGTGTCTCTTAACACACCCATCTCATATTCAAGATTTTTTCGAGGAAAAATTGCATAGTCCTGCACCGGGAGTCGAACCCAGGATCTTCCGATGTCATGTCGGGCGCTCTACCGATTGAGCTATCCAGTTCTATACCAAATTTCCATTCGAATCGCCTTGAAATCTCACTCACTCAGTCTTATCCCCACTCCGCTGTTCCTTCATACAGCAATTTTAAATTAAATTTAATTCATTTATTGGACAGACTGAATGAGATATAGAATAGGTGTGTCAATCTGCACATTTACCAGCTTCTGTCCTGAATCGAGGAATCACTAGAGTGTCGGTTCTCATCGGATTTCTCCTCAAGACATTTGGCAAACGAAAAATAAATTCAAAGAAGAACATGAGAAACGATGTTTTCTCCTCCCTAGATACAAAAACAAATTTCAGCACACCGCACGGAAAGTAGCCATTTTCCACGCATTGTACATAAAGAAACCTGTACCTTACACGTGCGATGAAGATTTTTCAATCTTGGGTGATTACGAAACTCGCTTCGGCTCGTTTTCCAACCTCACCCTCTTCAGAAAATACTTGACCGCACGTGTTAGGTAATGTACTATTTCTCGATTTACCCCTTGCCACTTGGTCGTCTAGCCTGACTCCTTAACTGCGATTTTTTTTCTCTCTACGATCATTTGTTATCGAGATAACATCAGCTGAATGAAGGAAGACCTTTTTGTCCTTGATCGTTGATATCTCGGGAATTACTGATCGCAAAGCTAACGGATGGTGAGTTTCGTAAACTTGAATCGATGCTCTATGAGCGTCGTCAAATGTTTTCTTGAAAAAAAAATTTCATCCTCCAGACCAGTTTCGAGGACTGGCAAAAAATGACATTTTTGGTATTTTGGAAAAGTGGCTTGATATTATGAAAAATATTGATGTTTCAAGGTGCTCTTCGAGCTCAAGGTATGCTTCAACACCCCGTAAAATTACAAGTCAATCGATTGAGCCATTTTTTTTATCCAAACGGTCAAAGCTGTGGCGAAAATTTAGGGAGCACGATTCTGCTCTTTGAACATCTATTGATGATGATCGAGATCAAAAAAGTAAAATCGTTATTTTTTTTACCCTTCCGCATCAAAGATTCATCAAATCTTGAGACAAAAAATGGAACAAAAATCACCCCTGGCCTCAATTAACACTCTCAATCTCTCCACCATATTGATGCACCCTTCTGATCGCTGCTGTAGGGATACATTCCCGAATTCGCACAAAAGCTCACGTTAAAGCAGCTAACTTTGGCAAATTGGGGTGATTCTGTCACAAACAACGTTCTATCATATCCCGAACATGCTTGTTTTTCCGGGAATTGATGAGCAATTAATACGAAAATGGAAGAAAAATAATGTACAAACTAGAGGGGCATACACGGAGAGAAATTTCTCTGAAAAATCGTGATGCTTAGCGACATAATGTGGATGCAAAATGCAGGCCGGGGGTATTTCATGAGTCTAATGATGGAAAAAATGTCTTTGTGACGGCAATTAGTAATAGGACCAATAAAATTTTCAAGATGAAATATCACAATAACTGTTATGTAGCATTACAAAAATATTAGCTGATAATTTTTTCTCTGAAAGCTGAAGAAAAATTGTCTATCCAACAAATGATAAATCATCGGACTCTTAGAAATTTTCATACGCTACTAAGAATTTTTATAAATTTTTTTTAGAATTTTTCCCATGCCAGCCTCATAATGGGTAGATGAAGGGGCTAGTCGGGTATCTTCGACTGTTTTCGGTACATGAGCCATTGGCCATTTTACACTTGGCTTTGGATTGAAATATCTCGAAAACTATGCAAAATTTATCGAGACATGCTGTGAATGAAATGTAGAGGGAAGATTAACGAAGAAAATAAGCAAAATGCCGTTTTTCTACGACCAGTAGTTTCCGAGATATCAATTTTTTAATGAGTATATCAGGAACAACGGCCGAGTCCTTTCTGAATTTCTTATTAAAAAATTAATATCTTAATAACAACGAGTCGTACAAAATCGAAGTTTTGCTTATTTTATTCGTTGATCTTTCCTCTAAATTTTGATACAATTAAAAAATTGATTTCATAGAACTGTGGTCCATTGTTATCACGATGACAGATTCAATATGGCGATTGTTCTAGATTTCCCATGAGTCCTTGCGATTCACTGTCGATTCCGAAAACACCCGAACTAAATCGATTGACGAACGAGTGCGATAGAAATTACTACTCAGTCTGGTAAAAAGTCATCCGAGAACGAGAAAATAAACATCCTCGTTCCACAATTTATTCGTTTCTTACAATAAATTTTGTGGAATACAAGAATAAATTTTATGAATGTAGGCGCAGTTATGGAAAAATTACCGACCAATCCAGCATAATGCACTCACGCATTTGGTACATATTATGAGAAGTTTTTCACTTTTTATTTCTATATGAGAACTTTTTCACTCACAAGCCTCTATGTCCCACGATTACCGGGCTGGGCCAGTAACTTTTCATGGATTTTTCTCTCCGTGTAGATATAATTGTAATGGGTGTGACCCTTCAGGGCTGCACTAGGAACTTCCCAATAGAAACACACACGCACACACACATACACACACACACATACACACATACACACACACATACACACACAGACACACATATATACACACAGACATTTTTAAAAAATGCCATTTCTCGGCGTTTTGGAGCATTTTGAGTCATATTCCGATGAAATCTCGTAATCGACAAAAAATCGCATGTGAAGTGCTTCCATTCGGAAGCAAAAACTTGAATAAGTACACAATCACAAATACCCCGATCAGCAAAGTCATGAGAGCTTGATGAGCCATTTGACTCTGATTCTTTACAGATAAATACTTAAAAAAAATTTTGCTCTCAACATGTCTATTTTAAATGTAACTGTGAATACTGTAAATAATGTATCCTTTTTCAAAGATAAGCTTAGCTGAAAAAAAAAAAAGTTCCACTACATACCTTCAAATTTTTGATCCCGAGAGTTAAAAAATCAAGCTAAACAGCCCTGAAGATGGTTAAGTCAACAAAAGAATTTTAGGAACCCGTGAACCATTTTGAAAATAACAAAAAAATGTATTTTTCTCTTCGCATTTAGTGTTTTCTTCACGCCCTAAGTGCTGTTGGAAAAAAAATTCACATCTGAAGATTTCAAAAGTAGACATTCCAAGCTTCAATTTGTTTTCTTTTTCATCTTGATGCGATCATTTTTTGCAAAGTTACAGACCTTTGAGAATCATTGAAAAAATGGAAGAAAAATTCTGCTCCTTCGATTGTTTTGCCAAGTATAGTTGTCATTCCATTGATTATGTTGCTTTGTTCACTTTTTCTCAGTGTTGAAAAAAATTGAAAGGAGTAAAAAATAGTTTTGTAGAATAAGTTGTTTCAAAAATTTTATTAGGTTTCCCACGCTTCTCAGCATGGTCACTTGATACTCGCTGATCCGAACAGAACGCTCGAAAAATCAACAATCAACTTGAGTACATTAGAAATTTACCAAGCGTCTGTACAGTTATATTTTAGCGAGAATTCAAATATTGTTTTTTTGAGAGTCACCATTTTTCGCAACTTATTTGAATTAAATATTTATTTTTTCTAGAATTAGCAACGATTTGAATATACTCGATATAATCACGGTTGACTACGTATCAATAGATTCTCCGGAATCAATAACTTCAAACTATCTTTTTCTCAATATTTTAGAAACGGTGCAAGCGATTACGCTGAAATTCATGTAAAATAGAACACTCAACAAGTATATTCTTCCAGTGGGATTCCATTAGATTTGATTTCATAGTTCCTGAGATAATTGAAGATAACCATAAATCCATGAAACATGTAAAATCATGTATTCGAATAAGATTAAAAAATGAAATTCATCAGCTCAGACCTCAGAATTTGATAATATATTGTTCTTATGACTTGTAAAATAGAAAGAGTAGAGAAATTTTCAATCAACACTGAAATCTTCGCTGTATCATGTCATTTAATTATGTCGAGTATATTTTCTTCAATCTCTTAAAAACTACCGGACTGATTTTAATTAAATTGAATGAAATATCCAGAAGAAATTACGCTATGGGTATATTTTAACAGTTAAATTTCATTTAAACCTCTCTGAAATTTCCTGAGATAATTATACCCGGGAAAAAATGTTTAGATCTGATCAGATCAAATTAGATCTGATTAGATCTAATTTGATCTGATTAGATCTGATTAAATTGAGAAATTTGATATGAATAGATCTGATTAGATCTAACTAGATCTGATCAGATCTAATCAGATCAATGCCTGATCAGATCTGAATAGATCTGACCAGATCTGACTAGATCTAACCAGATCTGATTAGATCTAATCAAGTCAATTTATATCGGTTCATCAGATCTAACCAGATCTCATCAGATCTAGTCAGATCTAATCAGATCTAGTCAGATCTAGTCAGATCTAGTTTGATCCAATCAGATCTAGTCAGATATGATAAAATCCAATCCAATTCACATTATGATGCATCAGGCGATGGATGAAAACTTTATAAGGTAGAATTTGATAAAACTGAAAATAGCAGACATTTGACAATTCCTAGTTTTTTTGAATTTTTTCAACAGATACATTATTTTCAAAAAATGAAAAATATGCACATATAGGAAATTTATAAAACTATAAATACGACTTTTCTTGAAATGTTTATTAAATGAAAATTTATCTGTTTGAAAAAATCCACAATGTGTCAGATCTGTGCTCATTTCATTATCACAGAATTTTATATTTATTTCCGCGGATGATTCTGCATTCCATTTGGGCAGTCCCGACTTTCCTCTGGAGTTATTTCCTTTAATATTTCTGATTTTCTTCAATTATGACGATTTAAGTTTCAAATGATATCTAGGAATCGTGTGATAGCTGAATGGTTAAGGTAATAGTCTAGTAATGCTAGGGTCCCGGGTTCGATCCCGCTGAAGCGTATTTTTTTTCGCGATTTTTTTTTCTTCAAAAACTCCAATTTTCATTCATTTGTTTAGCGAAGAATTCAGATTTTTATTTATTTTTCATTTTCTCTAAAAATTAAAAATTTTCATGCCGGATTCTTTGTAGATCCAATTGGATCTGATCAGATCTGAAGAACTCAGATCTAATTTGATCTAATTAGATCTGATCAGAGCGTGCCAATTCTCAGATCTGATCAGATCTAAGGAACTCAGATCTAATTAGATCTGATCAGATCTAATTTGATCTGATCAGATCTGAACATTTTTTCCTGGGTAGATAAATACCAATCTGTGAAAATCATGAAATCAATGTCTTCTGATAGGTTTTAGATATGAAAATTGTTGTCTTAGAAACTCAGAATTACTCAGTATGTAGTTATGATGCTACAATGTGATAGAAAAATGAAAAAATTCAAAAACTGAGCCGAGAAATTCCAGCCGATTATTATATAGAATATCGTTTTCCCCCTGTGATTTCGCAGGATTGGATTTTTTTCCCCCTGCGACCTGCATTTGCACGGAGACTCATGCGAATTCCCTATACCCCGCCCACGTTATCTCAAATATTTTGAAGTTCGAGTTGATAAATCTTGTCTTCAATCCAATTCTCGTAGGGAGCCATCATTACTACCGTTGTCACCATATCTGCCGTATCTTTCATATAAGTGCTGAGTATCGCAGTTAATCTTCCATTACAAACAATTGGAGCGCCACTGTCTTCCTAAGAAAATAAAATAAGATGACTCTCAAACATTAATTCATTTATTTAGTTGTTAACACATAAAATAGGACGAAGCCCTTCTTCTTACTATTCAGTCTTGGGAATCATATCGGAAACAACGCGAAATGGTGCAATTTCCATGGAAATCTTTTGTCGAAAATTTTCAGAGTTACGAACAAAAAATCTACAGGAATTCTGCTATCTCATACAGTTTCTGAGATCTTTGCAGGAAATGAATAACAAAACAATAGACTTATACTGTTTCGACACTCACATAATCCATATAATGAAATCGAAGACATGCTTACCAGACGTTCACTCTCGTAAAGAACATATGCATCTCCGAGATGATCCATAGGCTTAGTGTATAGCTCTATACGACCATTCTCGATATTCATCATGACTAGATGCCACCATAATGATTGACTGATCCTTAGGATACTGTCGGTTTCTGAACTTCTGAATCGAATCAACTTACATTCCAATCCTATGGCACAATTTTCCCCAATTTCTTTATAGGGAATATTCTGAAGATTCAGAGAGTAGGACAATGGTTGCTTGAGCTAATCAAAACCAAAAAAGAGTTCAGAATTCGATGAATTGAGAGTATAGATTCGATGCGTGAAAATGGTTTTTTTTGCTCCGAATGAAAGCTTTGCAAACGTGAAAATTTTTGTCTTAAGGCTTTACATATACATGATCGCGCGCAAAACGCCTCGATTTTCGAGAATTATTTTACATATTAAGTAAGAGGAATATGATTTTTTTTCTACGATGTTTATTGAGCATTGAATTATATAAGAAAAAATTAAAAATATTTTTTCTTCCCTTTAATATCACTATATGTAGTTAACAATGTGGGACGGAAGAAAAGGATAGTGCCGCATGGTCGACATCAAAACTCCTTGAAAATTGATCCAATCTGAAAAAAAAAATATGGTTAGAGAATGATATAGTAGTTATAGTCTGTCGGGAGGGCATTTTTTTTTTCAAAAATCGAAGAGAGAAAAATTCTCAAAGTTTTTATGAAATCGTGTAAAACTTTAAGAATTTTTTTCTCTTTGATTTTTGAAGAAACAAAAATCCCCTCTGACAGACTAGAACTACTATACAATTCTCTAACCATATATTTTTTTTTTTTCAGATTGGATCAATTTTCAAGGAGTTTTGATGTCAACCATGCGGCACCATCCTTTTCGTCCATCCGACATTGTTAACTATATATAGTGATATTAAAGGGAAAAAAATATATTTTTAATTTTTTTTCATATAATTCAATGCTCAATAAACATTGTAGAAAAAAAAATTAATCATATTCAATCATATGTAAAATAATTCTCGAAAATCGAGGCGTTTTTCGCGCACTCAGGTATATGTTATGCCTTAAAGTTTTATATTGCGAAAAACTTTTTAAAATCTGCCGAGTCCAAAAATGACATTTAGAAAAAATGTCTGTATGTATGTGTGTATTAGCGTATCCGTTATTTAGCAAGTTGACTCTTTCCACTTGGGTATCATCTAAACCATTTGTTTACAATCGGAAATTAATTTTGGAAAGAAAAATTTCTCTCCGCTGTCATTTAACCCTCCCCAAATGGCGATACTTTTCCCGTTCATTTAACATTAGGTTTTTGCAATTTTCAGGAAAAAAATTTTTTGGCTTATTATATTCACCAACTCACCAAATGATGTTGATTCTGCTTCTATTATGATCCCTCTGGAATGGCAAATTTTTATATTGGAGTCTGAAATTTATGTTATCAGCTTAGAGGAGGTCAAAATTCATTTTACGTGTTTCTTCTCTATGCAAAGTTGCGCACAGAGAAACGTGAGGCAGAGCATATTGATCTACAGAAGTAGATACCATGGAAACAAAGGAAACAACTTTGTATGTATCCTCAAGAGTGATCTTATACTTACCACCACCTCAAATTATTGGGGAGACGGGTGCAATAAAGGCAGCCTTGAGGATGCAAAACAGTCGATACTGGAAGAGCTAGAGTGACGGGCATGCGTCTACACTTGAATAAGATGGGCACCTACTAGAGCTCACGGGAATGGGCAGCCGATCTCGACGAACCTATAAAATATCATAAGCATAGTCATTTCGAGCGAGCAGAAATAGCTGAAAAAGCATGAAGACGTTTTTCATTGGAACGGCTCAGTCTGGTTTTTTAAAACTTGTTTCTCCTAAGGTCGGCTTTGTTTGGTTCGTGGACGGCTCTAGGAGAACGAAGAAAGCTGGATTGCATATATGAGCTGAGTTTCTCAAAACGGAGATCTCATTTAGGCTCAAGGATAACGTTACGGTGCTCCAAGCTGAACTCGTAGCCTCACGAGATAGTTCCAGCGTAATATCGATCATATCTGACATAGGCCAGCACATCTGAATATGCTGCGACATTCAAACACTGCTGAGGGAGTTGAAGAGAAAAGCATTGATTCAGCAGTGACCGAAATGTGCACGATGAAACATGACGGCATCCAGCCAATTGAAAGAGCCTGTGTCGCATAGACTGAGTCTCTTTGACAAGGAGTGGACGGAGCTCACACTGGTCCATGAGTAGAGTCAACAGAACCTGGATTACAGCCAAGAGAACGAAGCTGTCAGCTCCTCTAGAAATGTAAAATTACTGTCATTTTTTGAATCTGTCAGGTCAGTCGTAAAATGACGGTTCCCTGACCATTACTGACCTGGCCTGTAATTCCTGTTGGAAACTGACGGTAATTTTTTATTTCAGTCACTTTTTCGGTCATTTCTGTCTAACTTCTCTTTGTTTTTCTGAGACGGATGAAGCTTCAAAAAGAAAGAAAAATATCGAGCATTACATTTCAATGAAATTTGTATTATGTAATACAATGGAGTAAAAATGAGGTAACAGAGAAAAGAAATTTAATTCAGCTATATAGATGTAAACTGACTGTAATTCAAATAATGGGTCATTTTCCTGACGCAAGATTTGGTCAGTTTATTCCTGACGAAAACCGTCAGTAATTCAGCTTTGATCAGTTACGTGTGAGTTACCGGTAAAATGACGGTAAACTTACTGGTCAGTTTTTAGTTTCACATCACTAAGCTTCTCATTGAAACTGGCATCCCAGCTGATGAGCCGCAATCGCAGTCAGCTCAGGTGTGGTGCTGGACTCCTCATAGGACACTGATTCTCAAATGCGTATTTGTAATCTTTATAAATGGACGATACTCTACAGCACTTCACCACAAACTACTGAGGCCTGAACGACTTCAGATACGATGTTTTTTGCATCAACATAAAGATCAACATCGCGTTGTACAACCCTACATACCCTGGCAATTCGATTACCACGGAATAGCGTGGTAGTTGCGTGGTCTTGCGTGGTAGTCTCATTTGGCCTCAGAGAACGTAAAAAAAGGTTATATTCAGCAGAAAATGACATATAAGTGCTGAAATATAATCAATTTCGTTTGAAAACGTACTCTGAGGTCTATTAATTAATAAATTAAGGCCCGGTAGTAATAATTTTTTACTCCAATGGCGATTGTACGCCCTCGCGTTCCGCGGCCAACGCTGAAGCTTTTCCTCGAAATCTGCGCGGTCGGTAACGAGGAAAGCTTACAGCGCAGTGCCGGATTGAACCACATAGTAGGGGCCCCGCTCATAAATATAATTTTTTCACGATGTAGTGATAAAGGCCCGTACAAAAATTTAGAGAGGAGAGTGGGGCAAAATCCATTCGGAAATTGAGGAAATTCAAAGCGGAAAACAAGTGCCAGGCGTAATTTCTTTCAATTTTCTGAGAATTAAAATTTTTTTAGGCATTTTTGAGGGTTCAAAAAATATTTTGATATTTTTTTAGAAAGCGGCGGCTTGTAGAAAAAATCGGTAAAAATTCAACAACAATGCAGACATATTTTAGCATCTTTTCAAAATTTCTCAGATTTTTTCTACAAGCCGCCGATTTTTTAAAAAACTATTAATTTCCAAAAACATAAAAATTTCAGTTTTTTCACCTGTCCATTAAAAAATAGGAGTTTTTACCCCCAAAAAATGTCAAAAAAAATAGTTTTCTCATAAAATCTCGAAAAAATGAATTTTGGCGCTCATTTTCCGCCTAAAATTTCGTCATCTTCTCAATGATGTTTTACTCTAAAACAAAAATTCGTGAAAAAAAAATAATTGGTATTTTTGAGTCAATAGGGGAAAGTGGAGCAAAATGGACATTGTAATCGGAGATAGAGTCCCCTTGATGATTCCATTGGAAAGCTACGGAAATTTTAAACGGGAAACAAGTGCCATACGTAATTTTTTGAAATTTCTTGCGAATTTGAATTTTTTGGGCTTTTTTAAGGGTAAAATTTTTTTAAAATATTTTTTTAAAAACGGCGGCTTGTAGAAAACATCTGAAAAAATTCACCAACAATGCTGACATCTTTTAGGATCTTTTCAAAAATTTTCAGATTTTTTCTATTAACCGCCGCTATTTTAAAAAATATCATTTTTCAAAAACATGTAAACTCTAGTTTTTTTCGTCGTTCGATTGCCAAGAGAAAGTAGTATTCACCTCAAAAAAATAAGAATTCTCAAAAAAATTCGAAAAAAATAATTTTTGCACTCAGTTTCCCGCCCAAAATTTCCTCATCTTTCCAATGATGTTTCACTTTAAAAAACAACAATTGGTATTCTTGAGTCAATAAGGGTAAATGGGGCAAAATAATCGAAGATGAGTTTTTCTGATAGTTCCATTGGAAATCTTAGAAAATTTTGGGCGGAAAACAAGCGCCAGACATAGCTTCTTTCAATTTTTGGAGAATTTGAATTTTTTTAGGCATTTTTGAGGAGCAAAAAAATATTTTTATATTTTTTTGAAAAACGGTGGCTTGTAGGAAAAATCTGAGAAAATTCACCAACAATGCTGACATATTTCAGCATCTTTTCAAATTTTGTCAGATTTTTCCTACAAATAGCCGCTGTCTTAAAAAATATCGTGTTCCACAAAACATAAAGATTTCAATTTTTTCCTTTTTTCATAAAAAAAAAGCAGTTTTTTCCCCAAGAAAAATGCCCAAAAAAATATAATTCTCAAATAAGTTCGTAAAAATGAATTCCGGTGCTCATTTCCCGCCTAAAATTTCCTCATCTTTCCAATGATATTTTACTCTAAAAAAAAATTGGTTCAAAATTAATTTTAAAAATTGGTAAAAAAAATTGGTATATTTGAGTCAATAGGGGAAAGTGGGGCAAAATGGACATTGTAATGGGAGATAAAGTCTTTCTGATGATTCCATTGGAAAGCTGAGGGAATTTTGGACAGAAAACAAGTACCAGGAGTGATTTTTTTTAATTTTTAGATAATTCGATTTTTTTTGTGCATTTTTAGAGGAAAAACCTTTTATTTCTTGAGAAAATTTCGTTTTTTTTAATATCTCCGGTTCTATTGGTCGTAGCGATCTACATTGTTTTTGAATGGAAGCTGAGATCATTTCCTATCGATTTACGGGGTTTTGAATTGGAAAATCCCGATATTGCGCATTATTATAGGGCAAAATTCGATAATAATGATTTTTCATAAAAGAACGCATAATTATGTGAAAAATCGATATTTTTGAATTCAAATCCACATGAATCGATGGGAAATGATCTCAGCTTCCATTCTAGATTGGTCCCAGATTGCTACAATTGATAGAACTGAAGATATTCCCAAAAAACTGAATCCTCACAAAAATCCAAAGACTTTACTTCTTAAAAATACCAATGAAATTCAAAAAATTACTCTTGGCACTAGTTTCCCCCCTAAAATTTCCCGAAATTTCTAATGGAATCATCAAAAAAAACTCTATCTCCCACTGCTCCATTTTGCCCCATTTGATTCAATTTTTTAAAAAATTGCAAAAATTCAAAATTTCAAGAATTTTTATAAATTTAAAGAATATTCAATCGTATTTTCCATGTTTTTTCTATGTAATTTCAGTTTTTAGACTCTATTTCCGGATAATTCCACCATTTGAATTCAGGATTTTCTTCAGGATGAAGGACTTGATGGAGAAATCTGAAAAATTGGAGAAGATGCGAAAACATGTCTCCACTATCATGTAATTTTTTTAGATTTTTCCGTGAAGATGTCTATTTTCTGAAGAGTCCCGAAGAATTAAAAAACAGGGTCATTTTTCCGTCAAAATGAACCTCCGAGGCAATAAGATTCATGATTTTTTTCCAGGGTGACAAGCTTGACGAAAAAATCTAAAAAAAATTGTCAAGATGCTCCAACATGTCTTTATTATTGTGTAATTTTTTCAGTTTTTTTTATAAAGATGCCTATTTCCGAGAAATTCCCAAAAAGTTTTGACAGTAAAATTTTCTTAAAAATCGTCTTTTTCCTCTTAAAAAATGTGTCGAAAAATCAAATTCTCTAGAAAATTAAAATAATTACTGTTTCCGGCCTAGAATTTCCTTAGTTTTTTGATGGAACCATCAGAAAAAGGAAGAGAATTTTCTCGAAAATCGTAGGCTTTTTCTTCTGATAAATGCGTTAGAAAATTCAATTCTTTACAAATTTCCTCAGTTTTTCAACGAAATCATAAAAAAATGAGAAAAAAAAATTTGAGAAGATGCTACAACATATATTCATTGTTGCTAAATGTTTTCAGATTTTGTTTCGAGGGGCCACCGCATTTTAAAAAATCTCAAATTATTTTATGTCAGAGGTTTGAAAAAAACAAAAATTTTGAAAGCGATGAAATGGTTTTTTTTTCAGGAATTTTTTTCAAGTGAAGGATTTTCGGAATGAATCTGAAAAAATTTGAGAAAATGCTACAATATGTCTGCATGGTTGGTGAATTTTTCCAGATTTTTTCTACAAGCCGCCGATTTAAAAAAAAATATCCAAATATTTTTTTACTCCTCAGGAATGCCTAGAAAAATTCAAATTCTTGAAAAATTCTAAGAAATTACGTCTGGCACTTGTCTTCCGCCTGAAATTTTCTCAGCTTTCCAATGGAATCATGAAGAAAATTTTATCTCCAATTACAATGTCCGTCTTGCCCCACTTTCCCCTATTGACTCAAAAATATCAATTTTTTACCATTTTTTTCCAGTAAAATATCATTGGAAAGATGAGGAAATTTTGGGCAGGAAACTGAGTGCCAAAATTAATTTTTCCGAATTTTTCTGAGAATTCTATTTTCTTTTGGGCATGTTTTAGGGTAAATACTACTTTTTCTGAAAAATCGAAAGGTGAAAAGAATTCAAATTTTTGTTTTTGGAAAATTATATTTTTTTTAGAAGCGGCGGTTCGTAAAAACAATCTGAAAGAATTTGAGAAGATGCTAAAATATGTCTGCATTGTTGGTGAATTTTTTCAGATTTTTTCTACACGCCGGTGATTTAAAAAAAATATTTAAAAAAATTTTTACCCTTAAAAATGCCCAAAAAATTCAAATTCGCAAGAAATTTCAAAAAATTACGTATGGCACTTGTTTCCAGTTTAAAATTTCCGTAGCTTTCCAATGGAATCATCAAGGGAACTCTATCTCCGATTACAATGTCCATTTTGCTCCACTTTCCCTATTAACTCAAAAGTATAAACTTTTTTCCTATTTTTTTTTTTTAGAGTGAAATATCATTGGAAAGATGAGGAAATTTGAAGCGGGAAATGAGCGCCAAAATTGATTATTCCGAATTTTTTTGAGGATTATATTTTTTCAGGGTAAAAATTATTTTTTCTTGAAAATCGAAAGGCGAAGAAAACTGAAATTTTTATGTTTTTGGAAAAAGATATTTTTACAAAGAGTGGCGGTTTATAAAAAAAATCTGAAAAATTCGAAAAGATGCGATAAAATACGTCTGCATTGTTGGTTAATTTTTCCAGATTTTTCCTACAAGCCGCCGCTTTTTTAATAAATATCAAAATATTTTTTTACTCCTCCAAAATGCCTAAAAAAATCCAAATTCTCCAGGAATTCAAAGAAATTGCGTTGAGCGCTCGTTTTCAACCTAAAATTTCCTCAGCTTCCCAATGGAATCCTCAAAAAAACTCTTATCCCATTGCAATGTCCATTTTGCCCCACTGTCCCGTATTGACTCAAAAGTATTAATTTTTTTTTTTTAGTAAAACATCATTGGAAAGATGAGGCAATTTCGGGAGGAAAAATGAGCGCAAAAATTCTTCTTTTCGATTTTTTTTGAGAATGTTATTTTTTTCGGGTAAATACTACTTTTCCTTGAAAATCAAAAAGCGAGAAAAACTGAAATTTTCATGTTTTTGGAAAATGCTATTTTTCAAAAAACGGGGGTTTGTAGATAAAATCTGAAAATTTTGAAAAGATGCTAAAATATGTCAGCTGTTGGTAAATTGGTGAATTTTTTCAGATTTTTTCTACGAGCCGGCGCTTTTTGGAAAAATATGAAAAAAAAATTTATTTCTGAAAAATGCCCAAAAAAATAGAATTCTCAAAAAAATTGGGAAAAATGAATTTTTACGCTCATTTCCCGCCTAAAACTTCCTCATCTTTCCAACGATATTTTACTGTGAAAAAAAATTTGGTTGAAAAATTAATTTAAAAAATTGGTGCAAAAATTGATATTTTTCAATCAATAGAGGAAACTGGGGCAAAATGGACAATGTGATGAGAAATAGAGTTTTTCTGATGATTCTATTAGAAAGCTGAGGAAATTTTAGGCGGAAAACAAGTGCCAGACATAATTTCTTTCAATTCTTTGAGAATTTGTCTCGTTTTGGACATTTTTTAGGGGTGAAAAAGTATTTTGATATTTTACGCCATGGATTTTCAATAAAAATTTTTTTTCAATTTTTTCTGATGATTCCATTGGAAAATAGGAAACTTATAGAGACTTGAATTTTTTTACGCATTTCTCAGAAGAAAAAGCCTTGGATTTTCGAGGAAATCCATTTCTACAATTTTTTCTGATGATTTCTGATGATTTCAGTGGAAATTCTTAGAGAATTCGATTTCTTTAAAGCATTTTTTTAGAGGCAAAAGAATATTCTATTTTTTTTGATGATTTCATTTAAAAGCTGAGGGGATTTTAGGCAAGAAAGCGTAATTTTCCTGAATTTTTAGAGAATTTGATTTTTTGACGCATTTTTTGAGAGGGAAAGCCTTTGATTTTTAAGAAAATTATCTGTCAAAATTCTTAGGAAATTTTTAGGGAATAGGCATCTTCATAAAAAAAACTCTGAAAAAATTACACAATAATGGAAACATGTTTTCGCGTCTTCCCAAATTTTTTCAGAATTCTTCATGAAGTCATTTATCCTGAATTAAAATGGTAACAGAGAGTAGAAACCGAAATGACAGAAAAAATATGAAAAATACGATTAAATACGTGATTTGTAGATCAAAAATGATTAAGAAAATGAGAAATTTTCTTGTTAAAATCAAAAACCTATTTTGCACACTAGGCTCAACGTCGATAGCCATTTAGCTGATAAGAAAACTGTATTCATTAAAAGAAGAAAATACAAAGCTTTGTAAATAATTTAATTCGTACACTGAACAACTCAATTAGTTAATAAGGCGCTTTGAATATTTAATGAGAAAATGAGAAATTTTGTAGGAAAAACCGGGGCAAAATGGACCTATTTCATGATATTTTTTTGAAAAGCGGCGGCTTGTAGAAGAAATCGGAAAAAATTTAAGAAAATGCGAAAATATGTCTGCATTCTTTGTGAATTTTTCCAGATTTTTTCTACAATCCGCTGCTTTTTAAAAAAATTTTGAGAAATTTTATCATATGGTCTGATTTCGATGGATATTTTTACAGTTTTCTCAGTAAGCGGTAGTTCGAAGAAAAAAACCGAAAAAATGTGAGAAGAAGCGAGAAAATATATATATTTTTGGTGAATTTTTCCATAATTATTTGAAAAGCCCGCACTTTTTTTTTAAATATTGAAATAATTAAATTATTTTCATTGAATTTATCATAAATTCTTCGAAATTAAAATAAATTTTTTTTTTTTATTTTGATTAAAACAAAAACAAACGTCGGTTCATGAATAAATTATCATAAATTTCAAGAAAATTGTAAAGAATACTGTTTTTTTGATATTTAAAAAAAAAGCCGCGGTTTTACCAAAAAATCTGAAAAAATTCAGGACCAATATATATATATTGTAGCATCTTCTCAAATCTTTCCAGATTTTCTCGATGAGCCGCCGCTTTTCAAAAAAATATTGAACTAATTGAATTATTTTTATTCAATTTATCATGAATTTTCTAAATTGAAAGAAAAAAAAATTGTTCTTTTGATATTTAAAAAAAAACGGTGGTTCTCCAAAAAAGTCTGAAAAAATTCAGCAACAATAGATATATATTGTAGCATCTTCTCAAATTTCTTTTTTTTTAATGATTTCTTTGGAAAATTGAGGGAATTAATAGGTCCATTTTGACGGGAAATATGGAGTTTTTTTAAAAAAATTCTTTGGGATTTTCTAGGGAATAGGCATCTTCACAAAACAAACGAAAAAAATTACATAATAATGGAGACATTTTTTCGCATTTTCTCCAATTTTTTCAGATTTCTTCATCAAGTCCTTCATCCTGAAAAATAATCCTGAATTCAAATAGTAGAATTCTCCGGAAACAGAGTGTAGAAATCGAAATTACATGAAAAAACATGAAAAATACGATCAAATATTCTTTAAATTTAAAAAAAAAATTGAAATTTCGAATTTTTTCAATTTTTTAGAAAATAAAAAAATATGGGGCAAAATGGAGGAGTGGGAAATAGAGTTTTTTTTGATGATTCCCTTAGAAAGTTCAGGAAATTTTAGACGGGAAAGCAAGTGCCAAAAAGAATTTTTTGAATTTTATTGGTATTTTTGAGGGGTAAAAGTCTTTGAATTTTTGTGAAAATTCAGTTTTTTGGAAATATCTCCGGTTTGATCGGTCGTAACATTCTGAGACCAATCTTAAATGAAAGCTGAGATAATTTCCCATCGATTCATGTAGATCTTAATGCAAAAATATCGATTTTTCACATAATTATGTGTTTTTTTTTTCTAAAAAATTATTATTATCGAATTTTACCCTATAATAATGTGCAAAATCGTGATCTTTGAATTTAAAACCCAATAAATCGAAGGGAAATTATTTCAGCTTTGATTTAAAAAAACAGGTCACTACGACCAATAAAACTGCAGATATTTAAAAAAAAAAATTTCTCAAGAAATAAAAAGTTTTTTCTTCTAAAAATGCACAAAAAAATCGAATTATCTAAAATTAAAGAAAAATTACTTCTGGTACTTGTTTCCCGCCTAACATTTCCTGAGCTTCCCACTGGAATCATCAGAAGAACTCTATCTCCCATTACGATGTTGCCTCATTTTCTCATATCGACTCAAATATACCAATTTTTTTTTGTAACCAATTTATTTTTTTAGCGTAAAATATCATTGGAAAGATGAGGAAACTTTAGGAGGGAAATGAGTGCTAAAATTCATTTTTTCGAATTTTATTGAGAATTACATTTTTTTGGGGTAAATACTGTTTTCTTAAAAATTAAAAGGCGGAAAAAACTCACAAATTTTTAGGTTTTGAAAAATTATATTTTTTTAGAAAGCGGCGGCTTGTAGGAAAAATCTGAAAAAATTCACCACGAGTGCAGACATATTTGAGCATCTCTTCAAATTTTTTCAGATTCTTTCTACAAACCACCGCTCTTTAAAAAATATCATTTTCAAAAACATGAAAATTTTAGTTTTCTTCACCTTCCGATTTTTAAGAAAAAGTCGTGTTTACCCGTAAAAAATTCCCAAAACAATAGAATTCTCAGAAAAAATGAATTTTGGTGCTCATTTCTCGTCTAAAATTCCCTCATCGTTCCAATGATATTTTACTCTGAAACAAAAATTCGTTTAAAAAAATGGGTATTATCGAGTCAATAGGGGAAAGTGGGGCAAAATGGACATTTTGCCATTTTTTGGGCTTTTTTCGGACTAAAAGAATATTTCGATATTTTTTTAAAAAGCGGTGGCTCGTATAAGAAATCTGAAAAAATTCACCAACAATGCTTATTCACTAACAATATTTTAGCATTTTTTCAAATTTTTTCATTTTTTTTTCACAATTGGCCGTTTTCTTAAAAAATATCATTTCTCGCAAAAGCATAACAATTTCAGTTTTTTTCACCTTTCGATTTTTAAGAAAATTAATTTAAAAAATCGGTGAAAAACATCAAAAATGATATTTTTGAGTCAATAGGGGAAGGGGGGCAAAATGGACATGGAATGGGAGATAGAGTTTTTTTGATGATTTCATAGGAAAGCCTAGGAAATTTTAGGCGAAAAACAAGTGCCAGACGTAATTCCTTTGAGGAAATTTGAGACGGGAAATGAGCGCCGAAATTCATTTTTTCGATTTATTTTGAGGATTCTATTTGTTTGGGCATTTCTTTGAGGTAAAAACTCGTTTTTTTCCTTGAAAAAACGAAAAACTAAAATTTTTATGTTTTTTGGAACATGATATTTTTTAAAAACCGCAGCGATTTGTAGGAAAAATCTCAAAAAATTCGAAAAGATGCTAAAATATATCTGTACTATTGGTGAATTTTTTCAGATTTTCTCTACGAGCCACCCCTTTTATAAAACATATCAAAATATTTTTTTAACCCTTGAAAAATGCCCAAAAAAATTCAAATTCGCAAAAAAATGAAAGAAATTACGTCTGGCACTAATTTTTCGCCTAAAATTTTCTCAGCTTTCCAATGGAATCATCAGAAAAACTCATCTTCGATTATAATGTCCTGCTCCACTTTCCCCTATTGACTGAAAAATATCAATGATTTTTTTTTTACGATTTTTTGTTTTAGAGTAAAATATCATTGGGAAGATGACGAAATTTTAGGCGGGAAATGAGCGCCAAAATTCATTTTTTCGAAATTTTTAGAGAAATCTATTTTTTTGGGCATTTTTTGAGGGTAAAAACTCCTTTTTTTTAATGGAAAGGTGAAAAAACTGAAATTTTCATGTTTTTGGAAATTAATATTTTTTTTTAAAAGCGGCGGCTTGTAGAAAAAATCTGAGAAATTTTGAAAAGATGCTAAAATATGTCTGCATTGTTGTTGAATTTTTACCGATTTTTTCTACGAGCCGCCGATTTTTAAAAAAATATCAAAATATTTTTTGAACCCTCAAAAATGCCTGAAAAAATTCTAATTCTCAGAAAATTAAAAAAAATTACGCCTGGCACTTGTTTTCCGCTTTAAATTTCTTCAATTTCCGAATGGATTTCGCCCCACTCTCCTCTCTAAATTTTTGTACGGGCATATATCACCACATCGTGAAAAAATTATATTTATGAGCGGGGGCCCTACTATGTGGTTCAATCCGGCACTGCGCTGTAAGCTTTCCTCGTTATCGACCGCGCAGATTTCGAGGAAAAGCTTCAGCGTTCGCCGTGGAACGCGAGGGCGTAAAATCGCCATTGGAGTAAAAAATTATTACTACAGGGCGTTAATTTATTAATTAATAGACCTCAGAGTATGTTTACAAACGAAAATGATTATATTTCAGCACCAATGTGCCGTTTTCTGCTGAATATAACCTTTTTTCACATTCTCTGAGGCCAAATGAGACTACCACGCAAGACCACGCAACTACCACGCTAGTCTGTGGTAACAATGTGGTAATGGAATCGCCAGGGTATATATATAAATGTATCGAGACCGTGAAATAATAAATACAACATCCAAATTCAAAAAAACATCGAGTAGTTCGGGACGTCAGATACATTACGACGTTATTGGAAACAATGATAGAAATGAATTTTGTTCCTTCCTAAATTAATAAGATAATTTTTTGACTCCAATATACAGATTTTCCCTCCTAAAGAGATGATAATAGAAGCTGAATCCACATTATTTATCGAGTTATTGAATATAATAAGTAAGAAACAAATTATTTTCTGAAAAGTGCAAAAACCCCATTATAAATGAATGGGAAAAGTAACGTCATTTAGGCAGGGTTGAATGACTTCGGAAAGAAATTTTTTTTTTCGCAAAATTGTTTCCAGATTGTAAACAAATGGCTTGAATGATACCCAAGTGGAAATGTCAACTTGGTAAATAATGGACACCCTAGTGTGTATGTATGTGTGTCTAAATGCTTTTTTTTCACTCGAAAGAGGCAAAATTTCCACTTAAAAATCTCATGTATCGATTGTATATTCATCGTGATAGATTCCTTCTCTAAGGACTTTGTTGCTCGGAATCCATTCAGTATTGTTATGTTTTAAAAATTTTCAGATTCATTCTCCAAATGTCCTTTATAATGTTCATTCGATAGCTCCTCGACTAGCTCGTTTTAGGAGAGCTCAACGGTGGATTCACTCGATCTTTCGGGATTTTAAGGGACATTACTGATTCAATCATTCATGAATTGAATTCTGAATAGTACAAATGTAAATGACGAATTTGTATGAAATTTGCCATTTTCGATTATTTATTCATTTCCGTAATCAAGGTATCAGCTCGGCCGCTGATACTTTTAGTTATACAAAATTCCGGGCAATGCTGATGACCATTGTATGAATTGTTTGGTATTTATTTATTTGGAACTGAATGAAACGAATTTTTCATTTATGCATTGGTTATGATTCCAGTTGTCACTTGAATAGCCATCTTTAATTATCACCAAGCGGAGTCAACTGCCTAAAGTTAACCACCGTGAAATTGACGGTCGAAATTTGGTCTTATTGTGGTGTTTCCACGATGTATAACTAGTGCGTTTTGCTTCCGAAGAAAAGCAGTGTAAACGCGATTTTTTTCGATTTCGAGATTTCATCGCAATACGACTCAGAATGTTCCAAAACGCCGAGAAATTACATTTTAGAAAAAGTATGTGTGTGTGTGTGTGTGTGTGTGTTTATGTGTGTGTGTGTGTGTGTGTGTGTGTGTGTGTGTGTGTGTGTGTGTGTGTGTGTGTGTGTGTGTGTGTGTGTGTGTGTGTGTGTGTGTGTGTGTGTGTGTGTGTGTGTGTGTGTGTGTGACTGATATCAGCCCATTGCTCCGGATTGGTAATACTTCGTGACCTGCAAATTTAACAGTATTTTCCCTTCCTATGCAAATTGCTGTCAGGGAAATTTGAGCGAAAGCGGTACTTTACTAGCCTAGGTGTGTATACTATTTTTCTGCCCGACGAAGCCGGAAGGCGGCAACAACGTTTAGCGCAGTGGTCCGAGAGTTGCCACTTTCCGGCCGAAGGGCAGAAAACGAAATAATATAATAATAATAATGAAATAACTTGCCTGAATAATACCAATATCATTATCATATTCATTTGGGTCATAGCCTCCGAATACGTGAGTATTTTGTACTTCACGCCATTTTGTTGATGATGTTACTCTCATACTTCCAACTGTTACTCTGAAATCAATTATTTTTTCCTTGTAGATACAGTGAGCTGCTGTTATTATGTGAAACTTGGAGATGATAGCACCATTACACTTATGTAGACCTTTATTGTATATTGATGCAGCGAATACAAATTGGCCCCTAGCTGCTGGAGAATGAAACTCGTGCGAACTCACATCTATTGTCATTGAAATTCATTAAGGAATAAGATAAAAATAGAAGTGAATTGAAGAATGGGGAAACACACCATTGATTAACGCTGCAGTTAAGAGAATAAAGAATAATGAAATTTTCATTCCTGAAGATTTCTGAGTTCTTGTATATTTTCTAAGTACTTAGAAACAGTGGTGAATATTAACTGTCTAGAGATAATCTTCTTCTCCGTTTATATATCAACGGGAACAGCCTAGAATAATCGTTGAACTTTTTCGTAGTTTTATTATTTAAAGCACTCGGTAATCACGAATTTTGTTTGCTTTCCTCGACTGGATAGCGAACTCGAATGTTTTTTTTCAACACATATCTCTACACTGAATGATCATTACACAGATTCATGATCAAACAAAAGACTGATAAAACGTACGGAACCTATGGATCTCCTCCACGTAGCTCGCGAAATATACGTACAATCAGATCTACACTTGTATGAATAAAATGGTAATAAGTCATGAAGAATACTTGCCACCATCGAAGAAACACTCATGGAAGTTCGAATATGAATATTTGGAAAAATATGAATTTTCGTGACGTGGTTCGTGCATCGGAAATTCAAATCTAAACAGAAGAATAAGGCCTGAGAATATTTCTATATTTATTTTCTCTTGAGATATGTATTGGAAATTTATCTTAAGTGAATTCAAAATATGTTACTAGCTCATATCTTCGTGAATATCAACTTAGGCCAATTTCAATGAACATTTTTAAGAAGAGTCAGGAACTGTACATGGGAATGAGTATAAACATGTGTGAATAAAAGTAGGTGGATTTTTTGAGTGTCCATCGAATTTACTTGTCGTATTAACATGACTATGCTCGTTGATTTTCGATACAGTCTTTCCCCAAGCTGTACTACTCTCTTCACCTCACTGCGGAACACGAGGAGCTGGTTCTAGGGTTTATTTTGACAATTGCGGGTATGAAATAACTGTATGCGACACACGTAACTCATAATAAATCTATCACCGATTCAATAGATAACGTTCAACGAATATTTCCACAATTTACACGGTTCTGAATGATAATGTTCGATAGATTTCCCATTAATGATTTACAAGAGTTATAGCTAATTTACAATTCATCTAGCCGGGCGTAAATTAATCTAGATGGATATACAATTGTTAATGTAATTGCACAAATAATTACTCAATAAAAAGAAAGTCTCTAATGATCCCAATAGATAATTTCAAAAATAATGCACGGATCACGTTTTAGTGTCAATCTAGCGATGATTCACTATGATTTGCAAAAACATGTCTTAAGGATGTATGATCGAGGGAGTGGGGAAACGGTGGTGGGGATGGGCCCGGGAGGTTGCGGGGCTCTCCCCTGTTTCTCTTATTGGCCGGCTGTGGCGCTCATGAGAGCAGAAAATGGCGAGAATGGCAAGAAAAGAAGCATTAAATGAAATAATTTGAATTTCAATTGGATTTTTCTTCTCAGGATGGATGGATGCATAGTATTTTGAAAATATTGTCAGTTTACTACACTATCCATCTTTCTTATGCATAGTAATTTTCCATACTACGCAAACTTGAACATTTAACATTTATTTAATTTATGGCCGTAACCCCATTTCTCCATAAGAAACCATGTATTTTTTGTCAATTTTCAATAATTTCTTTCTTTCTTATATGCATGGATAGCTACCCCGGACTGTTTACAATAAAATTCTTCGAGGAATAATCTAACTATAAAAAAATTTTGACGCCCCAAATCGAAAATTTTTGTCATGATCATACATCTTTGACCCTTCGTTGCTCGTGTAATGAACGCAGCACCACTTTTTTTTACGTTTTGTAGTTTTACTTTCAGTTTTACCAATGAAAAACTATCAAAAAATTTTGATGCTCTCATTGAACCTTCTGAAATGCTTAAATACTATTGATAAGTATAGAATCGCTTATAAATTGAGTGTAAATATTATTTTGTGGATGCGTTGCGTCTATACGTGAAATCCTCGTGCAAATTGCGCTGTTGCTAAGTCGTACTCCCGCTCTTACTTACTGGTCCCAAATATGAGAACATAACCTTTAATCATCTTACACTCTGCTTCCTCCAATTTTTCATCTAAATATAAAATTAAGTGTAAAATAATTTTTTTGAAAGAATCTGGACACGAATTACTGATTGATTAT
Source organism: Aleiodes leptofemur (assembly GCA_963942555.1). NCBI lineage: Eukaryota > Metazoa > Arthropoda > Insecta > Hymenoptera > Braconidae > Aleiodes > Aleiodes leptofemur. Next base: position 8,306,468 of record OZ012615.1, on the reverse strand, counting down.
TTGGCAACATCGCTCGGAATTTAACACAGCGGCGGAGTGCTCACCGTGCGACCTACGACGTCCAAGGATTAACCCGATATTGGTCTCCACATGGAGGATTCGCAAGGCTCCACCATGTTGATGGTTTCATAATCATTTGGCTGAGGGTGAAATTCTGAAAAACAATCGAATTTGTTTATAAAAATGTTTAACCAACCATGACATTCTTCAAATAATATATTCTGCAAATTTGATGAAGAAATAAAGTAAATTCTAGGAGCTGGTGAAATTTTTCCGATGATAAACGAACTGGTTCAGTGAGCTTTATCTTTATCTTTATCTTTGTGTTAATGGCATCTGACTTATACTGTCATCCGGCCGTTATCCCTCGGTGAGGGACTTTTCATTTTTTGTGTAGGTGTAGATCATTTTTGTAGGATTTTTGGTCTTTTTATGGTCAGTGCTCAACTTCTATGAGCACTCCTGAAAAACTTGTCCGGAGCCGGGAATCGGACCCGGGCCTACGGCGTGTGAACTTCGACCACTAACCCACAACGCTACTAAGCCGGATTCAGTTCAGTGAGCGACGTTTCCAAAAACTCGCTAAAAGCGCTCGGGCAGTGTCGAGTGAATTTGGCCTTGTCGCAGCCAAAATAACATCGCAGTGAATCTCTCATGACGGGATCAATGTCGTAGGGCACGTTAGGTGACCAGTTTAAGGTTAATAACATACTATTTCGGGCCAGTTACATTTGGTCCAAGTGACCATATTTCTGTAAATAATGATTTGACCTAATTTTCATTAGCACATTTGGAAAGAACGGGAGATTTTTCATGAAAATGAGTACAGACATGCTATTTTGGATCAATTGGAGTTGGACCATCTTCCTGCATCTCAGGAACTTGGACTAACGATTGTGGAAACGCGGTAAGAATGCTGTCAATATAGATCAGAAAATTTACGATTTTCTCACATCTTTATTTCTGCTCAAAAATTATAGAAAGCCCCTTCTACACACACATACATACATTTTCTGAAAATATTATTTCTTGATGTTTTGAAAAATTTTGAGTCATTTTCTGATGAAAACTTAGAATCAAAAATTGTGACGTTTCCGAGGCTTTCATTTAGAAGCAAAAATTTGAAAAAATATGACCAGAAAATTTTGACATGAAAAAAAATTGTTATCACATAACGGAGAGTCGCTTATTGATATTTTCACTGCCGTTTTTCCCTGTCAAAACGTATTTATATGGAACACGCGCTTTTCTCTCCTTCCTCTCATCTTTGGTGCTGAAAAGGGGTGAACACCCGTTCATTTTCATTTGCCTATTTTTCTAGCAAAAGGTGTACATTATTGCGTGAAGAAAGAATCATTATGGTAAATATGTAGAATAACGGCATTTCTAAATAAAATTAATTCAAATTAATTTAAATTACCTCAGGAAGGGAGGTGGCGAAAATGATGTAATATATCATGGTCAAAAATTTGAAGGAAAGTATAGGAACTCGCAATAGCTGAGTGGTCAGAGCACCTGACATGTAATCAGAGAGTCGTGGGTTCAAATCCTGCTTGCGCATTCCATATTTTTTTCCGAAGATTTGACTTTGATAATTATTCAAATTTTATAAAAAAGGCCCCTGTACTACATATTTACCATCATTATTCCAATTATTTTGTTCACCTTTTCAGATTCTTTTCCGTATTGATGACACATTTCTAGAATTTTCTATCATTGCATTTTTCGCAAATCGTGAAATACGTGTAGAAAATAAAAAGACAATCTTAAATGTGCGGAACTCGACATTGAATTTTATCATAGAATTTGACAAATTTTTTCCACGGCATATTTTTTATTTAACCCCTCAAGTACGGGGCCTCAGCGAGCTAAACTGTCCTAGCGGCCGGGCGCCTTGTGACATGTGAAATCAGAAGTTTGAAAAAAAAAAAAATTCCTCAAAAATTAATTAGTTAAAATCGAATTAATTGCTTTTTAAAGGTTGCATATCAAACTTAAATTATCCACCTTCACGAAGCATTTTGCAAAATCTAAAAATCTTGAAAATTGTAAGAGATATTGAAATTTTTATGCAACGTGGTGAGGGTCTCTATGACATAGAGACCCCTCTGCTGGTGGGACGTATACGTATATGGACCCCGTACTTGAGGGGTTAATATCGAAATTGAGCAACTCAACATTATTTTTTTTGAAGAAAATTGATCGATGATTTTCATGTGCATATTTTCCAGCAAACGGTGTAAACTATTGCGTAGAGAAACATTTATTATTCATTCAATTGTTTCGTTCAATTTTATTAATCTTGCCAGATTTATTTCCGTATTGATGATAAATCTTGAGAATTTTCTTTGACTGCATTTTTTTATGAATCGTTAAACACGTGTAGAAAATCAAAAGACAATCTCAAATGTGGCTCTTGAAATTTGATTTTTAAAAAAATTAATTTTACACGTAATATTGGTTCGAAAAGTTACCAAAAAATAACGTTTTTTCACTGTTCTCGTAAGTCTACCTAAACTTTGTCATTTTTCGGAGGACTGCTACTGTCTTTGGGTTTTTTTTTAGCTGAATGTATGCCCGAACACCCTGGAAAATCTCAAGTCAATCGATTCAGCCATTTTTTCTTCCCAACCGATCAAAGTTGTAGCAAAAATTAAAGGAACAAAATGCTTGTTCCTTAAATCCTAATTGATGAAGTTTTTTTTTTGTAAGAATTTCGTCTTAAAGGCTCACCTAATGATCGGAAAATGAGGAGAAAAAGACTTTGGAACATTGGATATCGGAACATTTCGTTTATTAAAAATAAAGTTGATAAAAACTGAAATTCGCAAGAATATGTGTATGCGTGTGGAACGAAATTTTTACAAAAAAAAAACTTCATTAATTAGGATTGAAGGAACCAGCATATCGTTCCTTCAATTCTTGCTACAACTTTGATCGGTCGGGGAGAACAAATGGCTGAACCGATTGACTTGAAATTTTCCAGGGTGTTTGGGCATACATTCAGCTAGAAAAAAAACCTAAAGACAGTAGCAGTCCTCCGAAAAATGACAAAGCTTAGGTAAACTTACGATAACAATGAAAAAACGTTATTTTTTGGTAACTTTTCGAACCAATATTACGTGTAAAATTAATTTTTTAAAAATCAAATTCCAAAAGCCACCTCTAGAGAATTTATTCAAGTTTGTGAAACCCACCATCCGTTCGCTGTACGATCAGTAGTTCACGAGATATCGATGATCGAAGAGAAAAAGACGAATTTTCATTCAACAGTCGATATCTCAGGGCCAGTTTGTGGAGGTAAAATTAGCGCGAACTGCGGGTTAGCGTAACTTTAACTTTGGGACGGATATCGCTAACTGCGAGTTAGTGTAACTGGGAATTTTTGGATTAAAAATGGCGAACTGCCGTGTTCCCCTTCAGTTTTTGATTCCTTACCGTCATTCTGGATTCAACCATCAGTGACATTAACCCGCGATTAACAATATTCATTCCAAAGTTACAGTTACGCTAACCTGCGGTTAGCGCTAATTTTAACTCCACAAATTGGCCCTCAGAGACAAATGATTGTACGAAGAAAAAAAGAAGAAATTGAAGCTAAAGATTTGGGCTAAATGATCCTTGCATTGGTCAAGTTGCAAAAATTTTTTCTGAGCCCGTAGACCATTTTCAAAAATAAAAAAATTTTCGATTTTTTTTCCTTCGCCCCTTTTCCTCTCTTTGCATTAAAGGGAATGCTCCAAAAAAAATTTCCTTGAAAGATTTCAAAACTAGACATTTCAAGCTTCAAAACGCTTTTTTTTTATTTCAATCCGATCATTTTTCATGAAGTTATAGTCTTCCGAAAATCACTGAAAAAAGTGGAAAAATTTTTTGTTCCTTTAATTTTTTTGAATAGTGTAGTAGATTAGAAGACATGAAAAATATTTATTTCAGATCGAAGATGAGTATATGGGCAGCCTGCAGCAAATTGTTGTTGAACAAATTTTCGAAATTCGTGGCAGCGATAAAAAATACTGTTCATCCGATTCATTTCAACCAAAGATTTTTTGACATAATTGTACACCCTCGTTGGTAAACCTCCATATCCAAAGGAAAATCCCAGTAAGCAATCATTTTTCGTATAAAAAACAGCAAAATTTTTGGTGAAAAATCGATATTTTTTCGTGAGCACCGCCATTATTACAATTTTGACTCGAGTCTTATCCGTTCAACCACTGGACCACTCACCCTATAGAGTCCGCGTATACGGAGAAAAAGAGCCATTAAAAATTACTGTGCCTTCTCAGTAGTCGAGGGATCAAATGGAGGAATGCGAAAAATTAGTATACCTACAGAGTAAAAATTACTGTGCACTACAATAAAGAATTATGGAAATCATTTCAAAAAGTGGAGGGATCTCATCACTTTTTACAAAGTGGCACAGTAATTTTTACTCTGTAGGGTCACACGACCAATAGATGAACACTGACCAAAAGATGGACGGTTTCTATTATCGAGGATTTTCATAAATAAATGAATAATTCTCATACATTTCACGTCAATTCCGGATTATTACATTCATATAGATTCATAAACTATTTATTACATACCGATTGATCGAAATTTAAAATCATACCACTGAAAATATGCATCTGTCCATCTATTGGAGGTTTAAGGTATTTCCCAGTTTTTTCTTGATTTTCTTCAATTATTTCTACATTATCCAAGTTCAATTGATTCTTAGTCCATTTACGGTATATTTTTCTGTACATCATTCTTTTCTGCAACTTTTTAACGTGATTTGCCTATTTCATATGAATTGATAAAGTCTAATATTTCCTTAACCGTCCATCTATTGGTCATATTACCCTAGGTATACTAATTTTTTGCATTCCCTTCTTTGGTCCCTAGACTGCTGAAAAGGCACAGTAATTTTTAATGTTCTTTTTTCTCCGTGTATACGCGGAGATATATTAGGAACCCACTCACACTTTCCAGCAAAAGTCTCTATCTAAATCTTATTTTTTTTTCCTTTCGTTGAAACTAGTGGAGAGCAGGGAAACATTTCTAGTTATCGATAAATTGAAAGAAGAAGACATGAGTGGAATTCAACTATTTTTTCATTTTAATGGCAGAAATAAGAATTGATGGCTACGTTTTTTGAGCTGGTGAGGAGGTACACTACTTTTCAATGGATTTTTTCGCCATGAATGAAGTAAAGTCGTACTGACCAATGAAGTAACCTCGGAAATATTCGGCTCCTAAGCTACAACATGTAAATTTCAGCTTCGGGTCGACTTCGGTGGTTATTGTCGTACTAACGAAAGAATCGACATGGGGAACGTTAGGAGCTAGGCTCCCCCACTACGGTTCTCCGTGTCGATTCTTTCGTTAGTACGACAATACCTCTTTGGCTAGTTCCACAATATATAGAACAATTATTCTCTCTCCCTCCAGAACTCTGAGCGTTACCTACAGTCGTTAAAAAATCAACCGGCACAACATTGGAAAATTTCCAAGTAAAGTGAAGAGAGAATCATGGCCTCAAATTTGATAAATCGTTTGAATTCCGTATTGTCAAGATGTGAAAATGTGATTGTATCAATTTTCGGCCCCAGATTTCCGCCAGGTAATTATATCCTTCGTTTCAATTGGTACTTTTTTGTTGAGTCAGCGTTGAACGAAAGTGATACAATCTCATAACCTCAAAAATGTGCAATTATTCAACGAAAATGGGAATTTTTATAAAAAATTATTTTTGATAATTCCATAGTATTGGCCAAATTTTTGAAAATTCTTCCTTCTTTCCCCACAATCTTCAATTCTATTTATCACTGTGCAAAAAAAAAAAGAAATCAGATTGAGAATGAACTCATTTTTCATTGGATTGGTTGATTCTTCATTAATTTTTTTTATAATCTCTGGAGAAGAGATAGAAAAAAAAACAGATTTTTATGAAATGCATCATAACTTACACTCCAACAATCAGAACTGGAAATATTCTGGAACAAATGAAAATTTTAAAAAATTGGAGAAATAACCGCTAAATTTTTGTTCGTAACACTCGAATCTCAGATAAAATCAATTCTGCCATAGATTTTCGATCGGAAATTTCTCCAGTTTTGCAATGGAATCATTGAAATATCTCCTCCGAAATACTATCATCTTCTTCTAGTGAATTGGATTGCTTACCATAATCAAGTAGTGAAGAACCGAAGCTGGATGAGTCAATTCTCTGTGAAACTCATTTTTGACGAATATCTCGAAAATGAAGGGATTTAGCGAATTTCGTGTGAGGACTTATTGGAGACTGCGAAGATAGTTCTCTTGAAGATTGCAATATGTCGCACAGTTTCCGAGATATTCGATTAACAATGATCACAAAAAAGGACCACTTGTCTCACCTTTTCACTATTGAATTACTGATCTTTTTCGTCAATTTTCTCCTAACTCTCGTTGAGTTTCAGGTGCACTATGCAGTGTGGAATTGGGCAATTCGTACAAAATCGGCGAAGTAAAACCCACAGCTTCTCTGAAGGATATTCTGACCGAAGGTTTTCTTTGGGGTATGCCAGTGAGTAGGAGAAGCGTAGAAAAACGACTGAAGAGGAAATTTGGATGGCCCGAACATGTGTGGAAGCCACTGAAGCCAAAAACTAATCTGCTCACGTGTCATGCTTGTGGAAATACTCACGAAGCTGGTCTACTCTGCAGTAAGTTGATAATTTGAATTAGTGGATTATCGTTAAGAATGCAAGAATTGAGTCATGCTGAGCATTTGAGGTTTGCGATCAGCTTTTCTTGGAATCACGAGAGGATCAAGCGAGATGATGAATTTTTTCGGGGGGAAAATGAGAGCTACGAGAAAAGTTATCACGAAGATTTGTTCATCTCTTGTAAACTCTGTGACATTTTGTCAAGATGAATTTGCAGGTGAACTGAAGGCATCAAATTGAAAGATTGTACGGTCAGTTTATGTAATTCATCTAAGAATCTATGAAAGAAAACTGTATTTTTGTGATGAATTTTTTTTCTCAAGCAGAAGAAGAGTTACCAAAAAAGTTCTATGGAATATTTTACACTTTCAGTTAATGAAGGGATATTCTTTGGAAAAAGAGTTTTTGATGAATCGATAAAAAAGGAAATTAATGAGTTTTATCATTGGTTTTTATGGTCCATTTTGGAATCCATGGTGTAGAGAATTTTGGTTATACTTTTTTTTCATAGACAAGAGTGGGAACTACAAAAAAAAATTCTGACAAAAATTTAGCGATTATCCGCAAATTTCAGTAGTGTAATGATCAAGTAAGATGAAACTAAAAATCACGTACAGCTTATTTGAAGAATAACTGGAGAAAGACAATAGTTAGAAGATTCCGTCATGAGACTTTTCTTGTATTCCATGAAATTCTCTATAACAAAAACTCACAGATATTTGCAGAAAACATTGCATTTGATTTTTCAACTTTTCCGACTCTACCACTTCATTAATTATTGCATTCAATTATTTTTTCATTCAATTTTTCATGATAAAAAATCATTTCAGATCACTGCTACACAAGAGTGAAGCTTGAAACCCAAGAAATGCAGGAGGCAATTCAGCAAAATCTCGGTCTTCAACCAGTAGAAGAAAACGTCATAGTTCTGTACGAGGGGGAAAAGAAATTATCACCTGCTGATTACTGGAAAGAACAAAGAATCGTCGAGTTACCCAAGAAGAGACCTGCCTGGTTCCACTCAAACTTAATGCAACCAACCACTCAAGAGCCTGCTGACACCAGCGATGTTAAACCTGAACATTTGGCATAAAAATTTGTAACATTTTCGTAAAATAAAAAATTAGTTATGCAGTTTCTTCGCATCAATTCTTTGATTTTCTAAAAATATTTATTAGGATCTCTTCACCTAATTTCCTCACTACAAAATCGTGATTCACTGAAGATAAAAGTTACATAATTATTACGAATTTGATTAAAAATAAAAAATATATATAATAGTCTTGTTAATTGAAATGAATAATTCTGCTTTAAGTCTATCACAAATTTTAAATAAATAATTCTAAAAAATTGTCTCTTTTTGCTAAGGTAATATTTCAAATCCTGATACAGATCCTGAGGAAAAATGTGAGAGTACGTGTTCATGAAAAGTCTCAAATGGTATTGATTTACCGAAGAATGCACCACACATTGGACATATTTGTGAATCATCTGGTATTTTATTAATTAATTCAATTTTTTCTGGATCCAGACTTACTGCAGGTGGAAGACTCGTTTGTGTGGCACCGTGCTCTCTCAGACTGTCATCAGAATCAAACTGTGTTCCGGTTTGACAAACTTTTTTACTTGCTGCAAAGATTCCGTAAATTAGACTCAATTCAATGAAAAAAATAATTCGACAATGCCGATTTCATCTAACTGCTAATTTTTGAGAGTATTCCAGAATCAATGAGAGATAAAGAAATTATTATAAACCCTTTACTTAAGTAGAATGAGAGCGACAAAAGAGCTATCATAAAAGATTCTGTATCTCCCATAAATACAAAATAATTTCGTGAAAACATCCTTTAAAAAGAGATTTTCATGAAAATTTTTTGTATCTCCAACAAATTCAAAGATATTTCTAGAAAAAACAGTCCATATAAAAATTCGATTATTTCATTCCAAGATTTTAGTCTTGAATAAAAGGTTTTCATTCCATTTTCAATCCATTATTATTAGTTTAACTCTTTGACTCACCTTTTCTAATTTTTTTCAAATTCTGGAGAACTTTCTTGAGCTTTATTTGTTGTGACAGTAAAGTATTTTTTGTTTCAAGCAACTTCGATTCATGTTGTTTCAATTGTTGAAGGGAATCATTATTATCCTCATCTGGATAAGCAAAACCAACGTTCCTTATATTAATATCAGCGCCATTCTGCAACGCTACCATCTGAAATAATTCAATATCAATTAATATCGATAGTGGAAGGTAATTCAGTAGATAAGTGATAAATCAAGATGAATTTAATTTATTTTGAATGCCTTCTCCACAGAGTATCTCAGGATTCCATGGAGATAGGACAATTCCCAAATGGTATTTTATTTGAAGAAAAATCCAGCAACGAAGGACTAAAATTAAATAACTCAATTTTTTTTGTTGACAATTTTTCGCGAATATCTTGGAAACTAATGGAGATACGCCTTGCTTGTTTTGATGTTCTCTGTAGCAAAAGGAGCGTATCTCCATTACTTTTCGAGGCATAAAAGAGAAACTTAACAATAAAATACACTCATCCGATTTTACCTCTTTACTAATTTTTCTTTAGAGAAAAGACCATTGAGAAATATCCGTCTCCCAAAAATATTTGAGATATCCAAAAAAAAAAACCTGAAATGAAGTTTACCTCTACTCGAAATAACATCTAAATGTTCGTTTTGAATTGAAATCAAATCACCTCTGAATACTGCTGCTCCAATTCCACTTTTTCCAACATAATACTATTAATAAGTCTTAACGAAATTTCCTCCAAGCTATTGTCCTTATCTCCAATTTGTCCAACAGTGTCAACCGCCTTTGGCAAACTATTTTCCACGTCTTTGATATTATAACTAGATGTGTCTAATGCTTGACTCGATGGATGCTGCTTCAGTGTATCGGATATTTTAATTAATTTACTTCCTAATGTTTTATTTGTTCTTGTTAAACGTGTTAATCTATTCCATAATTGTCGATTTTCAGCAGCAACCATCAGTATATGATGAGTTAATTGTGATTTTTGTTTTGTCAATTCTTCAACTTTTTCCTGAAACAAAAAAATTATTAACTTTGGGTAAGAAAAATAGGTGATGCAAAAGAAAAATTCGTTCTTGATACAAGAAACATGATAATGATGAAATTAGCACACATCTTACAATTTGTGCATTTTTTTGAAGTAATAAATTATTATAGAAAAAATATAAAAAAAATTTGCACTCGTAGTTCTCTGAATTTTCTACATGTGCATATTTTTGTTTTTTTTTCTGAATAATTTATTTGCTCAGAAAATAAAAATAATGAGAATTGTCAGATGTCTGTTATTTTCAGTCTCATGAAAACATTACCTCTAAATGTTGAATTGTGACTGCTTCATTATTAATATTAGCACCAGCAGTTTCATTACACGAATCTTTTCCTTTTTCAACTCTCAATCTGACATTTTCCTCTTCAACTGCTGCCAAACGATTCTCCAATTGTTGACATCTCTCTTGCATAGTTTGAAATGCAATTTGAAGTGCATGCTGTGCTGCAGTCACCTCCTCTTCCACTGAATTATTCGGCATTTTTTTCTTATTTGTTATTAATTATACAGTTAATTGCACTGTTATTAACATTGCAATGTAGTTTATGTCATTTGCATGACGATGACAATCACATCAAGTTTGGCACTGATTGTTAGGTTAAATCAGAAACGAAAGTGATACTGCGATAAAACATTTTCCAAATGATAATTAATCGTTGACTGTGTTTTTATTCACAATTGTTGGATATGCAAATTTTCCTTAGTACTCCAAATAAATTCTCAGTGTTCCTCGCACGTTTTTTTATGCCTTTTTATTCGAAATGTGACAGAGTAATCGATTGAATTTTTCACACGGGAATCCCATTGTTTTAGCACAGTCGATAATACAGTTAGAAAATGAATTACATTATCTTTTTACGAATATTTTTGAAACCAGCAGATTCAGAGAAAATTGACAAGAGACGTTTTTTGTGGAAATTTCTACGGAATATAAATGAGATTTCTTGACAAATTCTCATGAATGCCACTGTCTCCGAGATATTTGCAGAATTATTCTGCCAATTTATTATTTTAGTGCATGGAAATTTCAAACAAAATTGATTTTCTCCTTTTTTCGATGAAACCCATGAATTTAATTTTTTTTTATTGATAATTCAGTAGTGAAGAAGTAAAATAGGATAAATGAATTGTTTTTCGCTGATGTTTTTTTGAGAGTTTTTCGGAAACTGATGAACATACGTCCTTTTCACTCCAATTATTTTTTGCAGAGAATTTCAAGAGCTACAAAATAGTATTCGGCTAAAAAATGCGTAGTTTTATTAGTTTCCGAGGAATTCTTGAAAAATTGTTGAAAGAGAAAATCGACTCATCTTTCGTTTTATCACTCAATTGAAATTTCACTGATCAGTGGAACATTTTCCTGTTCAATCGTGTAGTAAAACAAGATAATTCAAAAACTTGATGTTCAAAAATAATTAACAGATGAAAAATCGTAAAATTTATGTCGACCTCAATTTTATGATTTTTCATTTATTTTTGAATAACCAAGTTTTCGAATTTCTCGGAAAATCTTGTGATAATCTTTTTTTGCAGTTCTATTTTTCCTTCATAAAATAGGCTATACCACAAATTTCGTCATCTCCCTCAGATTTCGAAATATTTCATGAAAAGTGATTATACTCTGTCTTTTCCCCACGTTTTCACTGAGTTTTCATCGAATATCTCAGGTTCCAACAAAAGTAGACAAATCTTTATCTCTACTTCTCTGTAGAGAAAAAAGAGATCTACGAAAAAGGTTATCACACCAATTTCCCCATCTCTGATAGTTTTCAAGATATTCCAAGAAAACCATAACGAATTTCAAAATCAACGAACTCATCTCAATTCTTATCAAAATCTGGTGTTATCTTCGTTATCAACCGAGCAATAGAGATTTAAATGATTCTCTCTGTGTAGGTGATGCCCTCTGCGTCACAAAATTTTACTCAAGCCTCCACAGGGTCAGTGTTTTTGTACTCAGTGAAGTGAAAGACGCTGTCGCGTGAGCGTCTCTCGTTCCTTCTCATCTGCATATTGCTTCGTTTCATTCAAATACCAAAAATTCTTTTAAACTTCATCGTGAAATAAGACTTTCAGAGCAACACTGAATAAGTGTGTGTGTCCATTGAATTAGTGACAGTGTTCGAATGGGATTAACAGACAGATAGAAGTGTGAAGACAAGGATCTCTTCGAAAAAAAAGTGAGTAATTTTACGTTATTATCGCTTCGGTCAATTGCAACGGGATCAACGAAGCGTAAGGCGTCTCTCTCTTAACATTCCCTTGTTTAATAGAGGGAATAAAGTATCATACACACATACACAGACACACATACACATCAGTAAGTGGGAAACAGGTTTCACGACGAGGCCAATGCAGCGCAGTAAATCCTACTGATCTCTGCGCAATGCAAAAGGTTTTCAATCCTCAATTTATGATATTTTCTTAATTTTATTAGTCAATTGGAGTTTCGTAACTTCCGCAAATTAAAAGAAATTCGGAGTAGGACAAAGGGGGGCACAAGTGGAGAACGCGCGGCAATTTGCTTGTACGGTTATTTCGAAAATTAGGTCAGACATGAAAGAATAGAAGGAAAAAAACTGAAATTCGGAATTTAAAAAAATTGAAATTTAGTAGAGATGATGATGTAGAGCGCGATAAGTCAAGTTTATCATAAACTTGGTTGTTTCAACGATATCTTAGGATTAAAGGGAGAGACAGTTTCATGGAGACCTTTTCTCGTAGAGCAGGAGGAGAGTTACAAGAAAAATTCTTTATAAAAAAATCCACATCTTCAATCATTTCTGAAATATTTAGCAGAGAAACTGATTTTTTTTAAAGTAAAAATTGACTCTTTGTTTCGTGCAATTATTTCGGAGTTTAAAGATTTTATTTTATTTTACTACATAATGGTAATTTATTTTTATTCGATCGATGTTTGAACTTTGCGTAACTTGAAATTCTTTGAAAGAAAATATTTGGATAACTTGATAAAATTAGAAAATGAGTGATTTCACAGTTATTTGCAGCGTAATTGTTGATGTGATAATAAAACTTCATTATCATGTTTTATACTCCAATATTTTAATCGATAACAAATGAATGAAAAAATACATTTGGAAATTGTGAAAATCGATTTACTAAAAGTCATTAAAAAAAGTCAATAAAATTTACATTATCCCAATTCTTCTCGTTTTGGAGTAATTCATTGAACAGTTTGAGCAGGAAGTTTTCAAGTGGCTTGTGAGTGATACGATGAAAACATCCATGTCTCTCTGCAGTTTTTATTTTTTAACGTTCGTAGATTTTCTCTTTCGTGCGGGCAATTGCGTCACACAATGTTTTGTGTCAATTACTGGAGCCACAGACACTCAGCATCAACGTGTTTATCACAGAGTCATCTGTATTAAACAGTTTCTCTTGGAATATGTAGCCGGGGGAAAAATCGGTAGAGTGAGGAAAATATTGTTCTCAAATCCTTGGAAATGATTCTTTGAAATGAAATAATTTTTTTGTCAAAGCTCATTATTTTATCGGTGGAATTCATTCCTTTCACGAATATTCTTGGAATGAGTCAACTTTAAAAAAAAATGCAGATACTTTCATGAGTTGTTCCATACATTTTCTCAACGAATAACGAGAGATCTTATGTGTATTGAATTTTCAAATCAATTGTTTGAAAAACCTTTATCAATATTTTTATAAGGGAAGAGTTTGAATTTCAGAAAACAAATCAAGTTTGTTTATAGAAACCAAAAAATGTAAATATCTTTATATAATCCAGATTAAAAATTCTTCATTTATACCTCATCATTTGCAAAACATTTTGAAAATAATAATCTACCCCTGATCTTTACATTTACACTTATCTTATTCATCCACTTCGCTATTAATTTGTTGAATCTTCGAAAATGAAAATCTTTGTTTTGTTCGATGCAAGTGCATTGAATTCCTTGAAGATGTAAATATTCGCGGAAGTTTTGAAATTTCAGTAGGTTTGAAACTCCATAACTTCCGCAATTATTAATATTTTGAAAATTCATACTGCATTCTATTTTCATCCCATCAAGAGGAACAATCTGAGTGTTTGAACATTTTTTTATCCACACCTATTTAAACAATTTAATTTTTGATAATTGTTGCTCGCAATTTGTTCCGTCAAAAGAAATTTCGAATTGGGATTCTACGCTCCAAAACACATGAGAAACTGTCAACTAGACTAATTCTTAATCGACATAACATTTTCTGAGGGGATATTTTGCAATAGACTCATTTTACTTGGTTTTGTAATAACCTTTGTCGTGGCCTTTTCCTTCTCTCTAAAAGGGAAGTAATTACAAAGATTTTTCCTCTCTCCGTTAATTTCTGAGATATATGAACAATGGTGAAAGAAAACTTTTCTTCGTAACTCTTGGTGCATTTTATCCGCATTACTTTCATTTTTATCAACTTCATCAATGTCTCGTGAATTCTGCAGCGAAAATTAATTTAAAAAAAATAGGAAAATAGGAAAATTTAATGCAAGAAATTTTAGAAAGACTTATTTTTTTCAGTGAAAAATAATTAATTTCAATTTAAAATTGTCAACAAAGAAATTGTTCTGAATGATCCATAAAGATAATGAAAAAATTCAAATATGCAGAAAATATGAATGAAAAATGCACATTGCACACTGGAATATTACCTAATACGTTATTGAAAGACTGGTATTTAGACTGTACTTGCTTGAAAGAAAATGCAAAAACTCTGCAATCCACAGCGTGCATTCACTCCTGTACAGCAAAATAAAGATTTCTCTCTCTGAAGTCGAATAAAAAAATTAAAAAAAATAAGCCAATGCTGTGTGCAGAACGGTAAATACCAAAGTAGACTTTTCTCTCTCTCTTTCTTCTTTTTTTGCTCGTGTCACCCATCAACGACGTGAAAATATTCATTCGTTGGCGGCCTTGCGCATGATAATTTGTACGAAAAAAAGGAGAATAAGAAAACTCATACCTTCTCATATTTGAATTTAAAATTATCCGAGAAAAAAAGGGGAAAAAACGTTAATTTAATTTTGTAAAACATTAAATAATGTATTTGAATAAATACAATAAGAAAATAATTTTCTTGAATTTTTTACAAAACAATTTTTCCAGTACACTTCATTTTATGAAATATCTCTTAAAATCCAAAAAATGTCATGACAAAAATTTATCTTTTTCTCATGTTTTTCGGAATATTTAAAAACACGTGATTTTATACTAAAGCTTAATGTTTTACCATTTTCTCGATTTTTCATTCATTTCATAAATTAGATGAAAATAAGAATTGATGCTGACTTGAAAATTTTATGAAGAAATTAATATCCATGAATGTTCTTCTCCATTCCTCCACTCAATTTCGCAAGAGAAAAAGTAATTTTCCATGATTTATTTTCCTCAATTTCATACTCACAAATCAATTTTTTCTCGATTAAATCTCAAGTGCAAAAGCCACGATAATTCATACCATAAGGTTCAGGTCCAACATGTGTTACAAAGCGGAAGTGATTCACTCAGTTCGTTTTTCATCTGCACACTAGTTAAATCACTGTGAATTAGTCATTGCCGGTATTTCATTATAATTTTTTTAATTTTTTTTAAATTCAAAACACATGTAAATCGAAGTTATTTTTTGCTGTTTCATATTTATGATAAATTCCACATAAGTTTGAGTGCATCGTGATGTATTTCCTTTGTCTGAGGACATAAAACGTGAGACTTTTTTTTCTCTCATTCATTCATTATTTTACGATCAGTATTTATGTTATATTTATTTATTCGAATTATTCTCGTGGAAGGAAGAAAGGAATGACTGTCAAGCAATGAACGACTATTGTTTCTTCAATTAATCTCACAAGAAAATCCATTCAAGTCACTCACAATAAAAAAATTTATTCTGTAAACGAGAACGTTCGTTCGTCATTCAAAATTATTAAGATAACATTTTTTTTAATCAACCTTCAAAATAACTAAAAAATTTCAACAATCTCGAAAAACTGTCAACATTTGGTTTTTTATTTAAAAAAAAAGAGATTATTATCGAAAAAACGATATTTCGGTTACATTCCAAAATACATATTTATGAATCATTGATTAGCATTTGACAATTTCGAAAGAAATTCTCAAAAGTCAATTTGATAACTTGAATCATTGTGCTTAATATGTTTTTCATTGAAAATTCAGTGAATTTATTTATTGTTAGAAATTAATTGAGAAATTCCCAATCATTTTCATCAGTTTTTGTAACATTTTCATAGGAAGTTTTGATGATACGAAGTATTTTTGATATTTTCAATACAATTTATCGTGCATTTATGCACAAAAATGTAGTGCAGTCAATTCATCATTTTCTTCAATTCTCTTATGAGTTAGAATTTCTTCTATTCTGGTTGACGGCAAGCCGATTGATGTTTACGTTTGGTCATGTGTAACTACCAGAGAACCGTTAATCCATTGAATGAGTATCATTCACTCATAGTTCATTGTACTCCTTTTCAATCCAACTACGAGCACCTGTTTACACTGCGATTTTTTTTTCGTCAGTCTTCATTCTTCAGCTGGGGAGATTAAAAGATTGAGGAGAAGTGTTGTGTAACGCAAAATAGCTCATTCACAGTAATGCCAGTGTAGTTACAGACTTTCAGTTGAAGTGAGACTGAATTCTTTTTTTATTCTGTCCCCAATTCCTATTTTTGTGATGATCAGGATGATCAATCAAAAGAAAAGCATTTCACTGCGCAGACTTACGCATATGAGACATGAGTGCGATATGCTGGTGCCAGAAGAATCCGTCAAATATAGAGGATGGTTCTGGACGGAAAAGTCTAATATAGGGGAATTCCACTGTGCTTTGAAAAATAGAAAAATTGTGTAAGTTCTCATAATCAGAATCTTATAAAAATTAAAATTCCAAAATTTTTGTTTATTCTTGAATATTCCAGAATGTGAGGGAGGTAGAGGGATAAAATTAGTCTTCTTTGAAAGCCTGAGAAATTTCCAAACTACAACACTGTAAGAAATGCCATTCTGCCCCATTATTTTTTGAAAGACTACCAAAAAAAGCAATTTCACTTTACAAAAAAATACTTTTCCAAAAAAATCAGATCGAAAATCCTGCAAGAAACCCCAGGTCTTTCCATCATCTCTTTAATTATAGCTAAAAAAAATAGTTTCATTTTGAAAATCACATTTTTCAGAAAATTTTCAATCTTATATTTATTAATGTAGGCTCATCATCCCAGTGAATATTGGGGCAAAACGATTTTCAATAAAACAAAAAAATTCTTCATTGCCGAATCCCTAGGGTGAAGAGATAGGATTTTAGAATTAAAAAAAAATATTTGATTGATAATTTTCAACTTCCAATGAATATCTCCAGACCTGAGAAAATAACCGAAATACTTAAACATTTCCGATTTTTCGCCATTTGATTGAAGAAATTTGATTTTTCTGAAGCTCTCGACTTATCATCTTCGCTCGAGATAAAATATTTACGAGACTTTTATATTATTCATGTTATGGAAATGCTTGACGCAGATGAGGGGGGGGGGGGGGGGCTATCGCAGTGCAGTTTAGAGAGAGAGACTGAGTCCGTTGATCGAGGCCAGATAAGAGATATTGTGTGTCGCACTGCAGCCGGAGAGGGACAGAGCTAACCAAGAGAGGGAGGGGGGGGGTTGGGGTTGGAGAGTGTGTATGCGTTAGATAATGATAGCCAGTGATGAGCGACGAAGGTTGATGAGTGGGTGTTTATAAGAGGAAAAGAGGAGTGGAGTGATGGGGGAAGAAAGGAGTCCATTTTGCTCGGCACCATGAGATTGTTACACAAATTATAATTAGACCAGGGCAAAATGGACCTTCGTTGTAAAATCATCTAGGAATTTCTTTCATAGTGAAGAACTGCACAAAAAAAATTCAAAAAATTTGAGGAGGATGCTGCAACATGTCTGCATTGTTATGTAATTCTTTCAAATCTTTGCACGGATTTCTTCACTCCAAAAAAAATCCTGGATTATTATGCTTCGGTCTCACGTAATGATTTTGAAGAAAAAAAATTTCCAACCATTTGTTCAGAAACAAAAAATTAACAGAGTTTTGAAAATAAGTGTAAAAAAAAGATGAGACTTTGATGCAGATCACAATAATTAATTAGTGTGAATCGTTTTTAAATTTTTTTTTGTGAAATCGGAGTTGACAAATTTTCAAAATTCGAAAACTTTATTGAAAAGAACGGAGAGACTGAGCTGTAGAAAAACTATAATACAATCCCTGTCTTGAAACTTCGAGATATAGCAAAAAAAAAAGAAATTGCCAGTCAAATTATTTTGAATTAACTCAAAAATCATCAACTTATTTTCAGATATTTAGCCTATTTCTGAGTCACTGACTTCTAAAAAAGGCTAAATATCTGAAAATAACGTGATGATGAATAGTCGAAGGATGGAAAACTTCAATCAAAAATCATTAATCTAAACTCCTCCGATTTTTCCAATAGAATCCATGAAACTTTGAAAATTCATGAGCTTCATTATCCCTGAAAATTAAATTATTCCCTGTGTTTCCCAATCTCAGTAATTAAATCAGCTTCATTAGGTAATTAGATAATTACTGCAGGCAGGAACTCTGACCGATCATTTAACTAACGAGTGACTAGATTCTACCTGGAAAAAAAAAGTCAAATTCATTCTGCTGTCATTAATTACACTTATTTGAGAACATAATTCATGTTAAATTGTACTTGCGGGCTCGAGGACATTTTACGCAGAATTGCACTTCCGCACGTGAACCAATATGAATGCTCTCTCTCTTCAATTGTAGTAAACTGATTCGTCAGACTTGCTTTCGAAGAATTCTGACACTGGAGAACTCGCACAATGAAATACAATCTTTTGTGGTCAGAGAAGAACACTGTACTGGTAGAAAATTATTATTGAAAACTCCACAGAATGAAAGTGAAAATATTCAATAAAGTTCAGTTAATTTGATTTTTTTTAAAATTAGAATTCGGAATTCAATACATTTTCCTTATCGATCTGATTGAAAACATTTCAATAAAATTCTGAATTTCATTTTCAACTATCAATTAATTTCTTATTATTCAGTAAATAAATTGAATTTCAGCCAATTTATGATAACTCAAGGGGATGAATTTTTGATTAACGTAAAATTCACATCTATAGATTATTTAATTTTCCATTCGATTTAAGAAATTCTATTTTTCTGTTGAAATTCCCATATTTGCTGAATATGAAAAAAATCGTGTAATCCACGAATTTCCTATGGAAAAAGGAGTTTCAAACATATCTGTCTCAACTGACAATAAAACGTGAGATTAGTATTCACTATACACATTAATACTGAATCACTATTAAAGATCACTATGCACATTGACGCTTTTTATCAATATCTCGGGAAAAAAAATATCTGAAAAAAATTCCTCTATCTTCCACAGATTCCGAGATATTTTTCAAAAACTATCATAAGGAAGATTCACAAATATCCAAAAATGTGGGAATCCACAAAAAAAAGAGAAAATTTGCTCCGGAAACTCAGGTAGGAATCGACGATCGGGACAAGGCTTGCTTTTGCCAAAGACTGAGACTGAGTAGTCTAAGGCTCAGATGGCAAGGCTGAGGCAAACTTTTATGAGCCTTAGAATGATAAGTTCATCCCAAGGTTTGAAACTGTAAATTGTATAATAGTGAAGACCGGGGAAAAAATATCCGACATTTTGTTTTGAAAGTGAAAGACTCTACGAAAAAAATTGAAAAAATTATCTAACAATGTACACATGTTGAAGTATTTTCTCAGAAGTATGTTTTCATATTTTTTCATGAAGTCTTTCACTTCAAAAACATCATTCCTCAATCATCTTGCCCTGGAGCTCCATTTTATCCTGGTTTCCCCGACAATCGCTTCAGTCTCAACACTTTCTGAGAGATTCGCACTTCTAAAAATCACGATCTAGAAATCATATCGTCAATTGCATTGATTTTCAATTCCTTCGCAGTAAAAATTCCCCCTTTTTCCGAAAAAGTCATGAAGGTTTCGAAATCCTCGAGCTCTTCTTTCAAAAAAAAAAGAAAATAGAGTAGAATTGCACGATAAAAAATGTCAACGAGTGGATATTTTTTTTTCGACGTCGTTATACATTCGCCCAAAGCACTTGGCAACGCTCAATGCAACATATAACGATACACGCAACAAGAGGAGGTGGGACGAGGTGGATTGCACAGTTTTTAAAAACATTTTTTTTTTCAACTGTGTGCAGTGCATTCAAAAGCCATCTCGTATTACTGCTCGACGATGAAGAGAAGCCTGAAATGCACGAAAATAGGTGTAGGATCGATGGCTCAACACAATTCCAAGCATAATTCTCCGTGTCGTTTATTACACTCGCGATGCTGACGCCAAGGTCATGATTATGTCTTTTTTTCCTGCAATTCCTTTGTTTCAATTTTCATTATACTTTTTTTCCAATTTTAATGTTTTTTTTTCTTCCATGTTTGATTTAAATATTTACTCAAATTAGTAAAAACAGAGATAATTGAGATTATTTTTATCCAAAAAATTCAAAAACATTAAACTTTCACTCAAATCTGAACTTAAACAGAGATTATGAGATTATTTTCTTAGGTAATTATCATTATCGTTGATAATTATTGCTTACTCATGATTATTATTCCATCAGTTTTCCCGACCTTTGAGAATACTACATGAAGGTCTTACGCACTCTTTGTTCTGTGCCTTTTTTTTTCTTCTTTCTTTTAATTGTAGTGAGACGATAGTGAAATACCACGGTGACGAATCAAAAATGATTACACAGGACACAAAGTCTATTTGAGGTTTATCACGCATATGCCGATGAGTAGGAGTGAGACACGCAATGATAACGCACCGTACCTGGTACCATCTGGTTCACTCATTTATCTTTTTATCGACATTTAAAATTATTTTTTTAATTTCGTCATTTCCTATCAATCAATACTGTGAATTCCAATGATAAAGGTCGATTCCCTCTGTAACTAGTTTATTTTCAATATCTTGAAATTTATGGAAGAGAGAGAAATTTTGGTGATAATTTTTTTTTAGACGAAAATTGAAGCTATATAAAAGGATCTTAAGAAAAATTCTCTATTCCGAGATATTTTCGAAAACCTGATGATCAAAAGTGATTGAAAAATTTAACAAGAAAAAATTATGATATGAAAATTGGAGAAAACTGATAAATTTTTTTCTCCACAAATGAATTATTTTTGAAGAATGTAACACACGTACATATAGAGAAGTCCAAAAATTATAGATGAAATTTTTTTTTCAATATTTTTTAAATGAAAATTTATTTGTTTAAGAAAAATCCAAAAAAATTTCATGTTAGTACTAACTCCATGTTCTATGAAGAATTCCATTTATTGACCAGTTTTTTCAAATATCTGTGAAACGGAGAGGATATTGTAATAAGCCTTTTGTGTAAGGGCGAATTGGAGCTACAATAAAGGTTATCCAAACAATTTTGTTATTTCTCGTAGAATCAGCAATATTTCTAAGAAAAATTCATTGAGAATAAATTCCCTCTTCTTGCTCAGTTTCTTTTGAAATATCTCGAGATCGGAAAGAGGCAAAGAAATTTCGGTGGGACCTTCTCTTTTGTAGAAAACAATCAGACTTTTGAAAAAATCTTAACATATTTTCTTTTATCTCTATTAGATCTCGAGATTTAAGAAAAACGAGTAAATTCAAAGAGTTTATGTAAAATAAATTTATCTTGTGATAATTCTCCTCAAATTATCTTGAGATTGAGCATTTCCTGTAATAACTCTTTTCACAGCTTTTGTTCTCACCTAAAAAAAAAGGCATTACGCCATATCCAAACTGAAAAAAAAAGAATTCTTCATTAGTCTACATTTTTCATCAGAATATTCGAAACTTGAAGTGTGATTAGATAGTCGTATTTTGATCGTTCGAGTTCAGTGAACAGAACGGGATATAGTTTGTTTACATCCGGTGTAAGCTCCAAAAAAAGTTATAGTCCAAAAAACCCACTGCTCTTTCTTTCATTGAAGAATCGTTTCGCCTTCACTATTTGACAAATATCTCGAAAACAAAAACAGATAGAGACACTTCTATAAGAACTTTTTTTTCAAACCTGATTAAGCCCGACAAAAAATATCCTCACAAAAAATTCTCTATCTATTTTCCATTCCGAAATATTCCCTTTTATTCCGAAAAAAAACCTCAAATACTCTCAAACTGAGTTACATCACTACTAATTTTTCTTTCATTCTTTTTCGTTCGGGGCTTGAATATAATGTATTGAGGGTACATTCATAAACTATCACGTGAGCACTCATTCCACATCCTGTGGAGTTTATAGATGCGGGCAGACTCTATGTGTACATAAATGAATTAGCCCTTCCCCACAGCAATGATGTGGAAGCAGAGGTCGTTTTCAGGAGGTTTATTGAACGAAGAAGACAGAGATATTTTTCTGATAGATTTTTTTTTTTTCAAGAGGGAAAATGTGTTGATTCAAATGGTCCACTAATTCCATCGACTTGTTTGACGAGTTTTGTATCGTTTGATTAATCTCTTTTGGGGGAGACGATCTGCCGAAAAGAATTTCCATTAATTTCACTTTTATCGATCACTTTGGGTTTTATGGAGTATTGTTTTATTACAAAGGCAGGGAGATTTCAGCTGGAAAATTCAATGGCATTGCCGATTTTGCCTCGATACAAGAAGAAAAAAAATGCCATGAATTCTGTACGAAGGTTTTTACTGAATGAAAAGTGAAATCCTTCTTTAAGAAGAAAAGTGTTATCTACAGAAATTTCTCTATCTTTCAGAGATATGATATTACGATATCATAGATGTTATTAACATTAATCAACATGACAAAGATATAACAATTTTATACAATGAGTAATTAAATTTTTTTACATAGTATCAGCCCTTGGGCTTTGACATATATTTATCTTAATGGATACAGCAAATCTTAAGAGGTTTTGTGATAAGTGATGATGTGTGGAGTAGGGAAAAGTGCTGAAAAAAACCCTACAGCATCTTTCAGAGATTTAGACACATTCAATCTTCAATATTTAATGAAATACACTTTTGGACTGAATTCTTTGATGATGTCATTTAAAAAAAATAATCATAAATTCTCTCACTTCAAGCAAAAACATTAATTTCTCTTCCTGCAGAAATAATTCTTCAAAAAAAACAGTTGAAAATATTTTTTTTCACGTTTGATGTGATACAGTCTTGTTACTTGTACTGGAAAATTTTCAGATAACGAGTCTGCTTGCCTTTAGAACTCCAGACTCGAGTGAAAATGTGACACGTTTGACAAGTACACTCGAGGGAGGGTATATTTTCTGTATTCTGTCGAGTCGACGCTTTCATTTTAATTTACAAATCCCCCTCTGCATACAACTGGTATACATTGGAGGGAGGAGTTTGTTCGTAAATGGCATATGTTTCTTTGTACTTGGAACTTCATTCACCCAAAGTGCATTGAAAATAATACTCATAATAATAATAATAATAATGATAATAACATGCTCGACGAGTTTAAAATTCAGTGGGAAGTGGTAGAGAAAGAATAGAGAAATCACAGTTGGTGTAAATTTGGAAGAATCTGGAAACTAACTGGTTTAGGACAATGGACTATCAATTTCTCTTTGTAGTTTTTTTTTTAATTCTCTACAAAAAAGGTTCTTTGACGAATTTTGCCCAACCCAACGTGCCTGGACATATTTATAAAACCGTCTGAATGTAATTTTTCGAGTTATTTTATTTCACTCTTTTTCTACTGATTTCGTTCAATTTTTTGGCAATTTTCCAAAAAGCGCAGGCTGCAGGAGAATTTTTTAAGGGGCTTTTTTGTAGAAAATCTTAGAAGCTACGAGAAAAAATTCTTACGTTTAGTCCTCTAATGCTGATCATTTCGCGGATTATTCTTGTTACTGTCCAAAAAAAAATTCAATTTCAAATTTTCTTCTGATTTCATCCAATCTGTAAATATTTGTGAAACCATCAGATAGATAGAGAATCTTGTGGGCTACAAATAAGGTCATCACGAGAATTTTCTCGATTCTAATAGTTTTGAGAATGCTACTAACCTTGTTCAAGAGTAATTTGATTTTACATTCTGTGAGGAATTTCAAGAAATTTTGACTAGGCGTGACTAATGGGGGCAAAGGGCTCTATTCAACGAGGAAACTGAATGAGTGGTGTTAACCCTGGCAAAATTGTTCTCTCTTCTATGACATAAGGGACAGGGGGCATTCTCGATGCATGGGAACAGGATTCGTCAACGAATGTAGTATCTTCGTTCATGGCCATTTCATTCGTTTAAGATATTCGTACACGAAAGAGTTTCGTTGACGAAATGACTTCCTGATTTGTTTACGGATGTCACTTCCTTATGAGACATGGTCGATGATCCTCTTCACCGAGCAGCTACACATTTTCCAGAAGTTTAAGATTCACTAGGTGACAAACCTGATTCGTTTTTCACTCACAAAAGTTTCAATGATGCTCGGGCACAATTAATATTTTCACTTTCAGGAATCAAAAAATAAGTTATGTGAGCTTTCCGTATGAGAACTTCCATTCCGTGAGGGAATCGTAAATTTGTCAACGAATTGGTTGCACGGATTGTCTCAGTCGTTCACGAATGTCATTTCGTCAACGAAAACCAGTTTCCCATGCGTCAAGAATAGGCCCCCAGCAGGATACATGTTCCTGCAGAGCCAAAAGGGACTTCCCTCGGCCTTTGACTGCCAAACATAAAGAGTGATTTCGAATGCAATCTCAACCAAGAACTTTAACATTATTTGATGAATATTGTCTCAATCAGTTCATGAACTCAATTGTATAGATAACTAAGTCATTATTCCAAGCGTGTGTGTTAAACAAATTGGTTTTTATTTCCAAAATTGTACGTAAATTTTTTTTCTTTGGACATTTTCCTCTCTCTTTGGTATTTACTTGATATTTACGTGGCTATATCTATCTATAATGAGAAATTAATATGAATCATCTGTTTAATTGGTCAGTCTTTTCTTAGGGTTAAGGAGGAACATCAGCTTTCGTACTAAAACAAAAAACGCTTACGTTTCTATGAAACTTCGAGGACAATTTCATTAAGTCATCCAGAATATACCATAATTTTTTCGAATTTTTCCACCACCGAATAATAAACGAAAATGATTATCAAAGTTGGAACTTATGTATAGGACAATATGAGCAGCGAGGGAACTTAGCTTAATTCCCCCTCTACCAACGCGCTGGTAAAGTAGTAATTTTGCTAAATTCTGTCACTGTTCATATCGTCCTATCCATAAGTTCCAACTCTGATAATCATTTTCGTTTAGTATTCGGTGGTGCAAAAATTCGAAAAAATGATGGTATATTCTGAATTACTTAAATGAACTTGTCCTCGAAGTTTCATAAAACGTAAGCGTTTTTTCTTTTAGTACGAAAGCTGATATCCCTCCTCAATGAGACACTAGCCCTTTTTCATTTTTTTTCTTCGTCATATTGTACTCGGAACGTTAAACGAACTTTTCTATGTTATTCATGTTCAAGTTATATTAATTAATTATGAGTGTTGTTAAAGAATATATTCCATATCAAAATATTACGTTATCTTAAAAATTTTTATTACTTCATTTATCTGATTTTATTTATTTTCATACGAATATCTCCGAAAATATTGGAGTCAGAAAGATTTGTCGAGAACCCTTTTTCTTCTATAAAATATGAAATTTACTACAAAAAAGGTCCCAAAAAAGATGTATTCCCCTATATCCAGTACTTTCAGAAAAATTCTCACAATACTCGAAATATTGTCAATGTACCTGCGTTTATGCCAAGTTGCCTCAGCTCTCAAGGTCATCAGTAACTATCCTAACACTCTTCCATGTTTAGAATTACACAATGCCAGAATAATCGTTAGGAGGACCCCAAGTTTAAACTGTGAAGCTATGTGTTTTTTGACTTAAAATTTGAGAGACCTTGGAAGCTCGCCCGGAATGGAACCCGATTTACCAGCCCACTCCAAATTTTATTTTTAGAATATCTTCTTTTCACCACTTCACCACTGAATCTCGTGTTCCTCATTTTTCTCTCTTCTTTGTTGTGAAAATCAATACATATTTTCATAATTGACATTGAGTGATAAATACCCACTCGATTTCATTCGAATGCAATTAACAAATGTTTTTGGATTAATTATTCGAACTATGCAAATTCAATTCATGATGTGACAAAGAATTGAAACGTTTGAATAATTGTTGATAACTTTTTTTTCATAGTTATTTCGAGTTCGAGATAGCAGAGAAACAAACTAAATTTTTTCTAAACTTCTTCAATTACTTATTCGAAAGAGAAAATGGATCAAAGGATTACGGAAAATTTGAAATACTCCAATTTCGCTGAAAAATGATATAATACAATTGATTTTGGATTAGTACTTTTCGAGATGTATCCAAAAAAACAGAGAATGGGAGAACAAAAAATTCATAATTCAAACACTATTGGTTCAGAATCGCTTATGTTATGTCATTTTTCAGCGCAAAATTCGCCAATCTTCCCAATAAAAAATTTTGAAGTTTTTCAAATCTACAAATTTAAATTCCTCCTTTTCAATATAATTGAAGAAACTTGATTATTCATCAAAAAAAATTACTAATATGTGTCAATAATATTTTTCTTCCATGAATTATTCTGCATTATAAATTTAATGATTCACCGTGTACTCAAGTGCTGGTAATCGAGATATTGAGTGATTCAGGGACATAATAATAATTTTCATAGACAAGTAAAAATTCTAGGAAACTATAATTTTTGCTTTTAATGGTTCATTTTAAAACATTGGGGACAGTGTTTAATGCTTGAATAATATTATGAGTTAATGTTATTCTCGGGTAATGTAGTTGGTTAGATGAGCAATTGTGTCGTGGAGTTTAAAGTGAAAATGATCGTTATCACTCGGGGGGACTAAGGTAACACGAGTATCTTGGATGATGTTTGCCTTAACTGTAATTTGAGACCAGTTGACGCGGTTAAATTATGATAAAAGTTTTCTTCATGTGTCGACATAAACATTCCATTAGTTTCTTTTAAGCCGACAAGCTTTTTCCGTGGTATCCTATCAATTTTTTAAATAAATACTAATCAAAATCGAATGCAGAAATCGGTAATGTGAAAATGACTTTTTTTTCTCGCAAAAACGATCGCACGCTGTAGCGCACGAAAAATGATCTTATAATTTTTTTATTCAAATTTATTTTTTCAAATTTTTCGATGATTATTCTCCGAGTTGAATTGAAAACTATTAGCAATGATCGATAATGACTTTGAAAAAATGTTTTATCCTTCATTTCAATAATGAGGCATAGACGTGACAGTTTTAGCGTTACATTCGACGTGTATTAACTTTGTAGAATAGGATGATGATTTAAATGAACATTTTTCTTTGAAAAATCTCGGTAGCCAAGGATAATAACGACATTTTTGTAATTGCCTTTCCTCAAATTACGAGATAATTTATGCAAACGTGAGAGAATCCGAAATTCAAGAGAATAAAAAAAATTCAGAACGAATTTTGCAACTTCCAGTTTTTTTTTTAAGAAAATGGAGATGGAGAAATTTGTGGCGACCGTTTTATTTAAAGCTCTCATAGTCTTATAGAAAAAAATGTTATCAAAATTTATCTAGCTTCCTTCGATTATCAAATCAGTAGCGAAAAGATGGAACATGATAAGTCGACGTTTTATATCAAACAATCTTTCAAGAATTTCTCAGAAACTAATGGAGATATGTTCTTTCTGCCTTCAACCTCTTCGTAGCTCTTTAAATTTTCTGCAAAAATGGATTGGGGTGAAGAAGGCGCATCTTCATCAGTTGCTGACATGTTCTTCAAAAAAGATGCGTCAAAAATAATCGACTTATTCTGATTTACTGATCTCTCCGCTACAAAAATGTTCTGTAAAAAGTGAAAATTGTGTGAAATTCATTATATGGTTCATTCGTCTCTTTCCGATTTCCTCCGGATATCCTAAAAATTATGGGAGATAGCGAAAATTCCGTGATCATCTTTTTTGTAGCTCATATCTTCCTCTGCAGAAAAGTTCTCCAAAAAAATTCTATTCCCCGAAAATATTTTCAAAAAACCGATACAAGCGTGGAATTGAGCAAAAAAAATCAAAAAATCAAAAATCCTAAGAATTTCATAAACTCCAACAAATTTCATGAGAGAGTCTAGGAAATTTGAAAAATTCTAAAATACGATCCATTTGGTTGCACTAATTTCCCTGATATTGCGGAAAATAAATCATTAAATTCTCTCTTTGCTTCAACTAATGTCTCCTTTTTTATTTCCAGATTTCGATGAAATGTTAAAAGTTCACTGATGGATCACCACTCGAGATCATTGAGTCCTAGAATAGAACACATCTGGTGCAGTCCCGAGGGACTCATACCTCGCAAATTGCCTCTAGTCACCGAATGAGTCACATCAACTCGCGTTGAAGAAAATCGAATTTATCAATGAAGATAATTGTGAAAAATTGAGGATTTTTATCTAAAAAAAAAATATGATGATTTCAAGATTATCAGTGGCAATTGCCACAACAGCATTGATGATAGTTTTCGTCACCTCCGCTATGCTTGAGGGGCCAAATGTCTGTACTAGACAGGAAACATACACTGTAACAGTTAATATTTCCGAGCAAAAACCGTACAAAGTGAGGGAGAACACCTGGTGCTTGAGTTTTCCACCCAGGTGTTCAACTTATCGCATGGGATTTAAGACAGTGTATAGAACACAGGTTGGTTGGCATAACAAGATAATGAAATAAAAATTGCCCGTTTATTTCACGATAACATTCCGTGCTAAATCTTTCAGTACTGATGGTAAAAAATGTTGAGTAATTGTGAATATCTCTGGAACGAGAGGGCTTAGGCGAATGTTTACAGGAAAACGGTTTTTTGGAAGGAAATCTATGAGCTAAAGACGAGGTTTGTCGATCAATTTTCGAGAATGCAACGGACCTCAAGTTATTCACAAGATTACGTTGAGAAACTTTTTATGCATTGTTCTAACAATATCTCCAAGAGGAGTGCGTTTAGCCGTTTCGTAAAAGGACCTTTTTCATCCAAAATGGAAAAACATTGAAAAAAGATCTCTCGATAAATTTTGCTAAATCCAATAGTGTTTAAATTATCAACGAAACAATGAACGTGTAATTGAGTTCTGTCCTGAATAAGTGATGAAAGATCATTTTAATAAAATCACTTATATGATTGGGTGAATGACTCAAGAGCGAATAGTTTATTTATTATTTCGTGACATCAATCTAACAGCAATTTTCGGCCATAGAAGCGTTCGCTCATGAGAATTTCAGCTGAATTTAAATGAAGAGAAGACTCAAATTTTCTAGAGTCTAACTCCTAATCTATTCGGGTTATATCAGTTGAAACTCATATTATCGCGTAATGATGGAAATTGAAGAATTAACTGAATCAATTAAATCAGAGAATTGAATCAATAGGTTCATCAAAGTAGGTCCTATTTCCGAAGGTCTTCCTGTAGACAATTTTTAAGATCTTCGGAAAAAAATCTGATGAAAATTCCTAAGCTCGAAAATTTCCGAGATATTCGCAAAATCATGTACATAAGGTTTTCAGGAGCAATATTTTTTTCTTACTTATTAAAGCAAAATTTGATGGAAAAGAATTGTCTGCACGGTTTTGCACATAATTTTTGAGCGAATGAGCACATCGAAATTTATTTAGATCCTTTTTCTGTATGAAATTCAATGATCTCCAGAAAGGATGTCTTTGATAAATTCTCCTGAATCCAACCACTTTCAAAATGTTTGCAAAATAAATTAAACTAATTCATTCACAATTTTTCTATTTTCATCAGACATTGAACAAACAACGGCCAATAGACGAGTGCTGCAAGGGCTACGGTGCAACATCAGCTGGTGACAAATGCGTTCCAATATGTTCGCAAGACTGTAAATACGGTTTGTGTGTGGCACCAGACGAGTGCAAATGTGAATCTGGTTACGGTGGTCCAGCATGTGACATTAAGTGTCCACTTGGTAAATGGGGTCGTGATTGCAGTGAAGATTGTACGTGCATGAATGATGCAGTCTGTGATCCATTTGATGGACAGTGCAGGTGTACAAAGGGATGGACTGGTAAGAATTGTGATGAAAAGTGCTCACCTGATCGTTATGGACAGGATTGTGGTGAAGAGTGCAAGTGCAGAAATGGTGGTAGCTGTCATCATATTTCTGGTGAGTGTCATTGTGCACCTGGATACACTGGAGCATTGTGCGATGAACTTTGTCCTGAGGGCAAACATGGAGATGAGTGCAACACTGAATGTAGATGCCAGAATGGAGGATCCTGTTCACCAACTACTGGACAATGCTTCTGTACGCCTGGTTGGATTGTGAGTTGTTGAGAAATTCATTTATTTTATTTTATTAAAAATATCTCGAGGAAGAGGTCTTCAAAAAAAAATTCGTTATCTATTAGATTTCGAGATATTTATGGAAAAATTATCAATTATATTTCGTAACTGGTTTTTTTGAGATATCTCGAAATCTATGGGATATAGAATTTTCGTGGGAACATTCTTTGTAGAGGGAAATAAAGGCTTTAAAGAAGAGTCCCATCACTTTCTTCGTCTTAAATCCAGAGATATCAGAAAATAAAAATTAATATCGATTCTTTTTCGTAATCATCGACTGTTGAATATCCCAAAATATTGAAATTAGAGGGAAATTTGATGAATTCTTTTTTTAGGGGAAAAATTGGTACCACAAAAAGCTTATTATCAATTTTCCTCTGTCTCAAATCCTGATATGCTCTGGGAAAACTGATCACCCAGAAACAAACTACTCTAATATTATCAATTTTATTTGACGATCTTGTTTGATTGAATATCTCGAAATCATGGGAAATGACGAAATTTTTGTGATAATCTAATTTTTTTCAATAAAGACGATCTCTATAAAAATTCCGCTATCTTCCATAAAGTTTGAAATATTTCAAAAGTAATGACGGTACAGTTAGTTGGACTTTACCTAGTCTCACTCGAGAAAAAACAAATAGTATTGTTTAATAAATTATTTATCATTATTTTCAGGGTGATGTTTGCGCCAACAGATGCCCAGATAATTTCTGGGGTAAAAACTGCACAGAGGAGTGCACGTGCTACTATGGAGCTGCATGTGATCACGTAAATGGCACTTGTATTTGCAAACCAGGCTTCCACGGTGATCAGGTGATTAATTCATGGTTCTAATTATCTATTAGCATGACTGAGCAATTTCACAGTATTTAAAATTCTTTCATTTCCATATTTATCATAATTTCAGTGTTTCTATCCCTGTCCAGAGGGAAAATATGGAATAAATTGTGCAAAGAATTGCACTTGTCAGAATGGAGCAACTTGTAGATCCACCGATGGTGCTTGCACCTGTAGTCCTGGATGGACTGGTTCTAAATGCGAGAAAAGAGCATGTCCCGATGGATATTGGGGGGCCAATTGCACCAAGGTATGGATTTCCAATGAACGCATCAAATTAATGAATAGTGAGAATCGTTTGTATTCTTTGATGAATATTTCTGAAATGAGGAATTTTGTCGAAAATTTTCTGGTCTTTTTTGGAGAGAATTAGAAAATCTTTAAAGAAAGTTTTCACCGAAATTCTCCTAAAAACGATAGTTTTGGAAATTTTTGAGATTCATTCAAATAGTTACGTGTGCTTTTCTTCTGCTGATATTTTTCGGAGAAATAAGTCCATTCAAATTACTCAGTAGATCTTCAGAGAAAATCTCTTGACAACGATGTCTTCAAACCAGCCCCTTTCGAGGGATTCACTTTTCCATAATTCTTCTTGCCATTAAAATCAAAAAGCAATAATTATTTCTCTTCTCCTTCTCCTTAGGTTTGCGAGTGTGATAAGGCGAACACTGAACTCTGTCATCCCTGGACCGGAAAATGTATCTGTAACATTGGCTGGGATGGTCCTGCCTGCACACGTCCCTGTGCACTCTATTATTATGGCAAAGGATGTGAAGATCGTTGTGACTGCAAAAATAATGCCCAGTGCTCACCAATTGATGGTACATGCATTTGTGCTGCTGGATTTAGAGGAAAGGATTGCAGTGAAGTCTGTCCCAAGAATACATTTGGTGAGGATTGTGCACAAAAATGTTCGTGCAAGAATAGGGCTACTTGTTCACCTGAGAATGGCAGGTGTAATTGCACTGCAGGTATTTATGATGAAAAAATAATCATTTTGGTTCATTTCTTATTGGAGTAGCTAACTCAGGTGGATTGAATTGAAAATTCATTGTTATTAATTAATCTTTCGCGACTTTCTTTTTGATAAAAAGTAAAAAATTATAATTAATGTGTAAAGGTGGCAGAGGAAGACACAATTATTTGCAGTTTTTTTTCGTAATTCTTAATCATTTTTTTTAATTAAAAAAAAGGTAAGTTCGATGTTTATTTTTGTGTTGAAATTGTTCATCAGGATGGGACGGTGTTATCTGTGATCGCCCATGTGCTGATGGCTCATTCGGCATTGGTTGTGAAGGCAAATGTCAGTGCATCAACAGTGCTGCTTGTAATCCACAGAATGGTGAGATTTATTTTTTATTTAAAGAAAAATCAAAAAATCTCAACTGATCGGTCACAACATAAATTTTTCATGATCAATTTTTGATGCAGATGAGTTCATTAGTTTTCCTACAAAATTATCTTCTATGAGAGAAAATCTTCATATGCCTACTTTTCCACGAATTTCATCAATTAATTTCATCACTATTATTTTGTAAATATCTTAGAAACTATTGGGTTTACGGGAATTTGTCAGTAAACCTTTTTTTAGATAATGGAATTTCCTACAAAAGAAGGGTCTCACGATATTTCTCTGGGCCCTACTCGTTTCAAAAATATTCACAAAACAATGGGCACAAAATCTTGTAAATTTCGTACAAATATTTGAATCAATTGTTTTCAGTTGAAAAGTCAAAGTTGAGATTTTTTTGAAATAAAAATTGAAGTTTTGATGTTCAGCAGCGTTCGAGGGAAATGATTAAGCGGGCTTATGCCCCAGTTTCTTCTAATTTTCTTTCTGGTGTTGGAAATTTCATGAAAATTAATATTCTTAGAATTTAATTTTTCCTAAAACTTAATTTTCCACAGCAAATCATTAAGCACTAAATACAACGTAATAATTTATTATATATGCCGCTCGGTTGCACTTGCATCAAATCACTGGAAAAAATTAAAATTTTTATTGCTCATGTAAGAACCTTTGTAACTCAGGCACATGCACGTGTGCAGCTGGCTACATTGGTGAACACTGTCAAGAGAGATGCGCAAAGGGATTATTTGGTCACGACTGCACACAAATTTGTGATTGCGAGGACGAAAATACTGTAGAGTGTGAAGCCGCAACTGGTCGTTGTATCTGCAAGCCCGAATGGCGAGGTTTGTTTATTGATAATTGGAGAATATAATTAAAACGAATTAAACTTGACTGAATTAAATTTTGGGAAATTTTGAGATAGTGAAATTTTCATAAGTAGATTTTTTCCGAAAGAAAACGATGGCTCTAAGACAGGTTTGAAAAAAATTTCCATCCTTTATTTTCCGAAATATTCAACAAGAACTAAGAATGAAGTGGAATTAATGACATGATTTTTCATCATTTTATTTGCAGTTTTTCAAAACTATTTTGAATCTATGCGATGTAAGTATATTCTAGTGAAAACCTTTTTTTGTGGCTTTGATTCTACCCTGAACAAAAAAGTCATTATGAATTTTTCTCTATCTCGTTTAGATTTCGAAATAATTAAGAAAAACTAAAGATCATTCGAAGACTTTCACATAATTAATTCCACTTTGTCTTCAGTTTTCATGGAATACCTCAAAATCTATGAAAAATAGCGAAAATTTTCTAGAAAACTTTTTTGTAGCTGTAATTTTTCTCTACAAAAAAAAATTCGTAAAATTTTTTTCTATCTCCCGTGGATTCTGAGATCTTGTAAACAAATTAATTTACTCATTTCCCCTTCAACTAATTTTTTTTAAATTTGCAAAATATTGGGAGAATCAATTTTAACGGGAAACAACAATTAAAAGTAATGTCCAAAGCTTGAAAAATGATTTTGATCTGTAATTTCGCGAAGAAAAATAGAAATAATACAGAAAAACAATATAACAAATCAAAAAGTAAATAAAACGAGAAACAATACAAAAAAAACTGATGATGAACAGGAATTAGATGCGAGACGAGATGTCCCGCGGGTTTGTATGGTGATGACTGTCACTCCAAATGCAACTGCATGAACAATAGTTCGTGCGATCCCCAGACAGGAAGTTGTGTTTGTGCACGAGGCTGGGAGGGTCCTGATTGTTCACAGCCCTGTAAACACGGTTGGTATGGTGTCAGATGCAAAGAGAAGTGTCCTGAAAAGATGCACGGTAAGATAATTAATTGGGAAAGTAATTTTAAACAGAATCAAGTGGTGAAAACTTTTTAATTCTGTCAAATAGAACTTCGAAATGAGATTGATCTTTAAATTACGTCTGAAAACTTTTCTGAATCTTTTTAAAATTAAAGTAATGAGGAAATTTTAACAAGAAATCTTTTTCTAATTAATGAAATTCTCTATGAAAAAGATTTCTTCATAAATTCTACAAAAAACTAATTAAAAAAAAAAAATTCTACGAAAATCTGAAATAAGTTCTTTTTGTAAATTTTGTAAATTTTTCTAAAATCCAATTATTTTAGAAATATTCTGCAAATATCCCCGAAATACTTCGAATAATTCAGTCGAAAGTTTGAACCACTTGAATCTCTTTAAATATTCAAATTTATGTAGTAAATGAGCTTGCTTGGGCGTGGAATGCTTCACTCACTGTCTAGTACTTCTAACTCTGACCTATTCATCACAATCATTGTAAATGATACCGGTAAGTGATGGTGGTAAGTTAATATTCAGCGAAAATCATCAAAACTCGTTCAGTGTAATATATGAAAATGATTCTTTTTTCGTCATTCATTTTATCAAATTTATCTATTCGTCATTCTGTCTTCCTCTGCCGCTTTATCTTGCCTTCTGCGAAAGCTACGATTCGTTTTTCTCAAATTTTTCATAACTGTCTCTCTGGGATTTATCAGGTAATATGACGTGCGATCATGTCACTGGACAGTATATCTGTAGACCTGGATATCTTGGATTAACTTGCGAACATCCATGCCCACCTGATCGTTATGGACGTGACTGTGCTCATCATTGTGATTGCAAGAATGATGGAGAATGCCATCACGTAACTGGTAAATTAAATCAAATTATTTCTTAATATTTCAATTGTTGTTTGAAAAGATGGAAGGAGACTGTATTCATTTTTTCTTTTAATATTTTGGAATTGATGGAAATGATAAAAATTTTGATAGGGATCATTTTTTGGTCCTAATTTTCCTCTATAAAAAAGGTCATTCAAAAAAGAAAATATTTCGAAATATTAAAAACAGAAATTTGGTTTCAGAGTGAAAATGATTTCTACATTTTATCTAATCACTATTTTTATTATTAAATTCTTAGGGAGCTGTCAGTGTCGACCTGGATGGCAGGGTGAACGTTGTCAAACCCCATGTCCTCAGGGTACATTTGGTGTCAACTGTACTCAACACTGTAAATGCCAGAATGGTGGAAAGTGTAGAACGAACGATGGTGTCTGCAGATGTGTACCAGGATGGACTGGCTCCAGATGTACAGAGAGTAAGTAAACATTTATCTAAGAAATTTTAGAACGCTGCGCAGAAGTGATGGAATAAGGCATTCGATCATATTCTTGAATTAGTTTCTGTGAAAAAACGAGAAATCAGTGACAGAGAAATTTCTCAGAATTTTGAAAACTGTCCTGAAGACAATTTTCGAAACTCAATCATAATTCAGAAAATCTTCAAGCAGATGTTTTATAAATAACTTTTGAATTCTGCAGTGAAGCCAAGAGTAGGATAAATAACAAAATCACTTGTAGCTTATTTCCGAAATATTTCGTAAACGACGAGGTTTAGCAGAATTTATCAAGAGACCTTTTTTCTAGCTCAAGTAGCTTCTGCTAAAGAAGCGCTTTTGACTGTTCTCTAAACCAACCCAATCCAAATATTTTTACAGAAAATCTACATGTGATTTTTCAAATTATCTTTCTCCAAAAGCTCTCTTACGAATTTGCCTCTAACAAAAAAATATTAGTCAATATTGACTCGGATAAATTCGAGATATTTTTAGATTTATAAATCAGTGTTCAATAACTAACTCTCCATTCTCTTTATCCCCCAGTTTGTCCAGAAGGTTACTATGGTGATCACTGCATGGAGCCCTGCGAGTGTAAGAACGACAACTTCATCTGTCATCCAGCAAAGGGCTGCATCTGTAAACACGGTTACACCGGTCCCAATTGCGACGACGAAATATTCTCTCGCAATGTCCAAGAAAAAGCAGAGGCCGGTTCGGGTAGTGTTGTTGCCGGTGTTTTTGCTGCTATTCTCGTTATAGCAATAACTCTAGCAGCATGGATGTACCATCGACGTCGTGTTGCTAATCTAAAACTGGAAATTGCTCAGGTGCAATATATAGCCGAACCAGTTACACCACCAGACCGTAACCACTTTGATAATCCAGTTTATTCGTATCAGAGCTCAGCAAGAACTGACGATGGTACTACTACGCTGTTGAACAACGGACTGATACGCAATAATCTCGGTACAAAAAATATTAACAGCGAGAAAGCCAAGCTGGGAGCAATGTGTAATGTTGATGATGATGAAGAAAGCTGCAGGGGAGCTTATGGCATACAGTACGATCATTCAGCTTCACTGAAAAATAAAGATGCTGATCTTGGTAATCCAAATGTCAATGTTTATCACAGTATTGATGAGAGCGACTGCAAAAAAGCTGCTGAACATCTTTATGATGAGATAAAACAGAATAATGGAGATTTGGAGTATGATCACTTGGATTATACGAGACCAATGAGTGCATGGAAACCGCATTATCAGAGAATGGCCAATGGCTTTGGACCTAGCAGGGATGGCAGTGGAACCAGCAAAGCAAGTCACAATAGCTCAGAGCCTGGAGGCTCGTGAATTATTTAATCAGGATTAGTGGGGAAAAAGGAAATGAGATGGAAAATTTCGAGTACATTTTTTTGCAAATATCTCGAGGATCAGTGTATTTTGGAAAATATGCAGAGAATCTTTTTTGTGGAAAATTTTATGGACTGCAGAAAGAGTTTCTTGGTTAATTTTCGCGAATTTCGTTGTTTCCAGGATATTTGCAAAATCAGGTGCTTGAGATTTTTGACTTATTTCTTTATGAATTGATTACTGAATTCTTTTTTTTTCGTGGATACTTCTGGAATGGATGGGCTTGGAAATCATGCAGGAGACTTTTATTATAAGAAATCTGTTTTGCTTTAAAAAAAAGATCTCTTGGATAATTTCCGTAAATCTTACTGTTCTTGAAGTATTTTGAAAATAATGGATGAATGATAGACTTATTCTACTGAATTTTTCTAGTTTTCGGGGATATTTTCTATGGTTTCCTTTTTCCTTAGGAAATTGAGTGATAAGAATCATAAGGATTCAAGAATTGATGCAATTTTATACATTTTTTTTAGAAAAAAAATTGAAAATCCAAAAAAAAAAGTCATAAATTTGAACGATAAAAAAATTATTTTTAATCGAGAAATCAGTGTGAAAATTGATCTTGAAACTCTGAGCAATTCGATGATGAACAGAGAGAATGTAATTAATCAAATTCAATTTCTTTATCAATCTTTCTTTATCAATTTTCATAGTTTTTAATGGAAATTTTTTTGAAAAATTAGCTTTTTGAAAGAATAAAAGTTGAAAAATTATTGATATTTTTAATGCAAAAAATGGAAAAGTTCCGTGAAAAAACATTACAATACGAACCATTTTTGCATCAATAAGTTTTCAAATATTCCGCGAAAAATAATTTTTTATTTTAATTTATTTTTTCATTATTTTAAAAAGTATTATCACAAAATCAATTCTATTTTAATACTTTCATCTATTTTTTGAAAAAAAAACAATTCTTAAACTTTTATGAATGACCAAAAATACTTTTTCTCCAGAATTACGTAATAAGAATGGAACATTAAGAATCCCCATGAAGAATTGAATTATAAAAATTCCAAGAATTCTAAAGTTAATGAGCGTGATCGTTGAAATTTTGTAAGAGTTAGAAATTACGAAAATCTAAAGAAAAAAGACGAATTTTAAAGAATTCCTGAAAAGCAAAGAGAATGTAATTAATTAAGTTGTTCATTGCCATTGATCTCTTCCTAATTAATTAGCTCTTTCATGTGCAATTTTTTCCATTTTATGAAGTGAAAGCCTTTTTATCTTTAACCATCCACGAAGAATGAATATTTTCTTTGTAAATAAATCTTAAGAATTGAGAACGCTGGTTCGAGTTCTCTGAAGAAAAAAAAAAGAAAAATGTAAATATAGAATCGATTGAATATCAAGCAACTTATATGCCCGACTTTATACATTCAATGGGCTGATAAATTTCTTTCAGATTTTTATTATTTTTTGTTTTCATTAAAAAGAATAAAAAAATCAATGTGGATGAATTTATACAGCTTCACTGCCTAGTTTCAATGTACTTTCTATTGCAGTACAACTTGGCACTTCATTTTTTTTATATTCTCCTAAAAACGATATTATATCAATTACAATTAATAATTCATATTCAATGTATATTATATTTATCTCTATAAGAATCGTTGTGTTTTATTTAGATTTATCCGAGAAAAATAAAAGAGAAACATAATTAAATGAAATATACAACAATTTAAGTTATTCTTCGATAAGTCATTCGATGGAATAAAGTGAAATATCAATATTCATTGTAATACTTGAATTTATAACAATTAAATTTACTGATAGATGATTAATTATTAAAAATCATGAAAATTGAAAAATCCAAATTTAAAAATTTACGTTAATTTTAATTCCATTCCTAAACACATTCAGATATTCGATGATTTTTTTTTATTTTGTCAATTTTCTGATGGAGAAATGAAAAGCAATTTTTCACTGAGTTATGTTGATTGAACATTGGAGGCGCGGAAACTGTTCACTTTTCATTTGAAGTGCAAAGTGGCACAGTAACGTCAGTTTTGGTAGAATATCTCGGAATTTAAGGAAGATAGGGAAATTTTCACAGAACTTAGTCCATCTTCATTATATCTCTGGGTATTTCACAAAATCCGATCATAAAATTGACTTTTCTTACTCTACGAATTCACTACTGGTTTAATGATTGAAATTAATGTCGTTGCTGTAATTAAAAATCACGAAAATAATGAATATCAAGCTACGACTGTGTTTTACCCTGTGATAAGTTTATCTTCATATCGTAGACTAAGCTCCACGAACCAATTTATTTAGCGACAAAAATAAATTTTTAATGTATAATTAATTGGGAATTAATAAAAATATGGAAAAAAATACATTATTTTCAGTTGACTTTTTAAATATATATATTTTTTTTCTACAAAATAGTTACTAGAGACGACGAGATAAGATCGTGATTCGACCGACATTACATTCAAAAATTGTATACATTTCATTCTGTTATTTTTAATTTAATCATGAAAATTGCCATTAAATTCGGCACCTACATACTACAGACATGCGTCAATAAAATCTAAATATAATTCGAAGATGAATTACGTTTTTTTTTTCATAATTCTTATTTTATTTTATTGAGAACGCTTAAATATTATAAGACATCACGATGACAATTATCTAATAAATTCTAAATTTATAATTCTATCTATTTACATTTAAAATCTACGAAACACATTATTTCAATTTTTCAGATAGATTTTAATTGAGTTTTGAGAAACAATTTTGATGTCATTAATTTTTCTCAAACATTCGTAAAATTGAGGAGAATAAAGGTGGAGTCTTACGGAACCACGAGATTTAAGAAATTTTATCTAGAGATCTTTTCTATAGAGATGAAAGTCTCTTGATAACTTTTGATAACTCGAATCACCTTGTAAATATTTGCAATATAACGGAAGCCATGCTTGTTGATTGATTTTTGTAAGAAAAATTTCATCATGTTTTCGGTAAATATTTCTGAGGTCATCAGACTCAGAAAAATTGATCAAGAAATCTTCTTCCAGACCCACTCGTTTCTAAGATATTTGCGAAAAAATCTACAACAATTTGACTCTTCCTCCTCTTTCTAATAATTATTTTTATTTTGAATATTCTTCGGAATACTTTGAAGAATAATTGAGGGAAGTAAACGCGATTGATTTAATTGAAAAATCACAGGAAATGCAGAATTTTCTACGAAAAGGTGTTTTGTTCGATTCGTTTCTCATGAATGAGCGGAAATCAATCTATACAAAATACCAATTTATACATTTTCTAAAAGTTTTTTTTAATGAGTTCCCCTTTAGCTTGACGACTATTTGAGATAAATTAATTTCATGACATCCACTTTCATCAAAAGTTTTCGCAGCTTTACGATCCAGTCATCCACCAGCTTCCCCTTTACCTCATTCATTCATTCAATCAAGTGGTAAAAAGAGATGAGTACAAACATCACTCTTCGCTTATTTCGAGAATATCTCCGAAACGAAGATACGAGTGGATTTAGTGAAACCTATGAAGAGCCAACCCTTTTTGGAAAGAAATCGTAAGCTCCAAAAAAACTCTCTTAATGAATTCATCTAAGCCCAATAGTTTCAAAGATATACCGCGAGTTAATTAAAAGTTCTCACTTCACCTTTTGTTACCACTTGATTAAAAATTCTGTTATTCTACTTAATTCAAAAAATTTTTCGATGACGAACGTGATTATCAGGCAGTGATTAAAATCCATCCTTTCACTTTAATTTCACGTTAATCATCTATGTAAACAGTAATTAAATCAGTGACGAAGCGATAAAACGATATGCATTTCTTCTCTTCCATTTTTTGTCAAAAAATTCCTCTATCTCGTTTATATTTAGAGATATTTTACAGAAACCAATGATTTGTAATTGATACCAAATTTTGATTTTTGTGCCTTCAGTTGTCCTCAAATATCTCGAAATCTATTAGAGATAGTACAGAGCTATCTGCATAGATTTCGAGATATTATCTAAAACCCGATCTCACCCCCACTTCATCACTGACTTTTTTTTCTTCACAAATATACGTCTACTTAACTTACATGGCACGATCATTATTAATTGTTTATTAGTTTCATTCAAAAAGAAGGAAAAACAAAAATATCGATATTTTTTTTTTCTGTTCAATATTTTCAGTTTAAATATGAACGATTTCGTTTTCGCTTGTAACGCGGACGATAATTGTCTCCAATCATTGAAGCGGATGCACCATTGTATCTACCACGGCGTGATCTACCAGGTAAATCAAGTCTATGTGGTCTTTTAACACTTTGATAGCCAGGAAATGATGGACGACGACTCAATTTTGTCTCATAGTGTCTTTGTGAAATTGTAGTTAATTCGTGGGGCTCAAGATAATTCCCGAGCCCATTCAACGATCAGAGATTATCTTCTTCATCAATACCACCAAGATTTTCTTCACTGTCTTGACGATCTACTGCTACGAATGATGCTGAAAAACCTTTGTTTGATACTGTATCGTCTGTACGGAAACGTATCAATAGAGCTTCATTCATTGATATTATTTCTGTGATATTCTGGAAAGATAAAGAAGTGCTTGGAGTTAGTTACAGTTATTTTTTAGGAAATATTCCGAAAATTATGGGAAATAGGAAAATTTCCATAGGGATCTTTTTTGTAGAGGAATTTCAGAGCTACAAAAAAATAGTGAAACGAGTCTCATTATCTTGCTTAGATTCAAAGATATTTCCGAAGAGCTGAGGATATAAGAATTTTTTTTTCCAGTAAATTTTGTTAATTTCAGTCCTTAGAAAATGTTGCAAAATCCATGAGAGACAGGAAATTTTTTGGGATAACTGTTTTTGAAAATAAGGGAGAGATCTATTGAAAAATTTTCGAAAAATGTTTCGATATCTCGCATCAATTTCAGAATAATTAAAAAAAAAAATGAAATATCTTGGAATCTAATAGAGATAGAAAAAGTATCGCAGAATCTTTTCAGCTCCTCTTTTCCTTGCGAAAAAAGGTCCCTACTAGAATTTCTCCATCTCTTTTAGATCCTAAGTCATTCCCCAAAAACCGATGTCAAAGTGAAATGGGTTTATCCCGAGCCATTTGACTATCAAAATATCTCCATAGCTTACCGAAGCGCAGAATTTTCCATAACTGGGACTAGAAGCGTCTAATCCCGAGTAAACCTCCACAAAATCATAGGCACAATCCTCTTCGTACTCCAGTTGAAATGACAAGAATGTTAAATGAACATTTTTACCAATTGGAGCTTCAATTGTCCAATCGCAGTCGGTTCTGTGATCGTAATTGTGACTGCCGTATCTTGCGTGAGAGTAAATGTATTTTGTCGTCTCAGTTGCCATCAAGTGTCCTCCACAAGCTTGAAGAGAAATGGAATTATTGATTAATTGTCAATGCATTAAATTAAGAGTTCCAACATTTTTTTATTTATGAACTAAAAATAGCAGATTTTCGACGATTTTTAGTTTTTTTTTCTTTTTTAACAAATAAATTGTTTAAAAAGATGAAAAATATGCATATATAGAAAATTTCGAAAACTATAAGTCTTTCAAAAATTTTTTCAGAAAAATTAATTTGTTAAAAAAAGTCCTAACAATTATCAGATGTATGTTAATTTCATCATCATTTTTATTTTTGAATATTGAATGTAAAACAGTGAGAATTTTGAGATAGATGAATCTGAGTCAGAATTAAAGATAGAAATTTTGGTGGTGATCTTTTCCGCAGCTGTGATTCGCCTCTTCAAAAATATCTCTACTAAAATTCCTCAATCTCCCATAGATTCCATGATATTCTGATAATAAGAAACAAAACTTCATTATGAATTTCTTATATCACTTCTTCAATTTTCCCAAGCTATTCCGAAATATATGGCAAATATAAACAAAAATGCAATGATTTTTTTTATAGAGTAGAATCAAGACTA
This sequence comes from Aleiodes leptofemur, assembly GCA_963942555.1. Lineage (NCBI taxonomy): Eukaryota > Metazoa > Arthropoda > Insecta > Hymenoptera > Braconidae > Aleiodes > Aleiodes leptofemur. The sequence continues at coordinate 8,263,467 of OZ012615.1, read as the reverse complement.
CGAAAAGAATCCACCAAAAAAGTCTCAATGTCGCTGAAATTCTGCAATAATTCGAAGAATCTGAGAAAATGAAGAAAAAAAATGAATACCAGTTAATTTAGCATGTTATCAAATTTTCTTAAATGTCTCATAATGGAAGGGGAATGAGGAAATTAGCATAATAATCATTATTATAGCTGTAAGCTCTTTTACAGAAGCCTGTGACAAACTTAAAACCGTAAAAGAAGAGAAAAAAAAATATTCAAATTAATTACCAGTTGTATGAGTAGCTAAAAATCCTTTTCTTTGAACAGAAACATCACTCTTGAATACCATGAACATCTGATTACTCGTAGCTATAATTGGATGTGGCTCTTTGGTACCGCAAAATCTCCCAAGTGTGTGACTATCAGGCGAATCACCATCGTAAATGGCAATGTGGTCGTAAGCGCACTCCTGATGGGGCTCCATTTCGAACACTTTAAAAATCTGCAGAGATTTTTTTTTTTTCATGAAAATGTCAAACGTTAACTGGCACGTAGGTGCTCTTATCGCTTCGAGGATAAAAGGAGAAGAATAAAAAGAAAGAAAAGAAGGAAGGACAATTGAGAATAGAAATTCTAAAATTCTTACGAGTTTTATACGATGGCCTGGAGTAGTTGTGAAGTGCCAAACGCAGTCTTTACGTGCTGGATAATAATCTGGATAATTTGGTGATGTTATAGTCCCGACTGGACTAGTTATCTCGTACTTACAGCCGCCCTCTTTGCAATCGTGACCGTTTTCGTGGAGTTTGAAGCCATTGTGACATGAACACTCGTAGGAACCAATTGTATTGTGGCACTCGTGTTGACAGCCACCATTGTTAATTGCACATTCATCCATGTCGGTGAAGAAAACTGCAGCAAAGCCTGATTTTTGGATGCTGTGGAATTTTTTAATGGTTTATTCGATGATATATTGTCGAAAAAATTAATCAGAAAAAATTATGGGCTGATTGTCTTGTTGATATTGGTTTGAAATTATTGGCTTTTAGTGGAATTCATCAAGAAAGCTTTTTGTAGTTTATTGAATTTTTATGAGAGACATTTCTGTGATTTCTAGATAATGAAAATCAGTAAAAATATTTAAAAAATCGTTCGGAGACCATTTTGATAAATAATTCAATAGAATGAATAAAAGGACTCTTGATAAATTTTCCTGAACCCTCACATTTCAGAGATATTCATGAGACATGTGATAATAATCTTTTTTGGCTCATTCTCCTGAAAATATAGAAAAGCTTACTTTTTATCAGAAGTAAAAATGATTCTCATCGCATTCCCCTCTGAGATAATAGGTAATGGTATCTTGGAACCACAAAAGATTCCATGTTTCTTGAGAATATCATCACCAAGTTTGCTTGATACTTCAACAGAATCATATTCACACTCTTGTTGGTAAACTTTATTACCCTCCAAATCGAAATGTGTAAAATTCAGAGTAATGCGATATTGCGGTGGTGCGACAATTTCCCAAATACAATTTTTATTTCCCGGATAAGTTTCAGGAAACGAGGGACTCGTGATTGTCCCATTGCTAGCATTGAATACACCACCACATGCATCTGGAAAATTGACATAAAAGGAATATTGAATACATCTGACCCAATTTATATTCCAATATATTTCACAATAAAAATAAATTCTACTTGTTTTCATTTCTTTTGTATGTTTTCATTGATACATTGAAAAATATACCTTCACAGTGTTTTCCATCAGAGTGTAACTCATATCCAATTTTACATGAACACTCATAGCCCCCCAAGGTATTTATACAATCGTGCTCACAGCCGTGATCAGTGAGAGCGCACTCGTCAAATTCTGAAAAAAAAAAAACATTGGAAGTTTTAACAAATGTTTTTTATTCGGTTGAAATAAAGGATAAATGGCAACTGCTGAAAATATTCTTCTGATTGAACTATGCAATGGAATGAAATAGTTCAGTAAAAGATTATTATGGAATAATTTAGATTTTCGTGTATCCGGTTCGTGCATCATGTTTTTTTTAAGTGAATCAACTCTTCTGTGCAATAAAAGGGATGAGCCAGGTTCATTTGTTGATTTTTGGGGAAAAGGGTAACACGACCAATACATAGATGTTTAAGGAAAATTTGGAGATTATTGGAGGGTCTGAGATATGTAATAAAGCAAGAGTCAATTGAACTGGACTAGACTGTCTTGAAGAGATAATTAATGAAAATGGGAAAAAAATGAAATATAATTCAGACTCCTAATAGATAGGCAGTAGCATATTCGCAGTTACATGGCAACAAATTTCGATCAAACGGTATATAATCAATAGTGCATAAATCAATAAGAGTTATAATGTGAAATTAAAGAGAAGAGTATAAGGATCATGCAATTATTTACACAACTATCAATAAGAAGAACCGTCTATCTTTTGGTCAGTGTCTATCTGCTGATCGTGTTGCCCTATTTCGAAATCTGAGGAAGATAGTGATATTTTCCAAGAATTTTTTTTTCATGTCTGATTTTTCATTACATAAAAGGCAATTACCCAAATGTTTCTATCTTACATATATTCTGAGATATTTTATGGTAATTGATGACAATTTGAACTCATTTTCAATTGTATTTTTATCCTCATCAAATTAAAATCGTTGAAAGGAACTTAAATTTTTCTTTCAGGATGTTGGAGTTGGAACTTGGTGAGGAGAGGATAGGGAAGGATCCATCTTGATATAAGTTTATAGGAAGTTCGAGAAAAAATACCCGGACAGTCCCGAAGCTGGAGTTGAACCCACATCTTCCAGTTTGTACCTGGGTGCTTTTACCACTTGAAAAATAATCTTCGTTTGTCTGAAACATCTCGAAATATGAGGCGAGGAGATTTTTTTTTTCGTGAGCAACTTTGTTTTGAAATAAGAATTGGAGCTATAAAGAAAATTTCATCACTCTCGATCTCGAGATTTTTCAAAAATAACGATTGCAAATTGAAATGGAATCAATCCAATAATCTTCATTCCATAACTAAAATGAATTACCCTTCATAACAGTCGCCGAAAATCCTGCCTTCTGCACTGAGCCATCACTAACAAACTTAACATACAGTTTGTTACCAGTTGATCGTAAATCAGGTGGTGCTTTGTATCCACAGTACAATCCAATGAGCGGTGAATCTGACCTATGACCATCTCTCACTTCGACGTAATCATAAACGCAATTGTCATGATTCTCAATTTCGAATGATTGAAATTTCAATGCAACCTGATAATCCGGAAGTACTGTGAGCCGCCAAACACACTCCTTGCTTGATTGATATTCTTCTGGATAATTTGGTGATTCCAGATGGCCAATACCATCCAATGCAACGTCACCACCGCACACGGCCTCGTAATTACCAGTAAAACCACGGTAGCCACGTTCTTGACTTGTCTTAACGTATGTTACTAACATACGACTACCAGTTGATACAATAGGCTCGTGAATTGTTCCACTACCGCAGTAACGACCTGAAATTTAATTTGAATAAATTTTTCTTTGTTGCTAATGACAGAAACGGAAAAATTAGGTACACTGAGGGTATTTTTTTAGGGGTGAGCGAATAATTCGAAATGACGAATAATTCGAATCGAATACGAATATTCGATTCGGTCTTCGAATGCAATAATCCGAAACTCGAATATTCGAATCGAATTTTCAAATTTAGAATCGAATTTTCGAATATTTAATGAAATTGAAAATTCTTCTCACATATTGTAGAAAAAGGATTAGGGATCATTTTATGATATTCCTGCGCATTATTTGTCAACAGAACCATTTTTAATATGTGATTGAAGTATAGAAGACCCTTAAACGTTCGAAAACTGGGCCATCCAAGGTAAATCGTTGTAAGATGTCTCCACAAGTTGAACATTGTTTTAAATTCCGTGTTCACAGAATTGTATAAGTGAAAAAATTAAAAAATAATTTTTACGTGGAATGCGCGTGAACCTCGTTAAGGGGTTACACCACTGTAGAATTTTCAGAAAATCGATTTTTTTTGCTTCAAAAATTACTTTGGGCTTTCCAGAATACGGGCAAGAGGAGTTATCACCCAAAACCCATTTTTTCTCATGAAATTTTGAATTTTCCCGAGGTATTTCTTCATATTCATAGCCCAAGTCAAAACTTCAATCGTGTTTTTCTTGAAACATGATTTTTCAAATTGGCACGCAGCATAACTCCAATGATTTTCATTATTTTTATTTGAATTTCCAACAGCATCTTGAAAACAATATTTCGAACAGAAATATGTAGAGGATTTTTAAGAAATTTTTTTTTTTTCTTTATACTTCTTTAACGTCGCCATCTTTACGCTAAGATTATGCCAATCAGCGACGGATTTTTAAGAAATTGATTTGCCCCATTAATTGATAAAAAATTACCGGTTTCTTGGCCGAAATTTTTATTTTTTCATTCAAATGGTCATCAATTCCACAAAAAACAATATTTTTGAAGTCCCTTGCGTATTTCTGTAGCTATGTGTATATAGACTGAGCCATTTTTTTTTTTCCATTGAAATTTGCACCAGTTACACTGCGTGCCACAGAGTGTTTTAAATTTGAGGAGCCTCGCAAGAATGGCTCTTGTGTCGTCATTTTTTGATGATTTTTTTTCCTAAAGATTCAAATATATACTCAATTACTCCCTCAAATATCATTATTTCACTGCCTTTTTTCCTATAGAAAAAAAAATCAAAAAAATACCTTTTTGAGGCTTTTACAGTGGCGTAACCCCTCAAGCTACCAAGAAACCTCATTTCTTCAAACTTCAGAAGTTACTTTTACTTCCTTCGAATGAACCAATTAATTTCCTTCCACTTTTTCATTTCGTGACAGAATACATACCTAAAACTGGAGACTTGTGCCAATAACCATCACGAATTTCAATGTAATCGATTTTGCAGTAGTCGCTCTTGTAAATATCAAGCGATGTAATATTCAATACAATCCTCTCTCCATGTGTTGCTGTAATCCTCCATTCGCAGCGTTCATCCTCCGATGTTGGTGAGCTATTTGGATGAGTTGGTGAGCCAAAGCTTCCACTATTTTCTTGGAAAGTTCTGCCACATTCTGAATAATTTATGAATTAATAGAGCGATTCAGTAGCAATGAGGTGAAATAGCAAACTTCAATCTCAGATTATAGCTCAATTTTGAGCAAAATATCTTGGAAATGGAGTGAGATAAAAAAATTTCCATAGAAAGCTCCTTTGTAGGACATTTCCTGTTCCAAAAAACGATTCTCAAAAAAAATTCGTATCTCCGTTAGTTTCCGAGATATTTAGAAAAAAATTGAATTGACGCACAAAAAAATCCAAAGCAAAGAAATAAAACAAGATGAATCGATTTTTTCTTTCAACAATTTTCTGAAAAAATATCTTGAAAACTAAGCGAGATAAAGTGATTTTGTCTCTATTCTTTTTGGCAGTTTTTGAAAATTTTCACAAAAAAATATTAGGCCAAAATTACTCTACCTCGCTTAATTTCCGGGATATTCTCATAAATTGGTTGAGAAAAAAAATTGACTTATGCCGTTAGACCTCTTTACTCCTGAATTTATCAAGTTGGACTTTTTCAAGGCTTCTCAATCATAACTTCAGAGCATAAGTTTTAATAGAAATGATGATTTGTTGAAAACTTACTGTGACACTTGTACAACAAATTAGTCTGCGCAATGTCTCCCTCGCTGAGACGAATCCTTTGGCCAATTTCCGGTCTCTTGAGTCCAATATTCTCCATTGGTAAAATTGTATCTAGATAAGTTCCTTTCGAGAATGTATTCTTTGCATAGTGCATAATTGAATCGTAGTCGTATGGTAAGCCGAGGGAATCAACTTCCTCATTCGTTAACTTGTTGAAGTTATACTCTTGACCTGTTAAGAAAATTCATTTGATTTCATTAATAGGGGCATTCATTGAAATTATGGGGAGAATGAGGGAAATTATATTCTCAGACTGAAACTTGTTTTTCCATTAAAATCACGGATCTGCTTCGATGATTATTTCAATGTCTCAGAATCCGAGGAAGATGAATTTTTTTTTGTAAAGAAAAATCAGAGCTACAAAAAAGCATTTGATAAATTCTTCGTCAATTCGAACAGACTCTGAGATACTTGACAGAAACGAATGTAAAATTGCAATCAATTCGATTTTACCTATTTTTTTAATTTCAGAAGTCGATCGGAAAGAAATGATCATTTTTATTTAATGGATTATGTATAAAAAATTTATTTGATTTTCATTCTTTTGTGCCCCCGTAACTGCCAATTTTTGCGAATTTCTCAGTTATATTTGACTGTACAATCTATTTTTCAATATTCAATGATTGAACTCGTTTAGCTCAGCTTTTTACTCGTAACCCTTAGTTTTCTCTAGAAAAAATGTAATTACAAAAAAATTTCAATCTCCATTCACTTCCAAAATATTGCTAAAAAAATCAGTCGAATATTCCCCGCCTCTAAAATAATAAACTAAATAAATTATGGATTTTAATTAATTTTTTCTTTCAATTTCCGTTGAAAAAATTGTGCCAATAATCGTTGAATAAATTAACCGTAAAAGAGGAGTTGAACTATGAAAAAAAAATCCTCTCCAATTACGTAATTACAGTTAAACCATTGGAACTTGAAAAAAAAGGAAAGAAAGTAGAGTAATTTAAAAAATTAATTGAGCAGCAATTCACTAATGAAACCCTCGGTATCGTACGAATGAGATAAAATTGGTAGAGTTTTAAATTTTCAAAGTGACCACACACTAGTAACACACACGAATAGATTGTGTCCCTCGAAATTTGTAGATTACAGTATCTAGTGGATTCTGTATGTGTAGGTGTTTGATCCTTTGTAAGTCGGCTGGTTGAAATCCTCTATCCTTTCTACTTCATTGACGTTCAATGGTAGAGAATACAAAGGGATGGGAAAGTCGATGTTAAATATTCGACTTTCGTATTGTTTATTCTCGTATTTTCTAACAATGGAAAATCAAATGGGTATACTAGCCATTCACCCACAAATTGACCTAACTAATGAAACTAAATTTCCCTGTTCGATTTGTTAGCGAGTCACGTCTACGCGTAAACTTCATGCATTTTTTGTTTCAAAGAAGGATTAAATCAATGATTAGTCTATTTGATTTCGATCGATATCTTTCTAAAGAAAGGATTCAGTGGAATGTGTTGATAGACCTTTTTTTTGAGAGATTTCGATATCTCGTAGTAAGGTTTCCAAACCTCATTGCTTATGAGATATTTCGACAGTTTGGAACTTTTGATTTTTTTGCCAATCTTTCTTGAAAATATGTCGGATAGTGAGCGAGATAACGCAACTTTGTCCGAATATTTTTTGAAAGAACATTTGGAGATGTAGAAAAAGGGATTGAAACAAATTCACCCTATCTTGCTTAGTTTCCTAAATATTCTCAAAAAATGAGGAAGAAGAAAGATAGACTTATTCCGTTTCAAAAAAAAAGTTCATTGTGAAAGTTCGTTGGCGAAAATTTGACTAGGATTTACTCTGTTGGCTTTGAAATCTTGTAATCGATCCTTGACCAATCGACACACATCATTATTGAATGAATACACATAGCAAAAAAGAATTATAGAAATAACTTGCAAAGCGTCTCGAAGGTAACACTTTACCCCTCTTTTACCCCTTTGCGATGGATTTGATTGCTTCGGTTTTCGTAAACACTTTCGCAATGGAGGGGCTTAGGAAAATTTCTCAAGGGACCTTTTTTTGTAGATTACTATACGATTTACACTGAACAAACATGTAGGTAAAAAATACCCAATATTTGTTTCAGTGGTCCTTTACGTAGAAAAATGTTCGGATCTCATCAGATCTATTTTTATCTGATTAGATTTAGATCCAATTAGATCTGATTAAAGCATGCCACATTCTGTATCTAATCTAATCTGAAGAACTCAAATCCAATTGAATCTGATCAGATCTGAACATTTTTGCCGAGTGAAAGAATATATTTTTTTTTCAATTCCCAAAAGTTGTTTACTGTACTAAATTTTGTTCATTCAAACAGCTTAACTGTTTTCAAATATTTGCTAAAGAACATTGGAATAGATATTTGGTATGTTTCACCTAGATTTTCTTCTCTCAAGGTCATTTGAAAAATCCCTCTAAATCCATCTCTTTCTGAGATATTTGAGAAAAACTGAAAAATCGTTGTTGATACTTTAGTTTTAAGAATTGTTTCTATTTCACATCATTGGATAAGTTCTTTTCTGCCAAAATTTAGGCAAGTGGGTTTAGTCGTTATACTGCCCCTTAAATTATTCCCCTCACTAATGATAATATATTAGCCTCCTTAATTCACCCAGGGGTTACGTATTTGCGTAAATCTCTCGTGAAACACTCAACTTGGATTATAACGTCACAATTTTAACTCAAGCCTCAAACATTAAAATTCGTTGTGAAGCTGTTGAAAATTGAATGTGTCAGGTTTTGGTTACTTACCTGTCATAATGTTATCACGGATTATTTGTACGTGACGGTCGCGATCTGGTCGTGTGTGCTCGTGCCAGAATCCAACTACGTGACCCAGTTCATGAACGACAATTCCAAATTTATCGCAGTTTTTACCAATACTTATTGCCTGAGGACCGTTGCCACGTTTTCCAACGAAGGAGCAGCAACTGGTAAGTGAAAAAAACAACATAATTTTTTAGAAGAACATTTGATTCATGGAGATTTTCTGATATGGGTGAACGCGATTCTCCAATTTCGCTTTGTTGTCAATTTTGTGGGAAAATCTCAGGAAATAGAGAAAATAGAGGAATATTAGCAGGGACCTTTTTTCTAGAGCTACAAAAAAAGTCACCAGGATTCTTTTTGCTATCTCCATCACATTTTGAGATATTACGCCGTGGCTGCTGAATAAGTCAGGATTTTAAATATATCCTTATATACCTCATTTTGACAGTTAGGTTGAGCACATGCTCAGCGTGTAAGTCGAGTACCAGTAACCACGTGATGTGCAGCAGGACGGTGTGCGCATGCGCATGGCTGTTCGGCAGCGGCTTCGGATCGCGGAAAAACATGAAAAAAGCGATGTCTCGCGAATGGTCCGATCAAGTATCACAAAAATTTACATGAAAATCGGAAATAAATCAATCTTTAACATATATTTTTTTTCAGATTTTTAAGAGTGCGTGGGAATGATTGCCATTAACTTGTTCATTTCAATTATCAATAAAAAATAGAAAAATCGCGATTTAATTTTTGGAATTTTTTTTATTAAATTTCATACTTTTTCCCCACAAAAAAGTATTTTTCCACTTTTTTGATAGAACTAATATTTAACAAGATAGGAGCATTCAAAGTTGAAGTGGAATAGGCATTTTCACCATTTTTTCGAAATTTCAAATGTTTATAAATTAAAAAAAAAAAAAAAATTTTTAACCCTTGAAAATTACTTCTTTTAGCCATTCCAACACCATATCCAAAAATGAACGAAATCAAAAATCATCATTCCAAAATCGTGTGAAATAGCGTGGAATGCCTCATATTAAGAAGTCTAAGTTGATTAGCAACTGTAATAGTCCAATAAAGAAACGTTTTAATTCTTCACTCGCCTACCAGCTTAATTTTTTTTCTAATGAATTGGTTTTGATCTATATTTCAATTATCTCTAATTGAAAAATCTCATAAGGGGTGGCGAAGGGGTAGAAAAAAATCAAAATCAAAGGCTGTATACGGAAATTTTCAACTGTTAATATCTCAGTTAATTTTGCGAATACATAAAAAGTGCATCAGAACAATTTTGTGGATAATTTTGATATCTTCGACTTTTGTTTGAAACTTTTTTTCGTATTATTTGCCATTTCTGAGATATTGGCAAAGAAACGTCATTTTTGGGGTGGTTTTGATTTTTTTCTACCCCTTCGCCACCCCTTATGGGATTTTTCAATTAGAGATAATTGAACAGTTTTCATGAAATATCTTTGCAATAAAGGGAGATAGAAGATTTTTTGTTAGAATATCCTTTGTAACCCTGATTTTCCTCTACAAAAATAATCTTAACGATAATTCCTCTGTCTTTGATGATTTCTGAAATATTTATTAAAAAATGTGACAGCAGAATCAGTTTGGCTTTGTTCAATTTTCATTTTAAGAGTTATGAAAAATCTATAAAAAATTATGAACTCTCATTTCATGTGATCGAGGTGGAGGAAATCATTCTTTTTAGGTGTCATAAAATATCTCGGAATCTATGGGACATAGAGAAGCTTTTGTGCGAACATTTTTTTGTAGCCCTCATTTTCTTCTATAAAAGAAGTAATCACAAAAAATTTTCTGTTCCCCATGGATTTTGAAGTATTCAATGAACATCGGTGTCAAAGTGAAACTCATTTCCTTAAATTCTTCAATTTCGCGGGATTTAATTTTATGACTTTTTTTTCTTTCTTCAAAAACATTAAATCTATCCGTTGTGTTTCATTAAATCCGAAAAAAAAATAATTCCGAATGAAAACCCGAGAGATAAATGATATTCATCAAGTCAGAACGTTGGAATATGGTCCAATGAATTCTTTCATAACATTCTATGATACAAGATACGAGTATATTTGCACGTAACTGGTGAATTCATGATGAAAAAAATGAAAAGAGGAGTAAAAAATGTTGGGATATTGTCTGAAAATACGTAGAATATCGAAAGAGGGAGAGAGAAAGAGGAAAAATTCATTCAGTTCAATAGAACTGAATTCTTTGACTCTCATAAACTGAATATTTTTCATTATAAAAATCCGTATTTTTCTAATGAATTCATTCTGATTGCATTTCCATTCGACAATTGAAGCATTTCAGATATTGAAAAAATTCAGTGATCCAATTTCATTGATCTGATGGAAAACACTATTTTCTCAACTTCAAAAGAAAATTATCCTTCATTTATTCAGGAATGAAGAATAATTAAATAGATTTTTTTTTCAGTTGAGAATTTGGGTTTTAAAATCAGTGAAAAAATTAGGGAAATGAATGGTTTTTGCTTTTGATGGGCATTTCAATATCCTGGAAAATAATCGAGATAGCGAAATTTTCTGTACACTGAGAGAAAAAATATTTTTTATTGAGAAATTCGTCTTTGAATCGAGAAATAAAAAAATTAGAAATTTCTAATTTCACGCAAGTTTTGAATCAAACATAAATATTATCAGAATTAGATTTATTATGGTTCAATGGATACAATGAGAAAACAAATTTTAACTAAGAAAAATCCAAAATTATTATTTTTCCTAAATTATTCAGCACAAGTGATAATGCGTTATTTAGATTGAATCTATCCAGATTTAAATGAACTCATTTTTGTTGATTATTCAGAATCAATTAGAGATTCCTAAAGGTGATCGTATCATTTTGCTTGCTCCAAGAATAAATATACTACTTTAAGATAAAAGTTTTCACATTGATCAGACTGTTGATGATCATCAATATTTTTCTCTCCAATTCAAATACGAGTTCTTCGATAATATAAGTATTTTTTTCTCAGTGTGGAAAACTTTTTCTATAGCTTTAATCTATCCCCACAAAAAGCGTAAAAATCATTCATCATGTCTCAGCATTTTAAGAATTTTTTTCTAACAAACAACCACTCAATTTCTTTTTTCATACATACCCACATGGACGCTCCGTAAAAACAATGTAATTCGGATGCTCTCTGCTAACTCTCTCGACAAATTTAACGCAAGTGAAATTTTCCCAGTGTCGCATAGCCTGCTTGAATAATGCTTTATGTGCGCCTGAAAAATTTCCATCAATTTCATAAGGTATAACACCATGATCCCAGACTCTCTCTTTCCTAGCTGTTGCTGCTCTTCTGTGACGGCTTGGTGCTGCATTACGTGTTGCTCCATGTCTCTGATGCATCTCTAACTTCGTCTTGTGCTCATTGTAGAATTCAATGTCACGTAAACGACGATCGTGGAGCGATACAACTTCTGTTTCAGAATCTTGATCTGCTGAATTTCTCGGAAATTGTGCTTTCAAGCGTTGCTGATATCGACGTCTCCTTGTTGTCCTGAAAATAATTAAATAATTTTTGAGTGATTAAAAAAATACGTTTCATGGAGCACACGTTTTTTTCAAGAAAAATAAATTTTTTCAATTAATGAAATTCATGAATTCTCAAAGTTTTACGAAATTCATTAAATGATTCTAGAAATTTGTGATAAAATGATATAATCCATTTAAGATGAATAGGCCGATCATTAGAAATTATTAAATTATTCCGAAAGCTATTGATCTGGCAAGGATTTTATTTTAAAAAACCGTGATCGAAATGCAAAAAATTCATCATTTTCATTCTCCCTAGAATCAAAAATTTCCATTTCAATTCAAATCCGAATTAATAAAAAAAAACATAATTGAGTAGTAAAGGAGTAAAGCAAGATAAGTCGACTGTTAATTATCAATATAAAGGGCCTATTTAATAAATTTGATTCATAAAATAAAACCTATCTACTAAATTGTTTTTTTTTTAGTCATAAAAATTGAATTTTCCTCTCGAAGAAAAAAAAGCTATAATAGCCATTTTTACAACAATATTCACATGATTTTATCCTATAAAAAATTGTACACTCCCGTAGTGGAGCAATAAAGCAGTTCTTCCGTAATTTTAACGTTGTAATATGAAAACTGACAGTCTTGTGCTTTACGACTATTGGATAAAATTGCAAAGGGCCACTTATACCCAGAAATAACTTTTCTCATGTGTTTCTTTTCTTCGTTTCTTGATTGATGAACGTGCACTTTGTTATCACGATGAAAAAAAAAATGAGAATAATAAAAATAATAGACGGTAAATTCAAAAGGTTGTTTCACTGGCAACAATTAGTGGCAGTTTAAGTGCACGTTGTGTGCATTGAATTGGTGAGATATTGCAATTAATTAAACACCCCTTGTGGAACCATAAACGAATTACGGGCTAACGTGCCCTACGTTGTACTCAGGCCTCCCCCTTTCCTCCTCCCAACATCCCTACGAGCCATAAAGTTCAACAGTACTAAAGTACGTGACTGGAATTTGGGAAATTCAATGAAATAATATAATCCCTAAATACTGATATTAAAATAAATAAATTTACGGAATCAAGTGTAATTAATTTTGACGAATTTTTTTTTTTATTAGTCGGAAGAGTGTGCTTGGGCTTGTGATTACTTTTTATGGAGTATCCTTGAATGTATGTGTGATACTGGAATTTTTGGGGTAGCTGAGAGCTACGAAAATGATTAATTCGAAACTTTCTCTATCTCGCTCATTTTTCAAGATAATTTGGATAAACTGATGGAAGTGCGATTGATTCATTTAACTTTTTCTAATAGTCATTTTTTTTCAAATCTTGGAAAATAAAACAGATAAGGAAAAATTGCTAATAACCTTTTTTAGACTCTAAAGTTTAGAGCCTTGAGTTTTTTTTACGAACACTTGGAGGGAGTCATATTCATATTCCATAGGCTTAAGTTAAACACAGAAAAAAGTATCTGAATTAAAATAAATAGGATTGATAATGAATGATAGGTGATTTAAAGAATTATAAGAAGATCAGATTTGTGATATGTTATCGGCCATATAAGATCAGATTTTTATAAGATCAGATTTGATTTGTGAGAAAAATTAGTATATCGTCGCATTAGAGTGAAAGAGGCGTAAGTGCCAAAAACACGAAATTCTGGTGTGGAAGGAGCGTATGTCCACTTATCACTCCAAAATGTTTTTTATGGTTTCTGGAACATTATTTGGGTAATTGAAAATTAAAATAACAAAGTGGCGTAACTATCAATCTTAAAATGAAAGGGACGTATCTCCACACTTACGCCCCTTTGTTATTTTCTTTTTGAACGCTATATAATTGTTAATATTAAAGTGAAAAGGACGTATCCCCGCACTTACGTCGCTTTGTTTTTATAATTTTTTCATCTCATGAGAATATTTGGAGTAACGCCCTTTTGTTCTTTGCGATTTTTATCTAAATTATGGCACTTACACCTCTTTCTTTTTAAATTTTTTTCATTGAATTATTTTTCCAAACTTACAACTTTTTGTTATTAGTCTTTTTCCAGTGATTAGGAAAAATTCAATAAAAAAAACTAAAAACAGAGAGGCGTATCTCCAGCACTTACTCCAATTTGTTATTAGTGGGTGGTACTTACGCCTATATGTATTATTTTTTTATTTTTTTTACTAATATTGCGTAAAAGGCCTTGAGAAGCCCATTGGAGCAATAATGGTGGAGATACACCTCTTTGTTATTTTGAAGAAAAAAAATCGGAATAATGGCACTTACGCCCCTTTGACTCTAAGGCGACGATATATATTATTGTTTGGTTATTTTCCCCATCTTTTAATAATCCCAATCAAGTCAAATTATGTAATCTAAAAAATTTAATAAACTTTTGAAAATAAAACTTTTTTTTATAAAAAGAGTCTACAAAGAAAACTGCTAAATTGATGCTTATTCCATTCTATCAATTAACTCTTAAATTTAAGAAAGAAAATACATCAAACAAAAGCTCTGAATTTAATTTCTCAAAAAATATTCGATTATTTCCACATGAAATAAACAATTTTAACAATGAAGAGCAAAATTTTGTTGACAGAGCTGTTCACAACTTTCGCATAAAAGGAGAGAAAAATTTCCCAATAAATTGTAGAATAAAATTCACTGACGAGTAAAAGTTTAATGGCGTTGAAGAATAAAGAAGTGAAGAAAAAAAAAGATAAAAAAAAATAGATACACAATTCTATGGAATGAAGTGTTTCTGAGGGTGGACCAAATGGATGGGAAGAAATGGGGGGCTGTGAGAGGTGGAGAAAAAACAAAAATAAACTCATTCCATTTGTTTGAAAATACAAACATTACAAGCTCAATTTGTAACGGGCTCGTGTTTACATGGCTCCTCTGGGCGTCAGAGTCGAGGAGCTAAATGAAAACAAAACAAAGCAGATAGAAAAAAAAAAGAGATGAAAAAAATAAAAATGAGAATAAAAAAAATGCGGAGAGTAGAAAACAGAGAAATTGGAATGCTCGCAATGCAAATATTCATGTCACGTAGATACAGGGGAAACGGAAAACTATTGTACGTGACAGAGGGATTCGAGAGAAGTTGGATAGATGGTCTAACGGAGTCAGTTGTATATGGGTTTCAATCGGTTATTTCCTAGTTGACATATCACTCTATTAGACACGACAATCTTCGTAATTTTACTGATAAAATCTTTCAAAAAATTGGCAAAAAAAAATTGTTTTATTTCTGTTATAATTTTATTTGAAAATGGAATTCAATTTTCGAGGGAAAAATATGGAATTATATTTTGGTGAATCTGTTGATTGTTGATGGACTTTTTGGACAGAGTTAGAAAAAAAAAATTGGAAAGAATTGAAATAAATCGCGAGGGGGGGGGGGGGGGGGTAAATGGTGAATTGGATAATCCTAAAATTGCAGTGGGAGTGTTTCAAGAATATCTCCGAAATTATTGCGATGAGGAAAATTTATCAAGAGACCTTTTTTTGTAGAGGATTGGATTAACTATAAAAAAAAAGGTCTGAGAATGAATCCTCTTGAACCTATTCGTTTCCAAACTATTAAAAAAGTAATTTAGACACAACTTTTGGAGTTATCTGGTATTCAACTAATGGGTTTGAGGGAATTTATCATGAGACCTTTTTTCTACAGAATTAGATTTCCTATAAAAAACATTGGGATAGTATCTTTCTAAGTCTGTTCGTTTTTGCAACATTCACAAATAAATAGAGCAAAGAGATAAAATAGGATTATTTTTTTTTACTATTCATTTTTTGAAATAGAGGCTTTTTTACAGAGATTTCTTTTGTAGCTCTTAAAATTCTCTTTGAAAAACTGATGAGCAAATATTGTGCTTTTTCGCTCTAGTTTCCGAGATATTTTTCAAAAATAAATAGGAAGAACAATAGACTCATGATGTTTTACATCTTCAATAGAGAAGATTAGGGCAAAATGATCCAAAAATTGTTCCTGAAATTGAGGACTTTGCAGAAAAAAATTAAAAAATTTGCGAAGATGCTGGAGCACGTCTAAATTGTTGGTGCAATTTTCTTAAAATCTTTCATAAAGACCTTAACTCTCACAAAATTTCGTCTTATTTTGTCGCACAGGTCCATTTTGTCCTGCTCTTTCCTACTGAATTATTTCGCGAATAATTCATTGACAAATATTTTTAATGCAGACTCAGAATTAATTTTAAAAAAAGCTCAAATGTGGATCCCTCTGAATTATAAAAAATCATTTTGCCTCTTTTTTATCACTGTGCTTCTGAATTGATATGGTAATGAAGATAGAACACATCTGACAATTTTTTGGATTTTTTTTAACAAATAAATTATTAGAAGAGAAAATATTCCACTAATAGCTTTTTGAATTACCCACATGTACATATTTTGTTTTTTTTTTCAGAATAATTCATTTGTGAGAGAAAAAAAAATGAAAAAGTGTCAGATGTCTGTTATTTTCAGTGTCATGAATCAATTAGAGATATTTCTGGAACCATTGAATGAAAGAGTGCTTATCAGAATCCCGGTTTTTTTTCAGGAAATTGAATTTCCTACAAAAGAGGTCCTAAGGTGCAAACTTGTTCATTTCATAGTTATTGACAAATGACCATGTACCTTTTCTCTGAATGTTTATCCATCCAGCATGAAACCACTAAAATAAATTTAACGACAGGAGAAATAACCCGAACTTGCACATATCAACCGAAGTGTATTCTCGAATATGAGATTTACGTTCGAAAACTCCAGCGATACTTCGATTTCGATAAATCACATGGATTTGGTTGCACACACGAGTATGTGAAGTACAGAGATAGATTGTACATATAGGATAGACGTGTGGAGTAGGATACTTCTGCTTGAGCGGGCTGCTTGGTCTGGTCTTGTCGACGAGGTCTGCAAGTGAGTAACGTTTCGGTGCCTCGATGAAATTGCTCGACCACATGAAGATTAATGTCTTTGTTCAAAGTGCTCGATAACACATGTAAAGATTTTTTCTTTATTTCCATGGAAATAATGAATTTGTGAAAAAAGAAAGAGAAGAAAAGTTCACATATTGACACTTGCATTCCAATGTTTAGAACAACTAAATTCGCCACAGAACCATTAAAATGAAGTAAGTAAATTTGCCCTCTGTTTTCATGGAATACTGCAGAGCATATGGTAGATCGAATAAATTTCTCAATGACCTCTTTTGTTGGCCAGAATAAGTTCACTTCGAAAAATTTCTACATCTTCCTTAAAGGGTAACACCACACGGAGAGAACTTTTCGGTGTCTAGAACTGAAAAATATAGCAGAAAAAGGCCTTGACTATAATCATATAGTTAGTAAATATTGTGATCAGAAATATAAATTTTTTATTCTAAAAATGAATTTTTTAGCTTCAAGTATAATTTTCAGATAGTAGACATGAGGATCAACTGTTGGTTTTCGTTATGTGAAATTCGATTATCATAGCTGTAGTACAAAATTAGTTATGGTACCCAAAAGAAGATAATTTATAATTTTTTTCTTTTTTATAACTTTTAAAGTTTTTTATAATTTCGTTTCTGCTAAGAAACTCTTCAGAAAAATCGGATATTAATGACAAATTTACACAGATAGAATTTTCATTTACACAATCATTAGTAAATCACATACGATTTAATCGATTCTGTTCTATTGCAGTCGAGCAATACTTCATAAAGTGTGGGTTATGATATGGAAATGGCTAACAGAACTAAAATATAATAATGCATATGTTGTGCGTCTTCATTCAATGCAGTGACCTCAAATAGTAACCCTAACATTATAATTCTGGGCATGATAACTAGTTTGAAATAGTTGATTTTGACCTTGACTATAAGCAGATAGTCAGGGCAATATGAAAAAATTCCCGCAGTGCACTGTTAAATTTTCAAAAAATCCATTTTTTTTCTTGCTTTAGAAATTACTTCGGACCTTCCAGAATACGGGCAAGAAAAGTTATCACCTGAAATCCATTATGTCACATGAAATTTTGAATTTTTCCCAAGGCATTTCTTCATATTCATAGCCTAAGTCAAAACTTTAATCGTGTTTTTCTCGAGACATAATTTTTCAAATTTGCACGCAGCATAACTCCAATAATTTTCATTATTTCCATTTGAATTTCCCACGGCATCTTGAAAACAATATTTCGAACAGATATACGTAGGGGATTTTCAAAAAATTGATTTGCACATTTTTTATTGATAAAAAAATGCCGGTTTTTTGGCCGAAATTTAAATTTTTCCATTCAAATGGTCACCAATCCCACAAAAAAACAATATTTTTGAAATCCCCTACGTATTTCTGTAGCTATGTGTATGTAGGCTAAGCCAATTTTTTTCTTTTCAATTGAAATTTGCACCAGTTACACTGCGTGCCGCAGAGTGTTTTAAATTCGAGGGGCCTCGCAAGAATGGCTCTTGTGTCGTCATTTTTTGATATTCTTTGAGGAATTTTTTTCCTGGAGACTCAAATATATGCTCAATCACTCCCTCAAATAACATTATTTAATTGCCACTTTTTTTATAGAAGAAAAAATAGCCAAAAAACGCTTTTTTAAAGACTTTTACAGTGCTGCTACTCCTTAATTCTCGAGATATCTCAAAAAAAAATCTGGAAATCAAATTTTTAATTCGAATGAAAAACACATTTAGTATTATTATATCGATAACATCAGCACGTGCAAGAGAGCTATCGTGTGCATGTTCAGTGACAGGTTATTGGCAGTTCTGCTCGGTTGCGAGAGAGGCTATACCACAGCGTAGAGCACCGATGGGAAACGTAGAGAGAAGAGAGAGAGAGAGAGGGATTGGGGGAAAACGTCCACACTAGGGTAGTAACGGTGCCCATTTTCTTGGGTTTACGATGACGGGCATTGTTATTGGCACTGCTCGTACCGGCCTCGAGTACTACCGCACAACTGAAAAGTACTTCAATGTTCATGACATTGGCTTCACTACAGTACTCACCTGTTCTCACGATTTCACCCTTATTTCCAGTGGAAAAACTTCGTACGATTTTGGGAACTATGTTGGGAAAATTTAATTGTACCAACTCAGAAAGTGGGTTACATGCTCAAATTCACTCGATTACATTAATCAATGTGGGAGTTAACTGAATCCATGTCCACGACGTAACGACATATTTCTGACCTCGTTCACGATTTGAGGGAAATTTTATTGAAGGAAAATGGGGGAAAAAGAAAGTTACTGAAAAAGTGATTTTTTGGGAAGAAATATGCGATTCTAGTTTCAGAGTTTTTGTGGGATTTTGGACGATTTCAATGATTTTGGATGATTTTTGAGGATTTTATTTTTTCATTAATTCCTTTGAACAGTGCGAAACATTCAAGAGAAAAATTAGGACATTATTTCGTTTTTTTTTCATGGAAATTAAGAATGAGAAATTTTGTTTTTTCGCAAATGGTTTCGGTGATAAGAATTGCAGCATGATGGGGTTGAGCGCAAAAGAAAGTTAAGAAATTTTCCTATCGGCTATTTTTTTTATGAATCAATTCTCACCAGAAATTCACAAAGTTACGATCTAAAAATGTATTTTCACACAAGCGACAATTTCTTCCTCCATTATTACATAACTGAGCATCATTTAGGAATGAAAAAACGAAAAAATTAATATCGCAAGAAAAATCGAGAATAAATTCTCTTTGAATTATTTCCATTGAAGAATTTCTGAGATTTTGAATAGAAACAGTAAAAATTCTATCTCTGAGATGAAAACTCCATTCCTTCAAATTTCATTCTATCTATTCAATGGAATCCCAAGTGAATTTTCAATAAAAATTCGAATGTGATGGCTTTTTATATGTTTGCAATGATAAAAAGATGAAAAAAGAAAAATGACAATAGAACTAGAGAATTGACACACCTACGACGATGGTGACGACGTTGACGTTTTCTCGAACTAACGTCACTCGTTGTTTCCTCGACAAGAGGATCTATCGGTTCCTTTGTTGTCAATTCACTCCAACTGTGATGTGAGTGCCGCGTTCTCTGGATTCTTGTAGCTTCTTGAATTTTTGGTAACTTCAATTCAGGCGAGTCAGTTGTAATGAAATTGTTCATTCGTGATTTCTTCGAATTCTCTGTCGTTTCTTCCAGTCTGCAAAAAAACATTCTTTCTTTTATTCGATCATTCGTAAAATTCAATTTTTTTTTCATAAAACGTATCCTGATAAATTTTTCTAAATCTCGTTGATATCGAGATTTTCAAAGGATTATCTATTAATTTCACGATCCTTTTTTTTCCAACTCTAAATTTATGAATAAAAATAAAACCACTTTGTCCAAAATATTTCGGAATCCATGGGAGATGGTAAAATCTTTCACACGATTT
The DNA here is from genome assembly GCA_963942555.1 of Aleiodes leptofemur. NCBI lineage: Eukaryota > Metazoa > Arthropoda > Insecta > Hymenoptera > Braconidae > Aleiodes > Aleiodes leptofemur. Next base: position 8,243,044 of record OZ012615.1, on the reverse strand, counting down.
TCTTATGGCTCTTATTTTCCTCTACAAAAAAAGTTACCTACCAAAATTTCTCCATCTCTTCTAGATTTCCGAATATTCGAAAAATAAATGGAAGAATAAATTCTTGTAATTTCGATGATATGGTTCTTTTAAAATATCTCAGAATCGATGGGAAATTTCTGTAGTCACATTTTTTGTACTTCAAATTTTTTTCTACAAAATAGGTAACCACAATAATTTTTTGCTCTTTTCCAGATTCTGAAATATTTCGTAAAAATTAAAAAATTAAATTCATCTCGTTTCACTTCTCCATTGAATTTTCCTATTCTTTCAATAATAAAAAGAAAATTATCTTTAATTAATGAAGGATTAGACACACCTGAATTCAATGCCATCGTCCTTGATCTCTGGATTCTCATCCCTCCTATTTTGCAATTCCCCCGGCTCTGTTCCCACGTTATACTGGTCTCTACCCACGACAGTCACTGATTTCTCCATTGATAAAATAGCATCCTGACCTAATTCCTCATTTCCCTGGCCATTTTTAAACTGAAGTATTTCTAAAAGAAAAATGAAGAAAAAAATAATTAATATTCCAAGAAAGTTTCCATCAAAAAGATGATAATAAAATGACCTAGTTTTATCAAACATGAAATGGCATTATGGTTTTATAAATTTTTAAGTACCTGTTAAACCTTCTTCTTCAACCTGGAGACCTTCTTTAAGTACTTCATCTCTATATTTTTCCAATTCCTCTAAATAACTTTTGTTCAGTTTTTGCTGACGCCATTCAGTCTCATATTGGACATTTGGCAGTGCAATGTCCCCTAAAAATCCACCTGCAACAAAAATATCATGATTGAAATTAATTTTTCATATTTGGAAAAGAATCTTCAGTGGAAACAAATTGAAGGCGATGAAGTTCCATGAATAGCTCGATGGGGGTGGGAGATATTACGAATTAAGAGAGTTTCTGTAGAGACCTTGTTTATTGGAAAGTTTGTGAGCAGCAATAAATATTACTTGACGAATCCTCGTAACCCAATAGATCGTGAGATATTCTCAAAATAACACAAAAATAGAATAGTAAAATGATATTCGTAAATATGGCATGTGGTTTCTCAAATTAATTGACTCAATTCTTCAATTTAATTACTTTAATTCTTTGAATTTCCATTATTACGTGGTAATATGAGTGTAGGGATTACAAAATGTGTGAGTGTAAGTGTGAATGAGTAACGCGTAAATGAATGGGGGAAAATTGGGGAAACAAGGAAGCCATTAAGCAGCGTCGGGCACAATGAATGGGAAAAACTCAATGATTGAGGGAAAGGCCCAGCAACAAGCGGAAAGTCCCAGAGCAATAAAGTAAGGGACAGCTTGGATCTGGAGGTTCAGAAATTGGCGAACACGTGGGGGGAAAATTAGAGAGAGAAAATGGGGAGAAATGGTTGAAGAAAGGTCTAGAAGGAAAGGAAAGAGAGGAAGGGGGCACCTTGAGGGATATTTAAGGGCGATGAGGTATGAATGTGTAGTTAGTAGTTACTCTGAGGATGTTCAGAGCAGTGTGTTATTCGTGAGATAATACGTTTGGTTTGAACAAGCGATGACAACACAAATATTATAACCTTTTATATTTTTTAATAAAGAAACATCACTGATAATCTGACTGGTTATTTCGATCCCTATATGAGTTTCAACTAATATAAGCCGAATAAGTCAGAAGTTAGACTCAAGCAAATTTGAGAATCCTCTCCATTTACGGGGGGAAGGGGGGGGGGGTAAGGTTTAGTCGGTGAAGGAAATAGCATATTTTCAAGAATTTTTTTAGACAATACAGATAATGCTGTTTTGTTTAATTAACTTCTATATAATAATACAACATGCGAACTATATTTTTCTAAATGTTCATTGCAAAGTATCGATGAATAAAGTTTATTCAATAAACCATTTCCAGTAAATCTCCGCAGGCACCTCCAAAAAAAATGGTGGACATTAGGACTCTTCACTGGATCATCTGAATCAAAAAAATCCGAGTGCATTGATTGAGTAAGATGTTTCTCGAGGTACTGACGTTTTTCTTTTTTTATAATCATTTGTTATTTTATAATAATAAATGGGCTCATTTTTCCAAGCAAAAATCGCGTTTTTGACTTTCAAGTCCTGCTAAGAATTGAAAAATCGATAAAAAAAAAACACGACGACATTACCTTGAGAAACATCTTACCTGCTCGACGCACTTGGATTTTTTCGGTTCAGATAATTCAGTGAAGAGTTCTAGTGTACACCGCAAAACCACTTTTTTTAGAAGTGCTTGCGGCGATTTGCTGCCAACGGCTCATTTATCAATACTTTGCCATGAAAATTTAGGAAAACATAGTTCAGATGTTATCTTAATTATATAGAAGTTGATTGAATAAATCAGCGTTATCTGTATCGTCTGAAAAAATTCTTGAAAATATGTTTTTTGCTTCCGAATGGAAGCTATGTAATCATTAGAGTTATCGATTGTCATTTTTTTTAAATAGAAGCAGCCAAAATAACACGACACCGAATCCCTTATCAGCCGACCAGAATCGTTAGGTCACTTATGGTAACCAGTCTAGGGTTAATCGTTATAAGAAGTTTGATATATCAGGCTTCTTATAACAATTCCAGATTTTGGTAGTATATTCCTGAAATCTAGACCCCGGTCTGTTTATCTTGTGTATTTACCTCCAAGATTATCATTCATTATTTAAATTTAGTTGAATTTATATATAATAGACTTTCCACCTGCAATCATCGACGATTAGAACGGACTTTTTCTTTTCGATCCCTTTTTTCCGGACATATTGAGTAGTTTTTTCTCGAATTTAGATTTATTGCGAGGATGGTACTTCAACCATTCATTTACCTGTACTTGAACAGCATATATGTTAATAAAAATTTATAAAATTATGAAGTGAAAAAGTTTTGAAAAACGATCAAAAATTCAAGAGAAGTGTAATCTTATGATGGAATAAGGAAAAAACGATAGCTGCTAATAATATCCATATTAATTCCTTTCTTTCATCATTCGACAGAAATACATTTCATTACTACAAGGATCAAGGATTGACAATTTTGAAGAAATGTTGAATGACATGAATGACTCCAAAAGAAGTATGTAATTATAAAAACACATTTCATTTCTTAATGACTCATTTAAACCCTGATTTCTCTATTAATTGAATCCACTCTCACTCCCCAAATTCAGTGACTCTATCTTCGGATCAACTTTTGACATCAGATATGGATGATTATCAGAACCAGTATAATCTTGGTATTTGTTTATTTTTTCTTCTCAATATTCATCCGTCGTGAACGATTCAGTAGTAAAGAGGTACACAGGATAAGTCAATTTTTCTTGCTATTCATCCTCTCCGAATATTTCGACAACTGAGCGAGATAGCGCGAATTTTGGGTGAATGCTTATTACAGAGGAAAACCTGAGGAGCAAAATAGATTTCTACAGAAACTTCGGTATCTTGCTTAGTCTGCGAGATATGCGATTAGGGGGGTATATACACTTCAAAGTGCTAAAAATCACGCAATTTTCCATATTCATTTTTCAGGTTATAGGGAGAAGAAAATTTTTTTTTTAATTTTATATTGTTCATTGGCCTTTCAACAACAAGAAACCAGGAAAAAATCTTTTTTTTTTATTATTATCATTATTTTTTACGACCGTCAATGGATGACTAATAAACATTATGATGCCTCCTGGTTGACATGATAACTCGGTTAATTTTTAATATTTTTCAACTTTTTTAAAATAATTTTTACAATTATTGCCTCTATCGCGTATGGAGCGCGATTTTCAAAAAAAAAAAAAATGAAAAAAATTACAGCATTTTAAAGTTGACTTAGCAGTTTAGTTTAGTTTTACCCAAAAAAAAAGTGTTTGACAATTTATTAATAAAAGGCCAATTCAAAAATTGAAAAACCTCCTCCATACGCGGTAGGGACTATAATCATCAAGATTTCAAAAAAAAAAAAAAGTTGAAATATATTAAAAATTGACCGAGTTATCATGTCAACGACTTCAAAAAACGTGCTTTCGAGAAAAATGCATTTACATGGGTACATATCCCTGAGAGTTCTGAAAATGGTGCAAATTTAAAAATTCTTCATTTAGGTTATAGGGTGAAGGAAAAAATGAATTTTTAAATTCATACTATTTAGTGATCTTTCAACTATAAAAAAACAAGATTTTTTTTTTTTAATTATCATTAGTGTTTGTAAATTTGACTTCAAACTAGTTATTACCATAACTTTCTAGCGGAGGGAGATTTTTGCATGATTTTTTTTTTGAAACTTTCTCAGAAGTTTGGAGAAAAAGAATTCGTAAAAGAAAGTTAATCGATTTTTTGAAAAGCTCAGGGGTATGTACTCCTTAACAATCATTCCAAAGATAAATCATCATTCCTCAATTCTTTTACCACTTCGCTACTGAATTATGTATTCAATAATGTATTTGTTCACAAACATATACACTCAGATATTCCTATTATTCTAGCATTTCCAGATATATCCAACTCGACTAAAGCTACATTTAATAATCCTAATATCCTCTAGACTGAAACATCCTTATCCTGCCTTGGAGCTATCAAACAATTGAAAAATACTCAGTTAAAAGAAGAATTAATAAATATACTGAAATTGAGTGCTCGAAGATTGTCGGTTCTGTATGCTTCTCGTGGAACGAATTGCTTATTAGATGAATACCGAACTCGTCTCGTGCAAGTAGTGATAGATCATGAGATTGACAATTGGGTAGTAAAAGAATTCACTACTCCTGAAGTGAAAATTAATAAAATTTCGTAGATCCACCTACTTCATTCCACACTTTTTTCTTTTTTTAGCGTTGGGATAGATATAATTTTGGGAAACAAGACTACAGTGACGATGGTTTGCTATTGAAGGCCAATGATCACAAATTCAAGTATAGAAAATCATAATATGTGCAATAATAAGTAAAATTCTCTTTTATTAAACAAGTGTTTATAAGTAAAATGAAGGTTGTAATCCGTAGGAAATCTTTCAGATGAATAATGGTGAAATAGTTTCAAGTGATTTTGTCTCTAACTATTCGGAGAAATCCTTAAAACAATCTAAATATTATTTAAAACACATTATCCAACATCAAACATATTAATAGAACATTAGCTGCTGGAGCACTTTGGAAGAAAAATGAAGATATGAAAAAAATTGGTACAAAATTTCTCTTCTCTGGCAGTATTTTTCGAGGAAAATCCTTATTTTCCAGAAGCTCGTAACACTCTTTCACGAAAGAAAATAATCACCAAATCCGTGAGATTGATTCTCATGTTCTCTGCATTGCGATATCAAAAAAGCATCAATCAATCAATATAACAGCAATGATTGTCCTTTTGTATAGATTTATTGAATGATCCAATTTCAAATGAACGATGGAAATTTGATTGAATGCTGTATTCATTACTCGGCAGCAATATCCCACACAGAATTAATTGCTCCAATTAATTCGATTACGATAAATTCCTGCAGTAGTATAGTCCTCTCTTTCTCAGAGAAAGGTGAGGCAAAATGGATGGGCCATTAAATTTTTTTCTGTGAAATTTCAAAAAATCAGCTTACAACATCGATATGCAAGAGTGCTTTTTATAAAAAGCACACTTTTTCCAGATTTTTTTGTAGAGGCCTTTGGTCCGAAAAAATTCTGGATTAATCGGGACATATTCACAGAAAAATAGACATTTTTGAGAATGACAAGGATGAGAGCTTGATTTTTTTATGAAAGTATTCAGGAAAAACCAAACATTAATTTTAATCATGAGCTTCTCACAACTACCAATTTTTCATACATAGAAAATTGCTTACTTACAAAAATCGAAATAGAATAATTGTAACGATGAATTTCTCTTTCATCGATGTGTGAAAAATGAAAGAAAATGTAAGCGAAAAGTACAACTACTGTAAAAGAAATTCAGTAGATTTATCGACTCCCATAAATCACACGCTGGTTATCGTACAACCTTTACACGGGGAAAAAAGAGTTTATTCGCGAAGCCAAAGTATGTGGGTAACCTTAAGGAAAAGAAGTAAGCAGCTTCGTCTCTACCAATGTTGCGTTATCGAACTCTCGGGATGAAAAGGAAAACAAACAAAAAAAAAAAAAAAAGAGAAAAAAGAAGGACATTGGATACACAAGTGGAAACTTTGAAAAGTTTTTCAACGACCAACTGTAATTGCCTTGAGGTGGTTTCGAATCGACTCGATAGCTTGCTGAACATATCAAACAAGAAAGAAACGAATTGAGTCAACGAAAAAACAATGGAAGTTTCTTTGCAGTGCTTGAGGTTTGTGTTGGGAAAGGGGGTAGCACAGAAAATTCGACTTGAAAGTCGATTGAATGATTCTCGAGGGCCCATTCACAATTTTTTTTTACCTCAGGTCACTGATGTTTTTTCATCTTTTTTCATAATTAATTTTTCTTCTTTCCAGGGCTAATGGCGCTGATAAATTTCTATTTTCCTGTGATTTTCATTAGAAAATACGAGGAATTTGAACCGAAAAAACGCGCTAATGGAATAAATGTCATCGGCTCGGATGAATTTTAAAAATTCGACTATTTCTTCAATGTTCGAAATGAAATTTATCTGTGGAATATTTCTAACAATTACGATCACAGTTATTTCACAAAAATTTCTCGCATGAAATTAGAAAAATGATCATTTGAACATTTTTTAGTTCTCAATTCAATTTTCTACAGAAAAAGTCTCTTGATGATTTCTCTTGGATATTCACGGAAAACTGAGAAAACATGTCAAGAAGACCAAAAGAAAGAGCAAAATGGAACTCTGGGGAAAAATGATCGAGTATTGTTTTTCAAAGGGAAAAACTTTTCGAAAAAGAACTGAAAAAAAATGAGGCGAGGCTCCGGTATGTCTACACTATTCGGTAATTTTCTCAAATTATTTCGTACAGGCCTTCACTTTCTAAAAAAATTCCGTTTCATTTTTCCCATTCTTCTCTATCAGTATGATTTTTTTGATGATGCTCATCGAATTAATAATTGACGTAATTTATTCATTGAACTATAGATCGCTATGATTAATTGATGAAAGTACGAATGCATGAATGCATAAAGCGCCGATGAAATAGCAGAAGGGGTGAATAAATTCTAGCAGTGATAAATACATTTCATCCCTCAAAATTCCCCGAATTATGATCATTTAGTACATAAAGAGAGAGAATTGCCGAATTTTGGTAATGGATGGGAAGAGAAAAGCATTTTACGATTTAATACGCAACTAGTGAAATTACGTATATCCATATTGTATTCTCATCATAATACACGAGTATTATCAGTCTCTATCAATTAATAGAACGATTATAAAAGTTTATTTGTTCCATTTAGTGAACTGAACTAATTGATTTTCGAGTTTACGTGGAGAACAAGTGACGCATAACGATAAGCCCTGGCTATGTATTCACAGGGAACAATAGTCCGCAAGTTTTTTTTTTTCAACACTTTTTTTTCCACATTTCATTCTTGTCATTCAATCAGTATTTACGTTTAATTAAACGTATTAATTAATTTTTAATTAAATTTAATTGGAAAATAAATATAAATAGTGCAGGAAGGGTTCAAAGGTGTGTGAGTATTATCAGAGGTTTTTTAATTAATTGAAGTCATTTTTGAACGGAATTAATGGACATCTCGATAGTAAAATGGTGAAATGAGAAAATTCAATTTTGCTGAAAAATCACTTTTTTGGGAACATTTTGAGATTTTCATTTTCATTTTAGGAGACGGAGGTTTTTTTTTGTTAAGCTTTTCTGCTGAGTGACATGACATCACTCGTGTTACCCTAGTATTTAATTCTTTCTCTCTTCCCTGTCAGAATTTTTTTTTCTCGATCCAGTAGTGAAGTGGTCAAATACGATCAGTCTGAAAATCACGTCTAGTTGATTTTCGAAATATCTCGTAAACAATGGAGCTTGAAAAGATTTACGATAAATTTTTTTTTGTAGCTCTTGAAATTCTCTATGAAAAACGTCTCTTGATATTTTTTTCTAAATTTGTTGAATTCGGAAATATTTGCAGAAGAAGTTACATTGTACTTTTTTAACTTATCCGGTTAGGCTAAGGCTTCATCGCTTTACCGACGAATTTTCTCTTTATTTGGATAGCTGTATAACAGCCAAGATTGTCAAATGCGAATCAACGCAATCGCAATAAATCTAATTGAAATGTCGATTCAGTAATGACGTGATAAAATTCGATAAATAGAAAAGATTACGTATAGATTATTTTTGAAATATCTTGTAAACAAAGAGGTTTAGAAGAATTTTCCAAGAAACCTTCTCTTCAACTCTCAAAATTTTCTACAAAATAGGTCTGTTCACATTTTCCTCTAAACTTACTCAATTCAAAAAAATTTGCAGAAAAAGGTACATGTGATTTTTTCGACTCATCTTATTTTACCACTCCACTGATGAATTGCAGTTGTCGATTATTGTTCTTTATCAAAAGCTACAAAAAACAGGGATAGAGCTGCAGAAAAGGCGAATCACTAAAATTCGAGATGTTTCATATAGACTGATAGTGAATGAAAAGTGATTAATAAAAATTCACAATCACTATCTACTCAGTTTTCTCTGAAACATATTAAAATAACTAAAAAAATCCAATTTCCATAAATTTCGAGATATTCTCAAATAATTCAACATAAAACAGAAATAATAAAAGATTAAACGAGCCTTTAAAGGTCCTCCAATAAACGAATAAATGTTGAAAAAACTTCTTTTGAAAAAAAACTAATTGTGGTTCAGCATGATAAAAAATTCACCATGGATAAAAATTTACATTTTTATGAAGCATTGAAATTCAAAGTGAACATGAAATCCCATTGATTCCTCTGTTGAAGGGAGAAATTGATGTAACAATATCGTTGTATCTCATTAAAAAAACATCAGATATATATATCTATATACCAGGTGGATCAGGTGCGTGAGGGTTGAGTTAAAGGGGTTGGTTTATGGGAGAGTGTAGTGCATCTGGGGAGCGTGGATACAGTAGAGTCAGGTGCCATTAATTAACTCGATATATGGGGATTTCCATAGATGTGAAGGAGGGTGGCTTTGTCCCCTCTCTATACTATTTCTCTCATTGACCTACGCATTTCATCCGTTGTTGGGGCTTCTCTCACTTTCCAATGCATCTGTTTTCGTGCTTACGCGTATTTCACGATTCTCCAAGCGCGCACATCCAATAGTTAAAAGGGCAGGAGTGGAATATACAGAGTGGTTTACCAACGTCGTTTCGTCCCCCTCGCCCCCCCCCCCTCATTTGACTATTTAGAGGCTATATATTACACTTCTGGAATGGTTTATTTTCGATTGCGAGGGTATTTACGATTTTCAATGTGAAATTCACGAGTTTACAATGTCTCGTTTTTTTTTTTATCATCATTTTTTTTTTTATGATGCAGATGAATAATCAATGATTGGCGATGGTTTTGATGGAATAGGTTCTAGAAATCTGTTTTTATTATTGGGATTTTTGAAAAAAAATTAAGGTTTTGAAGTCTAACAGCCCCTGAAAAAAAAGAAGAATTCCCAATCCAATTTTTGATAGATTATGGAAAAGTAGACTCGATTTTTGGGTTACACCTCTTATCAAATTTCAAAATTTTTAGTTCTTCTGTTATTTTAGTATCAGACGGGATGAATAGGAATATAGAAATTGGTCATATCTGACTTTCAATTCATATTTTTCAATAATTGTAGAAAGAATCAAAGAGTGATTTTTTTTAAATTGTGAAACACGAGTTTCGCTCTATTTGCCAATATTTTTTAATTCAGTAGTAAAAAAGTGAAACAAGACAAGTTGACGAATATTTTTTTGATCATCATCAATCGAATATTTTGAAAATTAAGACTCTTCCAACTACTGGGCTATATATCTCAATTTTCGAGATATTCTTCAAGAAAAAAATCTCCGAAAAATGTGAATTTGAGGCGGTTTACCTCCACCACATAAATTTTCAAAAAATTTAATTTTCTAAGTGTTATTATCAATATTCGATTATAAATTCAGAAAATGTGAAACAAGGATTTTTTGAAAATTCAAATCCTACAAATATGAAAATTCAGTTCTGAAGAATCCATATCCTGACAAAACTCGAGATACTTCAAAAAGCAACTTTACAAAGTGAAAATACTTTGTACTATCTTCGACAGTTTCCAGGAGATAAATGTTCCTTCAAGGCTTCATCTTCCACCGGAAATTTCAGCATCGATCGAACTCACTCATTTCCTATCTCGACAAAAATCCTGGAATCTTGAAAAAACAAATAGGGATAAAATCTCGATTGAAATTTTACTCGATACAAAATAGGAATAGACAGAACAATTAATAAACCATCGGGAATGTCACCGGAAACTCGCAATTCTTTATCCATTCTTTTATCTCTTTGCAAAAAAATAGGTCAGCAAAGAACAATAACAGTCAATAGAGAAACGGAAAGAGTATTGTTTTACGACCACTGAAAATAATAAATTGTCTATTGATAAGCTGATTCAGCATACGATTCGATTTTTTTCTTTTTTTTTTTTTGAAAATCCTGGGGATTGTGATTTTTAGTTCGAACTGAAGAAGTTAATGGATTTCCGGTAAGTTCATAATTTCATTAGGAAAGTTGGTGAATTTCCACTGGAAAATGTTTTAATATGGTCAGCTTCGGTTAATAAATTTCTGAGAGAAAGTGAAAAATCAATACGATCCACAAATTTGATTTTCGAATATCGTCGTAAAGTTTTTTATTTCTCAACTTTTCCCTATTTCCAAGCTCCCGGCAATATTTCCCCCCACTCTCACGAATTTTCCAATAATCACTTCAATATTCGTAAAAGCCTAAAGCCAGGTGCTTTCTATATGAATCTTTAGTTATAACTGTAAATGTTGTTACGCTGTTAATATAACATATGTTAATGAAGTCATATGAATTAACAAAATTAAATTTTCGAATATGTTTATGAGGTTTCCTTCTTTTGAATAAGAAAGATCGAGGGAAAACGAATCTGTGCTGCAATAAATTTTTAAAGTGAAAGGCCGCATGAAAAAAAATTGAAGGAAATTTATTCGAAAATGAGAACAAGTTGGAGTATTTTCAAAAAATTTCAGATTTTTTCATCAAATTCGTCCTTCTGGAAAAAAAATTCGGTTCATGCTGCTCCGCAAATGAGTTTTTCTCCGCATTCCCCTATTCCATGTTAATAAAAATCTTTCAAATTAAAAAAACATCGAATATCTCGCAGAGATTGGATCTAATTCGATTTTATCGATGGATGTTTCACCACGAACTTTCCGGTTTCTCTCATGAAAATCATCTTCCATCACACTCATTAACCCTCAGAGCTTTTTCAGGGGCATCTCGCAGCTCTAATAGCATGAGCCTAGAATTGGTGATAAAATATTCCGGATGAGAATGGCAATCTCCGGGGTCGATTCAGTGCCACCCTCAATCGTTGAATTCACCTTTTGATTTCTTATTTTCGATTTCCACATGGCGGATGGAAGAAAAGAGGTCAGCGGAGAAGGGTAAGTGAAGAAATTTGAGGGAACAAGAAATAGGGAGAATTTCCCGCTCACAATGAACTTCAATGTTCGAACTTCCGGCTGAGATCGCCATTTTTTCCGATTTTTACTGCAATTTTTGTGCAAGGTTAAATTTTTTATTTTGGCGATCATCGGCAAAAAAAAGGAAAATCATATTCTATGTGACCTAATTCATGAGTTTCGCTTTAAAAAGGACATTTTAAAAGCTCTTGAGTCTCTTTAGCCTCGATTAATGATTTTTTTTTTCAGCAACTCTTTTTTTCTTTTACTTTTCTAGTTCTTCTTCTCGCTTTATTTTTTTTTATTTCTACTCTCTTTTAACATCTCTTTCCCGCGTTACAAATGGGAGCATGGAACCCCCACGGGCTCTTTGTACCTCGTGGCTGCTCTCACCTAATGTGAGACACTCAGCTTACACTATACTACATAGACTAGTAGAGTGCGTGTTTTATTGATTCGAAATGGGTTTTAAAGGGAGGAGAAGAAAGGAGGAAGCCTCATATTTGAGTTCAGAGTTGAATTCTCAGTTATTGTATTTTAACCGAATTCAATTATTCTGATTTAGTTTCAACGATTATTATTACTGCGAGGAAAGTGGAATTGAAATAAGTGATTTTATCCTTTTTTTTTTCATTGTATTTTTATACTTTTATTCATCTATTGAATTACAAATTGGAAAAATGCTTCTGGCAGCTTACGACGTATTTCAACCATTGAGAGCTTTATCCTTTATTTTTAGCCCCATTCAGACTGATTGATGTGTGGTATTTTCCATATAACATCCATTGATGAAAAGTGACATCGTGAGTGGATTATATTTTTTTTCCCATTCATTTCTCATTGTTTTGTGAAAGAAAGAATTTGAAGGATATGAGAAATGTGGTGGATGATGAGTGGTCACTGGTTCGGATGATACTTCTAGGGTACTCATGGTTCGCCACTAGGGGAATATCCTGATTTACTCTGATACGTTGGTCACTATAGTGACGCCTACGCTCACTTCACAATTTTGAGTTGACATATTTTTGGCGGTGGAAACCGTAGGGGAGTTTTCTCGATTGGGATTTATCCCTCTCATGTGAACCAATCTATTTCAGTCGTAACATTTATGTTCCGACGAAAATTTTTTTTTGAGGTTATGACAAACGCTTTTACAAATCAAATACGGTCGATTCAATTGCGTGGGCATTTTCTGGACACAATATCCAACGAAAATTGGTTTTCATTCATGGCGATTGATGTCGTGGGCGTTCGAGTTTTTTTTTTCATTTTTCATCGTTTCCAGTGAAGGATTACAAAATCCTATGGCATGTGCAGGTTGTGAGTCGTTAGTGATCTGCGTGATATTTTTACGGAGTGGAGGAGATTATGCTTCGTTAGCAGAGGGCATTTCGTCATCCATTGATCCCAACACTCATCTCACGACTTTAGATATGTATATCTGTGGTTCTGAACACCACAGAGGATTTTTTTAAAATTGGAATGTTTGTCTCTCGATTGAACAAGAAAATATCTTTTGTCACATTTCAAATTTCAATGATTAATTTTTTCCCATAACATCATTTTGAGGTAATGGGAAAAATTTCGGGGCAGTGATGTTTCATTCTTCAAATTACTGAATGATGACGCGTGCTTCACGTGCACTTTGCAAATTGTGCCCATAACCAAATCAATATTTATGGATATTTGTATACATGATTATTTCTCAAAATTAAAAAGAATTTTTGTAGCAAATCCCAAATGGTTGCATCTTGCAAGTCTCATCCAAAATAGTTCTTTCTGACAGACCAACATAACCTTACCTACATAAAATTTTAGGTACTTTCGAATATCACGCGCAACTTGTGGAATTCCGATTAACCAATGATATCTAGGCATGACAGAATTTCGATATCGACTATCGCAGTTCGATAAAATCTCGTCATGTGTTTTGTTTAGAAAGGATAGACTTGATTCGATAAATATGTAAAAAAAAATGAAATCTTGTTTCAGTTCTTGATACTCTATGTTCTATTGGAGCAAGAAAACGCTCCAATTAATCGCAGTTCTCGGCAAATCAATGAACATTCTCTTCGCGAAGTACCTGACATAAGCAGCTGAAAAATTCACGGGAATTCTGAAATTCCTTTGTAAATTTTGTGGCTTGACACAAATTAACACTATGTATAGGATGTTAGCTTCATACTATGAATCACAAGATGCCAGGGGTTTCATGAAGAGCATGTACTTTGCTTCATCGTATTCTGCGGTTGCAAAGTGCATCCACAGTGTAAAGAGCCACTTCTATTATTCGTTCACGTGGTAATCTCATTAATCGTTCACTAATTATCTTCTATATATATTGACATTCGATTTTTCATTCTCTATAGTACTTATTATCAATCAGAAGTTCCCCATTCTGTCATGCAAACTAGGGCATCAACTCTCATCTACTGAAGTGAAAAAACTTCAATTTTTCGCATTTCCACTGAACAAGTAGAAGAATGATGAATAAAGAGAATTCAGAAAGTGCAGAATGTTTCGTGAATATCTTCGGAACGTGTCACTTCAGGAGAAAATATCGAAAGACCTTTTATATAGAAAATTTCAAGTGCTACAAAAAAATTCACTCGATAAATTCTCGTAAAGCAAATAGTTTCGGAGATATATTTTAAAAAATCGTCGGCCTCTGACTTCAAAACCTATTATCTAAAAATAGATTTATTGGATTACTATCAGCTGTGATTGGAGGAAAAATCATTCAATCAATTAGAAACCAACTAAAAGTCAACAACAATAATCGCACTTTGGTCATGCACATCATAAGAATGAAAGAAAAAATTTGTGCACAACTGTAAATTTTTGATGCACTTTCATTCGATGAAATATTTTGTCTACACTATTACCGGCGAACTTAAGCGAGGTGTCAGAGGGTAAGAGGTTATCGCTGTTTCACAGAGCTCGTGGTGTTATTCTCACGGTCACAGACCTCCAATGAACAAAAATATCTCTTTGTATTGAAGAGGAAAGAATTTTCTTGAATTCATTCCACTTTTTTTTCTAATTAATCTCAATAGAGAATATCAATGAGAGAAAAAAACCAAAAAAAAAAGGTCTGAAATTTGAAGAGAATACGCGCTCATTTCAGAATGACAATGCAAACTGCAACGGTTAAGTATAAAAAGAGAAATACAAAACCTAAATATGTCAAGTGGAGTGACAACCTTGAAACCAAATACATGAGGATGAATATTCTGACGGGGTCGAGGATGTGTCGTTGACCAAGTTTTTCATATATTTTTTTTTCTTCTACATCTACGCTAATAGGGAATTTCTCCATATCCTTTAACGAGGTCAGCCAGACTGCACACTCTGCAGTACATAACGAGGGTAGAAATGTACCCATTTTAAATTGGAAAAAAAACTGAAAAAATTGGGATTGATAAAATCAGTAGTAAAGAGGTTAACCTTTATGTGGTCATTTTTTCTCTTTTTCATAATAGCTTCAGGAATACTGAAAAGCAATCGTTCTCATGCCATCTTGGGTGAGTGCGCCGATGAATGAACATGTACCACTGCATGAACGAAGCTGCATTTCCGAACCAAATAATTAAGTTTCGTATAATCTTTTGTGATTCTTCTCTATTATTTCCATTATATTTTAATTCACGATAAAATCTCTTGTTTTTTAACATGCATTAGATTTCTGATTGCTTATGATTACGATCGTCAATCTAGGATTGAAAAGGCGTAAGTACCAAAAATTCGATTTTGCAGGATCAAAAGGACGTATTTTCAAAATATCTAAAAAATATTCTTCAGAATTCATCGAATAAAAATAGCTCAAAAAAATTTGAAATCAATGAAAAGGCGTAATGGTCATTGTATAAAATCAAAGAAGTATATCTCCATGACTGACGCCCTTCTGTTGTCTCTGATTTTTTCCATTTAGTTGCACCTTGCAAAAGTTCATAACATCAAAAGGACGTATCTTTGACATATATCTCAAAATATTTTTCCCAATTTATTAAAGGAAAATAGTTTAAAAAAAATTATTTTTACAAAAAGATTCAATTACCAAAGTATCAAGTCGAAGGAGCCTATCTCACATACGCCCTTGTGTTGTTTCTGTGTTTGACTCGAGCCAAACAAATAAAAATTAATTGAATAGGAAGAAATGCATGGCCTTCAGTTCAAGGAAAAAATATCCAAAAAATGCCTTCACTTCCTCTTTACTCTAGAGTGAAGATATATCTCTCTTGCAAGTCATTTATCAGTGAAGGTATAAAGTAGAATAATCGTTAAATTGAATATGATTATACCAAAAATATAAAAAAAAAATCTGGCGAGGATTTTGAGAACTGCTATAAAGATCTCCTAATTAATCCTCCTAAGCTTCATCATTTCCGAAATATTCCATTAATAATTCACACGTGAATTCGAGAGTTATCCTACTCCACTTCAATTTTTAATGATTACAAAATTATCTTTATCGTTTATTCATTGATCCATTCCCTCGCTTTTACGGAAAGAGCGTCAAAAATGATAATCTGATTTTTTTTCAACAGAATATTTCAATTAAAAAAAAGGTGCCGAGAGGCTGCAAAATCCCACTGGAATCGGTGAAAAAAAAATTGACTGAAATGGAATTATTTCAAATTAGAAATTAGTTTTTACAGAAAAACTAGGAATTTCGGGGAGTTCCGAAAAGTTTTCTAGAAACCTTTTTCATAGAACAAGAAAAGATCTATAAAAAAAGGTCTCTCGAAGTTTGTCCGTATCTCCACTGGTCTTTGCAATATCTTTCAAGAACTTCTGATCAGAGAAAAAGTTCAATTATCATAATTCTTTGAAAAAATTCTCTTATCTCCTCAGTTGAAAGAAAAATATTTCCATCCAATAAAAGAAAGAAATACACTGAGGGAATTCCCGATGGTAAATTTAACGAAATTATATGGTCGAGGTCAAATCGAGCTATTCTTTGTTGCTATTTTTCACAGATTTTATTGTCATATACATAATGGTGAACAACTATACTTATTTGGGACGTGTAAAATAAATGTAAGAGTCCAGTTATCCAAATGCACCTCTACAAATTCTGTTTTACTAAATATTTTGCTATCGTCACTTTTCAACATTCGTTATTTTCCCATCACCAGAAATTCGTCCACTTACATGATACGGTACATGTGAATCTACTGCAACTGGTAGTATAATTTCATTTGAAGGAAAATCAGGAGTTCATATATATCAAGTTTCTCATTTAATCTTAACTGAAGTTTCGAATTATTCAAGTGAATTTGCGGAAATTCGGACCTATTGTCTTATAATTATTATTAATTCCCGAACCCAAACTATGCTACATTTTTACAAAAATTTTAGTTCTCTTGAAATTTGGATGAAAAATTCAGTAAGCCACGTGAAAACTTGAAGTCATTAGAGAACATACAGAATATTTTCTCTGCTCTCTATATTAGTGAGATGAAAAATTACTATTTCTAGAGTTATGCGTGGCTCAAGTGGTATCATGTCTGGTTTCACGTTCCGACAAGCTTAGGTTCGAATCCCCTTCGATGCGTTAAATATTGCGTTTTTTCTATCGTTTAAGAATTAATTGAATGTACTTGGTGGATTAGTTGAATGAGAAATAGGGGGGAGGTAGGTTGGACGAGTGGGAACTAGCTGATGAAATTTCCCGAAAAGATGAATGAATTCATATTTTTCAATTTTTCTTCCACAAAATCAGTGAAAGATAAGTTGATCGCAAGGGAGAGTGGGGCTGAGCCCATACCTATCGATTATCATAGCAAACTAAGCGATAGAAATTTAGTGATCAGAGCTATTTGTTAGCGTTCAAGTGAATACCGGTATTTGATAGGCAGAACAATAATTTTTAGTAACCACCTAATAGCTACAGCGTACATTTTTATAGTCAAGGTCTATTTCAACTCAAATTTTATAGTTCCAGAATTCAAAAATTTCTCTCAGTGTACATGAAATGTCGATGAACTTACATTTTGAATTAACTTCAACTCTAACTTAATTGAGGTAAAAATTTCGCATGAATATTTTTGTAGAAAAAATTGTATTAACAATGGAAAAATCATTGGATAAATGCCAAGTGCATTGGAGTAAAATGTGACTGGCAGGCCACAAGAGAGTGTGAGGATGTGAGAACGACAAGGCACTCTCTTAATTTCTGTTTTAATTCATAAAAGTGAAGCGAAGAATAGAAGAGAGAGACGGAAGTGGTTGTAGAACACTCACAAGGGGAAACCTTTTCATCCTTTTGTCAAACGAACTATTCTCTCCTTTTTTTCCGCAAAAATTTTTCCTTGTGACTCTTTCAATTCATTTTGACTTTCTTCTCGTGTCGTTCTCTTTCTTCCGATTTTTTTCTGTTTCCTGTGACTTTAAAAAATGCCCTCCCACCTTTTTTTTTCCTTCAATTATTTGTGAAAAAAAATTGCTCTCATTAATTTTTTTAAGAAATTAAATTAAACTTGTAATTAATTGAGTTAGTTCGTATTACTTTTTTAAAATTCATTGTTAAGCCTTTCCGATATTATTTTGTGACACTTTTTTATGGTTCCTTTTTTGCTGGGGAATTTCTTCATTCTTGCATCCTTTGAAACGTAAAATTTTTTACTACACATTGCGATGATGTCGCAGACTCTATTCTCATATCGTCCACGAAGATATCCTTCCTGTTGTAAGGAATCCCGTGAACGCCAAGTGACCTTGTCTACCAAGAATTCCTACCCGCATTCTCTACTATCCTACTACCAATAGTTAGAGAGAACATTGTCTCATCGTACGATTCTCTATTCCTTTAAAAATACATCATTGAATAGGCCATTTATTTGCCATCGAGAGCAAAAAAAAAGATGTCCGATTGCGCTAAAATTTAGCGACTAAATTTCTGAAATGTTTGGATACTACTTCCGATTGAATTGATTATTTCAATTCAACCAAATTCTAGTGTTGAAAAATTATAGAAATACGTCGATTTCATTCGGAATTCAATTTTTTGCGAATACCTCTGGTATTAAAGGAGATGAAAAATTTCGTTTTAGACCTTTTTACGAATCTCATTTTTTCCTACAAAAAGAATCTAAACAACTTTTTCCCGTCTCTCTCAAGCATATTGAGATATTGAAATGATAATAAAAAGGAACATTTGTAATTTTCATAGAACTTGAGGGAGATAAGATTTTTTTTATACACCTTTTGCAAGAGAAATGAGAGCTATTAATAAATTTATTGCAAACATTTCATGAAAATTCATGTCTGATAAATTAGAATATAAAAAAAAACTGAAAAAAAATTAATGCCAAAAAAATAATAATCTTTCGATCGAATAAAAAAAAAATGAGGAGCAATGTCCATAATATCATGAGATAATAATGAAAAAAAAAAAAAACGTCAAGGTCATTCGTCAAATTAATCGAAATTTCTCTAAGTGCAATGCGCCGCTGAAATTCGAAATTTCTCACAATTTCCAGTGAAACTAAGATAAAAAAAAAACTAAATTAGAATCTCACAAATAGTGGTGCTGATAAAAAAAACACATCACGCAAATCATCAGTGCATAAAGTTGTACGTTAATATCTGTGTATAAATACCGTTTGTAAGGTTTAATTGGTTTGCGTCAATTAGTGGGCAAGCGCTCGTTAACGTTAAACGGGGGCTCAACAAGAGTTTGTGCAGAACTTCAGGCTGGACAAAATACTCTACTACCATACAAAACAATGATTATGGGACCCAAGTGGTAGATGAGTTTCGTCAACTATTAATGCTTGATTATAGTGGATTAAACACACATTGCATATGACAGCTAATTAAAATTTTCTAAAATTCCATTTTTCTCATTCTCCAAGGCCTCTTCCGCTATAAGCATCGAAAGTTTTGCAACTTTTCATTAATAATTTTTATATTCATAATTCATCAACATAATGAAAGCTTTTCTGACGATTTATTCAATTATATGGTTTTATTTTTTCGCCATTTCTGGTCTGTGCAGATTTTAATAAAGAGATGAAACAATAATTACATTATCCCAGTATTTCGGCTCCCATGTGAAACCCTCATCAGACGCTTTTATTGTAATTAATTTCATTTTATTAGTGCATCTCCAAAACTGGTTGGTAATGTTGGAGATGTTGCAGATCTAGCATTATTCTCAAGTCAAACAAGTTTTTTCCCGCTCTTTCATGTATTTTCCATCTGTTGATCTTGTATATTTATGGATGAAAGAAATTTTTCCTTTTTTTTATGATGTAGTGATAAGCAGTATATTTTATTTTTATTCACGTGAGGTAAATGTCTCCATGGTCGCTTGGTTAAGCCCAACATACGCTTCTCCATGTTATTTATTAGTAAATATTTATTGATGTAGAATTTTCAACGTTTTACCAAACGTTTCGATAATACTTTCTCGAATAGAGTCTTTAGTTATAGAATCAAAAGAGATTAAAAGAGTCGAAGACCTTTTATTGGAAATAATTACAGATCAAGAGTTTTTTCTCTTCGACTCCATCCTCGCCACTATGCTCCTATTCTCTTCACGCCATGTCCCCGATGATTATCAACGAATGCAGTCTTCTTGTGAGTTTTAACGGAAATTTTTTAAAAATGTTTTTAGGCGATAAATAGAGAAAAAAAATTGTCAGGTTTTCTTAACCTATCTCAGTGAGAATTCCACCGATCCGTGATCCTCACAAGAGGAATTTTTTTTTACTGAATTCCTGTTAGATTAGCACTTCTGTCATTACTGATCAATTCGCATATATAATAATATTTTTCAATCAGTAATATTGCACTAGTTGATTGACGATAGGACCTTCCCTTCTACACGAATATGTGCACTAACCGGAAAACAAACGCACATGGTGGCACTGGCGGGAATAGGAACATTTACCTCTCGGTTTTTTCTACGATCCTTGTTCGACTCTCTTGTTTCTGGAGTCCTTTCCACATTCTGTCCTATTTTTTTCTTCCCTCACTTGTGATGCCATGAGGTCAACTTTTTAACTACTGTATCACATTTGTCGAGAATCAGGGTGAACCATGGATCTCATAGACTACGTAAGGCTTCTTTGAAGTTAATATCTTATATTGGCTTCATTCGTCTTGGACGCTTTGAGCGCCACATCCTATAGCATTTTACATGTGATGTATATCTATATAAACGCGCTAAAAGCGCCCAAGACGAATGCAGCTATTGTAACAGGATCAGAATTCGCCTAACGTCACACGGATAATTATTCAGTCGATTTTGAAATTTTCCACCACAATCGTGACTTCTAGTCATGGGATAGGGCACTGAAACCTGACGAATAACGACTGACCCATCTTGAACAATAGAGAAAAGGACATTGCATACCGAAAGAGAAAAAGGGAGGGGGGGGGGGGGCGAGCAACGGGCCTGCTTACGGACTTCGCTTTGGAATGTAATGGAGAACTCCAGTTGTCTGGCGCAGTGGATTGGACTGTAGATTTACATGTGGTAGACCAGGGTTCGAGTCCCGACTGGATAGAAAGTTGTGTAGCTCATAACAACAGAAAAATGTCTCTGAGCACAGTTTGTCGCCTGAAAATTAGTCACATTGGCTGTATAACATAATTTGTTGGAAGCCAGCTGCGCAAGCAGCACAAATAACAAACAAACAAACAAATGTAATGGAGTAAATAGCGTGTCAAATTATTGTACAACTCTTGTCGACTGAAAGAAATGCACAGAGAGTTATCAAAATTATTAATAAATAATATTTGATTTGAAATCTGGTGTTATTGTTGATTAAATAAACTGTCGAACGAGTGTAGCTGAACAATATAATTAGACGGGGGTTTAATTGGTAAGTAAACCTCATAATTCTACTCTACTCGGCTTCATTTGTTCAGTCTGTCCTCTGTTCTGGGTTATTCAATCGAATTTCTCCATGGATTTCATAAATTTTATTCAGTCGAGTATTTAGTAGTCATTTTGGAAAATTAACTGGCCCTCAACAAAATTAAATTGTTAGCTCTTGAGCCCCGACAGCCTTCGACCTAGGCCGCGCCGAGTGTAGCTTCTTTATTCCGTTGTTTAATTGGAAATTATAAAATTTGACAATTATTGAACAAAATGAAAAAGAAGCTGTTTCAATATCTAGTTGATTTGAATGATTCACTTAATTTGTTACTAGATCTCGATAATAAGTCCATATTAAATGTTTCAAACAATTTTTTAAGTTGAATCGTTACAATCTCAGAGCTGGGAAAGAAAAACGTTTTATTTCCTCTTTCATCGATAAACATACAAGATCAACAGATGAAAAATGTAGGACAGAGCAAGAAAAATCTTGTGTGATTTAAGAATGAGGCTTGGTCGAAAACAGCTTCAGCATCACCAACCAGCTTTAGAGATGAACAAATAAAATGAGATTCATATGCAATAAAACTCCTTGATGAGAGCTGAAACATTGGGATGAAATCATTATTATTGCATCTCATTATCAGAATCTCTATAAGCATTGTCATCTAGAATTATAAATGAGATATTGTTCGCTAAATTTGGGAAAACTGCAACATGACAAAGTTGGCGCATCATTTACTCAGATGTAATCTGAATATCAGTTGATAATTCAGTCAGAATTGGGTCGTATGACAAAAACGCTCAGAATTCAGCCTCGATATGTGATGTTCACTCATATGTCATATGACCTGTCAATGATATGTCAGAACTTTTTTTCACATCACCAGTCAGAAGTGCCTCAACAACGACCCCCAATCCATCAGGGACACCTGGAGATTGAGCAATAAAGATAATTCTATCCAATGAAAAAAAAAAGGAAGAAGTTAGGAAAGACAACGGCATAATGGACCTGCAAGCCAACATGAATCGAGATTTTTTTAAGAGTGGAGGCCTCTACGAAACAATTTGAAACAATTATCCAATGATGTAGACATATTTGTAGCATCTTTGCAATTTCTTTGAATTTTCTTATGAAGTTCTTCACTCGAAAAAAAATTATGGATCATTTCGCTTCGATTTTCCTTGATTAAGAAAAAATTAATCTCCAATTCTTCAATGAAAAATATTGTGTCTGGTTATGGTTTTTTTGAGATTGCGGTTGATTTGTAGCTGACTTCTGCTGAAATACCTTGCGTGACATACGTGACTGTGGTGAAGTAGTCATAGACGCGTAGACATTAAGGGGAGGAAAGGGTGGAAGAGAGAGAGAGAGAGTTCTCTCTACTGCGTGTGATATGCAAAAGCACGTGCAAAGGTACGTGTGGATTTTGCAAGGGATATTGTAACCCTTCGTGTAACTATCCTATACATTCCTGAGATTCATTAAACGCCAAAGTACCACTCGCATATGCAATGAATTATTAAATAGCTGAAGCGTAAAAAAAAGCATTGAGGCTTTTTTTTACGAAGATATAAATAATATTTAAATTAAGAAAAAGTGAGACATTTTTCGCATAATAATTTTATAATTTTTTCGTTGTCAGAATAAACAACGGATTTTTTTTAAATCTTCATGAAAAAATACAGTTTTCCTGGATGATTCGTTGATTTATATTTTCCGGTTAATCCTGGAACAGAGCACTCAGCTTATTCACATTTTACTTAAAATACATAATTGGAAATGCAGAGGAAAATAACCCAGGGATTTACGTTTTATTTTTTTTACATTATTTTTTTTTCATCCAACAGGGATGAGTTTATCCTGAAGATTAAACTGTCTTTGGGGAGGCAATCATATTTTACAAATTTAATTGTATTTTTAAGCAGAGAAGGAAAAAAAAAGAGTTAGAGGAATTTGCTTGTGAAATTGTACAGACGAGATAACTTAATTTCACGGTTTTTGGTGAATAATTCGGAATCTGTTGGAGATACTTAGATTTGTAATGAACTTCTTTGTCGATGTGAACTTTTCATACAAATTTTTCTATTACACTCTGATTTCGAGATATTTTATCGATTTAGGGGAGACCTGGGCAAAATAGGCCTCCGGGGCAAAATGATCCAGGATTTTTTTCGGAAATTGAACAAGATAGAGAAAATCGTTAGGCTCAAAGGAACATATCTCCGTTAGCTTCCGAGATATCTCATTGAAAATGATAACAAAGATAAGTCCATGTGTCTCATTTTACCTCTTCACTACTGAATTGATGGATTTGTATCGTGCAATTTGTTATTTTTTATGATAATATCGCGTCTTTTCTCTTGAAGTGTTAGCTATTGTAATTATGAAATTGTATCTATGAAATTATGTTCGGATTTTCTGCGAATATCGTTGGAGTGGTTGTGTTCGGAGACATTTGTAAAGGAATATTTTTCGCCGAGTTTCGGGCTCTGTAAAAAAAGATCCTCTTAAAAATTCTCTTAAGCCCAATAGTCGCGAGTTAGTAGAGTCGTTAATTCGATCATCAGGTAAACTCCCTCCTCCTCCCCCCCCCCCCTGAGGCGAACGGTGGCTAGTTCGGTAGAGTGTCGGATTGATAACTCGAAGCCCCGAGTTCAAATCCCAGTCTTTGCCGAATGATACAACCACCTCTGTAAAATTATTTACAAGTGCCTTATCCACAGACACACCATGACCCTCAAGTTGCTGACTGGCATAATCATAGTGTCTGAAGATGGCTGTTTGTGAATGTAAAGTAGATTCAAATAAAAACTGCGAAAACGACGAATTAATGTACGAAAGTCAACGGAAGAGGTCGTCGGTGTCGTTATGACAGAAGTTGTAAAAAGTGCAATTTAAAAGCTGCTAATAAATCATTAATAATTAGCAATAAAATCAGACTCATTATTGAGAAATACACACAAATTAACAATGGCGACGTTAAATCAGTATAAAAAAAAGGTTCTCACAATATTTCTGAAATTAATTGATAAAAAACGAGAAAGCTTTCAATTTTTCCTCCAAATTAGGCATCTCGTCTGTCAAAAGAATGTATTTTTCATGTTATTTACCTCAAACATTGACACAATACGTTTACATTTTTGTGTGCACAACTTGTTGCGGAACACAGAGTCTAACCACTGCGTCACCGTCTGTCCGATATTCTGCAGATTTCATGTATTCCAGGAACAGTTTCTCCTTTGCTCTATATACAAACTAAAAGACCAACTTCAGCAGTGGTCGAAAGGGATTAAGGTCAAGAGGTCGACAGCGTGACACTGCCGGGGCCTCTTCTCCTAGCATCCGGCTAGAGTCTAAAGTCTCACGGGGGTGTTACACTAGCAAGCATTACAGACACTGCATTGTATATCTTACAAACCATACAAATTCAGTAGTAAAGAGGTAAGACAGGATAAGTCTATTTTTCTTACTGCTTTAGTTTTAGAGGACATTTTCAAAACTAAGCGAGATGGAGAAATTTTGGTAAAAACCTTGTTTACAGCTTTTGAGATTTTCTTCAAAAAAAGTCTCAACAAAAAATGCACAACAAAAATCATTAGTTTCCGAGATATTCTTCAAAGAAAAATGACGAAAAAATGGATATCTTTGCGTTAGAGTCAAAAGGGCCTGAGTGCTACGCTTATTTATTGAACTTATGCCACTTTCTTTCTAAGGTGAGGATATATCCTATCTTATCTCTTCACTACTGAATTCATGCATAGACTTTAAAATTCCGGAAACAGATTCTTTTGTTTTCTCTGTATCTACGAGGAGGTATATTTTCCCTTCATTCCATTTGACGAAAATATTTCAAATATTTCATTCATAATTCATTAGTATGAATAATTAATAAGGAAAAAAAAATCAAAAATTCAAATTTTTCTGAAAAATAAAAAAACAACTTTGTTTTTTCTATTTTGTTCCAACCGTCTGGAATTTATTGAATCTAGGGAGTTAGTAATTTTCAATGATCACAATGATCCCATTTTCCAACTCAAATGCGTGGAAAATTACTTTTTTTTTTCATCAAATATTTTTCTCTGATTGACATTGAGAAGGGAAAACAAGCTTTTGCTCTTGTGATTAGACACCTCTGTTTTTCTTAATCTAGAAGTCCAATCACGGTTACGTACGATATAGGATATATTCCTCGTTAAATCCAACAAAACTGCCTGAGGAATCCAGTGGAAAACGTTGGTCGAATTTAAATGCAAATTTACCAAATGCAAATCCCTGTATACTGCTATTATCTTTTTTCACATTTAATTTTATTATTTTTTATGAAACAGAAAAGAAAAACCAGAAGAATTCTAATGAAAAGTGAGCTTCAACTCAACCTCTAACGCATTCGCCTTAACTCGCCAATTCGCGTGATCGTTCTGCGGATTTTATTGTTTTTTTTTCTCTCTCTCTCCACTTTCTTCTCCATTCTTCCAACTCTTTTCAATTCTTTTCTCACTGCCTCTGTGGGTACTTAAAAAGAGTTAACCCGCGGCTAAGATATTTGGAGATTTCTACGTTTTTCTTACGCTCCGGTTATTCCAACAAGTCTTCTAAAGGTTTTACCTTTTTTTTTTATTTTTTCATTTTATTCTTGTTCTTTCCACAATGAATGAAGTGGAAATAATGATACACTTGCGAGAGTGAAAAATCTTCTCGATAATTCGTTGGGATAATTGTGGCTCCATTATCGTCGAGTGGTTGAAGAGAATTTCGTTTTTAGTCGAGTAATTCTGCTATGAATTTCCAGAAAATGGGAGGAATTAATGTTTTTTTTTTATTTTCTTCGTGGATAGTTTCTCTCAGTTTTTTTTGAAGATATCCCTGAATCTAAGGGAAATAGAGCAATTTCGGATTGAATATTTTTTTGTAGGGAATTTGGCTCTACAAAAAAGTGCTCTTCATGGATTATCTTAACCCAATATTTTCTGAAATATTTATAAAATACTTTATGAAATCACTAACAAATCCAAACAAATAACTATAAAGATGATATTTGAACTATCTTATTAATATTTTTATATTATTTTCTTTAGGGAAATTCATGAAGATCTTATTTGAAGAAAATTGAATTTAAAGTGAAAAAGGATTGAACCTTAATTTGTTTTTTACAGTTTTTGTGGGTAGTTACTCTCAGTTTTTTCAAGATATCTCCAGCTCTAAGGAAGATAGAGAAATTTCGAATTGGACCTCATGTGTAGAGTGCATAAAGACCTACAAAAAAGTTTTGCATCGAAAAACTCGTATCTCTATTGAATCACGAGATATTAAAAAAAAAAAAAACAACTGAGGGTAGAAAATTATTTCATTACATTCAACGAATTCAGTAGTGAAGCGATAAAACAAGATAAGTCGATTTTTTCTGCAGCCCATTTTTTAGTGACATCTCGGGAACAAAGCGGGATAACGGGATATTTTTACCTTTTTTATAGCTTGGATTTTCATCTACGAAAAAGTTTGCTATGAAAATTCCGCTATCTCGCTTAGTTTCCGAGATATTACTGAAAAATGAGCTGCAGGAAAAATCGATTTAGCCTGTTTTATCTCTTTATTACTGAAATTCATTTGTTGATCATATCGGAATTCAGATGGAGAAATTTTCACACATATAATTTTTGCAGAGGAAAATCAGAGTCATAGAAAAAATTCACAAAAAATTAACGAATATAAAGATCTCTCTTAGTTTCCACGATATTCCGAGAAAATTGCGGATATTTCTTTCCAACGTTTTGACCTGTCTCGTCTTTTTTCTGACTTGTGCAATTTAATTAACGAAATATTTTAAATTAATTAATTAGAATACGTAGAAATGTCTTTTTTCAATCAAACAGCAAGAGCAAAAGATTCTTTTTTAATTTGCGGTGAGTGAAGGAAAAATTAGGTTAAAGGAAAAACGAACGAATGAAATCACAGTGCTTCGCAAGTTTTTTGGAGCTTGAAATTCATTTGAATTCGAAAAGAAAAGGGGAATAGGAAATGAGTGTAATTCTTTTTTCCTTTCCCTGAAAGTATGTAGAGTTGGAAATATAATGCTTTAAATTGAATATTTTAATTATTAAATTAAGAGAAAGAAATGAAAGAAAAACATGTTTTCCCTATTTTGCTAATTAGAAAAAATGTTTTTAAATTCTGGAAAATGATATCTTCATTAGCAGAAGAGAAGGAAAATTTTTCAATGAAATTCACAAATTTTCTATTTATTTTTTTTTCATTTTTAATTTTTTGCAGGTAAAAGTGCGTTCACGAGTTGATGGAATTGGAACGGAAAATAATGTTAGCAACTTGTTGGAGGATGAACTCTTTGTTTTAAACGTTAAAAACATTCTTCGAGATAGTGGAAGTTAGGTGGGCTTGCGTGTCGGATACGTCATGGACTCATCTCACCGAGAAATAATGGGGATAAAAGAACCAACACAAGTGCATGCAACTCTCTCAGTTTATCGAATCATCATGTGTAAATTAATGCAATTTTATTTTATGTAAATTGAGAAAGAAATTATGAATAATAAGGAAAGATTATATATTTTTTTAATTAATTGATGTGTATCGTTGGATTCGTGATTTTTAAAAAAATAATATGCTCTTTCTCCGATGGTGAGATAAATTAATGAAGGAAGTTTTTTTTATATTAATTCAGTGAGAGGATAAAATGCAGTGAATTGGAAATTAGTTTAGAGCATTAAAATATTCGGCAAATTTTGGATCATTTAAGTTTAGGGGAAATTGTCAAAAGAGGTTTTCTATAGAAAATTTTGGGAATCTTATAGAAAAGTTCCTCTGAAGAATTCTTCTCAGTGCGATAATCTTGCAGATATTCAGAGAATATTGAATAAATTCAGTAAAGAGAAAGAAAACATAATAAGTCAATTTCTTCATCATTAATTTTTCATGAGAATATCTCTGAAATTAAGTGAGATAGGGCGATTTCACCCTCATCCTTTCTTGTAGCTCTTGAAATTCTCCACAAAAAAGGATTGGGGCAAGAGGGTGCATGTCCATTAGTTCCAGAGATATGCCATTTGGGAATGATCACGAAGATAAGACGATTTATCTTGTTTTATCTCTTCACTTCTGAGGTCAGTGATGGAGTACGGATGAGTCTGAGAATTATGTTTTGAGTATTTCGTCGATATCTTTGAAATTATTGAATTGAACAAAATTTGAGAGAAAATCCCTTTTTGTGAATAATCTGACGGTATGAAAAAGCGCTCTCCATAAATTATCTCGAACCGAATATTTTCTGAGCTATTTACAAAATACTGAGTGAAATGAGTCACAAAGTAGAATTCAAAATATTTTTTAAATTATTATTTTTAGGAAAATTCATGAAGAAACCTTCAATTCGGAAAAATATACAATTTAACAAGAATCTCAAAAAGTCTCAAAAATTCTAGATATAGCGAAATTTTCCAGATTTCTGGTTAAATCTCAAATTGTTTGGAATAAAACTGATTTTTTTAATCTACAAAAAATTCAATTTGAAATTAAAAAGGAATGAACCTAAATCCCTCTAAGCCTATTTATTTCCAAGATAATTGCGTATTACTCCAGATTCAATTTCCAGACATATTTAATATCTCCACTCTACTAGTATCCCTCGATAACACATCATTCTCCACTCTGAAATAAAACAAAAATCTGTTTCTTCTTTGAGATAACGAAAAGGGACAGCTTGTTACACATATCTCGCAGACGTTGAGAGGGTAAAAAAAATAACAAAAGAAGAGTCAAAATAAGTAAAGAAAAAAAAAAAGGAAAAACGAAAGAAACAAAGTTAAGAAGGCCTGAGGCACTGACTTCTTGCTCGTTAACCCGTCTTACAGGCTTCCCCATGGAATTCGAGACAAGAAACGCTGAGAGAAAAAAATACCCCGTCGAAAGCGAAATATAGGGCTTTTACCGTGTAATCTCAATTCTCCAGTAGAATACTTTTATCTTCTCAAATTAAAAAAAATTGGATAATTATATTTATTTCATTTCCAAATAAGAGAGAGAGAAAAAAAATTAAATGAAATAATTATTTGATTGACTTTGATGATTAGAGAAAAACATTTTTTCTGTTCCAAGACAACCTTAATTTTTTTTACTCTACAATCTACAAAAAATAGTAAAATAATGAACGAGGATAATTTATAGAATGTCATGCAGATTATATTATGGATGCTGAATTGGCCCAAAGGTAGGCTTGGAAACTTATAATAATAATTTAAAAAAAGATGATATTATAGAACTTTCTAAAAGACTCGGGCTTAAAGAGAAATATCGAGAAATCTGTTTTTACCGAATTTTGATAAATACCAAAAAAGTATTCAGATAAATTCCCGTAAACTCAACAGTTTCCAAGACATTCGCAGAATAATATTCACGAGAAATTCATCAAATTAATCGTTTTTCAATATGAAAAACATAATCGCTCATATTGTTTGCTGAATATTTTTGAAGCAAGTAGTGATACATTAAAATCATCACGGAAGAAAATCAGAAAATAATCATGCTTATTATTTTACGGGTATCTCTGTAACAAGTGGATTCATTCAATTTGGCAGAAAACATTTTTGGCGTTGAATTTAATAGGCTGTAAACAGGATTCCTTGAAAAATTTCTGCACTCCCGATCATTTCCGAAATAGTTGAAGTCCTTTTTTCAACGAGATGATAAAAATCGCTTCATGTCCATTATTTTGCCAATATTTCTGAAAAGAATGTATTTATGGCAATTGTCGAGTATTATTTATTGTAAAAAATGGCATGGGCTACAACAAAGGTCTCGTGTTCATTTTTCCTGAACCTAATATTTTTCAAGGGACTTACAAAATAATCTGTGCTGCACTCTCCAACTCTTCTTCTACTTCATGATCAAAGAGTAATTATATTGATAGGACTGAGAAAACTTTAATTTAGGTCACGATATATTATTTAATTCATCAATCTGTAATGAAAATTCATGATATCGAGATTCGAGAGTTCAAAATGTTGAAATGTATAAAATTCAATTTTGAAAAGGTATTAAATAGAATTATGGCTTGGAATCTATAATATATTCCATACAGTTCTATGAATCATTAGCAAAAGGGTAAAACAGGATAAGTCAATCTTTGCGTTCAATAATTTTTCAAAAATATTTCAGAAACATTTTGCAACTTTTCAAATTCTCTGCAAAAATGAATGAGGATATGAAGAACGTATTTCCATCAGCTTCCGAGTAATTCTAGGACAAAAATCGCCAAAAAATTCGACTTATCGAGTTTTACCCCTTCACTACTAAAAATTCACGTGAATGGCTCAATGAAATTACTACTCACAAAAAAAAAATCACCCTTCCCTCACAGACATGTCAAATATTAATTGCATGGAGTTGGTTCCATCAGGCAACTATCAAAACAATTGGAGAAAAATCGTTGATCAATCTGAGAATACGTAAATTCGCCAATAAAACCAATGTCTCATCATTCACCTCCATTATAAAAATGTATTTCATCAATTTTTCAAAATTCAAATTATTTCCATAAT
Organism: Aleiodes leptofemur; assembly: GCA_963942555.1. NCBI lineage: Eukaryota > Metazoa > Arthropoda > Insecta > Hymenoptera > Braconidae > Aleiodes > Aleiodes leptofemur. The sequence continues at coordinate 8,212,052 of OZ012615.1, read as the reverse complement.
TTTCAAAAAATTGGCCTGTCAACCGAGATATAACTTGTGGGTTAATTTGAAACTCCCCTCTCTCCCTCATTCAAATAATCCCCTGAAAATGGCATAACCAAGTGTCCAGTGATGTAGAGCGAGGGTAAAAGGGAGAGAAGAAGAAACGTCTGGGCTAAGGCAGAGTTATGCAAGTGACGTTATCCAATGGCTTTTGATCTCAATCTGAATTATTGTCCCTTATATCTCAAACGCAGTCGCAATACTACCCCATTAATGTCAGGAAAATTCGTCAGGCATTAATAACTGATGAAAAATCAATTAATTACTTTTTTTCTTTACTTTCAATTTGACAGCGAAAAAGTCAAATCAGATTTATCGAAAAATTCTTTCTTATTTTTTCCTTGAAATTTTTTGAAACCATTTAGAGGGGAGAAGTAGCTGGAGACCTTCCTTGAAGGTCCTATAATTCTGTGTAAAAAAGATCTGTATGAAAATTTTCAGATTTTTCTTCAATTTCAAAATATTGCAGAAAAATGAAAAAAAATGTCAAAGTGACTTATTTATCTCTTCACTTATTGATAGAAAAAAAAATTATTGATAGAAAAAAACAATTAATTCCGTAGAAAAAAATGCTCTGAATAGACATTCATTTCTTACAAATTCACTTTTAAAGGGCAGAAAAAAATCTACAATGCTGAGAATTGAAAAGGGAGCGATTGATTCAGAATACCTCGGAAGAACTCAGAGGGATGATAAATAAGATGGAAAAGAAAAAAAAAGATTTTTTACTATCCTCGCCCTCTGTCTCTTTCTATGGCATTCAATCTCACTTCCGGTCAGAGAGGCACTCGAGGCAAGAGATAAGAGGCTCTTTTCTAGCCCTCCGGTGGCCCTTTTCGATGATCACTAAGTGTCGAACAAAGAAAACGAGGAAGAGGATCATCTTATAGACGCATTTATTTCTATTGATATTTTTTCTATAGCAAAGAGGAAAAATTAGCTCCAGGGAGTGATACATAATGAGAAAACCCAATTTTTATGCGCTCCCTTTTTTTGTTAAATTGAAAAACCGAAAGAATTTTTTGTTTTTGATTTTTTTTTCTTTTGAGGTTTTTCTTGAAATCTATGAGAGATAAGAAAATTTTTGTAATAACATTTTCGTAGGTCTGATTCTCTTTTACAAAAATCCTATTATCTCCTCAAGTTTCCGAGATATTAAAAAAAAATTAAATTGTTTACATTTATATTTTATTTTATTTTTTCTCCGACCATCCGTTACTTTATTTTGTTGGTACATTCCTATTCAGGAGATAATGTTACTCATTATTTTTCATCGTATATCCTGGAAACTAAGAGAAATAGAGAAATGTTTATAATGACCTTTTCTGTAGCTCCGATTTTACTCTATAAAAAAGATATCTTCATAAAAATTTCTATTTTCTTTAATTTCCGAGATACTTCCAAAAAACTCAAAGTGAAATTCTGATATTCAATCTATTTGTCTTCGACACTGATTTTTTTTTCATCGAATAATTGAGAAAATAATTTCAAAAAATTTTGATAATGACATTTAATTAATGAAGCAATTAAATAAACTATTACCTGCTTTACAAACATCAAGATCCAAATCCCCTGTAATTGAATGTGGGAATTTAATGCTGACTAATTCCTCAATACTAAATCTTCGTTTTCCCTTAACAAGTGTCTCATTAATTGTCTCATTGCTGCTATTAACTACCCGGCATTTTACAATATTAACAAAGAAAATAATTACGATAACAACAAACAATGAGTAAAGCCCCATCTCGACTCGGGCTTTTCAAGTAAATCAACAGGCACTCCACTAACTTTCAACTGAGTCATAACATAGAAAAAAAAAGACAAAAATTCTACCAAAAAAAATTACAAATCCCTTTGGTAACAGAAGGAAAAACTTCACTCAACTTTTCAAAATAAAATTAAGTAATTTAATGTTTCTCTATTTTTCTTCACGCTACTAAAAACTTTTCGTCGCACAATTCTCAAATTTTTTTTTGCTTTTCTATTGAAATAAATTTTTGAAACTCCAACTTGCACTTCAACTTTTTATTTGTTTGACCAAAATATAATTCTTTTCTTCTGTTTCAAAACTTTTTAATGTCTCAAAACAATTATTCACTTTGTCGTAAACTTATGAAATTTTTTTATAAAAAATTTCATTCTTTTAATTCATTAATTTTAACATAAAAAATTCAATGATAGTGTATTTCCACAATTTTACTTATAATTTATCGTTGCGCAGCGTGTGATAATCGGTCAGCTCACTGACGACTGCAGGTCAAAGTTCGAGGGAGTTTTGACTTGTGAAGATTGTTGAAGAGATCTTATTCTCCGTTTTTTTCTTTTTTCACTCAAATTATTAATTTTTTCTTTTCATTTTAATTTGAAAATTGAATTTGAAAAAAAAAAATTACGTCAGATAAACCACATGATCAATGAACTTTCTTTAACTTTTGATGATTGTTGTTTTTTGCGCTCAGTGTATATTGTTGTCTCTTGATCTCTCCAGTAAATACGTCCGTTCGTTGGTTTGCCACGGGCCGACTAGATGTGACGTTCGAAAGCGCGCGCCCGAAGGAGGTGAAGCCACGAGAGAGCGCCCAGGGATATTATTGAGGGTGGGGGATTTAGTTTTGCTGCTTTTTTTTGGTTGTTGTGAGGGTGAGGATATCTGCTGTTTTTTTCAATCATTTCTTGTTTAATTTGTTCAACAATTTAGTTTTTTTTCAGAATTGAAGTAGTGATAATGGTTTCACATCAAAATTTTTTTTTCGTTGATTAGATTATAATTGGTTGTGATTTATTTGTTGAGATGTTGAGATTAATCGCTGGGAGTCGAGAGAAGAGTATTTTTTAGTAGACAGGTTTTTTGGGCGATATCTCGGGAAATGAGGGAGATAGAAAAATTTAGATGGAAATCTCATTTGTAGGCAAAAATAGGAGGTACAAGAAAGGTGTTTATAAGGAAAATTCTATCCGGCTTATTTCTCGATATATTTGAACGACACTGACTTCGAAGAAAAAATTATTTATCGCTTTTTTTCATTTAGTAAAAAATCATAGCTACGAACAAGCTCATTAAGAGAATTCCTGTAGCTTGCTTATTTCCTGAAATATTCAAGAAGAACAAATTTTGAAAAAATTGACTTATAGCGTTTTTTTCTTTATCAATCTCTTAAATATCTCGGAATCTGATGGAGATTGAGAAATTATATTGAAACCTTTTTCATAGAGAAATCGGAGCTAAAAAAAAATGGTTGCAATGAAAATTACTCTATTCACATAAATTCTGACCCATTTCATCAAGACTGATCGAGAGAAATTTCATTGATTAACTAGAATTTATCAAATTTCAAAACATTTCGAAATCTGAGGAAGTTAGATAATTTTATTTGATGATGCGATTCTGGTTTATTTCTGGCCCATTTTTGATTCATGCAGATTTCGCTGAAAATATGCAGCCATAAGTATTTTGTTCCAGAACAAAGTTATTAGTGTTGCATCGCTTTATTAAAATCTGCACAGAATGAGAATGGGCAAAAAATGAAATCGGAAAATCAGAATAAACAGTCAGGAAAATTTTCATTCAAATGCTCTTATTTGTAGCTCCCATTATTCAACAAAAATTTTCCAATCTCTCTAAAATTCGAAGATATTCCAAAAAACTGACCTCTCAGAAGTGCATTCTCATATTCTTCTTCTTTTCTCATTTTCCCAGAAATATTTTGCAATACTGAATTTTTTGAAAAACATTTCCTCTTCATTTCTTCAAATTTTAATCAAAATTTTCATTGAAATTTGATTGAACGAATCAATTCCTCTCAGTCCTTATTTTGTGGGATTATTTAAATGAATATTCGGTAATACTTGTGTGCAACTGAATAATGTGTGAAAGCACATGTTTTTTATCCCAGGGATTTTGCCAAATTTGCGAGAAGGGGGAGTTCGTAAAAAAAGAAGGTAAGGGAGGCGAGGGATTATACTGATCCCGTACATGGAACGTTCGACTATCGAATTACTGTTACGGGATCACCCTTTTGAATGCCCTACCCGTCAGCCGCAGAAACTTGGGGTCGAAATGCACGAAACCCCTGCACGGGAATGGCCATAATTTAGGGTGAAAACCCAAAAAAATTGACGAACTTCCAAATTCTTACCTCAATTATAATCACAATGAAAAATCGGCAATCATAATTTTTTTATCTGTTCATACATTCGTTGTAATATTTCGAGAAAACGTGGTGCTCGGTGAATTCTGAGGATGACAGTAGAAAGCCCGGAAAATTTCAAGTGGAAAATGATCCAATAAAGTCCATTTCATTCCAGAATTTCTCGAGATATTGAAGACTCAATTTTTCACTGGAAATGTCTCTATCTTCGCTAGATATAAAGAATTGGAGAAGATAAGAATGTTCCATTTCAGAAAGTAAGTTGGAAATTTTTCTGGTTTTTTGATGAAACCATTTTTTTCCAATGCTTTATCTCTTTTATTCTCCGATGAAATTCTACTTTATAGAATTAAAAAATCAACTCAACGCTGAGTGCAGTTTTTGTGGAATAGGTCAAAATTTATGGCAGATGGAAAAAAATTTGTACATTGTAATAACAAACATTTTATGCAGCTCTTTTTTTCCTCTAAAAAAAGAGTATTAAAAAAATTCCTCTATCTCTCATAGATTCCTAGATTCACATGATTCAATTCCCTCGAAATCCAATTTTCGTCACTTTATCATCAGATTTTGTAGATTATTCCGAAATCCGCTGGAGATGCAGGAAAATCATGGCAATTTTTTTGTGGAAGAAAAGAGCTACAATACAGGTTATTATGAAAATTGTTTTCTCTCCCATAAATTCCCAGATATGAACGATTCAATTCATACTAGTACACGCAAAATGATGTCCTAATTTCTTCTTCCAAATTTATTTTTTCAATTTTTTTGGTGATTATTGAAAATGGTTTTATCCTTCATTTCTATTTTGTTATTTGAATCGAGCGTACAATTCTGGTCAACCAATACAGAATAGACTTAACAGTTTTAGCATTACCTTCAACGTGTATGAACTTTTTAGAGGAGGAATAAACTCTTATCCGTAGAATGCATCTCTCCAATTGCGTCCACTCACAACACAAATGGAAAATTTCTCTGACTTTCCAATAACGCCATTTTCAAACCTCCATCTCGCATAATTTCCGGAGGAATTCAATTTTAATGAAAGATAAAACAAAATAAATATGAATTTTTTGATAGACATACATCGTTTCCATTAGCTGCAAGTGATCTCTGACTTGTTTTAACTCAATTCAATGATAACCACATATTTCAACGGAATTATTTTGAACCAAATGTTTCAACACGAATGGGAAAGGCTTAAAAGAAAAAATTCAGGCAACAATAATTAACGCGGAAAGTTCTGCATACTATAATTCCCGATCAACGTTGAATCTCCCGCGTTGCTACGAGAGAGAGTTGAAGCAAAATTAATTAAAATATCTCGCTTCGTTGGGATTACACTCGTACTTATACAAACAGAATGTTTAGTCACTATTTTCTACATTGAATTTTCTGGTATTTCAATTTTGCCTACTCGTAAATTGATACAAATTCATCCATTAATCTTCTTTTTACACAAAAAAAAAAAATGAAAAATAAAAAAAACTTCAACTTCTACACAACAAATTTTTGTTATGAAACTCCTGAAAATGCATTTTACTCTTAGCCGAATACCAAAGCCATGGAAGAATAAAAAATAAGTTAAATGACCCGTTGGATAATTAATCAGCGTTAATGAATCGTTTATCCCGAAACAAAAGAAGAATAATGAATGAAAAAAGAAATTTAATTAATGAAGATAGTGGAAATTAATTGAATTAATGAAATTGATAGCCTTTAAAAATTGTAGAATGAAAATATTATTTTTAGAGGAGAGTGGGGCAAAATGGGATATGATATACAATGTATATCATAACTTAACTTGCCTCAGGCATTTTTTTTATTAAAAAATTGGAAAATAACAGGAGGGGAGACCCTGGCAAAATGGACCTCTAGAGCAAAATAATCCACGATTTTTTTCGGAGTGAAGAACTTCACAAAGAAATCTTTAAAAAAAATTGAGTAAATGGTCCTACACGTCTTCATTATTGTGTAATTTTTCCAATTGTTTTCGTTGATGCCTTCACTCTGAATAAAATTTCTGGGTTATATTACACCGTAGGTCCATTTTACTCCAGTCTCCCCAGCTGTTATCTCAGAAAGTTATTTAGTTTTTTTTATTAGCGCCTGATTTTTTTTTTTAATGCAGATTCATAGTCATTGGAAAAAGTTTGGAGTGATCAAGAGGATTTGCGTTGACAATCGATTGACACACACATACATTTTCAAAAAAGGTACTTAATAATAATATTTTCTCATACTTAATACATCGAATGTATATTTATATAATGCATCTCATACAAATTTAGCTATAAAAAATTCATTTTGGCTTAATTCGTGAAAATAATATTTTCTTGTATTAATATATCGCATGAGTCTAAAGAAATTGCGAGTCAGCAAAATTAGCCAGAATTAAACTTACCAATCTGAATCGCGAAAAATATATAATCAATTTCGAAGAAGTCCTCAGGTTTTCAGCACCGTCACTCTGGAACCAGTTGATTGTGTCTCCAGCGGTTTTGAGTTATCTTGAGCAAGTAGGGTGACTGTTGAGTATAAACACTGCAATGTTAGCGGAAACTCTTTTGCATGGATTAAATTTTCGATTGGATATAATTAGTTTCATGGTGACTATATGCTAATGATGTCAAGAACCTGAGGAAGCCTCAATAAAGCAGGCGAAACGTCGTTCATTTGACAATTATTTAGTAGTATTAAATTAATTTCTTCCAACGTCTGATGATCCTAAAGATAAGTTATCTCGAGCATTCAGAAAGAAAGCAATTACGCAGATCTTCGTAGCATCGACTCTGAAGTGCATTAGCCAATAGATTGAAAAATTATCAAATACGTGCACGTTAAATGCATTGTGCAAGGACATATTTTCTGTGAGTAAATTTTTGGCTCATTTCACGGACAAAAACTGAATGATTCATGTGAGTTAATAAATCTCAAAACTTAAAGTAAAGAAATGCCGATTTTTCTGTTTAAGAATGTATGAGCTTGGTTAAATCATTCGATTTGAGGTTCGAATTTTTTTTTATAGTTAGATTCTTCGGCAGAGAATTGAACTGTAAGAAGTCCAGCGAAGGTAACAGTTCATATTTTGGAGAGAAAAATTATTGAAGATTGAAATAAAATACATGGACTTCTATAGAGCAATGGAGGTTAAGATCATAAATTAGCCAATATTAAATTTTCAAGTTCAAGTATTACGAAGGAAAAATATTGATCAGAAAGGTGGATATTGTAATAATTCGGCAATATTTTGAAGATACTATGAATCCGTTCATCCTGAAGAGAAAAATAGAATTGAAATCCGAATTAATTCATCTAATCATGTGTTTCTCGCCATGATTAGTCACATTCAAAGTTCACGTCACGTGGTCATTTCCTTCTGTTCACCCCGCAACCGTTTGAGTCCATCCCCACCCATCAAAATCCACAGCTGCCCTACGCTCTCGCTTACATATCCTTAATTAATTTTAACGTAGAAAATTGAAAAAGTTTGAATAAAAAAAAAGGCAAGGCTAGAAATACGAAAGTGCCCTTTGCGTGTCTTCAACCGTCGGAGTACACAGGGGGTTATATTGACCCGAAAATAAAATTTGCCCCAAAATATGATCAAATGTATAGAAATATTCGACAGACCTGGTCTCGACGCTTATACCATTTTTCACTCAAATCACCTCACTCTAGGAGAAAGGTTCAATTTTGATCAATTTTTTTGACATCAAAAACTGGTTAACCCCTCAAGTACGGGGCCTCAGCGAGCCAAACTGTCCTAGAGGCCGGGCGCCTTGTGACATGTGAAATCAGAAGTTTGAAAAAAAAAAACAAATTTCTCAAAAATTCATAGTTGCAATCGAATTAATTGTTCTTGGAAGGCTGCATATCAAGCTTGAATGATCCATCTCCACGAAGCATTTTGCAAAATCTGAAAATCTTGAAAATTGTAAGAGATATTGAAATTTTTATGCAACGTTGTGAGGGTCTCTATGACATAGAGACCACGGCCGGTGGGACAGGCACGAGGGTCCATATACGTATATGGACCCCGTACTTGAGGGGTTAATCCGAACTAACATTTGTATATGAAAGTATATTGTTTTACCTACAAACAAACTTATAACCTGCATTGCGAAAAAATGTATAGTTTTCGGGAGATAACGCTTAAAAAATGGAGTGAGGTCCATTTGACTCCGCATGTTCTTTGAAGTTCTCTTCAGAGGTGTGTACTCAGAGGGGTAGCATGCCCTTTGAGCATATGTTGAGTTACGTACACTTTAATAACACTTAAAGACACTAACATTACATACAAAATTCAATACATTTATGACAGGTACTTCTGTACCTCTAGCTATGTCATAAAAAGAATGATGAAGGTGGAACCTCTCTTTTTAAAATCAGATTTAAGACAGTAAATTTTTGGAAAAACTTCTCATTATAAAATGAAGGGAAAAACTTTAACCAAAAAAATTCATTATTTTCCATGAAACAAAATTGGCAGCTTGCATTATCTCAATGACATTATTTTGACTATTAAATTCTAGCAGATGTGCCTAGCACTTTGAAGGTAAAGATTCACTTAAAAAAAATATTATTTTGTTACAGTGCATCGACCCCAGCAATTATATGAAGTAAAAAAAGAAATCTGCAATCAGCACTGATACATTCGCATATAAATGCATCTCGAGTGTCTAATTAATTCCTTGGATTGTGTATGAGCCACGCATTTTCTCGTTTACTTGAATTTATTTTCACATTGACGCTGTAGAAAGGGGAAGGGAAGGAGAAAAAGAGAGTGTATGATGGCTGAATTTTTAGTGAAGATTGAAGTTTTTTTTTTAAATTTTTTCTTTTTATAAAAAAAAGGAAAAAGAGATGATTTTTCATACAGACTACCGTTTTCATCGTTTTACTAAGGGTAATTAAGTCGTCACACATCGTATACTCACAGTACCAACGTTCTCATTCGCCTTAATAGCATGTACACTCATTTACGAATAAATTCCATGACACTGGAGACCATTCACCACTTTTTAATTTTTATTTAAAATTTTATTCAGAGAATTAATTGACATTCAGAAGATATTTTTAATTTATTCAAAATTTATTGATCAATGGATATAAAGTGAATATTTAATCGTACAATATACATTTAATTCAGTGAGATCTGAGTATACATGGAATGTTTCAAAATATATTTTCTTGATAATAATAAAAATGTAAAGTGATGGCGTTTTGAAAATTACAGATGCAATCATCGCATAAGTATCGTAGGCATGAGCAGTTTCAGGAACATTTCCGTGAAATATTTTTTCTCTTTATATACTCTTCAGCTCAATATTTTTATATTTTCAGAGAGATTTGTCAAAAATTTCGATCGAAATTCTTCTTATTACTTGTTTTACTTTTTCATCGAGTTTCTTCAATAATTCGTAGAAATCACCAAAACTATTCAGCTTATGAGTATTCGTGGAGAAATCTTTTTTGTAGAGTACAAACTTCTCTATGAAAAGAGTCTCTTCTTAAATTTTCTCAAATTCAATATTTTCAAGGATATACTCTAAGTACTCTGGGTTTTTTTTTCTTATTTACACACTAATGAGTCTAAGAAATATGTCGTGGATATCTTCGAAAATATTGGCGATCATCATCAATATTCTATAAATACTTCTAGAACTGTCGGTTCCAAGAGAATTTTTGAGAGTAACTTTTCGCAGTTCATTGCACTATTCACATTGCGGTTTTTTGTTAAATTCTCAAATGTGTTACGAAAATTTTCTGAGTTAAAATAAAATTGAAAAAAAAAACGGTTTTACATCATCAATATTTTATAAATACTTATAAAACTGTCAGTTTCGAGTGAAGTCTGAAGAGTAACTTTTTTTGCAGTTCATAAAATTATTTCCATTGAGGTTTCTTGTTAAATTCTCAAATGAGTTGCATGAAAGTTTTTCGAGTCAGCATAAAATTGAAAAAAAGAACGATTTTACAACAATTTCCTTAAAAATGACACGAATTTACCTTCCGAGAATGGAACTGGATCTTTCCAATAATACGTTCCATTATTATTATGAAAGCATTTCTTCTTCAGTATATCAAAATAAATTGTTCCAATTGTTTTGCTGGGGTAATCTTTTATCTCCTTGAGGCACTCGTAGAACTCGTTGTCGCATTTGCAGCTCAGGCTAATTGTTAGTTTTAATGGTAAATTAGACTCATTAATTCATCAATTGTGTTCAGGATGGATACAAAAGCAGCAGAATACAACGAATTTAATGAGAAAAAAATGATTAAACGTTTAGTTTCACTTGCCTTGTTGATGACGATGGATTAGTCAAACCGAGGATCGTCTCTCCGGGTTTCATGAGCTCTTTGCAATTGTCATGGGCACGACAGCATGAGTCTGTACGATTGTATCTACCAAGGTCATTGTAATTCGCTGCTTTGGAACCTTCACCACACCATTTTGTTCCTAATTATTGTTTTTACAAATTGAAACAAAACATTAATTCTGCAAACGAATGAAAGAAAAATCATTGAAGCAATTATTATTTTATTCCCCTTTACTCTCAGTTCCTTAAAATCTATGCCAGCCATGAAATTTTGGTAAATAGGTAGTTTCACTCTGCCAAATATAATGAAGAATTTCATGTATTCTTCTGGATTTTTTTCAACTAACTTGATGTGTTTTAATTGGTCAGGGGCCGGTCACTCGATTCGAAGACTGATAGATAAAATCTAAGTCTAATTTTTCAAAAAACAACGAGCTTTTTCTGGAATTTTCCAATCAATTGAGCGAAAAAAAAACCCATTAAATTAAATTGAGATTATCACCACATTTTGTATAACCCGAAGCGTAGTGGTGCATAGGCCTCAAAAGAAACCTATCACGACCCATCCTATCAACAACACTCAGGATTTTTCTTGAAGATTTTTATTGTCTCGAACCCCCTCTCCCCTACCTCAACTGTACCACATACACAATAGTATTCACACAATAATGATTTTCTGTGCGAAGCTGTGACAATGTCGTATATTTACTCTCTCACTTACTCATACACAGTTATTCACGTTTGAGTTTGATCAAGTGTTGAATTTCGTCAATTGCCAAGTCACTACCTTAAAGCTTATTTGTTCGAAATATTCTGAGAACTATGTGAGGTGAAAAATTATGGTAACATTTTCTGCAAAAATGATGATGATTAATTTCTAGACAGAGAAGAAAAAATAAAGAAAATAAAATGATAACAATTCATTTGTGAAAAAACAAAAAGGAAAAGAAACTTATTCAACCAAATTTTCGCTCAATTATTTGAATTTCATAAAATGTTTACCTGGTACTATCAATCCATATCCCTGATTTCTGAGTGCAACAAAATACGGATCATTGTACATTTCATCCGTGAACCATCCTTCTTCCAGATCCCACTGATCGTCCTCGAAATTTCCACTACAAAAATTAGTAATCGTCATTAATGAAACAATAAATAATATGAGCTCCATTGTTGATACACGGCGTGTCTCTACACTGAACTGTGAGCGACTGACTGAGTAGATAGGCGACGCGTGTGATTTATCTATACGAAATTCTATTTATAAGAAACCGGACGTGCCATGTGCATTGTTACCAATATTGGAATGATGAAGCTGTTTTCTTAGGAAGACATATCTTTTTGCCTCTACTGTATCAATTGCAAATAGAAATGTGAGTGTCATCAATTCGTTTATTGCAGTTGTTTTTGCGTAGTGATTCTCTACATGGCAGATTTTATAGACCATTTTCTGTTGACCCAATATTTTGCATAGTTTTTGGTTCACCGAACAGAATGTATTCAGCGTGAGCACGATGCATTATTTTGAATTTCTGCATATTTTGTCCGCCGGCATTGCGTTTTTTTTTCAGCCCAATTATTTGCTTTCTTACACTTTTGTGGGAACAGGTTGTGCAAATTTCTAGAATCATGAAACGGTAGACATTCCTCAGAGCATAATCATTTTTTATATGTTTTCAATATTTTGATTTATACATGCGACTCTCTAATTCCGAAGATTTCACACTTTTATAAATACTCTATATGAATTGCTTCTTCTGCCGATAATCATTGATGAGTGAATTTACTAGAACTTCATCGAAATAAGAGGGAATTGATATCAATTTTGAATGAATCAGCTTTCACTAATGTAACATCAAGAAGATAGTCTGCTACTTTTCTTTTTATCAATAAAATTTTCCACAACTATTTTCTGTAATTAATCTGCGTTCAGAGATTCTCACAAGCGAATCTATATTAATAGTGTAAAGGTAAAACGAGATCAGCTGATTTTGTTTGTCTTCGTTTTTTGAAGAATATGTCGGAAAGTGAGCGAGAAAAAACTTTTCTAGAGCTACGTTTTGTGGCTCTTATTTTTCTCTGAGAAAAAGGTACTCACGAATATGGCGCGATTTCTTATCGCGTACCTTACTGTCCGACAGATTTTTTGAAACAAGTGACAAGCAAAAAAAATCGACTCATCCTGTTCCACTCTATTAATACCCATATGTATTTTTTGTCAATATCTTTGAATTGAGCAGAAGTGGGAAAAGCTGTTACGAGTCTTCTTTGATATCTCATGAAAATAACCTGCGAAAGATGTCTCCTGACATTTTTCTCCAAATCTGCTCAAAAGATATTCACAAAGAAACATCTATCAGTAGCGAAGAGCTAAAATTCAATAAATTGATTTGGTTCTTCATTTTTTTCAAAATATACTAGAAACGCAGTGTGATAGCGCAATTATCATGGCAACCCCTTTTATGGGTCTCATTTTTCTCTACATAAAACGTCTTTCCAAATAATACGTAACCGTGTTTACTTTCCAATATATTCTTCAAGAAACAATATAAATATATGGTAGCACTATGCGCACTGATTTTGACATAACTGAAACTAAGAACTCAAATCCTAGTAGTATTCCAATGAAACTGAAAGTAGAGAAATTTGTGTGTTTCGAACGCAATAACTCTAGAATTATCAATGAGAGAAACAAAGCTTTAAATAAAAAAGTTAGAAAATTTAATTTGGAAGGAAGAACGTCTACAATTGCTTTGGGGAAATGCGCTCATCTCGAGATATCGCTATGAGCGTAATGATACATGATCGATTAATTATGCCTAAACTACAGACATATGAAACAAAGTCGGCTCATTCAATAAAATGCAAAAAACTATGGTGTTGAACGTAAGTCTCAATTCGACCGACCTACGTTAAATTGAAAACAATTTTAAGTGTTCGATTTACTAAATTTGAGCAATTTAAGTTCTCAGTATAGTATTACTAGCGAAACAATTGGCATCGGCTTTCTTTGGTTCCCATGCTCGCTATGTAAATTTAACCTTCGACATGCCTTCGGAAGTCCATTCTTTCACAAGTCGTACAATACCAATTATGATAATGAAGATTTATTGTAGTACCTGTTCCAATCTTTCTGCACGAGAGTGGACCAACGAATCTTCCGGTAGCATCTTTGTTCTCAACTTCTCATATAATTCATGATTCAACCTCTGTAACATAATCAACTACTCTTTATCAGAGAATAAAATTTTAGGAATTATAATGAACCATGAGTTCATTGAAGTGGTTGCTCGGTAGTGCAAATTTATACGTTCCATCTTCGGCGAATTCTTCTCAAGAATGGAATGGTATCTTCAGTGTGGTTGTAGTCGAATAACTAATGAAAGATTCTGAATATGCAGCAGATCAAGCTACTGCCATCATATACATCGAAATGTTGACAATTCTCAACGATGCTCCATAAGGAGACTCTGTTTTTTTTATTTTTTCTATTATATTGCCTCCAGATCTATTTTGCTCCATTCGGCATGAAAGAAAAGAATACAGAATAATGAACGAATGAAGGAATATAAGCTAATACTAGGCACAAGATCAGTTAAACAGTTACACTTTTATATTGCATGTTCGTGAAAACTGAAGTAATATTGACAGGATTTTCATATTTAATGGGGCAATAAGCGATTGGACACTTGCAGGGAATTGACTTCAGAGTCGTTCCAGAGAGCCACGGTCTTTTGCCTGCTTGGAAGTATGTGACGAAAAATTCTTTGCCTTTCTATTCACTTTCGTGGACGAGTCTTTCATCTGTGGACATATGACTGTTGGCTTTGAAGGTACGGAAGTAGGGTGAACAGTCCATTTATGGAACATTTAAGGTCGTTCAAAAGTTTGCGCTTTCGTGGAAAATTAAATATCCTTTCAAAAAAAAGAAAAAAATACTGCTAGATTTCAAATTGAGTATATTTTGAAGAAAAAAATTAAAACTACATCTTATTCCATGGTAAAATATTAATAAAAATGGATAAATACGTGCAAGTCTAAAAGACCAAAAATGGAACACTTTTATCATAAGGAGAACATCATCTGTCTATTTACGGATCATCATAGCTCCGAGATTTTCCTATTGCATTTGGCACAATGAAGAAAACAATTCTATTAGCAAAAAAGTAGGAGAAGTGAATACAAGTAAGAAAGACACATTTTTTAATCGAGTGAATACATAAATCTAGTTCTTTTATTCGTGAATTTTCGCAAATATGCAGCAAACAATTGAATTATTTTGACTTGAAAATATATCAAGATTGAATCACCTTTTTTCGACGTTTCTTTAATTTCCTGCCTTCCAAATTTTTGGGAAAGGTTTAGTGGATTCTTCTGGGGGCCTATTCTCGACGCATGGGAACGAATTCGTCAACGAATGTAGCATTTTCGCTCACCATTATTTCAGAGGATCATCGACTATGTCTCACAAGAAAGTGAAATCCGTAAACAAATCGAGAAGTCGTTTCGTCACCGAAACTCTTTCGTGTGGAAATATCTTCCGTGAATGAAATAATGGTGAGCGAAAATGCTACATTCGTTGACGAATTCGTTCCCATGCGTCGAGAATAGGCCCCCTGATGCGATGGCTGCTCGTTTTCGAGGGGGAGTCCATATTACTGTTCAGATCTCCATCTTTTTCAAGCGCTGAATCTTCGCTGACCTGGTCCAATTGTACTGGAGTAATGAATGGTGTTTGAATCTCCATTTTTCTTTTCTTTATCACTTCCTTGTTGTTTTAGTTTTTCATTTTCCTTTTCCATCTTCACTTTTTCTGCTTTCAATTTTCCTTTCTCTGCCTTAGCAAGAGCTATTGCTGCTTGCTTCCATTTCTTCAGTCTCAAATGCTCAGCAGCTTCAGCTTCTTGAGTTTCTTTGAGTTTTCCTTGAGTAAAAGGGGGGAAAAAAAGGTATTGGGACTGCACATTTGGTATGCAAATGGGTTTGTTAGGGGAAAACCAAAGAAAAATTCAGGGGAAAACTTGAGTCAGGAAAGTCTAAATACCATAACTGACGAGTGTTCCGTAAATGGAAATTGGATGAAAAGCCAACCCAAATAGCGGAACGCCATACATAATAAAGAATTTCAATCTTTAGATGGAAATTAGGGTAATTCATCAGTTTTACTCTGCCAAATATTATACAAATTTTGAATAATTTTACCGATTTTTTTGAATGAAATTGTTGTATTTTGATGTAGCAAGGGTCGGTGGCAAGATTTCAAGGAAGACAGACCAAATCCTAATTAAATTTTTACCAAAAACAACGAACTTTTGTTGGAAGTGAATAACCAATTGAATAAAAAACAACAATTAAATGAAAATTGAGATTATCACCACGTTTTGCGTAACCCAAGGCCACGACGGGGACGTAGTGGTGCATAGGCCTCAAAAAACCTCACACGACCTACCCTATGCGACACTCGGGATTTTGATGAAGAAATTTATTGACACAAACACCGCTCACCTTCATTGAGCATTAAAAATTTTAATTTTTGAGCTTATTAAGAAAACAAGTACATAGAGCATTAAAATGCGTACTTTTGCCTTTAGTCAATAACTTGTACACATCGCGTGGAACAATATCAATCAAAAAATACCTTATACTAATTGGAACGAAAAAAAGCGAAAGAAAAAAAAACCTCAATAAATTTAATACGGGTTAAATGAAACTTCGAAATACTCATCTGAAATTTGGATTTTCCAAAAAAAAAAAAATCACTCGCAGTGATCGCAACTAATTTTTAATACAAAACACACAGTTTTGATGTTTAACTGCAGGGAACCAAAATCATACTGTTCTAGAAAAGGCTCATTTAGTTGAATTACCAAATTTGCCGTTTTCTCAAGACCATTGGTCTCTGTTTATCATTGTGTTTTCACACCAATTGTCTTTGTCAGGAAGAAATCGATTATTTCACGACTACCTCACCTCTCATCATGCCCCCTCTCCCACACTCAATCAAAACAATGAACTCTACTCGCTTTTAAATTTAATATTATTCTATATTACTCTAAAATAAAATTTGATTAAGCAAGAATGTTGTATTCATTGAGTTGTTGAACACAATGAATAAAATTCAAGTTTTTTGACTCAAAATTCACAACTCCACTTATTTTGAAAAAAAATTTTTTGTAATCAAAATTTTTGGAAATCAAACTCAATTCGAGTCTAGAATAGGCGCACTGAACATGACGGATGAAAAAAATTGCAAAGAAAACAATAAAAACACTAATTTTCAGTTGGCAGAGCTATACTGCGGAATTACCGAAATTAGTTATGAAAATTGACGAATTCAAGTTTTTAGATCCATATTAAATTCAACTTATCGCATTTGATGATTACAATTCTTAAAAACTTTGCTCAGCGAGGTGGCGGTCACACACTCACAGCTAACTGTTATTGGCCGCAAAGTGATTGATACCACTGTTTTTTGAGAATATTTAATTCAAAGTAACCAATGAGACATGGAATGCGTTATGACATCACAGGTAGGGATACCAAATGAATTTATAAAACATACCCAGGAAAAAATGCTCAGATCTGATCAGATCAAATTAGATCTAATCAGATCTAATTAGATCTGAGTTCCTTAGATCTGATCAGATCTGAGAATTGGCACGCTCTGATCAGATCTAATTTGATCTGATCAGATCAAACTAGATCTGAGTTCTTTAGACCTGATCAGATCTAATTAGATTTGAGTTTCTCAGATCTGATCAGATCTAATTAGATTTGATCAGATCGAACTAGATCTGATCAGATCTGATGAGCCAATATGAACGAACTCAATCAGATGCAGTTAGATCGGATCAAATCTAGTTAGGTATGTTCAGATCTAGTTAGCTCTGATCAAATCTAGTTAGATCTGATCAGGTCTAGTTAGATCTGATCAGATCTAGTTAGATCTGATCAGATCTAGTTAGGTCTGACCATATCTAGTTGGATCTAATCGGATCTAGTTAGATCTAAACAGATCCGATCAGACTTAGATCTAATTGGATCTAATCAGATCTAATTAGATCTGATCAGATCTATTCAGATCTATTCATGTTAAAAATTTCCATTTTGTCAGATCTAATTAGATCTAATTAGATCTGATCAGATCTAGTTAGATCTGATCATATCTAGTTGGATCTAATCGGATCTAGTTAGATCTAAACAGATCCGATCAGACTTAGATCTAATTGGATCTAATCAGATCTAATTAGATCTAATTAGATCTGATCAGATCTATTCAGATCTATTCATGTTAAAAATTTCCATTTTGTCAGATCTAATTAGATCTGATCAGATCTAATTTGATCTGATCAGATCTGAATATTTTTTCCCGGGTAATTAGTACGATAGGTTAACAAATATTCGAAATATCGCATAAACCGTTAAAAGTGTTCCGTTTATGGAAGGTGTTCCGCAAATGGACTGTTCACCCTAGTCTGTGTACAGAGGTTTTGCCCGGACGTTTGGGGTTTCCAGCGTCACTGCTTTTGCCAGTTTATCTGCCAGTTCTCATTTCCTGAAATACCCAAATGAGCGGGAATCCAATAGGGCTCTATTTTTCCGCGATTTTGCGATGCTGCGCAAAATGCTGAATATTTTCTTTTTATTTCGAAGATGTATGGATTGATTCTCGTATCGATTCTGGGGCTGCTGAGAGCAGTAATGGCGCTAAGTGAATCTAGAGAAATTTTGATCTGGGAGTGTGTATGATTCAGTGAAATGTCAAAAGCCATAGTTAAAGTATAACATTCAGCTGTAAATATTGAACAAATTTTATCTAAGCTGGTTTTGGAATTAATGTTCAATTCTGGGCAGTAGCAGGAGGCACCTACTGGAAGAACATCATCACCTCAGCCGTGCTTCCATCCGTGTGAATTTCCAGCAGGCTGTTCTGTAAATTGTTGAAGAGAGATTCTGTTGATAAGAACAATTATGTCAATCTAGATACAGAAATTTATTAATTGAGCAACAAGTACTTGATTCTATATATCGAAACTAATTGATACAATTTATTGAAAAATTTGTTGTAATATAGTTAACAATTAATCATCAATATATTTGTGACAACTCAGAAAAAAAATTCTGATATAATTATATCTAATTAAATATCTTTAAATCTTGAAAAGTGCAAATGAATTTTAAACTTCAGATCTGATTAGATCTAATTCTATTGAATTACAGATATGCCAAGATAGGCAATTATAAATAAATTATAAATATATAATAGGCAATTTAAAAAATAGGCAATATCAAATTACAGATATCCAAATATATATAATTATATTTGATGCAGATGTGGAGCGTTCCGTTGTGGGGTTATCAGATGAATGATCTCGGTACCCTTTCAGTTACACTAGTGCAGCGATTGTTCCTCCTCAATGAACCCAAATCTACTAGTAAAAGAGATTTTTAGACAGGTTGCTATGACTTCTTCCAAATGAAACGAGTTTTCGGTATCTTAGATTTCGGCATCATTCAACTACATTTCGAAAATCAGATGTATTTATACATTAGATATATTAGATTCCTGCAGACAAGATCTTCACTGGGGGAACCATCGGAAGTCCACCAAATTGTCACTGGCCAGCTATTTTACATTTTCCGTTTTTTTTTGCCACAGTCCTCAATTTCAATAATCATCGTAAGGAAAAACAATTCAATAGTGAAAATTGTACCATGATTCATTATTATGGCCATGTATTATAATTGTGCAGATATTGTTAGATCTGAGTATGCATGATGATGAGGTCGTAATGAATACGTAAACTAGTTCGATGATTGGGCAGTTGAGGAGGAACTTCAGCAACTCAGCTTAAACAAGGAAATGTGACAGAGTCCTGAAAATTTCTAAATAAGTTCACTGGGTGATTAAAAATATGTACTAATTTTTAGGAATTGAGTGACCGTAAAATAAGGGAGAAAATAAATATCAAAGTTGAACTTTTTACATGAGGTTTATAGGTGATGGGTAATTGTAGCACAACTACGTTATTACCGACTGGTCGGATATGTAGCATTTTCACAAAATTGACCGACCGCCTATATAACCCTATGTAAAAAATTCAACTTTGATATTTATTTTCTCCCTTATTCTACGGTCACTTAATTCCAAAAAATTAGTACATATTTTGAATCACCCAGTGAACTTATTTAGAAATTTTCAGGACTTTGTCACATTTCCTTTGTTTTAAGTCAATTGCTGCAGATCCTCCTTAATGAAATATTTTTTAGAATGTATGATAAATTAAATTACAATTCATTCATCATGAAGATATCTCATAGTCAATGTCATCATGTTGATATTGAGATTAATCCATGAGTATGATGTAATCATTGAACGGAAGACTACCCGAGTGGAAATTCTGATAAGTTTATGGTCAGTTACTGATCCGCCCAAACTGATTTGTAATCAGTTACTGATCAGGCTATCAGATCAGTTACTGATCAGGGCTGTAACGCTGTTTTGGATACTATTAGGATCAGGAATCCTGATACTAATAGTATCACGTATCCGGATACCAATAGCATCAGGGATTCCTGATACTATGAGTATCAGGATTCCTGATCCTAATAGTATCAGGATTTCTGATCCTAATAGTATCCCAAAATAACGTTACATGCCTGATCAGTAACTGATCAAATAGCCTGATACTGTTAGTATCAGGAATCCTGATACTAATAGTATCAGGAATCCTGATACTAATAGTATCAGGGATCTAAATAACAAAAAATATTTCGTTTAATCAGTGGGAGTATGTGCCGTATATTTATTTATTACATTTATCACATTATTTATTACATGTATACATTGTATTTAAACGTGAGATGACATTTTTTTGCTGAAAACAGATTTTAAATTATGAAATTAATCTACACTTGGGTGGATTCGATCCCGGAACCTTCCGCACACTAAGTCGACACGCTAACCACTAGACTATGACACAGTTATAGTATCAGTCGGCCTAATCATCTACATTACCTTTTTCTATAAAGGGGGCATTAACGGATATTCGGCGTACGATATTAAACCAGGGAGCTCAGAATAACTATTTAAGTGATTGTGAAGAAATTAATAAAAACAAATGAACATCCGGGGAACCTGATGCTACCCGGAACATCTCCGGATCAGGATGAACTGATCAGACTTAGATTTTTTTAGGATCACCTTATCAAGTTCTTCCGGATATAAATAGGATCCGTATTCCATCAGCATTCCTTATTAAGGAAAGCCTGATCCAAGATGGATAAGTTTTGCATCAGTAAGGCCTGACTGAAGAGATGGCTTCCCTACATGCTATGACATTAAGTTCTTCCGGGTACGAATAGGATCCGTATTCCATCAGCATTCCGTATTAAGGAAAGCCTGATCGAAGACGGATAAGTTTTGCATCAGTAAGGCCTGACTAAAGAGATGGCTGCCCTACATGCTATAACATTAAGTTTTGCCGGGTACGAATAGGATCCGTATTCCCTAAGCATTCCTTATTAAGAAAACCCTGATCCAAGGCGGTTACGTTTTGGATCAGTAAGGCCTGACTGAGGGGTGACTTCGCTGAATACTACAACGTTAAGTTTTCTCGGATACGAACTGGATCCGTATTCTATCAGCATCCCCTATTAAGGGAACCCTGATGCGGAACGGATAAGTTTTCAATCAGTGAGGCCTGATCGAGGAAATGGCTTTTCTACATACTACAACATTACGTTTTTTCGGATACGAATAGAATCCGCATTTCGTCAGCATTCCTTATTAAGGAAACCCTGATCCAAGACGGATAAGTTATAGATCAGTAAAGCCTGATTGAGGGTTGGCTTCTCTGAATACCACTACGTGAAGTTTTTCCGGATATGCATTGGATCCGTATTCTATCAGTATTTCCTATTAAGGAACCCCTGATGTGAGGCGGACAAGTTTTGGATCAGTAAGGCTTGACTGAAGGGAATGACTTTTTTATATACTACAACATTAAGTTTTTCTGGAGACGAATAGGATCCGTATTTCATAACCATACCCTATTAAGTAAACCCTGATGCAAGACGCATAAGTTTTGGATCAGGAAGGCCTGACTGAGGAGATGGATACTCTACATACTATAACACTAAGTTTTTCCGGATACAAATAGGATCCGTATTCTATTAGTATTCCCTATTAAGGCAACCCTGGTGCGAGACGGATAAGTTTCGGATCAGTAAGGCCTAACTGACGAGATAGCTTCTCTACATACTATAACATTAAGTTTTTCCGGATATGGATAGGATCCGTATTTGATCAGTATTTCCATATTCAGGTAACCCTGATATAGAACTGATAAGTTCTTGATCAGTGTTTCCCGAATAGGCTTAGGCTTATCTCGTACTGATCCTAAATTGATACTGAATCAGGCTAGTCTTAACCAATTTCCACTCGGGTCACTCTGGACATGTGCTGCTGTGACTCAATATGAGCTCTATCTTCACCGGGTGCCACGAATCGCGAAAATAACGTGATTTCCCATTTAAAAAAATTGATTATTCCAATTTTTAATAGTCACGTGACGGTGAAAACCGTCACAATGTCTTTAACTTCTCTGATTCACCTACCATGAGGCATAGTACTCGTTTGACTCTCCCTTCGAGACCACCATTATGCAATGTACTTTGATTCATAGCACATGGCCAGCATTTTAGACAGACGGCAATGGCTGTGTGGTTAGAGCGGGGGTTTTGGCACGCTGAAGTCCGGGGTTCGATCCCGGCTGCAGGGAGCCAAAATTTGAAAAACTCTAATCTCACAGTCACTTGTCCGAGCGGTAGTCTCGCAAGACACGACTGTATCTGGGCGGGTTTTCCTCGAGAAATGAGGTTTTTCCTCGTCCCCCGGCGAATGCAGTACAGTGGGACTGGGGGGACGAAATGCGTGAAAACTCGAAAGGTTATACGTCAAATAGCGAAAGAAAAATAGACGAGCATTTTAGAATTCAATTTCAAATCGAATATATTTTCGATTGGATCACGACAATATCTACAATGATCCTCATCGCTATCACCAATAAATCCACTAGCTGCTGAGAATGATTCATATCAATAAGCAGGATTTCTTCACTGATTCTATGTAGTGCCGTGGGGTCATCAAGAAACATCACAACTAGGGGACAATG
The DNA here is from genome assembly GCA_963942555.1 of Aleiodes leptofemur. NCBI lineage: Eukaryota > Metazoa > Arthropoda > Insecta > Hymenoptera > Braconidae > Aleiodes > Aleiodes leptofemur. The sequence goes on along the minus strand of OZ012615.1, from coordinate 8,189,363 downwards.
AGATCCTTCGCAATGATTCTTCATTAAGGATAAGTGATCAAATTCCTGTGGTAGATATGTCTTTCGATACACTCTGAATCGATCTTTTCGGAAGCTACAATTGAATTTGGAATATGTAAAGAAATATCTTTCAATTCATTGAAATTTTTATTACAAATATTTCTAGCAATTATGAAAAAAAGCTACTTACAACAAAAATTCTGACTCAGCACTATGATGATTGACCTAGTCATGTATTCATCATACACGTAGCTCAATAACAAACCATATTCAATGGCTCCTTCACCGATTGCGAAAATCATGAACGTCAAGACGATAGAATAAGATGATAGAAGAACAGACTTCATTGCTATACTTATTTTAATAACTGAATAATTGGATAAAAGTAATTTTAATAATCGTCTTTTTCATATCACATTATTCGCAATGTTACCTCGATGACGACTCATTAGTCTCTGAGTGTCACAAACTATTGTTGAATTTATTAAATTCCATGATAATAGTACTACTGAACCTGTCATCGCGTATATTGTGTCCTATCCAATTCTCTGCTATCAATCTAGTGCATGACCTATTCAGATATAGCGATCACCGAACTCTTTTTTTTCACTCTATTCTCATATAGACATAAATATTTGAAACATTGTAAAATAGCCTCACAATGCATGAATATACTAATCTGCATTTATTATTCAGTTATTTTTTTTCTCTTGCCCTTAGCTGTTTATATTCCATGACATCGATTACGATATTGTGGGGAAAACTACAGTAAAATTGTAAAAAAACACAAATTATGAGTCAAAGCGGACACGTAGAAATTCAAATGCAATATTGTTATCCTATATCATGAGAATTATTTTAAATTGGTGGTAGTATGCAGGATAAGATATTTCCAATGTTTCTGTTGAAGGACTGATGAACTTTCCGATCGAAATGAATGATACTTCCTTTTAATATGGGCCTTATCTGAATTCAATAAGGAAAATCAGGAAAGGATTTCATAAGTTAGGTCTATTCATTAAGAACCAATCGATAATTCTGACATGATACATCCTAAATTTTTCATATCTTTAATTTTTTTTATATGCAGTGCATATACGCAATAATTATGTCAATTTCCTTTATCGTCGGTATTTCAAGTGAAATAGAATGATGAAAAAGTTTGGAACTCTTTTCCCGAGATGAAAAATGAGAGTCTCCCAAACGTGAAAGAGACTCATCTCTGTGGCGGAGACGAGTCTCTATTCGCGCCACCAGAGAGACTTTTCAGAGACTCCTCCGCGAGAGCCTCCGCGTCTCTACTTGAGAGACGCTCAGTGAATTTCCGCGCCCAATCTATATTTAATTGCATAATTCACTCATTAATGCAATTAATATATTGTTTGGAGCGGAAATTATATCTATAATTTTCAGTTTCTGATGCAAAACACGTCAAAAAAAAAAAGTGAATCGGTCACACCGTTCCCGAGATATTAATGTTTTTTTTCCCCGTAGGCGGGATTCGAACCCGGAGTCCTGTGGTGCTCTGCTTCCCTTGATGTTGATTTAGACGTCACGGCTATTCTGAAACACTTGGAAGTGTTACTCCCTATTCTGGTTTTTAACCGTTCTTTCATTCACAATAATTTATTGTGAATAAATTGCATTTGTAATCGATGCAATTGAATTTTTCAATGAATAGTAACCTGAATCTGATATAGAAATGGAGGATAATCGACTAAATAATTTTTTAATATTGAAAATTGGAAGGAAAATAAAACGAATTAAAAAGTAAAAAATGAATGAATAATTAGGGGAGACCGGGGCAAATTGGGGTACTTTAAAGCACGTAACCCCGGACCCCATTTTGCCCTGGTCCCCCCTATACACCCGATAGTTTTATTAACGAATGAATTCATGAATTTCCCACATAAAAGAATATTTTTTTGATTTAAAGCATAATTTTTTTTGTGACGCCATGTCTTCTAAATCTCAATCAACTAAACGAAATTGTTAATAAAAAATGAATTCCATTGAATATTTACAATCAAAAATTATAAATGTTAATGAAAAAACTTATAAAATTTTTCAATTCGATGAAAAAATTCAAAGTCCAAGTCTCTGATGCAGAGACGTGGAGTATTTGGAAGTCTCTCTACTGAAATATCAGCAATGAGAGACTTTGAGAGACTTGCGTCTCCGCTCAATGTACTGCAACAAAAACTCAACGAATCTCCCGAAGACGCATCGAGTCTCCCAGAGACGCTGGAGAGTCTCCTGGAGACTCAATCGTCTCTGCGAGACTCTAAAATTTTATCTCGGGAAGGCAGTATGACTACATCCATTCGGAAGCATTCGGCCAATGAAATTGGAAGAACATTAACGGATGCATAGGGATTGGGGCAATAGAGTAGCCCGCTGCTTGTTTATCATTACGCCTCGATTTGAAAATTGCACTTTGTCTCCTGTACTCAGTACTGTACAGTCCATTACGAATTTTTTCTGGTCTAGTGTGGTGGAACCTCCAAATACGTGCTGAGTGACTTCTCTATAGAAAAATGCTACTCATATTTTTTCTCCCCCTAAATTTTTCATACATGATGTGTATGATAAATGCATGACTGACTTGATTATCATATCTCCCGTCAGGAAGCCCAAAGATAATTATCTTTGTAATTAGTCTCTACCTACTTTGCTAGAAATGCTGGTGTTCATGTTTTGGATCGAAGAGCAGCTTTCAAAAAGATCAGCCTTATCCAGAAGCTAACAGAAACTTATCTGCCAAAGAAATTCCATCACTTATTTTGCATTTCATGCAATTGAAAGAGAGAATGGAGTTATCAGTATAATCGGTGTTCATTACATTAATCAATGAAGGAACATCAAATCATAAGAAGAATCAATAATTAATGTTTTGATCCAATTTGAAAAAAATGAGTTTCAATTTTTTTCTATTCCTTAGAAGAAAAAAAAATAAAGTTATTAGTTCGAGGAACTTGTAAATATATATGAGATCCAGTTTCAACGATTAATGGTGAAGATGAGAATTAAATTAGAAAATATCAAATGAATTCTGGAATTTTCCACCAATTTTTTTTGTCATTTATCTCGAATTCATTCCAATAACTAAGAAAGAAATCATGCATGCACGTACGCATCGAATCTCACAATGATAAACTGTTAGCATTACTATGAAAGGATTCAATTTGATTAGAATAATAATAAAGAAACATTAACCGTCTGAGGCTGATTTTCGTTTCTCCACTCCACGACCGGCCGTTCATGACATGGAGTGGGGCACGTGTAAGTTTATAGCATACTGTACGCTCATCGGTTAGCCCCACTCTAGGAGCTGCACTGCGGGTTACTATGGATTCGGCCTTAGAGGGTTAAGACTTAGCTTTTCAATAATAAAAAAATGAATAGTGGAAAGTAGATTGAAATGGACATCCTGATAAACTGACTCAAAATTGGATTTTCTTAATGATTTCGTTGGAAAAAATACTCTCAAATTCACAAGTGATTTTCAAGACAAAAATGTCAAATTAGTTTTACCCTCTAATGCCCATTTTGTCCCTTCGTCGTAAACATCGTAAACACGCTATAAATGAAACCAAGGAAATAACCCGAGATGAAAAATGAGAGTCTCCCAAACGTGAAAGAGACTCATCTCTGTGGCGGAGACGAGTCTCTATTCGCGCCACCAGAGAGACTTTTCAGAGACTTCTCCGCGAGAGCCTCCGCGTCCCTACTTGAGAGACGCTCAGTGAATTTCCGCACCCAATCTATATTTAATTGCATAATTCACTCATTAATGCAATTAATATATTGTTTGGAGCGGAAATTATATCTATAATTTTCAGTTCCTGAAAAAAAAAAGTGAATCGGTCACACCGTTCCCGAGATATTAATGTTTTTTTTCCCGTAGGCGGGATTTGAACCTGTGATGCTCTGCTTCCCTTGATGTTGATTTAGACGTCACGGCTATTCTGAAACACTTGAAAGTGTTACTCCCTATTCTAGTTTTTAACCGTTCTTTCATTCACAATAATTTATTGTGAATAAATTGCATTTGTAATCAATGCAATTGAATTTTTCAATGAATAGTAACCTGAATCTTGTATAGAAATGGAGGATAATCGACAAAATAATTTTTTAATATTGAAAATTGGAAACACAATAAAACGAATGAAAAGGTAAAAAATAAATGAATAATTAGGGGAGACCGGGGCAAAATGGGGTACTTTAAAGCACGTAACCCCGGACCCCATTTTGCCCCGGTCCCCTCTATACACCCGATATTTTTATTAATGAATAAATTCATGAATTTTTCACATAAAAGGATATTTTTTTGATTTAAAGGATAATTTTTTTTGGACGCCATGTCTTCTAAATCTCTATCAACTAAACGAAATTTTTAATAAAAAATGAATTCCATTGAATATTTACAATTAAAAATTATAAATGTTGATGAAAAAACTTATAAAATTTGTCAATTCGATGAAGAAACTCTAAGTCCAAGTCTCTGATGCAGAGACGTGGAGTACTTGGAAGTCTCTCTACTAAAATATCAGCAATGAGAAACTTCGAGAGACTTGCGTCTCCGTCCAATATACTGCATCAAAAACTTAACGAATCTCCCGAAGACGCATCGAATCTCCAAGAGACGCTGGAGAGTCTCCTGGAGACTCAATCGTCTCTGCGAGACTCGAAAATTTTATCTCGGGGACCAGTGACCGATGGAAGATCGACTGAGTGAACATATCGATATGGGTAATCGATGGATCTACCAGGGTTAACCTTTCTTTTGAGAAGTTTTACGACACCAAAATGATTCAGAATAATGAATCGAGGAGATCGACCAAAATAGTTGGTCAGTTGTTGTAGATCATCATCAGGTAGTTAAACTGAGATTGTAAAAATGATGAGTTCTCTCCTTTCGTGCACTGAGTGCTTGGGGTTACAGTATAATTTCAAAATATTCACACTATTTTAATTTTAATCCTAAAACACATTTTTAACCAGTTTCTTCAACATCGCAGAGGGTAACCAGTGTTGACCAGTGTTCGAACACTTCCAGTGATCGAACTATTTAACATATTGATCCGGGGAAAAAGAGATAATCCAGCCAAATATCAATTTTATAATTTTCGAAATACAACATAATGTTCATCAACTCATATAAGAGCCTATGAAACTGTGAAATATATCAGTAATGATTGAATTCCTTATGTTCGATCAGTGGTGTTTGACGAGTCTTATCCGTTCGACCACTGGACCAGTCACCCTATTAGGTATTTTTTTTACTGTTCCCCTCAATTTCATTTATATCAAATATACAATCAGTTTTTTCTTCAATTATGTGGATTTCTCGGTTTACGGCGATAAATCAGGAACCATGTTGGAGCTTGCCTCACCCAATTGTATCGTGGTGTATCTGCTAATTCATATTGCTCGCCATTATTTTCAGATTTCTTGAAACATCTATGCCTTACAACGTCAAAGTACATTCTTCCAATTATGTTGCTTGACGTTGTGTTCGTATTTTTGAGACAATTGTAAAACATCTGGTCACACTGACAGCTCAATCTTTGGGCAAAAAAAATATTGTTATGAAATGAATATAGGCACGAAAAAAGACGATTAGTATCATTTGCTCCTCTTCCAATGTGAGTATTAGATTAAATGTCAAAACCCCAAGAAGAATCATCATGATTTGTGAACTAATGATCTATCATCCAATTAATGAATGAATTAACTAATTGAACAAAAAACTCTAATATTCAACAATGTCATCATCAGAATTGAATCACTATAAAAGGGATGAAAAGAATAGAATGGAAATTTTCCAGTTGCTCACATTGTTATGAATTCAGAGTTATGTATTCCATATCTTATTTCTCCTCTCAGTATTTTTTCCGGACAGTAGTCATGATCACGACAGCAGGCATCAGTCATTTTGAATGTCCCCAAATCATTGTAATCGTTGGCAATATTACCCATGCCACACCATCTCGTTCCTTGAAATCGATGTCAAAAATTAATAAAATCATATGGATCATAATACTAACAATATTTTAAAAAATTCAGTATTTCTTCACGATCTAGGAAATATGTCCATAGTTCCTTTGAAATTTTTCGAGATAATTATATTATAGTTTGGTTTCATTTCATAATTTTTTCGTTGCTAATAGATTTTCTGCCAAATACATTGAGAGGTACCAATTATTCTTCCATAATTATGTATTTTTCGAAAAAACTGAGGATGTAGGTGCTGTGTAACATTGTCCAAAATTTGAAGAGCTCGACATGTCTCTTCATTTTTCTTTAACCCTTTGTTAGTCGCATAATGAGCGTAGTGCCTTTTTTTTACAGTTCACTACTTCTTAACCCTTCGTTGCTCGAGTAATGAGCGCAGCACTGCCTCTTTTACGTTTTGCTGTTTTATTTTCAGTTTTACCAATGAAAAAATTTCACAAAATTTTAATGCTTTCATTGAACCGTCTAAAATTCATAAATACTATTGATGAGTATAGAATCGCTCGTAAATTTAGTGTAAATATCATTTTGTGGATCACTGATTGAAAAGCCGCGCTACGCCGGCCAGTGCGACTAAACGTGAAATTCCCGTTCAAATTGCGCTGTTGCAAAGTCGTTCCCCATTCTTACTTACTGATCCCAAATATGAGAACATAACCTTCAATCATCTTATCGTGTGCTCCCTCCTTCAATTTCCCATCTGATATAAAATTGAGTGTAAAAGAATCTCTTTGAAAGAATGTAGAGACGAATTACTGATTGATTATTCGGCGACATCACTCAAAATTTAACCGTCTGACTCGAGAAAGCCACGAAAGTATATGGGTGTGAGAAGAGAGGGGGCCAGCCAATCGTAAGCGCCTGTATCATTGTAGTAGTGCGTGACGTCACGATGGCGGCCCCCACTCTCGGCAATCGAGGTACGAATTTATTGGCAGAAACGGTTGGGGCCCCATCGAGTGTGAAATCTCTCGTTAATGTTTGAGCAAAAACGTCATTTTTTCGTGAAATTATGCAGTATCAACCATAGAAAAAGAAAAGTTATTAATGATGAGAATTCAAAACCCAAGCGTCCAGGATTAACGGTTTTATGAGTATTCGGGGGCCCCGTGAATGATCGTACAGTATTGTTGACGCGTGTATCTCAGAGCCGTCACGTGACTTTCGCCCTGCCTCCTCGCGCTCTGGTCAGTGGTGGGGACTCGACGCTCGAGTCATAAGGTACGGCCTCATGCAGTCGCTTGTCGCTCGTTTTCCGCGATAAATTGGGTCACGTGACACAATTTTACGTTTCCCGCCATTTAAAAAAAATTTAGCGACAAGTAGCGGCGACAAACATGGCTATTTGCACTGATTCATTGCGTGAATTAAAAGGCCTCCCGCATATTTGATGTTTCAGTTGTCCCAAATACTGGAGAAGTATATATTATCTATCTAATGCCGACTTTTATTGACTCGGATTTACTTCCGGAGACTGTTACTTCATCTCGCTCCTCTCTCAGCGATGAAGCTCAAATTGTTGAGCTTTGTCGCTACATATCACGTGACCCGATTTATCGCAGAAAACGAGCGACAAGCGACTGCATGAGGCCGTACCTATAGAGTTAACACAGCCGCGGAGTGCTCACCATGCGATCTACGCAGTCGGGTAAAATCGCGCGAGCGCCGAAGGGTTAACTTTGGATGTGGAAAATTTCTTAGAAATCAGAATGCGTTCTTTGTTCTGTTTCTCAAGAGCCCAATGAAATTCTCACGAAAAGAATAATATGAAAAAATGTAGGAAAATCAAATTCTGAAAATGAAATTGAAACGCGCTTCAATGCCATCCAGTACGAGGAAACTCAAGACAAGAACCTACGATTCGCAGTTGCTGGGTTGTACTGTGAACTCTATAGAGCGTAGACTATAGTCCATGCGTATGTATACTGTGTTAGAACTTGGTAACAGCATGCTGGATTGAACACGGTCGCGTTTCACTCGACTAAGGGCCGCAAGCTGATGCGACTAACGAAGGATTGAAATGCTGAAGTGACTCAGTTCAATTATGATCGAAGACTTCATTAGAATTGAGAGAATTTTTTTGCAAAAAAAAAATCAGTAGTGAAGAGATGAAGTATAATAAGGGAAACCAAGACAAAAGGAACTGCGATTTCCTGTCAAATTCGAAATCTCTACGGAACAGTTTGAAAAAACTGCCCAAAAATGTAGATGTATTGAAACATTTTCGTTTTTTTCCAGATTTCTCCACAAACTCCTTCATTCCGAAAAGAAAATCTAGATCATCTTGCTTCGAACTCTCCTGAAACTATTTTTTTGTAATTAGTTTTTGCAGAATACCTCACCTGGATAAATTTGATTCCAATTGTAATCCACATCAACTTGATATCCACTGATGAAATCCAAATTGAAGAAGAGAAGTATGATTCCGAATTTTTTCATTTTTCAGCTTTATCTGGAAATTGAAACAACAACATTTACATCCCTATTACAATTTTCAATGACGCTACCATAGAAAAGCTACAAGTGTGACCATGCAGGTACCTTTTGCTTCCGAATGGGAGCTATGTAATTGTAATTTTTTTCGAGTTTGAGATTGTATCATAATATGACTGCAGATGACCCAAAAAGTCAAGAACTGCCGTTTTAAAAAAATGTCTGTGTGTTTGTATGTGTGTATGTGATGACGTAATTTCCGCTTCACTCTGAAACGAGGCTAGCTAGCAATCTGAAAATTTTATCGTATGTTTGCCATACGTGCCCCAAGCTCTCACCAAAATCTCAGCTGAATCGGCCGGATAGTTCCTGAGAAAAATGAAAATGTCGAAATATCGTTTTTTCGATTTTTCTCGGTGAGAAATGAAATTTCAGCATCCACTCTCAGCGAGGAGATGTGCGCTTATGAGCTGCATCTTTGACCCTTGGGGTGGCGGGAGCTCAGATTTTTAGTTTATCCAGTATAAAACTTTTGAGAAATTTTTCGTAAAAATCGTGATACTTCTATAACTGAATAAATAATTGAGCTAGAGACCTCAAATTTTGTGAGGTTATACATCTGATGAGCACGAAGTTTGGTATTGGAACTGTACGAAATCGGTCCCGTAGTTTCTTAGATATTAGCATAGAAACATCCGAAAAATCAAGCTATATCTTCAAGACTATTCAATTGATTATTTTTGGGACGAGCTTAAGGTATGACTATCACCAGAGGCTTGAAATACGAAAAATCTGAAAAAATTCAGAGATATTCTTCACAGGAAACCCAACAACTTTTCCTTATGGAGAAAAATGTTCTGACCCGTAGAATTCGAGATATTGAATTTCAAAAAGTTCATTTTCCCCATAAGAACCCGTGTAAATTGAGTCGCGATTCAATCATTATAAATTCAAAGAAAAACGGCATTTACGGGGCTTCTGAAAAAATTGTAGCCCATAGTCACCACTTTTAAGAATTTTATGAGACCAGAATCAGTTATTTCTGACCCATAGTTTTGGAGAAAAAAAAAAAAACGATTAATGGCAGGCCAGCACCACTGTGTACGTACACGCGGTCGCTCTGTATGTGTGTACAGCTACAGGAGTATTCTCTAGTGTGCACGCATACGTATACGCGCACATCAGTTTGCGTAGGCAGACCCGTATCAAATTCCAAAAAATGATTCTTTCAAAAAAAATCAAAATATTAGTAGATATAGTTGTTTTGATTAAATTATGCTTTCATATAAAAGCAAGAAATATATTGAGGCTGAATAGCATTATAGGTTGAACAATTTCTCCCTCCTTTGGTTGTTCCAAATGATTTTTTCCTAACCTCCCTTGCCCCCACTCTTAGTGGTGACTTGAGCGATAGTCTTACCTTAACCCTCTGAGGCCTATTTTAGTTTCTGCACTCCACGCACAAATAAGTGATGGTAGATTTTGAATTAAAAAATCCATTCAGAAGCTTTCTGCCAATTGCATTGGCAGAATATTGAATGTTAGATTTTCAAATTACGCACGTGTAGTGGGGCTCCTGCTTGTTTTCACGCGTATAATTTTTCTATAATGATTGTTTGAAAAAGTCGATGGATATTGGAAACAATGGAATCGAGAAATTCGATACGTCTTTGAATAATTATTATGAAACAAATATCCTCCCCTTAGGAACAAAATAGTGTGAATGCCAAAATTACTACATCTGAGAGGGAAAGAGGCGCAACTCCCAGAACCATGCCAAAATGTGCTCCACAGCGTCTCTGACTTTATTCATTTGACAGAAAATTAACATAACACAGTGGTATGTTCACCAGGGACTTACCTCCATACTAACGTCACATTGTTTTTTCAGATTCTAGACTGCCGGAAAGGAAATATTTGGACTTACATGTTTGTGGTTTTATCATTTCTACAGTTTTTCATAACGATCGATGCTCTGAGAGAATACGAGCAAATGTTGGGTTACTAATACCATGAAGACATATGTGCCTGAGATACGCCTGTTCGTTATTAATATTCCCCCAGAAAACAGAGTAGATTAAAGAAATTACTAGAATGATAGAGACTTAAGTTCTGGAGATACTTCTCTGATCTATACATCGTCGCCTCAATGTCAAAGCAACATAAGCTGGGGACTCTAGTAAAGGGGATCTGGTCTCTTCTAATGATCCAGGATTTTTTTCGGAGTGGAAGATTCCATGACAAAAAATATGAAAATAATTGAGAAAACATCCCGATGATCAGTCTCCATTTATGGGTAATTGAAAAAAAATTTGTAGAGGCCTTCACTTTCAGAAAGATCTCCCGTGCATTTTGCCCCGTACGTCAATTTCGCTCTGAATACCCCTAATGTTTTGTTCTCACTGAAATTTTGAGAAATATCCGGATGAATTAATTAGAGCAAAAAAAAATATACGCCACTGTGGTATTTCGAGAAAAAAAAGGAAGAAATGTCACTCACACTATCTAGTTTCAAAGACAACGATTCAGCCTCATAAAGACCAACGAAGAAGGATTCAATGTATTTATAATCGATACTCACATTTTTAACGATCTCAACGGGCTGCAATGCTCAAATATAGCGTGGGGTTTTCCTTCTAGGACTGAAACATTTTGGATTAGTGAGCTCTATTTAAACATGTTGAGGAAAATACGGCTTTCTACAGCCATTTCCAATTATCACTAAATCTCATCGTATTGATACCTAATATTGAGGAATTCAGAGGTGAAAAGGTATAAAACGATAAGTGGCCTTATCTTTATGATCACTTTCAATAGATTCCTTCGAAAACTGAGTGACATAGCATTATTTTTTCCAGAATAATTTTCTACTATTTATATTTTCAAGGTAATGATATATATTCGATAATAATGAGGGATCAAGAACCCAAGTGACGAAGGGAATAAACATTCCGTTCAACGTTTCCATTACCAATAATGGAAAAAGAATAAGAACGAAATTTTTGTGAGCGTTATTACGAAAAAACCCAAAACAAAGAATTTATGAAAATGTCTGTCATAAGAAGAAAATGCCACAGAGCAATATTTATGGTTGACTAAATCCGAATGAAATTGTGGAAACGTTTTTCTCAAAAACGAAATTAAAAATTAAATTTTAGAAAATGTTATCTACGTTGAACTATATGGTGAAAGCATTGATTCTAGGAACGAAAGTGAGAACAGAATTGTAGAAAACGTTATTCGATGGAAAACAAAATTCCGATAACATCATGAGAGATTGCTATGATGTAATATGTTAGTTTGGTTCCCATTCCGTTTTATTCTTCGATAGGGGAGAGAAAATGAAAAAATAACGTGTTATCGGTTCTTGAAAACTAGAATTCAGAAAATTGAAAATAAAAAATTGGTACTCAAAAAATTCTTGCTGGAACATTCTTAATTCAACGAAAAACAAGCAGGCGCCCGGTTCTTGTGCGTTGCTTGAAAGTTTCAGTACTATGCTTGGATTTCATATTCTGCCAATGCAATTGGCAGACAGCTTCCGAATGGAATTTTCAATTTCATAATCTGCTAATAACTACCGTGATGTATCTGAATTACGTTAATAAAGAACTCACTTTCTTCCCTCGCTTCTCTCTGTCAGAAACTTCATTCTTTACTCTCTTTGTTGAAAAAAATAGCATACACACACCAGATGTATTCTTGCCTCCCTAGGTGTGTAATGTACTATTAGAACATTGTTTTTATATTTGAATTATACTTCTAAATCAAAATGGACGCCTGAATATAATCTGTCCCCCTTAAATAATGACATTTCATGAAAAAGAAATCAATATTATTCAAAAATTTAGATCATACAATAAAATTGAAAAATTTTAAAATTGAATTTCAGGTTTTAATTAGTCTTTCTCGTTGTCATAGTAGAATGATAATGGGGTCATTTTTTAGGAAAAATTGTCTACTTTTCGATTATTGAATAAAAAATACTAGCGTTCTTAGAGAAAAAATGGAGAAAAATTGAAATTTGTGGAAAAACTATTTATTTGAGCACTCCTATCAGAGAATTCGAAGGAAGAATCTGAAATTATCAGCATTTGTTAAGCTGGTCTAAGCGAATATTTTAAGCTAAACTTGGGCGAAATCGGTCCAGTAGTTCCAGGGATAGAGTGTCTATTCATTTAATGGTTTATCAAGGATATCTCAGGAACTACTGGACCGATTTTGCCCAGATTCAATCCCAAAAGTCTCACTCATAATATATAAAAACCCACGCAATTTGAAGTTTCTAACTCAAATATTTTTTGAGTTATCGTGTTGCCCAGGATTTTCAAAAAAATACATGTTTGTTAAAATACCGGATAAACCAAAAATTTGAGCACTCGCCACCTCCAAGGTTTAATGTGCATATTATCAATGCGCATCTCCTCGCCATTCAACAAATAAATTTATTAATAAATTAATTTTTTATTAATAAATTTTTTAAGAGAATCAAATTTCGGAAAAAATATGTAATGCGCAAGCAGGATTTGAACCCGGACGAAAAATTCTATACATGATCCAAAAGAATATAAACATTAATTAATAACAAAAAATGATTCATTCATTCACTTTCAATTGATTCATCGTTGTATTTGCACATGAGAGGATATTTTTCACTGAAATTAGACATTTTAAATTAGGAAATTAATTTGCACCTGGGTGGATTCGATCCGAGAACCTTCTGCGCACTAAGCTGACCCGCTAACCACTAGACTACAGCTCAGTTATAGCATTAGTCGGTCTGATCATTTACATAAACTTCTTCCATAGGGATATTCATAATTTTCAGAAGTAGATAATGAATCTGTGAAATCTCCAAATGATTCATTAACTGTTTATGATAAAGTTGATAGAAATTAATAAACATCCGGGGAACCTGATATGGTCCTGACCATTTCCGGATCAGGGGAAATTGATCGGACTTAGATTTTTTCACAATTCTCAATCAGGTTCTCCAAATCCGTAAGATGTCAGGGCCAGATCAGGACAGTCTTATTCGGACACTCCAGATCCAGATTTGATCAGGCATGCCACTGCTATGCTGGATCAGGATAGCCGTACTCAATCCAGATCCGGATTTGATCAGGCATGCCACTGCTATGCCGGATGAGGATAGCCGTACTTAGTCCAGATCCGGATTTGATCAGGCATGCCACTGTTATGCCGGATCAGGATAGCCGCACTTAATCCAGACCCGGATTTGATCAGGCGCAACCATGGCATGCCTGATCAGGATAGCCGTATTCCTACCGGATCCGTACCAAGTGTGACAGCAGGCGTGCCAGACGAAATTTCTAGTCGGGTGGTGATCCTATATCAACGTCCATTTCGCTCTATCTCGCTTATTCACGGAAATAATAGCGAAAAACTGAATGAACTTCCTCCTGATCATAAATCAACGTCGATTTCGCTCTATCTCGCTTATTGACCAAGATAACAGCAAAAAACTGGAGAAATTTCCTCCTGATCCCATATTTATTTCTATTTTGCTCTATCTCGCTTATTTACCGAGATAATAGCGGAAAACTGGAGAAACTCTCTCCTGATCCCATATTAATATTAATTTCACTCTATCTCGTTTATTGACCGAGATAATAGCGAAAAACTGCAGGAACTCTCTCCTGATCCCATATTAATATTGTTAACCTTTTGAAATAATAAAATAGTCCAGTTTGAAGGAAAAGGGCGTTTTATTATTTAATTGATGACAGTTAATGTTCTTTGTCCCAAATCCCAAAGGAAAGTGAAATCTTCTTGTTGTTAAACAACAAATCTCCATGGGGATCTGGGTGCAACTTCTCTCTCTACTTTTAATGTAGAAGGGGGATACGCTACAATATTAATTTCGCTCTATTTCGCTTATTTACCGAAATAATAGCGAAAAACTGAATGAACTCCCTCCTGATCCCAAATCAACGTCCATTTCGCTCTATCTCGCTTATTCACCGAGATAATAGCGAAAAACTGAAGAAAAACTCTCTCCTGATCCGATATTGATATCCATTTCGCTTTATCTTGCTTATTTACCGAGATAATAGCGAAAATCTCTCACAAAAGTATATACTGAGAGTAAAAAAATCACGTACTCAAGTGCGGACATCACTTACTCGTGTGCGTACATCACGCACTCGTGTGCGTACATCACGTTCGATTATGAGAACGTGAAGTACGCCCGCGTGTGCAGTGACTACGCACTGCTGAGCGTCTTCTACGCTCAGTGTTTCCTGTGTGTATGATCTTATAGAAAAGAAGTAGTATAGCAGTGGCGGTTCTGGACCAACATTCCGGAAATGACGTCATAAAGATGGCGGGAAATTCAAATTTCACTAGAACGGATGTGACGTCACGCAAAGATGGCGTCACCTAGTGGAATACAGCGCCATCTAGTGGATTTGACTACAGCGCCGCCTAGTGGTTTCGACTACAGCGCCACCTGGTGGTTTTGGCGGGAAATTCAAATTTCACTAGAACGGATGTGACGTCACGCAAAGATGGCGTCACCTAGTGGAATACAGCGCCATCTAGTGGGCTACAGCGCCGCCTAGTGGTTTCGACTACAGCGCCACCTGGTGGTTTTGGCGGGAAATTCAAATTTCACTAGAACGGATGTGACGTCACGCAAAGATGGCGTCACCTAGTGGAATACAGCGCCATCTTGTGGATTTGACTATAGCGCCGCCTAGTAGTTTCAACTACAGCACCACCTAGTGGTTTTGGCGGGAAATTCAAATTTCGCTAGAACGGATGTGACGTCACGCAGAGGTGGCGCCGCCTAGTGGGCTACAGCGCCATCTAGTGGATTTGACTACAGTGTCGCCTAGTGGATTTGGCTGGGGAAATTTCAAAAAGCGTAAGTGGCCTTGATTGCAACGCCATCTAGTGGGGATAAATGTTAATTGTATCTGAACCATCAGATTGGGGGAACGCGGACTCGAACGAAGGGGAAATCCCCGATTTTCATAATTAAAGAATTCTGTTTTATCGACCTCAGTCGATAAAATAACTTTGTATAATTCAAATTTTCGAAAAAATTCCCATTGTATGTATGAGCGGTATTCTTCATGATGCGCACATGCGAATGAGCTCAAGTATCATTGGAGATGTTAATGATTTACATTTGATAAGTTTTATTGTAACATGATCATGGCAATTATCAAGCGGTATTCTTTGTGCTGCTTGATGCGCACAAGTTTTGGCGATTATGGAGCATCATTTCTCGATATTGCGCAGTTCTGAAACCTGTCAAAGATTCTAGAATATTCTAATTCCAGAAATTTTACATTGTTATAAACCATTCCTGGAAATGTAGTTTTCGGTTACATTAAATAACAATGTAATTTGATCCTTTTCATGAAAACCAATAAATCATTTGTTGAAAAACAATTCTGAGAACTGACAAAGATTCTAGGAATTCTTCTTCGCTCAAGGACATTGTTGTAAACAATTCCTGGAAATACATTATAATTTCGGCAACATCAAAGAGTGATGTAATTTAATCCTTTCTACGAGAACTAATAAATCATTTGTTGAAAAACAGTTCTGAGAACTGATGAAGATTCTAGAATATTCTAATTCCAGGAATTCTCCTTTGGCCAAGGACAATTCCTGGAAATGTAGTTTTCGGTTACATCAAAGAGCCATGTAAATTTTTCATGAAAACTAATAAATTATTTGATGAAAACAGGTCTGAGAACTGTCAAAGACTCTAGAATATTCTAATTGCAGGAATTTCACATTGTTGTAAACAATTCGTGGAAATGCACTTTGATCACATTAAAAAGCTATGTAATTCAATCTTTTTTATGAAAAATAATAAATCTACTCATGAACACTAACATTGTTAATTTGTAAACAATTCTGAAAAATGTTCAATAATTTGAGCATGAGAAAAATACTATCAATCAGATAATTCGATTTCCAAGAAGACTGTTTAAGACGCAAAACGATTCTCCGAATTTTTAAAGGAGAACTGTTAAATGCATTGTTATTGTAATCCGATACTCTTAAGACCACAACGCAATAAACCAATTCTTTTGAAAAGGACCGCTAGGTGGTACTGATTTTTTATCCATATAAATAGGAGAATTTCAGCATTTGTGATCAGTTTTGCAAAGACAACCGCGATGAATAATTTGAAAAACATTCAATCAGTGTGTGTGACTATTAGTTTTATCAAGACATTTTGTTGGAGTGAAAAATTTAATCAGTGTATGAATATTAGTATTTATCAAGACACTTTGTTGGACTGAGAGTGAAACAACATTCAATCAGTGTGTGAATATTTTATATTATTGTTAGTTTTTATCAAGACTGGTTAGAGTGATAGTGAGAAAATGGAATCAAAAAACGAAAAATATGATTCAAAGACATGTTTAAACGTATTGAAGACACTAGAGAGGGGATGTAAAAATGCAATGGCGCAAGACACAGTTCGTTGGATCAGCAAATGTGATGATTACATCAAACTGTATGAAAAAGTTCTGAAAACGGTGAATTTGTCTGTTGGAGAAAAAATTCGTTTGCAGTCAACTATTTCTCTGATTCATTCACACTGTGAAAAGTTGAAACAGAGAACGCAAGGTGGAGCACTCACATCTTCCTCACAGCAAGCTGAGGATCGAGTCGTGTGGAAAGATATGGAAAGTGCTTTTGGTGGAAGGATTCGAACTGGTGCCGTAGTCAACCTGCGTGACAAAGATCTCCAATCCTTCTTGGAAGACGCCAAATCACTGACAGCTGTTCGTCTGAAAGATGCCTTGCAACGAGAGGGAAATTTGAAAGTGAATGGTGTACTCGCTTGTAAGTTTCAAGTCATGAAGAATGGTGAAACCATAGAAGAGATGAAATTTTTCAATACACGCAATCAGATCATTCTACCAACGACAGATATTGAGGAATGGTTTGATGAGCACTTGATTGAACGACTACTCGAGAAAGTGGAAGATTTTCAAGAGAAAGATTCTGGGTGGTCCCTCCTTGAAGTTGTCAATCTAGTGATTAACATTAATAGATATGTTCCTCTGGTAGCGGGAATGAACACTTTCATTCCACTACCAAGACATATTCAATCGAAAAAAGCTGTAGTTAATATAAAGAATGATGACAAATTTTGTTTCTTATGGTCAATAACATCCGCTCTCCATCCAACTAATGCACATGTTGACCGTATAAGTTCATATCCACACTATTCTCAAGCTACTTTACCTGATGGAACAACACTCAACTACGAGGGATTTGAATTCCCAATGAAGATTAGAGATATTCCGAAATTCGAGCGGTTGAATGGTCTGTCAATAAATATCTATGGGATTCAAAATGATGATATTGTTCCTTATTACTTGAGTAAAAGTCGATCAGAATGGCCGACGATTCATCTACTTTTATTTTGTACAAATGTGCACTCAGAGCCAGCGTCACAGCCAGTCTACCACTTTGCATGGATTCGAAATTTATCACGATTGGTACGACCACAAATTTCAAATCATGAACATCTCATGTGGTTCTGTGATCGCTGTTTGGGACATTTTTCCAATGAAGATTCATTTGAGAGGCATCAAAATGATTGCTACAACATGAATGAATGTAGGATGAAATTACCAACAGAGAAAAATAATATCCTCAGCTTCAAAAACTACAAGTTCAAGGAGATGGTGCCGTTTGTTATTTACGCTGATTTGGAATGCATTCTGGAGAAAACTGGAGATGAAATTGCAGATGATGAAACTGAAGATGATGAAACTAAAAATGAAACTCCATATCAGAAGCATATTCCACACAGTGCTGGATTTTACCTGCATTGTGATTTTGATGAAAAGCAATCAGAGTACAAGATGCATCGTGGAGCTGATTGCATCGATTGGTTCATTGATGAATTACAGAGGATAGCACATCAAGTGGATAAGTGTCTGAGCACGAATGTACCAATGGAGCCACTGACACCACAAAAAGACTATGAGTATCGAACAGCACGAGTATGTCACATTTGTGAGAAACCATTCACAGCAACTGAAGTGAAGCATCGCGATCATTGCCATTTCACTGGCAAATATCGTGGTCCTGCTCATCCTCAGTGCAATGTGAATTACCAAAGCTCCCGTACTATTCCAGTGGTATTCCATAACTTGTCTGGTTATGATGCACATTTCTTCATTAAGGCTTTAGCCAAAAAATATCCTGGCTCTATAAAGTTGCTTCCACTGAACAAGGAGAAATACATTTCTTTTACGAAAAAAGTAGATGGCACTCAAGTTAATCTCCGATTTATTGATTCATTCAGGTTCATGGCGAGTAGCTTGGAGAAATTGGCGAAAGACTTGAATAATGCAGATAAGCGAATAACTTGGAAATACTGTGATGAGGATTTGGAGAAATTCGAATTGCTAACGAGGAAAGGTGTATTTCCCTACGAATATGTGGACTCTTGGGATAAACTGGATGAAGATCGATTACCATCGATGAAGGAGTTTTACTCGAGATTAAACAATGAAAACATCTCTGAGGAAGACTATGACCATGCTCAGAATGTTTGGAGTACTTTCAACGTCAAATCATTGGGAGAGTATTCGGATCTCTATTTACAGACGGATGTCTTACTTTTGGCAGATATCTTTGAAAATTTCAGACGTAATTGCTCCTCTGTCTATAAGCTTGATCCTCTACACTACTTTACAGCTCCAGGATTGACATTTGATGCAATGCTCAAATGCACAGGTGTACAACTGGAACTTCTCACTGACATTGAAATGCATTTGTTCATTGAGAAGGGCATTCGTGGAGGAGTAGCACAATGCTCCAATCGATATGCATGTGCTAATAATGAGTACATGGGAACGGCATATGATCGAAACAAGGACACTACATATCTTATGTACTTTGATGTAAATAATCTCTATGGAGCGGCAATGTCTCAATACCTACCTTATGGATCATTTGAGTGGGTTGAACCATTGAGCATTGATGTTGAGAGTGTTCCTAATGATTCTGATGTAGGATACATCTTGGAAGTCGATTTGGAGTATCCTGAAGAACTCCATGAATTACACAAGGACTTACCACTCTGCCCTGAGCATTTCATACCACCCAACAAGAAAATTTCGAAACTAGCGACCACATTGTTACCCAAGAAAAACTATGTCATACATTATCAAAATTTGAAACAGTGCTTGAAACTTGGGATGAAATTAACGAAAATTCACCGTGTCCTGAAATTCAAACAGGCTGCTTGGCTGGAACCGTACATCAATCTAAATACAGAACTACGAAAACAGTCCCACAATGAATTTGAGAAAAACTTCTTCAAGCTAATGAATAATGCAGTTTTTGGAAAGACCATCGAGAATGTAAGGAAGCAAAAGGATGTGAGACTGATTACAAGATGGGATGGAAGATATGGAGCTCAAGCTCTCATTGCTCAACCAAACTTCCACAGCTGTACAATCTTCGATGAAGACGAGGATTTAGTGACAATTCAATTGGATCGTAATGAAATTTTCTTCAATAAGCCCATCTATGTGGGATTTTCCATTCTTGATCTCTCGAAAATTATTATCTATGATTTCCATTATGATTATATTAAGCCAACTTTTCACGATCGAGCCAAATTACTCTATACAGATACAGACAGTCTTTTATATGAATTTCGTGTTCCCAATATTTATGAATATATTGAACGTGACATTGAGAAATTTGATACATCAGATTATCCTGAAAATAATCCGTATGGCATTCCTCTGAGGAATAAAAAAGTATTAGGTCTAATGAAAGATGAGTGCAACGGTAAACTTATGAGCGAGTTTATTGGTTTGCGTGCCAAATTGTACACTTTCAAAATTCATGGAGAGGAGAAGGTGAAGAAGCGAGCTAGAGGTGTGAAAGGCTCAACGTTGAAAAGTATCAAATTTGATGATTATAAGAACTGTCTCTTTGAGCATGAAAATCTCAAGAAATTTCAATATTTAATTAGAAGTAAGAATCATAAAGTACATTCTGTACGTCAAAAAAAATTAGCTTTAAGTGCTTATGATGATAAAAGAATTATTTTGAGTAATTCAATAGATACTGTACCATATGGTTATCATAGGAGTAATGAATAAAAAACTTGTAAATTGATGTAAAAAATTCATTATTTATAGTGAATACAGATTTGTAACTTAACATAATTTATATTTGATCTTTGTTTATCCAGCTATTGTGAGATGAATCAAAACCTAACCACTTGACAAGTAACTTGTTTCCTTGCTTCCTAATAACTTTCTCTATTAGATAATAATCTGGATCTTTAACTTTGGTGAGTTCCTCTTGATAGAATCCACCTTCAATTGGTCGTTGCTCGTAATCCAACAGCTTATATGTAACAGGATTGGTATTCAAGACTTCACTGACAGTGAATACCTCTGTGGTCCAATTTGGTGTATAGCCTTTTTCAAATATGTTTTTGAATTTACTGATTCGCACATGATCACCAACATTGAATTTAATGGTTGATGTGCGATTCACTTCAAATTTACCATAAACATGTCGTAGAAGATACTTTTCATTTTCAGCTGTCACTTCAGTGGGTTTCATATGGATAGTGCGATGTTTTGTATTATTATAAGTGAGCACTAGAGAGTCTAAAATATCAATCCACTTGTATGTGCCTCGCAAACTGAATTGTTTCCACATTTTTTCCTTCAATGTACGATTGAAACGTTCACAAATCGAAGCTTTCAGATTACTGAAAGTTGAGTACATGGTGATATTATACTGTTTCATAAGCGTTTTAAATTCATTATTGTAGAATTCCTTGCCCTGATCCACATGTAGTTTGCTAGGAATGCGTCCCTTTTTCAGTACAGATTTCATGGCATTTGTTACATCTTTTCCATTTTTCGTCTTGATTGGAACGGTCCAGGCAAATTTAGAGAAAATATCTATAATGGTTAGTAGATATTTGAAACCTTTGTTGTATTGTGCATATGCTGTCATATCTACTAGATCTGCTTGCCAAGTCTCATCTATCCCCCGCATATCAACATGACGACGTAGATAATTTCGACGAGCAGGTCTATGAAGTTCCTCCACTACTGTTGCTTTTTTGTTTTTCATATTCCAATGCAGATACTCGCTTATCAAGTTCAGCAATTACTTCCGAATTTCGAAAGGCTAATTCTTGTCCGGTGTTGATTGACTCCTCGAGACTCTTCAATTGTTCAGCTACAATGGATTCAAGACTCTTGATCATCAAGTTCGTATCGTCTACAATGATTCTCCTTGACTCTTCCAATGTTTTCCGTTTCTCATCCAGATAAGAAATGAACTCAGAATTCTTCGCAGCAAGTTCTTGTACTGCGTCAATGCTGAATTTTTGTTGCTTTATAGTCTCATGAAACCGAGAATCGAGAGACTGAACCATTGAAATGCCATCGTCGATATTTGTTCTCATTGAAGTAGTTATATTATAGATGAGTTGAACCTCTTGTTGTATCAAAGTTCGAGTCACTCCCATGGACATTGCGTCATTTGACTCGACCGGATCCGCTATATTACATAAGCGTCGTTTATCCATGTCATAATGTCCATCAGAAGTGGTTTTGAATCCCTCACCAGGAGGACCTCGACTACCAACAATCTGATTCTTCTTATTTCCCAACTGACGTCCAAACACATCGACACTCATGATTAAACTGATACTTTTCTCCATTATGAGGCTCAATAAATAATGTTGGCTTCTCGCAGTTCCTCAATCAATGACATTATTTCATTGGTGTGGCTGAGATTTCCAGCTGTTTGTGATGCCAGCAGTAATCTCAGCCGATCCACAAGTTCATTTGGATCGTCCCAATACACATGGTCTACATTATTATGAGTCACCTTCATGTATTGTGGGAGAGCTTCCCCAGTCTTTTTCATGTATTGTGGGAGAGCTTTCTCAGTCTTTTTCAAGGGTGATGTGAGAACAGTCTTAATAATTTCTTTATATTTTTTGGAATCATCACTGCGAACACCTTTGTCAATACGATAGTATTTTCTATGTGCATTGGTGCTGCGTAAAATTTGCGCATATGTATCTTTATCACTCTGTGTCACATATTCCATCTGAGGTGATTTGGAAAAGATGAGTTCAATGAGACCTGGGGTGAGTGAGTACGTATGATCCTTTAGAGTCATTGTAGAATTCTCACCAAAATACACGAAGGAATCGCCGATTTTAGGTCCTTTTGCTGATGATCGTACCCCAAACTCTACATCCAAATCAGCACGTGGATTTGGTCTCTCCAATCGTTGGAGATACCTCTGTAGGAGCGTGCTTGAATCATCTTTCATAGAAGTTGATGGACTTGACGTGATCATGAGCTTAGACGATTCATCGATTGAATCTTCTTTAGCTGATGAATCATTGAGAGCAGCTGATGAATCATTGAATTCTCCCTTAGTTGATGAGGATGACTTGATGGATTGAAAATCATCATCCTCAAATGCTGTGTCATACATCTCAGAGTGAGTATCACTTGAGATTCTCTTTCTTTTTTCGGGTTTCACTGGATTGGCCAATTTTTCCAGAGGATCGACCACGGGTTTCAAAACGTCTCGTACCGTTTGCTTCATGCTGTCCTTGTTCGATTTAATCATTTTATGTTTTCGTCGAATGGCATTGCTCGCTTGAGCAATATGATATAATGCACCTGTCTCTTTCTTGAAACGTTCTGTCTGCATGTTGTTTCTTCCAAGTTTACAATACAACTACCGTTTACCTCACTAGTTAAGTGATATTTATGAAACAATCGAAGCCTTTCCTGTATCGACCATCATTGAGATCCCGGTCCTTATCTATTACAAGGAAACTGTATTTATCCTCGTTCCAACATTTTGAACACAAATCTTTGAAGAGTGTGAGTGACATATCTGTGTTCACATGATCATCATAAATGTGTTTCAAGTTCATCTCATCTTGACGAAAGAGTATCAGGAGATTTGTATTATCACGCACCAAATGTTTGGGAATACGAGCATATGTCTGACATAGATAGAAACTATCTACATCTCTGTGCCGTCCCATGCAGAAGAATGCTCGCATATTGTCTTGTTTTTCACAAGCCACATCATCGAACACCATGATGGAATTTGGTCGCGCATCTTCCGGTTTAATGACTTCATCGTGCTCACTGAAGGGAAAATATCCGATGCCATCGATGGAATCAAGCAAACCCTTCAAGAATTGATATTTTGGTTGATTCAGAGATTTTGAGTACACATAGACATTCTCAAATCTCAAACCATTTGAATGAACTAGGAGAGCCAGTAGAGCGTTCGTCTTTCCACAATTGGAGGGTCCACAAATGACTGCACGAACACTACTCGGTAATAGAGGTCCATGACGTTTCTTCGCTTTCTTATTCTTGTGCGGCACCACTCCATCAAAATTCATGATTGGTATATGGATACTTTGTTGCTCAAAGTTCACAGCCATGACTGACTCTGGAGCTATAAATACCGCACATTTATACTGTTCAACGCCAGTCGTTCGATAATCTTCCTTGTTGGATCATCATTACCATCAGTAGCGAGGGGCCTATTATATTCGGTTACCATCATCATTGGACATCGTCAACAACTAGAAAGCAGTCGATACTTCTCAAACTCCCAAATGTGAGTTGATCTGTTTTTCCCATGAGAACATCATTTCTAAAGGAGCTTTTCCATAGGGGCAGTAGCGATGGGCTCATGTTGATGGTGTTGTTGTTATTATCATCGTCGTCAGCGTATCATCATCCTCATCCTGGTGACATCAGTAGCAGCATCATCAAGGAAAAAATTCTTCAAATCTCAACAATAAGCCAATACTCCCCAAAAGAATTTGTGAGTAGCACTAATATATTTTCTCACTCTTTTCCATAGACCGTTATCGAGAGAAAGTTCATTTTTCACAGGGGAGAAGCAAATAGTTCACATTCCTGTTGTTGTTGTTGCTGTTGTTCATGGTTGTTGCCATCATTGACTGCAACTGTATCTTCATCAAAAACAGCACTATGTCAATACTTTCCAAAAAAAATTTTGTAAGTAGCACTAATGAAACTTCTCGAGAGTTCTCACGATAATCATTCATTATGACTTTTTCAGAAGAAATCGAAGAGATCATTGCCTTTTGGAAGCGAAAAGAGTACACTGACTCGCACTCCTCTGAACGTATCCCTCGAATGACACTGGAACCTATAAATACCTGCTATTTATACGATTTCGAATCAGTTGTTCCGAGAACATGAAGAAGTGCATGCGCAAACAAGGAAAACGTCGAGGGAAAGGTCTGGTCAACAGTCTCATCAATAAATTACCTATTGAATTACATATACCGGGCTATCAGTATTGTGGACCGGGAACGAAACTGCAAGAACGCCTAGCTCGTGGTGATTCAGGAATAAATCCCCTCGACGCAGCTTGCAAAGAACACGATATAGCTTATTCGAAAACCAAGGATAACCTAGCTGCGAGACACGTGGCTGATAAAAATCTCCAGGAGAAAGCCTTGAAACGTATTTTTGCGAAAGACGCAAGTCTGCCTGAGAAAGCAGCCGCTTGGGGCGTAGCAAACACTATGAAAGCTAAAACATTTCTAGGCATGGGAATCAAGAAAAAAGTGGGGCGAAAGAAGAAAAAACATGGCAAAGGTGCTAAGAAGAGAGTTTCATTGAGAACAATCATACGAGCTGCCAAAAGTTCAATGCGACCAGGACCGGACGCTATCAAGTCAGCTCTGAAAGGTGCTCGAGCGGGAGTGAAGAATGCTGGTGGACGCAAGAATGTGATAGCACCACGTATTCTTCCTGTTCCCGCAAAGATTGGTGGTGTGATACCTTTCCTCATACCTCTCTTCGCAGGACTAAGTGCAACAGGAGCATTAGCAGGTGGTGCAGCAGGCATTGCCAAAGCTGTGAATGATGCAAATGCTGCGAAGCAAGCTCTCCAAGAGAGTAAACGACATAACCAAACAATGGAGTCCATTGCTATGGGTGGAGGCCTCTACATGAAGCCCTATAAAGAAGGATTGGGACTTCATTTAAAAAACGCATAAAGCTACCACACCGAGCCCTCACTGATGTTGACCTGATGAAATATGCACGTGCCATGAATATTGCCCATTTCCGAGGAGTTTTCATGAGAAATGAGTTACCCAAAAATGGACCACGCAAACATGAATCAGCTATTGTTAATCTGGATGATGCGAGTGGACCCGGTACACACTGGGTTGCCTATAAAAAACAAAATAATGAAATCATTTATTTCGATAGTTTTGGTAATCTCCAACCACCTCCAGAATTGATTCATTATTTCGGTGCTGGTAGCACTATCAAATATAATCACGATCAGTTTCAAGACTATGACACGGTGGTGTGTGGCCATTTGTGTTTAAAGTTCCTTGCTGATGAATCATTATAAAATAGCCATGTACATTAATTCAAATATCAGTTACACCATGTCGAACGATTCGTTCACATTAACGCTCTCCGGCCGATCATCAGTGCTGGAAGCTCACTACTTTCCACCTATCGAGTTGTCACCTCATAAAGACTATACTCTTGGACTTGTGGAGCTGCTAACGTTCAATTCGATTCCCAATATTGATATTGGAAACAACAAATTCTATGTGGGAGATAAAGTCATCACAATACCCACAGGGAGCTACGAAATAGAAGACATTGAAGCTTTCTTGATTGAAAAACTGGCTGCGTATGATATATCCATTATTTTACGACCAAACAATAATACTCTAAAGAGTGAAATCAAATGTAATCTCGCGATAGATTTTGAAAAGGAGGATTCTATTGGAGGACTATTGGGATTTGCCCGTCGAATCCTTAAACCACATGTTCTGCATGAATCCGATGTTCCAGTAACCATCCTCAAAATTAACTCATTGAGAGTGGAATGCAATATAACTATGGGAGCCTATATCAATGGTCAACGAGTGCACACTATACATGAATTCTTTCCTAGTGTTCCACCAGGATATAAGATCATGGAAGTTCCGTCACATGTCATTTACCTGCCAGTTGCCGTACGAGCCATAGATCACGTGCAGCTAAAAATTGTCGATCAGGACGGTCAACTTGTGAATTTTCGAAGAGAAGTCATAACAGTCAGATTACACATAAAATCCTAGTATGGGTATTGTGTTCCACACGAAATCTGGAGGTGGTTATAAAAGCGAATCACCATGTCCGAAACGACTCAGTCATCCAAAACGTCACAAGGGACTAACACCTCAGAACATCAAGTTTCTGAAAAGTCTAGGATTCAGACTTCAAGAAAGAAAAAAAACCTAAAGGATAGAATTCAATTCTGTTTCTGTTGTTGTGTGAGCAATTGTAAGAAACCATGGAAGAAATATTGAAAATTCAAAAACCCATCGTCTTTGATGAGTCCATCGCGCATTATGAAGTTCATGCGCATCAGCCATTTGCTTCAGCTACTTTCAATAGCAATGATGAAATTCGAATCAGCGTGCAGCATCAGGATCTGTGCTTACTTCCTAGTAAGAGTACACTTCACATTCATGGACGCCTAACGAAAGCTAATGGAACAAATGTAACGCATACGAAACTCGTTAATTGCGCAATTCTCCACTTATTTGAGGACATACGCTATGAACTGAATGCGGTTGAGATTGATCGATGTAAAAATGTCGGTCTCACAACACTCATGAAAAACTTCATTTCTCAAAGTCCAAATCATACTTCACTCATGGAGAATGCAGGCTGGAAGCTTGAAGATGGGCTTACTGATGATGATGGCTACTTTGATTTTTCTATCCCTTTGAGTATGCTGTTGGGATTTGCTGAAGATTATCAGCGGATCATCGTTAACGCTAAACATGAATTAATTTTAACAAGAGGTAATTCAGATGCCAATAGCATTATTCAAACTCCAGCAGAAGGAGCAGCAGAAGGATTCAAGATAGCCATAACAAAGATGGAGTGGATGATACCTTACATCCGAGTTTCCGATTCAAGGAAAATCAATCTACTCAATTATATTTCTAAGGATGCTCCAATACCAATGAGTTTCCGAATATCCACTGTTACCAGCTACATCAAAACATGTTTGGGTTGTTAAGTGCTCCACTCAGCTAGAGAAACCACGATATGTTATAGTAGGATTCCAGACAGAT
Organism: Aleiodes leptofemur; assembly: GCA_963942555.1. Lineage (NCBI taxonomy): Eukaryota > Metazoa > Arthropoda > Insecta > Hymenoptera > Braconidae > Aleiodes > Aleiodes leptofemur. The sequence continues at coordinate 8,161,729 of OZ012615.1, read as the reverse complement.
CGTAAAAACGATACGACTAAGAATTCCAGCCAGTTTGACCACTGCAAGATTCGCGATATAAAACTATTTTTAAATTCTCAAAGCTACCCCTATGGAAATTTAAATCTCGATATCCCTCATAATCAGTATGCACTGCTGTATGATATGTATACGAACTTTCAAACATCTTATTATGGTAAAGAATCTGAACCATTGTTAAATAAGGCTGATTTTTTGAAATATGCGCCACTCATTGTTATTGATTGCTCAAAACAGAATGAATATTTGAAATCAGGACCAGTCGATATTCGTCTGGAATTCGAGTCAGCAGAGAATTTCCCTGCTAATACAGCCGCTTATTGTTTAATTTTACATGATCGAATAGTAGAATATAATCCAATCAGTGGAAATGTAAAAAGAATGATTTAAAAATTAGTGTACTTATTTTTCAAAAAATATATTTTTTCATTATAATGTACATCATGTGAGTTATTTATTCACAATCCATTTTCTTGACTCTTTTCCTCTTCCTGAATCGTTGCCGTCTCCGTCGTTTCTTGGGAGGCTTCTGATCTGTAGAAACTTGTACTCCAGAATCCTCGCTTCTACGCTGATGAATCGTTTTGAAATTTTCCATCAAGTCCAGAAAATCTCGGAGAAATGTGCAGGCTTCCGCTGGTGGATTTTCACCGTAGTGTTTAATAACAATTTCATCGTAGTCACAGAGGAAAGGTGGCACAGAGCACAGGAATTTCACTTCGTCTGGACTCAACTGATCCATGGTGAAGACTGAAAGTTCTTCCATGCGAATCAAAATTATGAAAAACTACTGCGCAATAAATTGATGATGCAATAAATTCCTGGACAATGTCCTTGAGGAATGTGGTGGGGATCTTTACAAATGAATCATCAGTAGGTTATAAAAGCGTGGAAATTTTGTCGAGAGAGCTCAGTTCCATTCTGAATTTTTGATTGTGAGAAACGATGGAGATCATTCTGGACGTCCAAGGCTTTAGAGGTGAATCCAATACATTTGTGGTGAAGGAGTTGGCCATTGTCAATGTTGAAACTAGTGAAAATGGATATGATCGATTTGAGTGTGTTCTTTTCGAGCCACCATATCCTTGGGATCAATTGTCAGCCAAATATAAATATCTCAACAATTGGTTGTATGAGCATTTTCATGGAATTTTGTGGGAAAGTGGTGAAACACCCTATGTTAACATGAAAGACATTGTTCAGCGTATGGTCAAAAATGTAGCAGTAATTTATGTGAAGGGGCTACAGAAGAAACGATGGTTGGAGGAAATCATTGGGAGTTCCAGGACAGTAATTAATCTTGAAGACTTGGATTGTCCAAAACTGAATCAATTGAGGACCTTCCAATGTGATCATCATGAACAAGAACCAATGGCATTGGTGTGTGCTGCTGATAATGTGAAGAGACTGAAAAAATGGTACTTGTGCAACTGCATTCCGAGTCTTGACAAATCTCTGAGACTGTTTTGCAAGCTGAAAAGTATCAAGAAAATGACCGCTCAGGATATTTCATTTTTTCCGAAGGAGTTTCTCCTCATGTTTGCATCCGGTAGCATTGAGGATGTATGGGAAAAATTGCCTGAAGCCTATCAACAAGATAAAGATATCGCAAATTGTCGCAGATGCTATGATCATTACCGACCTCATTCAGATCATAATGATGATCATCAGGTTTATCCAATGATCAAAAATTGCTTTGTTTGCAGAGTATTTACGAATTTGTAAAAATAACAGCATTATTACATTTTTCATCTAAAAAATAAAATTTATCATTATTTCATTCAAATTGATATGGATTTTTTTAAAAACACCTAAATTTCTGAATTTCGTAAACGCATCACACTCATAAGAAGAAAAATCCTTGAGCACTTCTTTCATCGAGTTTATCAACTGAAATCAATACGACTGCAGATTGACAATAAATCAGAATTCCTAAGAAGTAATTGAGGGAAATAGAACTCAATTGTGATTCATTTCATCCTGAATGTTCTATGAGAATGTTCGAAAAGATCCATTTTGCCCTACTGGTCCACCCTGACGGCCTCATACAAAACATTTCCCCCACTTTTCATTCTTTCTTCACACATGTTCGAACGAGTTCAAACTTGTCTAAATACGTCTAGAGTCTATTCCTAGGTGTGTTGGTGACGAGCTGAAAGGAAAAAAGTCCTTGAACAGCAGTATCAAATTGTCTTATTCCAGATTGTCATCAAAGATCAATGGGGGACCGTAAATTGACAAATCAGAATTTCCAAGAAGCAACACCATGCTCACTGTTTATAATAATGAAAACAACTGCGCAATATCAAGAAATGAAATTTGACGCTCCTTCATCTCCAAAACTTGTGCACATCAAGCAGCATAAAGGATACCGCTTGATGTTTGCTATGATCATGTTACAATAGAACTTATCAAATATAAATCATTCAATTTCTAACATCTTCAATGATATTTGAGCTCATTTACATGTAGTGTCATGAAGAATATCGCTCGCTCGTACGTCTCTCATACAATGAGAATTTTTCTAAATTAGAATCATACAAAAGTCATTTTATCGACTGAGGTCGATAAAACAGAATTTTTCAAATATAAAAATCAGGGGATTTCCCCTGGACCATTCGTTCGAGTCCGCGTTCCCCCAATCTGCTCGTTCAGATACAATAGACATTTTGAATCATCTCCACTAGGTGGCGTTGCAATCAACGCCACTAGGTGGCGCCACCTCTGACATCACTTACGCTTTTTGAAATTCAAATTTCCCCCCGCCAAAACCACTAGGTGGTGGGGTAGTCAAGCTCAGAACCACTAGGTGGCGCTGTAGTCAAGCTCAGAACCACTAGGTAACACTGTAGTCAAATCCACTAGATGACGCTGTGGGCAAATCCACTAGGTGGCGCCACCTTCGCGTGACGTCACATCCGTTCTAGTGAAATTTTGAATTTTCCCGCCAAAACCACTAGGTGGTGCTGTAGTTGAAACCACTAGGCGGCGCTGTAGTCAAATCCACAAGATGGCGCTGTATTCCACTAGGTGACGCCATCTTTGCGTGACGTCACATCCGTTCTAGTGAAATTTGAATTTCCCGCCAAAACCACCAGGTGGCGCTGTAGTCGAAACCACTAGGCGGCGCTGTAGTCAAATCCACTAGATGGCGCTGTATTCCACTAGGTGACGCCATCTTTGCGTGACGTCACATCCGTTCTAGTGAAATTTGAATTTCCCGCCATCTTTATGACGTCATTTCCGGAATGTTGGTCCAGAACCGCCACTGCTATACTACTAAAAGAGTATCAGGCTGTTCATATATCAATAATAATAATGACTGGAGTGTAGTGAAGCACGTGTTAATTATTCCGTTCTATCTTATTAATTGAAGCTGATGAAAAAACTGCATGTGATTTATCGTTCATTAATTCTCACATGTAATACCACAAGAGCTTCAAAATTACCCGATTAATTTTGAAGCTCGAGTGGTATTCGGGGATTATTTTTTCATCCAAATTTGGGCCAATAGAATTGCACCATGAGACAAATTCTCAGTTAGAAATTCAAAATTTAGATTTTATTTAAATCTGTCACATTTAATGGAGGGTTAACTGGATTGACAAATCGTTTGTTTTTTATATATATAGGCAACATGAAAAATTTCCAGTGGAATTTCCAAAAATTTCCAGTGAAATATCGTGTAGGCGTTATTTTGTTTCGTCGAATGGTGCAATTCTATTGGTCGAAATTTGGATGGAAAAAATAATCTATAAAATTTAATAGGTTGATGTATAGTCAGTGAGAGAAACGTATTCTGTATGAATACTTTACTGTAATAAACCGTTTTTCATGAACAGAATGTAAGAATAAAGTCATTGAATTTCGATTTTTTAAATAATGTTTTTATTTCATAACTAATAAGTTTTTTCTCGATTCATGGATTCTGTGGAGTAAGCTTCTGGATTTTCTGATCTTCATTCCTAGACTCTCCTGGCCCTAATCTGATTGTGAATTCCCTGAATGCAGAAGATTGTTTGTTATTTTATGGATGTGGTATTTTTGGTTTTGGTCGCAATTCGCAACACAGGTGCAGTATATGTACGAATTTTATTACCATTATATCTCCTCAAACACTTCCCGTTCAACGTGGCTGAATCCAAGGTGGCCGAATATGATGAGTTGGCTGCCGCTTTCTACAGATTCTTTGCGCAGAATCGTAGTGAACGGAATCAAAAAACAATTTCGCTTAAAGTCTGCTCCTACTGAATATACGGTTTCTAGTTCAAAATTCAAATTCTTAACAATACTGTCGCCATTCCTGTCCTCTCTTCTTGTGATATCTACTGTCTTAACAATTAAAGCAGGAAGATTGAATATTTTCACCTGAGTTCCTTCGAAGAGAGCATCATTCTGCTTCAAGCCTCGAAACCTGAGGAAAACCAAAGAGAATTTACATATATCAATATAAAGTCCTCCAAAAAGTTTTCCATCATGAAGTTTCATACAATATCAACTGTGCTGATCATCCTCATAATCGATATTAACTGTGAGTAAACTTTTAGATAATTTGAAATCCACACGTCAAAATCTGGTTTTTCATTAAGGTTGCTTAAAAAGAAATTCTGTACAATGATAAATTTTCAAAAATTTGAAGTGATTTTGAAGCTTAGTTTTCGAGAGAATTTTTTTTGAAGTTACAAATTTTACACGTAGAGATATGAGAAACCGATAAGGATAGTACGGAATTTTTCACAACATTCACGCGATAAAATAGATTTCATACGAATTTTATTGGCTTTCCATATCTCTACGTGTAAAACTCGTAACTTCAAAAAGAAAATTCATCAAAACTAAGCTCCGTAATGACTTCAAATTTTCACAGGACATTCTTCATTATTTAAATAATTAACTATCAAATTTGTTATTGCACTGAATGTCCTTCTAAACAACCTTGAATTCAGTTGGTGTGGCAGGACAGCAAGGAAAACCAGTGGAAGATAATACGTTCAACTGGGTGGTAAAAATAATTGGAACCGTACCGAACATGGATGATCTATCTTGTGGTGAATCTGCAAGCTCATCTAAACCCACATATGACCACTGTACTGGTTCTATCATAAGTAAATGGCATATTCTCTCGACAGCCCATTGTTTCAACAATGTATTTGCCGGAAATGTTAAAGTTATTGCTGGTGTAACTTGCTTAAACAGCAACTGCAGGTCCAAGCACAGTGTGACAAAAATTCTCATTCATCCCAAATTTCAATTTGAAATTGTAAAAATTCCAGGATATGGTCATTTTGAAACGAATGATGTGGCGGTTTTGACTGTAAGTGAATAATAAACCAGAAATTAAACATCATTGAAAATGTTCTATAAATATCTTTTATTGTCATTACAGTTGGAAACTCCATTATCATTTAAAAATAAAAGAATCGCAGCAATTCCATTACCAACTAAAAATCCGAAGTTTTCTCGAGCAGGTTTATCTTGCAAAGTAGCTGATTGGGGCTGTCCCAAGAATGCATTGACCGAGCATTTACTATGGAATGATGTGAAAATTGAAGAATGCAAACATAGCAACAAACTAATATGTCCAAAGAGTCCCAATGATGTCACGTTTATACGTAAAGTGAGATACTGATATTTATTAGCAGAATAAAACCAAGTGGGATCTGCGGTGGATCGTTCGACGGAACGAGAGACTGGTAATTCCCAGGTCCTGGGTTCAATCCTCGGTATCTGCCGAATGACACAAGCACCACTTTCCCTTCACATGTGCTTTGTCCACAGATATACCATAAGCCCCCATCGCTAATGAGCATACCCTTAACATAAAGATGGCAACATTAAATGAATATGAAAAAAAATAACACCAATTGTACTTTAATGATTAAATTTCCCAGGGTGACAGTGGTGCCGGCTTACTTTGTGGAGGTACTTTAACTGGAATAGTACTGCAGGCTCCAGCTCGAGGACATAATCACCCAACGTTATTCCAGAATGTCTTTAAACTCTTACCGTTCATAAAGGGAGTCCTCAAAGAGGACGCAGCACTTCTGGCCAGCAAACGTCGCGGGCCACAGCTACGGATACCCAGGACATGTAGTATTCTCTAAAAACTTGTTATTACAATTCCTCTAAAATTCTGCACTGTAGTAGATGATGATAATAATAATGATAATGATAATAATTGTTGGAGCTGTTTAATACGTGTTCGCCTTGACTGATGACTTGTCCGCTAGAGTTTTGTTTTTGGTTGAGACGGCTGTGTGAGAGCGTTGGGTGGTTGGTGTGTGCAAGCTGAGCTGGACAAAAAGTCACAGCATTGTAAAACATAAAGATTAAGATAAAAAGTTTATTCCAGTGTATTAAGTATCAAAAGAATAATTAATCTCCTCAACGCCTGTCTTCCTAAAACCCTCACAATTATAAAATCTGCTGCAATAATAATAATAATGTAAAGCATAGGCAAAAGCCCATGTAGGAAACCGAAATAGGCCGCAATTCGGGGCAATGTCGAATTGCCGAGTTTCGATATAGGGAAACTATATTGGTTCGAACTCCAGCCAATAATGGCATGTCACAGCGGCACGAAATCGAAAACTAAATAGGGCGTATATCGCATCCGATTTCGACCCGATATAGGATTTCGAGTTCGGCCCGAACGTCGGGCTAAATTCAATGTGACGAATTTCAACTTAGTGCTTCGATATACGCCCAATATTGAATCCCATATCGAACTCGATAGACGCTCAATAATATAAAAACAATTTTTAAACATCAAATAAAAAGAAAATTATCATTTCTCTTTCTGAGATTCCGTAATTTCATATTTTTATTATTTATATTTCAATTTTAATCATTTTAAAAGTCATTTTAGAAATAACAAATTTTAGTTCCCACAGGCGGTTTTGAACCCTCGATCGTCGGATGATGAAACTTGCACGCTGCCGACTGGACCATCACTCTATTCGACTTTGACAGAATCGTACTGTCTATATGAATCTAAAAGTCATCTGATCTCAAATTCATATCGATATTTATATTGTTTATATGGATATCCTTATTGAGAGGAATATAATAACGAAAGTGAAGTAAGAACCGAGAAACAAAACTACATATTTCTCACAATGGAATATTTATTTTTTTACACAAAATTCTTCTCTTTTTGAAAATTAAAGTTTTTATTTGAGTATTATTTCTTCCTCTATTGATAATCGAATCATTTGATGGCAGAAAGGGAAGATTTTTTCTTGATCAATTTTTCTATCTATTCTATTTTACATTTATTTATTATTTTTATATTTTTTTAAATTTAGTTCACGAATTAATCATCAGTAAGAAGAATAATTGAAGGAAAATAAATTATGGCGTGACTTTTCAATCGTTATTTTAGAGTATAAAAAAATATAAAAATTAATCAAAAAGAAAAATTATTAAAAAATAAACGATTGTAAAAAATTATTGGGCAATTTCAAGGTTGATATCGATCGGAATTCGTACTGCGGAATTCGGGGGGCGATGTTGGAAATATGTTTGTCAAAAGTAGAGCAGCTGAACTTCGGTTACGCGAATTACGTGCGATAATCGTTTCGAATTTGTTGTGCCAATATAGGTGTCATGACTTCGGTCCGAATTTCGGATAGATATAGGGTTGCCGATATTCGGCTACTCGATATAGAATCGAGTTACGATACTAACTCACCATCCTTATATACTGGGCTCGACGTTGGGAAGAATATCGGACTTATTCGCAAAACCAATATCCACGCCCCGATATTGTTTCGTACTTTGGCCTTTGATCGACTTGCCTAAAATCGTATAAAATAATTTGGCCCGAACATCGGCCACCCCGTGGATGTCGGGAAACCCTACATGGGAGGTTCGGTGCGATAATTCGAGAGTTAGAGGAAAAATCGATTGGCTGTACTGGCTAGAGTTTTCCTCACAGAGGTTTATCCTCAGTCTTAGGTGAGTGAAGTACAGTTCAGAATAATAATAGAAGAAATTAAATTGCATAGGGGAGAGGGGGGCACCTTTGAACACTTTTTACTTATTTATTTATTACTTTTAATGTAATGAAATATCTGATATTTTTTATGCCCTAATCAATACTTTGGTCATTTATCTTTCATAATACACTTCAATTAATTTGAAAAAAGTGCTTAATCGAAACTATATTATTAATTTAAAAAAAAATCATTTTGTTCAAAGCTGCCCCCTTTAGGGGGCACCTTTGAACAGGCCTGGGGCAGGTTTGAACAATCTATAACATCACCACATAAACTATAATTATTGGAGTATTCATAGTTTTCATTATCGTTCTTATTCTTCATAGTTAAGTCTCACATTTGTCGGTTTACATAAAATTTATAAAATCTTTGAGATAATGATAAATAAACAAAGTTATTATAAAATTATCCAATTTTTAACATCAATAACTTTACTCAATTTAATCTAACTCAATAAATCTAGCTCACGAGACTCATTTCATAACGATAAACGTTAGACTTAGTTTTTTCTTAGGTATTTTTCACTTAAAATCTTGCACTTAAACTCAAATCATAGGAATCAATATAAAATATTGAAGATTCGAAACTTCTTTTAAATTTAGTCACAGCTTGATTAATTTTTTTTGTTTCTAGACTTTGTTGCTTTCTTGACTCATTTGTCATCTGTATTTTTTTTTCTTCGCAGGTAGTGGTGATTTTTTCAATCGATCTTGTCGCTCCAAATGTCTTACACTCCAAATGTCTTGTTAATTACATGGACTACAGCTTTTTGTGCATCGTTTTCATTGACACTACTTGTCCGCTTTCTTTTATAATTTCGAACCATGATTGGCCCTGACATTCAAAAATATTCAATAATCATAAATTAAAGATCATATATTTTTTTAGAGATAATTTAAACGAAAAGAAAACGTTTGTGAAGTATAACTATGTTGATTTATAAGTGTTCAAACGTGCCCCCTATTTCTTGTTCAAAGCTGCCCCAACAGCATACTTGAGATAAAAAATTAATTTAAATCAATTAGAAATCAATAAAAATAAAATTTTCCATTTCGATGAGATAGTGGAATATATGAAGATTGATTAAAAAAATATACAGTCATGAGTTGATCACCATTTTAACTATAATATACTTACATCCAGAAAATAAAAATTTTAGAATTGCAGCATAAATTCGACGACCCCTTGTAGGTTAGGTTTAACATGGAAAATAAAAACAGCTGTGATGGATATTAGTTGGCAGCTGTGCTGCCATCCTAAATTCAAAATCCGCGGTTCAAAATTTTGGTTTTTCGATTTTTTATTGAAGATGTTCAAAGCTGCCCCTGTTAAAAGCTGCCCCCCTTTCCCCTACTATTGATGCATATTTTTAATATAATATCCATGTAACCGACGGCAGTGGCTGTGTGGTTAGAGCGGGGGGGGTTGGCATGCTGAGGGCCAGGGTTCGAATCCCGGCGGGGGGAAGCCAAAATTGAAAAGCTCTGATTTCACAGTTTCTGCCGAGCGGGAGTCTCGCAAGAGACGACTGTATCTGGGCAGGTTTCCCTCAAGAAAAAAGAGGTTTTCCCTCGTCCTTCGGCGAATGCGGTACAGTGGGGTTGGGTTGGGGATGAAATGCGTAAAAATTCGGAAGGGTATACGTCAGAGCTCGAATTGAAAAAAAAAATTATAATATCCATGTACCTTAATTCTTTATCAATAAAACAGTGAATTTACTTTACATACTATGAGTTAATCTTGTACTCATTGAAGGTCTCCCTGTGTAATTATCTTCCTTATTGTAGAACCAATAGCAATTCAAAGCTTTATCTATTTTCGTTTGTTATCCTTGAATATGTGGGCTAAATTTTTTTTTGCAGAAATATGGATATATTATTTAATTTTAATTGGTCCGAAATAGCATGTACATCTTCATTTTCATGGGAAATTTCCTGCTTTTTCAAATTCAAATTAGCTCAGATTGACATCTACGGAGATCAAGTTATGGTCTATTTTAGAGTACACTCTAAAATTAATTCTGATGCATATTTGTAAGAAGAATGTGCACATTATGGTCCGTCAACAAATATCTCTATTTTTGGAATTCAACATATGTACTATTGAGCGCTGTTTCTATGAACACATATGCCAAAATATTGATCGATGGGAATTTAAATATGCATCGCTTGACATTTTACTGCTGAATCCAATGAAAATTGCCAAACGATGAACCTTGAAGTTTTTTATGGTGAATAGCAAGAGAGCAGACATTATTCTCGTTAAATAATACTCACTCACAAATAAGTTACAAAAAATCGTCATACACCAATTTGATTTTGCCCAAATGAATACTTTCTGAGACACAATTAAGAGGTTCAATTCTTTAAGTGGCCCTACTTGTTATGATGATGCACAGTCGACGAGGAAAAAGTATACACTCCTGATTCAAAAATTTCGATGATTGTGAGCGCTTAATAGTGGTCGATATAAGAGAACGCCTATGAATAATTTAGTTCGAGAATAATTTATTCAAAGTCATGAAATATCATTCAACACCACAGATCAATCGTAAATGAAGGGGATATGAAAATGTCAATAAGTATATGTTTAGGACCTTCGCATTGAAATGTTGCTAGGAAACGCACGCATATTTTCGAAATTGATGGCCTCAAAACAGCACTTTGATGCATTGAAACAATTTTTTTTTAAACTGAAAATAAATAATTTATATCGAAAAAATTCTGCTTTTCGAAATAGGAAAATAAAATGGGAAAGCCTATTCGCTCTAGTCTTGCTTGACCCAGTGATTTTAACTTTGAAGTGTTTTCGTAATGATTTTTGATGTTCTCACACAGGGAAAACACTGAGCGTAGAAGACTTGAGAGCGTGTGCGTACTTCACGTTCTCATAATCGAACGTGATGTACGCACACGAGTGCATGATGTACGCACACGTGTGCGTGATGTCCGCACTTGAGTACGTGATTTTTTTACTCTCAGTATATACTTTTATGAAAGTTTTTCGGTAAATAAGCGAGATAAAGCGAAATAGATATCAATATGGGATCAGGAGGGAGTTTATTCAGTTTTTCGCTATTTTTTCGGTAAATAAGCGAGATAGAGCGAAATGGACGTTAATTTGGGATCAGCAGAAAATTCTCTCAGTTTTTCGTGATTATCTCGGTCGATAAACGAGATAGAGCGAAATTAATATTAATATGGGATCAGGAGAGAGTTTCTTCTGTTTTTCGCTATTATCTCGGTATATAAGCGAGATAGAGCGAAATAGAAATAAATATGGGATCACCAGGGAGTTTTTCGATTTTTTTCGTGATTATCTCGGTGAATAAGCGAGATAGAGCGAAATGAACGTTGATATAGGATAACCAGGGAGTTTTCCAGTTTTTCATGATTATCCCGGTGAACAAGGGAGATAGAGCGGAATGGACGTTAGTTTGGGATCAGGAGGAATTGTTTCATGTGAAAACTCCCTCCTGATCCCATATCAACGTCTATTTTGCTCTATCTCGCTTGTTCATTGAGATAATCACGAAGAACTGGAAAAACTTCCTGGTGATCCCATGTTAACGTCCATTTCACGCTTATTCACCGATATAGTCACGAAAAACTGAATAAAATCCCTCCTGATCCCAAATTAACGACCCCTACGCTCTATCTCGCTGATTCACCAAGATAATCACAGAAAACTGAAAAACTCCCTGGTGATCCCACATCAACGTCCATTCCGCTCTATCACGCTTATTTACCGAAATAATAGCGAAAAACTGAAAAAAAAACTCTCTCCTGATCCCAAATCAACGCCCATTTCGCTCTATCTCGCCTATTCATCGAGATAATAGTAAAAAACTGGAGAAATTTTCTCTCCCCATATTTATTTCTATTCCGCTCTATCTCGCTTATTTACCGCGATAATAGCGAAAAACTGAAGAAACTCTCTCCTGATCCCATACTAATATTCATTTCGCTCCATCTCGCTTATTCACCGAGATAATCACGAAAAACTAGAAAAACTCCCTGGTGATTCCATATTAATGTCTTTTTTGCTCTATCTCGCTTATTTACTGAATTAATAGCGAAAAACTAAATAAACCCCCACCTGATCCCAAATCAACGTCCATTTCGCTCTATCTCGCTTATTCACCGAGATAATAGCAAAAAAATGAAAAAAACTCTCTCCCGATTCCATATTGGTATCTATTTCGCTTTATCTCGGTCATTTACCGAGATAAAAGCGAAAATCTCTCACAAAAGTATATACTAAGAGTAAAGAAATCACGTATACGTGAGTATACTCAAGTGCGGACATCACGCACACGTGTGCGTACATCACGCACAGCTGTGCGCACATCACTCGTGTGCATCCATCACGTCCAGCTGTGCGTACTTCACGCACGGCTGTGCGTATATCACGCACACAGAGTGCGTACATCGCGCACACTGAGTGCGTACATCACGCACTCGTGTGCATACATCACGCACTCGTGTGTGTACATCAAGCACCCAGTGTGCGTACATCACGTTCGATTATGAGAACGTGAAGTACGCCCGCGTGTGCAGTGACTACGCACTGCTGAGCGTCTTCTACGCTCAGTGTTTTCTGTGTATACAACGTTGCCAGGTCCGCATACTTTTTTTTCTCATATCAAAACGCCAATAAGCAAAAATAAAAAAATTACAAGACGACGAAATCACCAGACTACGTCAAATGCGATAATCCGGCAGAAAACGTTAATCGTGATTTTAATATTGCTATAAAATGAAAGCTTAATAGAGTCAAAGTCAAAGTCAAAATCGATTTATTTAACATAAATATGTGTGGTTACAGTGTTTTATGTACAGTTTCCAATTATTTACTGTTGTTTTACATAGTGTCAGCCCTCAGGCTCTTACTTATATTTAAGCGTTTTTTTATGGGAGATGCTTCTGTATTAGAGGAGCTGAAGAGAATATCTGGGATAGGGAAAAGTTAGAAGGAAAAAACCCTATGATGAGGAAAGGAGACGGTTTTCAGGGCCCAAAATTTGGTTTCATCTCTATTTTCACCTATACTTTCGTTTTTTCAATAGATGAAGCCACGTCAATCATGTTGAGCCCATTAAGGCAAAGTGGGGTCCCGAAAAAAATTGTAATTTTATAGAAAGTAGAGATTTTGTTTTTTTTCCAAGTAATTGAGCATTCTGTTGAGTATTTGTTGCATTTTCGCGCAGATTGTCTATTTTTAACGCAGTTTAAAGCAAAGTGGGGTACACGAAAAAATGAAATTTTATAAAAAGTTGAAAAAAAAATTTAATTATTGAATGTTCTACTGTGTATTTGGAACATTTTTATAAGAATAGTCTGTTCCTATTGCAGCCTACCACAGACAGGAGTATTTTTTTGTGAGGTTTACTTTTTCCTTCAGGTTTTCTATATTCTCATAAGCAATCGTCCAAATGTAGGACTCAAAGATCTACGAAAACGTCGAATAAAGCCACATTAAAGAAAGGTGAAATTGCAAAATCTGATGCTGAAGAAAAATCATCCATCAATCAAAATAAATCAGAGATGAGCAGCAGAGAGGTGTTTGATGTAGAGTGTCTCTTCTGTAGATGGCTGTATTCCCAAACAACTCAACCCTGGATAAGATGTGAAGAGTGTAAAGATCGGGCACACAGTTCATGTGCTGGAGTAGATTGTGAGAATGAAGACAGCTTCAAATGTGATTATTGCACATAATAGGGGTGGAACTGCGATTGAAACAAATTCGTCGGTGCAAATAATTGGCTAGTCAATTACTTAGTCAGTTACTCAATTAATTGAAGTGTTATATTTATTATGTATTTATTGAGTTATTTCGTGTCCAAACAATGAATAATTGTACATAGTGAAAACTGCAAAGTTGAACTACTATTGTTGAATAAAATTAATTATTCTGTATATTGATGCATTTTGGCTAAAAAAAATGTTTAATTTTAAAAATACTGCACTTCACCCCGATCTTCTTCATGTACACTCAAAAAAAAATATACTACTGTGTAGTATCTCCAGGTACTTGGCAGGAGTATACTCACCAGAAGTATAAAAAATACTAGAGATGAGTCTCATCTGGATACTCATGACTAGTATAACGCTCACACGTGAAGTATAAAAAATACTTGTCACAAGTCTAAAAGATACTTGTGGCAAGTATCTTTCATACTCGTCACAAGTATTTTTTATACTTGTCACAAGTATTTTTTATACTTGTGACAAGTATCTTTTATACTTGTCACAAGTATCTTCATACTTGACACAAGTATCTTTCATACTCGGCACAAGTATCTTTCAAACTTGGCACAAGTATTTACTAAATAGATTTTTCACAATTTCTGTATGTAAATTGTGAGAAATTATTGATTCGATTAGGTGTATTAATTAATTCGAGCAAAAAAAGGGTTTCTCATTGAGTCTCGCTCAAATAATTTTGACAATACCATAATTATTTTGTACTTATGTTTGAAAAATAAAATGTGTAAGCTACTTTCCAGTATTCATAAGTTTTTGCAATTTCATGTTTTTTTTGGGTTAAAAAAAATGCTTATTTCTTATTTTCTCCCTTTTTTGTTGGTTCTTTTTTATGAACCATACTTTGAGGAAAAAATTCTGCAGAGAAGATATTTCGAAATTTCTCTTTAAATAAACGTGTTATTTCTACTTTTGTTATTTATCCAACACCGAATCCAATATACCACCTTGTAACAAAAGCCCTAAATGTAGGGGGGGGGGGGGCAAACTGGAAATGCGGGGCAAAGTGGAACGGCGGGGCAATGTGGAACGCGGGGGAAAAGTGGAACGGGGGCTATTTTGATGATTCTATTGAAAAATTGAGGAGATTTTAGCCGCAAAACAAGTGTCAGATGTATTTTTCTCCATTTTTTTGAAAATTTAATATTTTCCGGTATTTTTGAGGGGTAAAAAATCCGAGGGGCTGCTCACTCGGGGAATCAGTGAACCATTTCCTCCAAAATCAGACTAGGAATCACTAGGAATCACTGGAAATC
This sequence comes from Aleiodes leptofemur, assembly GCA_963942555.1. Lineage (NCBI taxonomy): Eukaryota > Metazoa > Arthropoda > Insecta > Hymenoptera > Braconidae > Aleiodes > Aleiodes leptofemur. The sequence goes on along the minus strand of OZ012615.1, from coordinate 8,146,690 downwards.
GCTGGAAATCGAATGATTCCTGATTTCTTCGTGATTCCTCCATATGTATAGGAAATCATTGGGAATCACAAAGAAATCGCGTGATTTCGGGAATCACTGGAAATCACTCATCCTCTCTCCATCGAGCAAGTATTCATCCAACGTCTATATATATATAGGCGTTTTAAATCGAATGTTAAATTGATAAACATAATAAGCACTAGGGGTGTGCGAATAGCGTTCGAATCGAATCGAAATATTGATTGATTCGATTTTCGAAGCGAATAATTCGATATTCGATCGAAAAATTCGATATTCGAAGGTTTTTCGTGAATATTCAAATAATTTACTTCCTTACAATGAAGATTTGAACCGTGAAAACTTCTTTTACGTTCTCTTTGTGAGCCCCGAAAGTTTGTAATGATATAAATGATTTTTCCAAAATATTCTACTCTTTTTACTTAATTATTTCGAATTGTGTAGGCTTGGAGCCCCAAAAACAATGTGCATGAAAGAAATTGGGGGAAAATTGTTTGTTTTGTTTATAAGAAATGTTGAAGTTTGCAAAATTGTTTTTTCTTCTACCGTTTCCAGCTTCCTCCTGGGGAATGGTAACTGATAGAGATAAAAGTCATAGGATATTTTTTGTAAAGTACTAAATTCTCTACCAAAAAAGGTAGCAACGATATTTCTCGACCTTTTTTTGCCTAAATGTTAAGCGCATCAGGAAGTGTCTCAAAATGCTTCGTTTCGGAGTGACTCACTTTCGGATGCTTCTAATTTTTAGGCAATGAAGGGTAGAGAAATAGCACCACTGACTTCTTTGTAGAGAAATTAATACTCTATAAAAAAGGTCCTATGACTTTCTATCTGTTACCATTTCTCAGAGGGAAGCTGAGAACGGTAAAAAAAAACAATTCTGCAAACTTCAACATGTTTTATAAACAAAACCAACAATTTCCTCCCTATTTCCTGCATGTACATAGTTCATCGGGCTCCAAACTAACAGTCATATTTTTCTCATTTTTCCAGTGCATCTCAGAATTAATATCAGTGGGTTTCATAATTTAGCGGAACTATGAGTTATAATTTACCTTCTCGCTAATTCTGAACGATTTCGGGTGAAAGCTTGGTAAAATTCACCAAATTTTTACCGTTTCGTTCATTCCGAACACCCCTTCGAACTAATTTAGCAAAAAAAATGAGTAAACTTTGGAAAAATTATTTGCAGGGGAAGGTAGGCTAAAATATACACTCCAATTGAACGGTTCGAAATGGAGAATTTCTGATGATTCCATTGAAAAGGTGACGAAATTTTAGGTGGAGAACATGAGGCAAAATTCTTTTTTTTCTCGATTGTTTAGGAAATATTATTTTTTTGGCCAATTTTGGGAAGAATACACCTTTCGACAATCGAAAAATTTCACTTTTTCGGCAATACCTCCGGTTCTCTTGATCGTGGCAACCTGAGGTTAATCTCAAATAGAAGTTGATTTTATTTCTCATCGATTTGTGTGGATCGAATTTTTTCTATCCATTTTCCAAATATTTATAGACGACTTGCTGAAAATCAAGTTTTGCCCTCTAAGTACTTGCAAAATTAATAATTCCTTTTAAAACCTCATAGTTTGATGGGAGATAAGCTTGCCTTTTATTTGAGATCAACTCCAGGTCACTACGACCAACAGAATCAGAGATATTTTCAAAAAACTGGAATTTTTCAATAACAGAAAAGTTTCACCTTCAGGTCTTGCGCAAAAAAATGAAATTTTAAAAAAATTTAATAAAAATAATTTTTGACATATGATTTCCATGGAACATTTTCTAAACTTCCCAATAGAATTATCAGAAAATACCTATCTCCAATATTTTCATAAATTTCGAGTAATTTTCATAGGATAAAATACCAAAACCACGTGTGTCCGTCTTACCCCTTGTGTCGGTTTCACGCCACCTTCCCCTATTATTACAAAACTCGCAGGGCTTATAAAGAGACGCTGAAAGAAGTTTTCACGATTCACATTTTCGTTGCAAGAAAGGAAATTATTCGAATATTCGAGAAAAACCGTCGAATATCGAATAATCCGATCGAATATCGGATATATCCGAATGTCGAATCGAATATTCGACGATTTGAATAATTCGCATACCCCTAATAAGCACCCTGATGAGGTCCACGCAGAGTGGACGAAACGTTGGTGCCTTTGAAAATAAAAATTAAATTCAAAATTTAAACATTTTTTTGGGAGTGACCATAATGGCCGATGATTTATCTTCAATAATTGGTTTTATTAATCAGGCATCTGCATACCCCTAACCGTGAGTAAATTATTGTTAATCTACAATAATTAATTAACAAGGTCCCAATTGACAGTTCGGAAATCACTGATTTCTGAAATTTAGAAATCACTGGAAATCATTGGAATCAGCGGGAATCACGGGAAATCGCAGATTACCTTATTGATTCGGAAATCACGGGAATCACAGTGGAAATCACAAGGAATCGATTCCTTTTGGAAATCGCTGTGCCACCGAATCCCCGAGTGAGCAGCCCCTCGAAAAAATCCTATCCTTTTTTGAGAATTCTCAGTTTTTTGCAAATATCTCTGGTTCTATTGTTCGTAGCAATTTGAGGCTAGTCTCAAATGAAAGGTGGGATCATTTCCTATCGATTTATGAGGTTTTTCATTCAAAAATATCAATTTTTGGGAGAGTTACAGGCCGAAAACTGTTTTACAAAACTGTTTTACAGAAATGTCCAAAAGTACCTCGAAAATTGATATTTTTTAATTGAAATCCCTATGAATTGATGGCAAATGAGCTCATCTTTCACCTCCCGTCAGGGAGTGGAATTTTTACGCTACGACAAATAGAATCGAAGATATTCTCAAAAAACTGACAATTTTCGAAAAAAGGAAGGGTTTTACCCCTCTAAAATGCTCAAAAAATAAAAATCGCAAAAAATTCAAAGAAATCAATTCTGAAACTTGATTCCCGTCTAAAATTTCCTCAGCTTCGCAATGGAATCATCAAAAACGATGGGCCGCCAATATTTCTATTAATTACAAGAGTTTTCCATAATATTTGCCCAAAAATTTCCTTTCCCTTTTTTTGAAAGGTTTAATTTTTTGAGAATATCTTTGATATTTTTGAATTGGAAACCCCATAAATCGATGGGAAATGATTCCACTTTTCATTTGAGACCAGCCCTGAATTGCTACGAATAATAGAATCAGAGATATTTGCAAAAAAACGAAAATTCTCAAAAAAGGAAAGGATTTTTTACCTCTCGAAGATACCGAAAAATATCTAATTTAAAAAAAAAATCGCAAAAATACATCTGACACTGGTTTTCCGGCTAAAATTTCCTCAACTTTTCAAAAGAATCATCAAAAAAAATCCATCTCGAACCGTTTCATTACAGTGTCCATTTTGTCTCACTCTCCCCTATTGCATATAATATAGACATATATTCACACAATCACATAAAAATTCCCGAGATATCCCATTTTATTCATTTTCGTCCAATATTTCATAGAAGAGAATTATTCCACTTTGCCCCCGCGTTCCACATTGCCCCACCCTCCCCTAAGTATTTTCGATTTATGCAGCAAGTGCTTCATGCTCCTGTAAATTCTGAAAAGTACTTGATCCAAGTATCTTTTATACTAGTGACAAGTATCTTTTATACTGCTGTCAAGTATAAAATATACTCAGTCCTAGTATAAAAGATACTAGTGACAAGTATCTTTTATACTAGGACTGAGTATATTTTAGACTCATCCCAAGTATTTTGCGGATCAAGTGGATATACTTCTGAGGAGACTGTTCACTACTACTAACAAGTATAATTAATGAATTCTCGCAAGTTTCTCAAAAATACTTGTCAGTAGTATAATTCATACTGGAGAGAAGTATACTTTTTTTAGAGTGTAATAAAGAATGAGCACTCGATCAGGCGTTGATGAATTAAAACAAAAAAAAACAAAAGCCCTAAAAAAATAGGTACCCCATTTTGCCCCGGTCTCCTCTATAAGGGAATGTATGAAAAGAACACAAGTCAAAACGCCAATAATTCAAAATGACAGAATGACAAGACGACAAAGCGAGCAGAACACGTTAAACGCGAAAATCTGGTGAAAAACGGAAATTATTGCTTTTTTTCACACATGTGCGGTTTACTGTCTAGTTGGCGATATTGCACTTCGAGAAAGCCGCAACTACAGAGAAATTGAATAATTTACCTTCGATTCGTAACATCTGTCAATTTGATAGTGATAACTCTGGATTTCTTCCTGAAATCAAATTACAATGACCATCGAAACATTGCGACATACATTTAGAGAATCAAAATAATTCCAACACTTTTTTGACCTTTTATTAACTAAGAACTAACTGTTAACATAAATGTGTATAACGTAAATAACTTCATCTTTTGTAGTTTCTGGAAATAATCGTGCATTCATTTAAATAAACGCCCAATGAATTTGACGAATTTGTTGCTCGAGAATTTCGGATTCTTCGTTATGATGAACTCTTCGTTATTCTCATCGGATTCTTTGAAACATTTGTTCTTCACAATGTCGAAGTAAAGTGTTCCAACGATTTTACTTGCTCTCGTTCTGACGCCCTTGAGACAATCGTAGAAATCCTCGTCACACTTGCAGCTCAACCTTATTCGTGATAATTTTTTTTCATTATTGATAAAATCGAATGAATGAGCAGTGAAGTGTAAATTAAGAGAAATCGAAAAAATCACGTGTAGCTCATTTTATTAATATCTCAGAAACGATGGGGCTTGAGGAAATTTATTAAGAAACCATTCTTGCAGAAGATTCGAGGTTCTAAATATATATCCACTGAATAATGAACATTATATTCTTCAAGTTTAATTTGATTTCAATCGTTATCGTTAGTACATCTAGCAAATATTTTAAAACCCACGAAGCTTAAAAGAATTTCTCATGCGACCTCTCGTGAAGGACATAAAATTCTACAGAAAAAGTTTCCCAACATTTTCCTCTCAACCTGCTCGTTTCGAATATATTTACAAATGAAAAACCGGAAATAATTAAAGCCAGCTTCTCTTGCCTTTGAGTCTACAGTGGTAATTAAATAAAATTGGTAATCATTACATTGTCACAGTGCCATTGTTCTGTAGTCCATACTTCATTGTTCCCCCTTTAATTTTATTCGGACATCTGTCGTGGTCACGGCAACACTTATCGGTACGCTTGAATCTTCCAAAATCGTTATCATTCTTTGCTTTATTTCCTTGACCACACCATTTTGTTCCTATGAAAATAAAGAATATTGCTCCGATTAACCCTAGACTGGTCAACATGAACGACTCTGGTCGGGTGATGAGGGATTCGTCGCCGTGTTATTATATCAGCTCCAACATAGTATATTGCATAACAAGTGCGGTAAAGTACCTTTTCGTATCGCCGGGCGGAAAACGACGTTTCTAACCTCGCTTCGCTCGTAACCCATGTAGGAAATTTAAGTAGGCCGCAGTTCGGGGCAATATCGAACTGCCGAGTTTCTATATAGGGGAACTATATTGGTGCGAACTTCGAGCCAATAATGGCATGTCACAGCCGCGCGAAGTCGAAAACTAAATAGGGCGTATATCGCATCCGATTTCGACCCGATATAGGATTTCGAGTTCGGCCCGAACGTCGGGCTAAATTCAATGTGACGAATTTCGACTTAGCGCTTCGATATACGCCCAATATCGAATCCCATATCGAACTCGACAGACGCTCAATAATATAAAAACAATTTTCAAACATAAAATAAAAAGAAAATTATCATTTTTTTTTCTGAGATTCCGTAATTTTATATTTTTATTATTTATATTTCAATTTTAATCATTTTAAAGTCATTTTAGAAATTACAAATTTTAGTTCCCACAGGCGGTTTTGAACCCTCGATCGTCGGATGATGATACTTGCACGCTGCCGACTGGACCATCACTCTATTTGACTTTGACAGAATCGTACTGTCTATATGAATCTAAAAGTCATTTGATCTCAAATTCATATCGATATTTATATTGTTTATATGGATATCCTTATTGACAGGAATATAATAACAAAAGTGAAGTAAGAACCAAGAAACAAAACTACATATTTCTCACAATGGAATATTCATTTTTTTACACAAAATTCTTCTATTTTTGAAAATTAAAGTTTTTATTTGAGTATTATTTCTTTCTTTATTGATAATCGAATCATTTGATGGCAGAAAGGGAAGATTTTTTTCTTGATCAATTTTTATATCTATTCTATTTTACATTTATTTATTATTTTTATATTTTTTTAAATTTAGTTCACGAATTAATCATTAGTAAGAAGAATAATTGAAGAAAAATCAATTATGGCGTGACTCTTCAATCGTTATGTTAGAGTATAAAAAAATATAAAAATTAATCAAAAAGAAAAATTATTAAAAAATAAACGATTGTAAAAAATTATTGGTCAATTTCAAGGTTGATATCGATCGGAATTCGTACTGCGGAATTGGGGGGAGCGATGTTGGAAATATGTTTGTCAAAAGTAGAGCAGCCGAACTTCGGTTACGCGAATTACGTGCGATAATCGTTTCGAATTGGTTGTGCCGATATGGGTGTCATGACTTCAGTCCGAATTTCGGATAGATATAGGGTTGCCGATATTCGGCTACTCGATATAGAATCGAGTTACGATACTAACTCACCATCCCTATATACAGGGCTCGACGTTGGGAAGAATATCGGACTTATTCGCAAAACCAATATCCACGCCCCGATATTGTTTCGTACTTTGGCCTTTGATCGACTTCCCTAAAATCGTATAAAATAATTCGGCCCGAACATCGGCCACCCCGTGGATGTCGGGAAACCCTACATGGGAACCTCGCTTCCCTGTATTCCGGTTCGTCGATGCAAAAAATAGCATACACACCACGGGCGGGAAGAAATCAGCCTCGACAAAAATTTGGCACCCTCGCTTCGCTCGGGAGGTCAATTTTCATCGAACTCGCCTTCTTCCCACCCTAGATGTGTAATAAACTATTCTGACGAGTGTGAGGTTGCAAAACGATCCGAAGGCGAGTTTCGTAATCACACGAATCTGAAAGTCTTTACCGCACGTGTGAGGTACTGTTTTTTTTACGCACAACGTGTGGAAAGTGCCACTGAGCGTAGCGTGCGGAAAGTAGCTACTTTCATGGCGTGCGGAAAAATTATTTTTACACCTTGGGCAGAAAGAACTAACTTTCTGCCTTTGCTTCGCTCGGTCAGAAACGTAGTTCTTTGCTGTCTCGGTCCAAAAAATAGTATACACACCTCGGATGGCAACAAGTCAACCTCGACAATAATTTGGCACCCTTGCTTCGTTCGAGAGGCAAATCATTGTCGAGGTTAACTTCTTCCCACCCTAGGTGTGTAATATACTATTATTCCTCTTCCAAATTTGCAGGATACATAATTTCAAAAAATACCATAGTTTCTCAAACACTCCAATGGTAAAAGTCAATTTTTTTCAGAATTTTCCACTGAACCGATTGATCATAAAAAAAATAAAAACAGCGGAATCCGGCGCTACGCTCATAGGTTGATTTGTCCTAGGAGGCCAGCGGCCAATTTCTACTAGAAAATATTGTAATACAGTATTACCAGAGTAAAAAAAAGTTATATAAAAATGAAATATTGTGAAAAATTATTGATATACTAAATTTTCCAAAATGACCAGTCCTTCTACTTTTTTCAAAAAAGGAAAAAATGACGACACGTCAATGCTATTTATGACGTACTTGTAACAAAGCACAAGGTTAAATCCAAATTCTCGGCAATTATCATGAAAATGTTCATTTCGAATGGACAGACCGGACGCACGTGTGTTATATTACACACGTATTTTTTTTAGGAGTAATCATTTCATTTAACTCATGGAAAATGTTTTTTTTACAGTAAAAATTACTCGACCTCTGAAAATAAATGAATTTTACTGAAAATTTCGTATGAAAAAAAAAAAAATTATATTGATCTTCTTTTTAAAAAATTGATAATTGATTGATTTAATCAATTATTTTGATACAAATTAACTTCAACTTTAACGTTTTTCAATCTACATTGATGTTAAAAATTGGTGAATTCAGTTTCGTGTATTTTTGTTACAAATAAAAAAAAGAAGAGATATCAAACCTGGATAAATGTAACCCCAAGATTTATTTTTCTTTGGAGTAGTAACATCTGTTGCTAATGTTGTGGCATCGTAAATACTAGAAGGTGTCACAGAAACGTCAAGGTCACTCTTATAGTCATCATTCTGAGCCTCAGTATATGCCAAGCATACAATTAGTATGACTATTCCAAATTTCTCCATCTTTACTATCTCGTCATAAAAGAAAAGCAATCAAAAACTCAGTGACGAAGAGACAAAACGAGAGAATTTAATTTTTTTGTTTATTTTTCTACCCTATCTTAACAAAAAAAAGTGAGATAGAGAAATTTTTAGAATGATTTTTTATTTCAAAATCCGATGATTCTCTACAAAAAAAATATCAACAAAAATATCTTCGTCTTATAGTTTTCGAGATATTTCGGAAAATATTTTATTCAAGCCGTTCCATCGATTTAACTGGAGAAAACCATGGATTTTCCATGAGAATCTAAAAAATAATGACTAAACAATGATTAAAATAATCAAAATTAAAACATTTCAAACTCTTTCGTTTAATAAAACTAATTTTCACTAAAAATATTCAAACTCATGACTCAATTCCCATTTTTCATTTAATTCTCCTTTACAAAAAGAGAAGTTTTCCATGAAAATTTTCGAATTTCCCTTCGATTTCGAGATATTCGCAAAAAAATTCAAAATAAAATTTTACGTCTTCCACTAACTTCAAATGTTCAGTTCTGAATAAAACTCTCTTTCATGTGTCTCGACGATTCATTGACTTAAAGTGTCGAAGAATAAATAAAAAAAAATTATCTCCTTCGCGAAACCAGAATTAAATATCGAGATAAAAGTTTATTCATGTGTTTCCCCCGATAAAAGACATTAATACAGCCAAGTGAGAAAAAAGGCAAAAAAAAACATCTGTGATTGCTCTTAAGAAACAGGTTTTTACGTAACGATCAACGATCAAAAAAAAAAAAAAAACTATTAAACTTTTTTTTATCTCGTTCATAATAGTACTCACATGATCGTTGATTTTAGTGTTGCGAGGACACTCTAATCCAGACAATGAATCGAAAATTACGAAAATTTAACTATCAATTGAATTGATGCGCTTCTTTATTGGAGGAGGTCAAGAGGAATTAGAGACTGGCGCCCTCTACCCGGGAATATTCAAAATTCACTTCTTCATTAGCTGACCTTGAAAAACTAAAAGCCGGGTTCTTAGCTCGTTTGGTAAAACAGCACATGGCTGCTGCAACGAGGATTACAAGTCGTTTATAACTCCTTTTGTGGAATTTTTTGATATAAAAATTTGTTTTTAACTGTCAATTTAATTAAAAATAAAATGTCTCTGGCTTATGGAATGTGCGAGAGTCCAGGATGCAAAGCAGTTGCCAGTCTTCAGTGTCCAACTTGCTTGAAAATTGGAATTCAAGGATCTTATTTTTGCAGCCAGGTGAGTTAAATTCATTGAGGTTATAATTAATTTTCACATTTTTTCTTCCGTTCATTTGAATTTTATAAACTTTTTATTACCTTGTTTTTTTTTTTTTTATTAAATAAGGCGATTGATTATAGTGGAAGTGGCTTAAATGAGATGGAAATTTTTTGTGGTATTTTTCCAATTCTTCTCTCCATGATTTTTTTTTAAATTAATTCGACATTAGATTAATTGATTGTAAAGTTAATGAAAATATTTAATGTTTAATGTTCATTCTTGAAAACTCCAGGCTAGAGAGACCATCGGAGCTAATACAGTAAATTGTATATACATATTTCAGAAGTCACATTAACTAAATTTCTTCCATAAAAATTACAAATATATTCACATATTTTCAAACAATCACATAATTTATTTATACATATCGCTGCAAGTTGTGACAAATTTTATAAACTCCCATAAATTAATCAAAATTAAGAAGTTAAGATATATACAAAAATAATAAGTAAAAATAAAAGTTAATTAACGTGATTTGATATCACAGAATTTGTTATGAAATTGCTTTTTGAATATTGCTATTAGAATTATTACAGTTACCGAAAATTAAATTCAACAATTGAGATATATACAAAAGTAAATTGACGTAATCTGGTAAATATAGTTCTAATGCAGATATCTGTGGAATGCATGGGTTGAGGGGAAATTGTCAGGAGAACTTTTTTGTAGAAAATTTCATGAGGTACAAAAAAGGTCGCTTGGCAAATTCTCGTAAGAGATCATCACTTCAGAGATATTTCAAAAATAAAATAACTTACTTTAAGAATTTGAAATTTTCAGACAAATTAATTTCATTTTGTCATCAGCTTTTTTGAAATATTTCGGAAATCAAACGAGATAGAGCGATTTTGTCTTGAGCATTTTTTTGTAGAGAATTTTAAGAGCTATAAAAAAAAGCTTCAGAGCAAAATTGCTTTATCTCACTTAGTTTCCACGATATTCTCAAAAAAATGATGAAGGAAAGAAGAAGATTTCCCTGAAAAAATTTATAATCGTGTTATTTTCCGAATTATCTTTTTCTCCTTTACTTCTCAATTCTCAATTAAAATTTGAGATTTGAGAAAATCAATTAAGTTTCATTGTTCTTCTGATGAAGTGACATGAGCCAGCCTTTCAATGAAATTCAATATCAAACTTTAATGAAGTTATTTTGTTTGGGATGAACGAAGTTAAGCTGTAGTGAAATGGTAGATGAATCACTTCAACTTGTGCAATCTGTTTTTGTGAATTATTTCGTGATTTATGGGAATTAGAGGAAATTTTCGTGGTGACCTTTTTTTGTAGCTCTGGTCCTTTTCAACAAAAAAAGGTAATTATGGAAATTCCACCATCAAGTGGAGATTTCCACGTATTTCGGAAAAACTGATGCTAGTTATGATACTGAAAATAGCAGAAATCTGATGATTTTTCTTTCTTAACAAATAAATTATTTTAGAAAAACTGAAAAATGTGTACATATGGAAAATTAAAAAAAAAATGTAAATACAAATTTTTGTAACATTTTTTGTTAAATAATTTATTTAGTTGAAAAAATGCAAAAAATTGTCAAGTGTATGCTAATTTCATTATTATCGCCAGTTTTTAAAAATTTAAAGACGAGACAGATGAATTTCACTCTTACTTTGGCCTTTATCAAATGTCTAGGAATCCGTGAAAATTAGGCCTTTTTTTGTAAGAACCTTTTTCTTGAAAAAAGAATCAAAGCTATAAAAAAGGTCTTATAATTTAAAAAAATCTCGATTACCCATAGTTTTCAAAATATTCTACAAAAATTGGAGACTGAAATGGATTCATCTCATTTTACCACTTCACTACCAAAATTTCCATATCATGAGAAAAAAATATTCAATTCGTATTAAAACAAGCGATCAAAACAATTGTGAAATAATTCTTCTCAATAAATTCCAAAACAAATTAATTTATCCCTAAATTCTCATCAAAGAGTTTTCTTCAACTCAATTAAAATAACATCTTCAACTTCAAATGAACTCGACAATTGAGCATTATCTATTTTAGGATTGCTTTAAGGGAAGTTGGAAGACCCACAAAGTTATTCATGACATTGCCAGTAAGTAGAAACACCATCTATAAATAAACTTAGCCATAATTACAAATAAATAAAGGGTAAAAAGGAGCAGTAAAGTGGTTGAAGAACTCTTGAATAATTATGTTTTGTTTTTTTTTTGGGGAATATCTCGTAAACTATTTAGGAACATTCAGCGAAATTTCGTATTTGAGTTTTTTAAAAGAGTGCTAAATTTCCTATAAAAAATGTCTTCTACAAATTTTAATATAATCCACTCATTTCAAGGATATACACAAAGTAGAAAAATGCAGATTGTTGATTTTTTATCTGAAAAAAATGATTCTATGGCTCCTTTCTAATTGGGCATAGGACAATTTTGTATGGGACAATTTTGTAGAAAAGAAAATCTGCAGAAAAAAAAGAAGATTGATGAAAATTGATGAATCTCTTTTTTTTTAGATAATCGAAAAATAAGGGAAACGCTATTATTCCATTTCTTCCATAAAAATTAATGAAATTTTCTTCTTTTAACATAATCAGAAGGTGAAAGTGGGAAGAAATCATCATCAGGTGAATACAATCCCTGGCCATCTTATCACTACACTGGAAAATTACGTCCATTTCCACGAGTGCCAAAGCGTGAAATACCCAAATCAATAATGCGTCCAGATTATGCTGATCATCCAGATGGTTTGCCATTGAGTGAACAGGCAGTACGTGGCTCAGCACAAATTAAAATACTTGATGATGAAGAAATTGAGGGAATGAGAATTGCCTGTAAATTGGGCAGAGAGGTACTGGATGAGGCTGCTAAAGCGTGCGATATTGGTGTTACAACAGCCGAACTTGATAGAATTGTTCACGAAGCTAGTATCGAGAGAGATTGTTATCCATCACCATTTAATTATCATCAATTTCCAGCCAGTTGTTGTACTTCAGTTAATGAAGTCATTTGTCACGGAATACCTGACACGAGACCATTGGAAGACGGTGACATTTGTAATGGTATGATTCTTTAAAAATTATTGTTTGGGAGATGAGTTACTGAATAATAGAATTAACAGAAACAATTTACATTTTTTTTCCAAATATCTCAAAATCTGAGACGGATAGAAAATTTCTCGTTATCACCTTTTTTTTGTAGATGAAATGAAGAACTACAAATAAGGTTCCTACAAAATTTTCTATTTCTTTTAGTTTTAGAGATGTTCCGAAAAAAGTCAATGTGAAATTGATTCATCTGCAAAGAATTTATTAAACTATTTATCAAATTCTTGCAATTAATTGTGAATTTATCTTTTTTATCTATTCAGTCGATGTGACAGTTTATCATAATGGATTTCATGGTGACTTGAACGAGACATTTTTCGTTGGCAATGTTAAACCGGAAATAAAGAAATTGGTTGAGGTAACATATGAGTGTTTATCAAAGGCCATTGATATAGTTAGACCCGGTGAAAAGTACAAGGAAATTGGAAATATTATACAAAAACATGCACAAGCCCATGGTTTCAGTGTTGTACGTAGTTACTGTGGCCATGGAATACACAGACTGTTTCACACGGCTCCTAGTGTGCCTCATTATGCCAGTAAGTTACTGATTGTTAAAGGAAAATCATTCAATCGAATAAGTTAGCTGCGCATGAGTTCAGCTTTTGTGGAATATCTCGGAATCTATGGGAGATAGGGAAATTTTTTTGTAGAAGGATCCTTTTTATAGAGAAGAATCACAGGAGATCTACAAAAAATGTCATGTACAATTTTTCCTTATTTCTCGTAGATTGAGAGATATTTCAGGAAGACTGGGACAATAATAAAAAGAAATCTAAGTCATGACAATGACAAGTTTCTGGTATGAATTTTTCTGAAATATCTCGGAATCTAAGGGAAATAGGAAAATTCTTGTGAAGACCATTCTTTGTTGTTAAAAAAAAGCAGAGCTACAGAAGAAGTTTTGACAAAACTTCCTATCGCCTTTAGTTTCTGAGATATTCACTGAGAGCAGAAAAACTGTGAACTCACAAAAAACAAGGAAATTTATGATTTAAAAAAAAAATTACAGAAAATAAAGCAGTTGGTGTTATGAAACCAGGCCACTGCTTCACAATTGAACCAATGATATCACAGGGAACATGGAGAGATGAAATGTGGCCAGATTGTTGGACAGCAGTGACAGCCGATGGTCAATGGTCAGCACAGTTCGAACAAACTTTGCTCGTAACTGAGAATGGCTGTGACATTCTAACGAAACGACGTACCAATGATGGGCATCCCTGGTTCATGGATCGTTCATAGTAATATTTTCAATCAAAAAAAAAAAAAGTTTTCCAAGCTTTGCAAGAAAAAAGGAATCCCAATAAAGCCCTCATTATTTTTTATCCCCTCGGGACACAATTCACTTATTCGATATAAAAAAAAAGTGAAAATGCATGAATCCTTCTCCATTCATCATTAATTTCTGACGTGTGCCTTGTATCATCCTTTACCATCAATTATTCTTCTCTTTTTCACCCAATGTGCGAACATTTATGTACATATATTGAGTTCATAAATCGTTGAAATGATCATTAAATAAAATAAATGTTCTTTCAATTTAAACAAATGTCTTTTTTTTATTAATAACAATGCTGCAGGTAAATGGAGTGAAAAGTCTGAGTTCTTTTATATTTTTGCTGGGAAGAATTAGGGGAAAAGAAACTTCATTGGTTTCATTGGATAGCCAAAGAAATTTTCGATTGAAAATTATATAATGAAGTTAAATTTTCACTTGTATTTTCCAAGATATTTAAAATACATTTTTTGAGTCTTGGAACATTTAGAATTGAAGTGCAATTTTTTTGTCTTATCCAACTAAACCTATAAGAGGCAAATCTTTCTCCTAAACTGTCCTTAAGTTATCGTGAGAAATATGGTCGAAAAAAACTGGTAATACTCATTTTTTCACTCGACTCGATTACAGAAATTGTATGTTTTAATATTTAAATCTAAGAATAAATAATTTGAAATAAATAAAGCTCCAGTTCCGAGACGAACTAGCGTCTCTGCCAGTAATTAAACAATAAAAATGACATATTTACAAATTTATCTCGTTATTCGAAGTTCATATTTAAACATTGAATGAAAGTATTTTTTCTTATCTATTTCCCAGTTTTTCCACTGATTCTTGTACCAAATTCGGAGCCAACATTTTCGTCACTCTGTTCATCAAATGTGCTACTCTTCGAATAATCAGATTCGTTGACATCATAGTCATAATCTTCATTTGATTTTTCAGAGCTAAAGTTATTCTGTGGTTTTTTTTCTTCTACTTCAGGAACCATGATTCTCAGTGGTTTCTCCTCTTCTTCTTCCAATTCCTCTTCGTTTCTTTTTTGGAAACGTTGCTGTTCATAGTGCTTGTCGGCTTTCTCCTGATAAGAACAATAACGAAAAATAATTTAGTTAATGAAGAACGTGATTTAATTCATAAAATCTTGAAACTTTAGTGAAATATCTCTGAATTCATTAAAAATAAAGGAGTTTTTTTAGGACTCTTTTTAAAGAGGAAAATCAGAATTATAAAAAAGTTCATACAAAATTGTCTCGTCTCTCCCTCAAATACTGAGATGTTTTTCTTTAAAAAAAACTCGAAATCTGAGGGAAAAGAAGCTAGGCATTTTTCTTTACAAAAAATGTCCTCGCAAAAAATTCTCTATCTCTCATAAATTCCAAGATAATAAAATTAGCACAAATTTGAAAAAAAATTTGACCGTTAAAAAATTATTGCAAAAAAAAATCTTAAAAAAATTTGCACATATAATTTTTTCAATTTTCTGCATGTGCATATTTTCCATTTTTTTAAAAATAATTTACTTGATAAGAAAAAATTCCAGTATCATATTCCAAGATAATCCATAAGGACTCGAGACTAAAATTACCTGTTCTTGTCTGATTTGTTGCTGTCTTATCCGCAGTCTACTATAAGGCATTCGAATGACAGAACTGTGTTTTCCCCTCTGTGTATTCACAGTAGGTAAATCCTCGGTTTTCTCACTCTGTTCCTGTTTGGCTGGTCGGTCTCTAGCCGATGATGTATGAGCAGATGATGCAGTGGGAAATACATCGGAAGTGTCTTTTTCCCTCAGGGTAAACGCAGTAGGATAATTATCGATGTTCTCACTCTGTTCCTGCCTGATTGGTGACTCTCCAGCGGACGATCCAGTGGAAAATGTGTCGGAAGTGTCCTTTTCCCTCTGCGCATCCTCAGCTGGTAAATCATCAATGGCATCACTTTGTTCCTGCTTGCTTTGCTGTCGTCTATAATAAGATTCATGCAGGGGAGAAAGAAAACTGTATCCGTTTCTCTGTGCATCATCAGGAGGTGAATCATCAATGTTCTCTCTCACTTCATACTTGATCCTGTGATTATTCGGCATTGGTGCATCACCCTGCACTTCTTCGTTCTCCTGTCTCTGCTGATGTTTTCTTAATTTTCCAATCAATTGACTGTTAACATTACCAGCAGCAGCAAGTGCTGCTAGTTTTTCAGCAGCTTCACGATTTGGCAGAGTTGTGTAGAATTGGGATGGTACATTACCACCATTATTGATTGTATCGAAGTAATTATTTTGTGCTGCTTCATTAATTGCTGCTGATGCTGCTGTTTCATAATCGATGTTATTGTCAGCCTGTTCTGATGCTTCTTGATGATATGGAAGCTCCTGATTGATGTTGCCGTTACTTCGGACGTCCAGGGGCTGTTCAGGCTCCAAATTGTAACCAGCTGTTACACTACCTGATGCGTAATCCTGTTCAACGAGTACCTGAAATCATTAGAAAAATCATTTAGGAATGAAGTGAGAGTAAAAGAATTCCTGATAAAGTTTCTTGAAAATGTCTTTTTAACGCGTGGGCTTAGGAAAAATAGTCAAGAGATCTGTTTTGTGGGGAATTCTGGGAACTACAAAGAAAGTCCCTTGATGGATTATCGTAAGTCTCATTCACGACTTTAACACTCAGTTCTCAATTAGAATTTGGCATTCGATGAAATCGTTGAATTCTCATTGTTCTACCGATCAATTGAAGTGAACTGGACTCTCAATAGAATCCATTATCAAACTTCAACAAAGTTCTTCCTTTGAAAGGGAGAGGAGTTGGAGCAGTAGGGAAGTGGATGATAAATAGATCGAAGTTTATAATCGGTTTTCGTGGATCATTTTTAACAATGACCACATTTTTTCATTTAAAATTTCTCTATCTCTCTCAATTCCAAGATATTGGGAAAAATCTTAACTGAGTGCTTGAAAAAATCCACAATCAAGTCAGTTTGTCCCCAATTTTTGTAAAATATTCCGAAAAGTATAGAGAATGAAAGCAAATATATTTTTTTTTTTTTTTCATTGAAAGCAAATATACTAGTGACTTTTTTGCATAGCTCTGATTGTTTTTCATAAGGATCATTAGAAAAACTTCTCTAACATTGATTTCGAGATATCTCAGTTTAGTTCTGAGTAAATATCTCGGAATCCATAGAAGACGAGGCATTTTTTTGTAGGGAAGAATCAGAGCTGGAGAAAAGGTCTCAACAACAATTACTCAATCTTTTATAAACTGAGCAAATTTTTTGGAGTTTCGAACTAAAAAATTATGATAGAAAAAGACTTTGTCTGTGAAAATATTGTTAGTAAATATCGTGATCAGAAATAGGAATTATTATTCTGAAAATGAATTTTATTAGTTTCAAGTAAAACTATGAGATAATAGACATGATTATGAACTGTTGGTTTTCGTTATGTGAAATTCGGTGGTCGTAGTTGTAATACTGAATTAGTTATGATAACTAAAAAGAGGCAATTTATAATTTTTCATTTTTTAAAAATTTTCCGCTTTTTTTGATAACTATTTTACTGCCAAGAAACTTTTCAGAGAAATTTAAAATTAATGAAAAATTTACATAGAGAGGATTTTCACTCAATTATTTGTAGTTCAAATATAAATTCATGAATTCTGTTCTATTTCGGTTGGATAATTCTTCATAAAGTGTGGGTTATGATACGAAAATCGCTAACAGAACTAAAATATTAGAACGGGTATGTTACGCATTTCGATTCAATGTAGTAGCGTGAAATAGTAATCCTAACATTATAATTCTAGCCATGATACCTAATTTTAAATTCATTCTGATCTTGACTATCAAATAGATAATCATGGCAGTACGAAAGAATCCTCTCAGTGTAAATTCCAAAATATTCACAAAAAAACTGAACTAAAAAAATTGATTTAATCAATTCTACTGTCAATGAAATATCGTTACCTGCTGTTGTTGCTGCTGCTGCCTCTTATTGGCCTGTTCATCATAATTAAATGAATGCATTTGCGGTTGTGAGAATGTCGTTGGATTAACACCAGGCTGAAAGAGTTGGCCCAATTGTTGCTGAAGCAAATGCTGATTCAATTGTGGCTGTTGAACAATGCCATATTGTTCACCCAATTGCTGGGGAAAACTGTTCAATAAATCATACAATTGTGTAGCTGATAATGGTGGACCAGCTGGTGCTGGATGACCAACATGTAGATCCGGTGGCTGTTGTCCAATGTGAATATCTTGATTTGATTGCTGACCTATGTGGAGATTATCTGATTGGCCTTGACCACTTGAGGGAAAACCAACGTGCAAAGAACTGTGAAGATTCGTTTGCATTGGCACATTTGATTGGCCGAATTGTATATTAGTACCAACAATACCGGCTCTTGAGATTGGTGGATGATTGAGGTAGAGCTCATTCGATTGAACATCACTCGAGCCCGTTGAGAGTCTAGATGGATCGAAGTCGGGAGGGAAAAAGGTTGGCGTTACGGTTTGGTAATCTTTGAGATTTATTTCATTTGTTTCGGTTACTTGGTAAGCATTTTGAGTGGGCGTGGGACTTGTTACTGGTCTCTGGGGTGACGCACTTGTCATTAGAGTTCCATATCCGTAGTTTGTTACTGGAAAAACAGAGATGAAGAGAGTGGAGATTAATGGATTTAAGACTAAAGTGGTAGGGGAGAAAAGTCAATTTCATGGTATGATTCGTTTTTGGGGAACATATCTCGGAGTTCATTGTAGGTAGAGGGAAATGGGAGGTATAGAACAATCGATCAGAATATTTTGCGGAAATGACTAATTTTATTTAGTTTTCATGAAATATCGTAGAATCGGAGGAAGATAAAGGAATTTTTATGATTATTTCCTCAATCACAATTTCGACCAATAGGAGTAAGGGATTTGACATCACGTGGTGTATATGATATTGATCATTTTCGATAATATCACGGCTGTTGTTAAGCAGCAAACAAAAGTTTTTTCACTAATTCCAATCCATTTTATCCAACGAAAATGTCGAATCCGTGTAGCCATCGGTCAAAATCAGAATTTAAAAAAAATCCGCCGAATACTCCTTGTGCTTGAAAATCAATTGGGTATTTCTCTCAAGTTTACTCTCTCTGCAACGAGTGCATTCAGTTCGGCACAAAATCCCTCCCGCTCGAGATTTTACTACTGCCAAACTTTACGCACGTGTTGCTGAACAACAAAGCTTTCAGGAAATACCCGATAATTTTCAAGCACTCGGGATATTATTAGTGAAAATATTTCTTGTCGAGAAGGAATAGAGCTTCAAAGACTCTAAAAAATGTGAATACAAAAATTTGTCTATCTCATTTCATTTTCGAGATATTTGAGAAAAATTGTGAAAATAATGAAAAAATTGACATTAAACCCTTTTTGTCACTGTTTTTTTTAACTGGAAAAATAAGCGAAATAGAAAAAGAAATTCTTAATGAGGTTTTTTGCAACGCTTCATGTCTTCTACAAAAAGGATTCCTCCAATAAAATCCCTATCCTCCATAGAAGCCGAGATATTCCAAGAACACTATCTAATCATTTCCTTCAAGATATTGATCGTTCGAAGAAGATCACGTTTGACATTCTAATCAAAAGTATTGTTGAATACACGTAAATTATTGGAATACTATAACTACCTTGAACATTCGGAGTGTATTCGGCATCATTGGGATATCGTCGGTGATCCTCGTGGCTATTGTCATGTCCATTTCCGTCCGTTGGATTATATGGTTTATCCGCAAGACTGAGATTGGGCGCGGGAATTGTGTGAATTGGACCTTTGTCATCATCAATTCCACCACGATGAGTTGGTGGCAACGCCATCGGCTCTGGACGATATTCGGGACTGTATTCAGGTACTTTGTTCATCATGTGAAACTCCTTGACTGGTGGACGCTGAGGGAGTACAGCTACATTCTGTACAGCACTCAATATTGGTATTTGGTTCTTCCAAATATTCGGTGGCCCGTTAAATACTGGTCTACTTGGTCTTCCTCTAGATTCAAACAGAGTTAGACATTTCATTTGTATTTGGTATTAGTTTTGAAGAGTTTCTAATGCGAATAAGGGGTTGTTTCTTGTTTTGAGAAATTCTCGAAAATGAGAACATGTATGAGAATTCATTAAGTGATTTTTTTTTTGTGTAACTTTTTTCTTCAAAAACGCTCTGACAAATTTTCATAACTCCGCTCGTTTCGGAGATATTCACGAAATAATGGACGTGAAGGTTTTTGAATTTTTCGAGAAGAAGAAGATAATTGTGGACTCTCTTCTAAATTATGGAGCCTTTTATGTAAAGCGTGGGATTCTCTGCGAAAAATGGTCTTTAGTAATTTTTTTCCTAAACACCACTCGTTTTGAAGTTATTCACGAGAGAATACAGAGGGAGTTTTTGAATTATTCTCTCTCAGCACATCGTCTGTGAATTGCAACAAAAATTACGCGGTAGAATAAAGCACGGACCGAATTTGCCTCTGAATAGGAATTCATTGAGGTTTTCATTAGGGAGCCTGGAAAATTCCCGATAAATATCATATGATTACATTTCCTTTTTCATTTTTTCCATGAAGTGTTTTTTAAAACATAAAATTTTCTCTTCTTCGTGAATATTTCCAGTTTTTACGATGTTAATCGTCGATAGATGACAAAATAATTTTCCATTGAATTCATTCTTCGCTAATTGATTTTCCATGGAAATTGACAGAGATATAGGCAACTTTGTGAAAATCGATTTTCGAACGATAACATCATCAATTTTCATGGAAAAGCAATAGATATAAAAAGTATATAATAATCGATAGGAAATTTCCTCAGCTTCTATTTGCAAATAGCCTCGAGCCATTCTGATTATCAGAACCAGAGATATTCATGAGAAACTAAATTGTTTAAAATTAAAATTAAAGAAAAAACTGAGTATTGAAGAAAAATATTTTTTGAAAAATAGATATAAACAAGGCATGAATCTAATAGTCCAAAAAATGACTAACCGATAATTCCCTACTTTCAAAAATAATCAAGAAATTATTCAATTACCTGAAATTATTGGGTTTTCCAAAAATCGGTCTTTTCGGTGGAACATTATTATTAATATGAATAGTATTGCCCATGCTCATCCTGTGGCCAATTGGCCATGATTTTTTGTACAAGTGAGGTGGTGGGGGTGGCGCAGGTGGTAGAGGTCTTCGAATCTTGTATCGTGCTTCTGTCAGTGACATGCAAACTGCCAAAATCCAGATGATCCATTTCAACGCCTAAAATTATATAACGGCATAGATTAATTAAAAATTCATCGACATTTTTTGTATTTAAAAAAGAAGAAAAAAACCAGATCGAAAAAAAAAAATTAATTTCCTCATTGAAAATGATTGAAAATAGTCCAGTATTCAGTAATTAATGATGAGGGAATTCTACAGATGAAAGGGGAAAAAGGTTTACATTTGGTTTTCTCGAAATATCTCGAAATTGAAGCAGAATACAAAAAATTTCATAAAATTCTTTTGTAGAGCGGCAAAAGGCCACACAAAAGGTATCATAAAGAATCTCACATCTCGCTTACATTCCGGGGCATTTCAAAGAAACTGAGGAAGAAAGTGACCAAACAAAAAAGTCCATAAATAACATGTGAACTATATTAAGAATATCTCAGAAACGATGAGAATTACAAGAATTTTTCTAGGGACTTTCTTTTATAGAAAATTTGATGGTCAGCACAAAAAGTATCCTGCAATTTTTTCCGTAAACCCACCCGCTGCGAAGATATTTGTAAAATAATCTTAGAGACATTTTCAGATTTTTTTTGTTCAGCTCCTCGCTTCCTTACGGTATCTAAACAGTCAGCCCACTGTATTTTCGATAACCGGACACTCGGGTTTTGTCTCAACGGATGCTCGTACTTGAGTGAAGATTAAGTGGGCCAACGTGCTACATCTACGTGATAGAGGGGAAAATACCTCGTGTATACCGGCGTTCATGGAATATCCATGCAATGTATCAGTAACACGAGGAAATTATCGTCTCGATAATGATGCCAAGATGACGTGAAAATTATTAACGGATGTGGGTTTTTTTTACAATTTAAATATTTTCATTCGATTTAATTTGTGATTTTATTTTTTTCATCATTTCCTTTCTTGCCAATTATGCAAATTGTTGATTTATCATTTATTGTCCAATTATATGAGTTTAATTATTTTTTTTTATCTTCGTGGTAATTATGCAAATTTTTTATTTATTTTCTTTCATAACTATTTGACTATTGAGTGGATAATATTCACGGAATATTAAACGCTCCGAAGGGATGGAGAAAAAATTATTAATAATTTTTTTAGTAGCCTCAATTATTCTCTACAAAAAAAAATAATTGCAGAAATTTCTCTATTTTACTTGGGTATCTGGAAAAAACTGATCGCAAAAAAAATTATTGAAATCAATTTTTTCCCAAATTCCCATGTAATCAGTTTCTTTTCCAAAATCACTCTCAATCTAGAGGAGATAAATAGAAATTACTTTTAAAAACTGGACTACAAAAAAGATCATTACTTTTTTTGTAGTCCGGATTTTTTTCTACAAAAAAGATTCAAACGAAAATTCTCCTACCGTGGCTGCCCGGTTTCTGACAGTGTCCCAATAACTGATAATTTCTGAAAAATTCTCAGTTATATTCAAATGTACAATATATTTTTCACTATTGGTTTGCTGAACTCGTTTAGCGCAACGAATATGTATGAATATAATTGAATTGCATTCAGTAAGCAAATAGTTATTGCCTTCGATTTATGCTGTCAGAAACCAGCTTTAACAAGTGTCAGAAACTAGCACTATCACGGTACTCCCTTTACATTCGGACACTTTTTCGAAAAACCGATCACAAATGGAAATTCATATACTTCAAGCTTTACCTCATCTGATAATCATTTTTCTTTAAATGTCTCGACCATTTTCATTAGCTGAAGCTTCTTTCTACGAAAAAAGATTCCAATGAGAAAACCATTAACCCTAGATAGACTAGTCATCCTAAGCGATCTAACGACGTTGGTCCGGTGATTAGTGACGTTGCCAATTCCACTCTACACTGCCCAGCCGCCTTTAGTGAGTTTTCAGCAACGTCGCTCACCGGAAAACTTCATTTAGCATGAGAAAAACTTTGCTAACTTCTAGAATTTATTGTATTCCTTCATCATCTTTGCAGGATGTCATTTACTGGATAAATGTAATGGATAAATTGAATTAAATTTACTGGATAAAACGTAAAATCCTTTACGGAAAGGTGGTAGACTCGAGGTTTCCTCTTGGGATCGACCGACAGACGACCCAATGTTCAGCTGATCACTGGTCATTTCGTTATTCATATTACCATCGACTAATGTTCGACTAGTAATCAGATAAGTACACAAGTCGACCCAACCCCCCCCCCTCCCCCCCCAAATCGAATGGCGATCAAATAGTAATCGATGGATCCGCCAGGGAAGTTTAAAATTTTCCAGAATTTTCCACTCAACCGATTAATCATAGAAAAATAAAAACAGCGGAACGCGGGGAATCCCTCGTAACGTGACCAGTCTACGGTTAAAACTCATTGCCAAATGCAAATCATTCATTTCATGCAATTTCACTACTATAAATTCTAAAAAAAAAGAAGTTCTAAGATGAATGTTTATTTTTCTTCTCCAATCATTTTTGATACGAAGTGAAAACTATGAATCAAGTGCGTAAAAAAAGAAATTTATTCCTGTGTATTCAGACCATAGAGAATTAGAAACTCGATGATTACTTCGATTATTTGAATGCTTGAACATTTGCCTAATCATGAGTGTGAAAGTTCGTCTATTGGAATTTAAACAAATTGATTAAGGAATTGAGCACACAGATGAAGTGAAAATCTTGTCGTCTGGTACAGCATTTTTTTTTGTCGAATGTAATATCGTTTGCAATTATCAAATGAAATTCCGGAACATAAACACATGTTGCAGTTGTTCACCTACTTTGCTCTCGTGTGACATTAATTACACATAGTTTTATCACACAATTGAGACAGCTGACATCAGATATTAATGTCGAAAGGGCTCAGGTGCTCAGTACATTCAAGGGAAATTGATACCCAGACAGATGATAAATTAATTCACCACTTGATTTCTGCTCAGATTACAATTTGATTAATTACGAAATATCAGTTAATTTGAGATTGATCATCAATCTGAGAAGATTAAAGCTAATTTCAAATCTGCTCACAATCGGTACAATTTTTTTTTTCGCAATTAATAATTTTCTAAGGAATCTCTTTTGCAATTTTCTAGAAATTTAATGAAGAATATTTTGTTTCCATTTTATTAATTTTTTTTCTCGAAGTTCTGCTCTGCATATTTACCTTTAAAACTTGAAAAAAAATATTTTTCCTCAAAATTTGAAAAAAATATTGACTTATAAAAAAAAAAAAATTGAAAAATGCTTTTTTTTTCTCTAAATATTTTCTGGATCTTATGAACATAATTAAACATGGAAGATGATTGTCTTTGTAATCAAATGTAACTGACCTTCATAATGTAAGGCGCCTTGCACAATTACTGATGTAAATATAAAAATCGTTGAATAATGAATCAACGAGAGAAATAAAATAAAAACAAACTTCCAAAATTTTCTGTTGAAAAACACGAGATATTGTCCAGTAAGGTAGCACTGATGATTCTACAGACAATTAGGTCATTGTCCTTCATTTATACCGCAGTATTTCTCCTACTCCATCTCTTTACCTTCTCCCAGTTCTTCTTTCCTCGCTGCTTTCCCCCCTCATTTAACCTGTCCACATTTATGCATTTATAATACATGAAACGAAAATAATCGACAAGACCACTAATAACAATGCATTGACACTGTCGAAAATTAAATGAATTTTTATTTAGATACAATTTTAAAATGAATACAAGTGGATCATTGGGTCACGAATATATATAAAGTGATAGACACATTTCGCTTTCACCAGTGGTATTTGAAACACTTAATCAAATTTTAATTACAATTTTTAATTTATAATCAATTAATTCAATGATCAAATATAAATTATGATACGTGAGGTCAGTTTTCTTTAGCAAATGTCAAAGTTGTTGGAAAAAATGAAATTGATATTGGGTTATTTTCAAGTGTTTTACATAGATGCATTCACTTGACCTAATCAATCAAGAATTGTTAATTGAAGAATAATTTTTCAAAATTATGTATTGATGTTAGATTCTATTTTCAACAATAAATAATCGTCACCTAGTTTCTGTTGAATATCTCAATAACCAAGACGGATAAAGAAATTTGAGGGATAATCTTACTTTGTAGAAAAAAATGCAGGCTGCAAGAAAGAATCCTGCAAAAAATACACCATATCTCATGTATTCCACGATGATTTGAAGAAACTTCTTGTAAAATTGAATTTACTCAATTTTTCATCACTTCATAATCAATTTTCCCAGAATATTTTTTTCAAATTTATTTATTGGTACAAGTCTCCCAGGGGATAAACTTATGACAAGGGGGGGGAGGGTACATCATATTACAGTTTATTTATTCTAGAGTTTATTGACGTTATTATATCTATATTGCATACAATTTTTTTTTTTAATTTTTCTTATATAAACTAAAGGAATTAGAAGATACATTATATCACTTAAGTAAAGCCAACTTAGTTGGCATAAATTGTAATGAAGAGAGCAGAGCAACCACCATGTTATATTCATTTATTTATTAATCTTTTATTATTACCAGCTATTTATTTCGTTTCTCATTTCCCCAAAATATCTCGAGATCTGTGAGAAATGAAAAAAAAACTGTGCAGATATTTTCTTTTAAAGGATATTAAAGCTCTAAAAATGATTGCATAAAAATTGTGCTATTTCACTTGAATTCCGAGATATTTCAAGAAAAAAAAATTATTGACAGAGTTAAATAAGAGTTTAGAATGCTTGCTACGAAAATTCCTCTATCTCTCATAGCTCTCGAAATGATAAAGAAAACCGTTGACACACAAATTTCATTCAATTACTCTACCAATAGTTTTTTCAAAATATCTCGAGATCTAAAAGAGATAGAGAAAAATTTGTGAGGACCTTTTTTTTAGCCCTGATTTTCTTCTGCAAAAAAGCCTTCCACAAAACTTCCTTTGTCTCCTCCAGATTCGAGATATTGAACAAAACTTTAAAGCAAAGAGCAGAAGCTACTGAACAACAGAAAAAGCCGACAGTTCAAGGACAAATCTCCGCACTTACTTTAGTGGCATTTGACCACAGAAATGTTAGCTCTTCCTTTTTCCCATTTTCTGCATTAAATTTTACAACACAATTCCTCGAAATAAATGCCTTTTGAATGTGATTTTTTTTCCGGGGTTTTGTTGCATTCAAATTTACTGTTGAATTATTTTCTTAATTCCATCGAAAAAAAAAATATATATTTTCAAAATTAAAAATACAAAAACATTTCTCCTTGACATTGACAAATTCAACGACCCCGATAATACACTCAAGGTGGATCACCGGAACGGGATCAATGTACCCTGACACTTCCGATTTACCGGATCGAATCTTCAATCGAACCGGTCTATCCTCCTTTCTCTCCATATATTTCTAAGCATATTATGTGTAACGCACAAAAAAAAACACATATTTTCATCAAACCTTCTGAAAAAGAGATTAATTCGACGATAAATCATGGAGAATCGTGTATAGATGATGTGATCCAGTGACCTAATAAAGTTCAATTATTTTTTTTTTTTCAACAATTAAAATATTACAATTATTACATCATTATTATTTTATTAATCAATTATTTTTTCATGAAAAATTACATTCAAAGGGAAATTATCTTTAAAAAATAATTTGCCAATTAATTTTTTTCATGAGAATATGAAGAATCTCATTAACATAACAGTTAATTTTAATGTTCTACGTCCGCAGAAATGAATTATTAAAATAATTCTTAATGAATTAATTGCTGAAAATTAATCATAAAGAATTCAGAATACTTGAATGAGATTAGCGCGATAATGGAGATTTTTCGATTCAATTATTTGTATGTTTTTATGGAAAAAAAGTAAGCTTTCTTTCATTTCAACTCGTGGAAAAAACTTTCAAATTCTTATTTTTTTTTTTCATTTCTGTCTTCATCGAGTTGACTTGTCGATAGAAGGGGGCGCTACATTAATTTTCAAACTGTTGTCTACCGATTCTGAAAGATGACAGCACTTCAATCATTTCAAATTGATAAGAAAAAAATTACCTCGAAAAAGTATTATTCATGAAAACATCATTTCATAAATTGTTTCATACGGCGAAGTAGAATTTTTTTTTTAACAAAAAAAAAAAGGAGTGGACACATTGTAATGAATTTTTTAAGTTGAGACGAGATGAAATGAGGAAAATGCTTTAAAATATTCAAGGAAAATCCTTTCAATCCTACCACAGAGAGATATGCGATTATTTTTTTCATAAATTTTCAATTCCGGCGAACATTTTGTAAAATTCTCTGTCATCTCATTCCTTACGACTCGATTTTCGATGAAAATTGCAAAAGATGCAGAGAGTTGTGTAAGAATCGGATTTTGGTCCATAACTTCTGCAATTTCTATCGAAAAACAAATAGTAAAAAAAAAAATGATGGAAAACTCCTTCCGCTCGTATTTTAGAAATCTTTCGAGACTCTGCGAAAATTGGTAACAGGTACATTTGCGAAAAACCGAAATTGCAAAAAAATAAAAATCATGACTTTTCAATTTCTCATCAGAAAAAAAGAAAATTTATACTCCAGAAAAATTCAATCATATTGTAAGAAAACTTCGCAAACATTACAATTTTACCAAACTAAATATAATAAGAAAATTACCTAAATAATTCTAAAGATCATCAATAAAAGTGACTAATATATTTAGAATAAATTACTGAAACATTAATTGAATTATAGATTATACTATTCACGCATTTCAATTGACTGTAGTCGATACACACAAAGGAACGGAGAAGAAAAACCAATTGAAACTCATTACCCGTGTGCAATTGGAGTTGGGAAAGTTCCTGAATTCAATAAGGTTTAGTATGACTATTTTCACATGACAGTATTACGATAGTTATCTACGTTGAGTATTCCACGTTGGTACGTTGAATTTGTATCATCCTCATACCAGCATGAAGCTCGAGTTTCCCTCGTCTAAACTAGTGATATCACTATTGAATTTCAGAATCTTCTGGTTTATCATAGAAACCCTACGAATTGTTAACCAAAATTTCTCGGGTAACGTCTTGGTCTGTATCCAATATCGTATCTGTATGGATGATACGTGTACGTGTAGATCACTGAAACAAACAATGGTAGACAAATCGAAAAAAAAATTACTTATCATGCTAACAATAGGGAATCGACAGTTTTAGGCATTGCGAATTGTCAGAATTTGTTTGTTTAGGATGGGAGGCGGAAAAAATAGCTCCTTGGAAAAAACAGACCGGCAAAAATAGCCAATGGAAAAAATAGGCGTATAAATAATAGACTTGTAAAAAATATTCTATACAAAAAATGAACATCAACCATATTAACCACCCACCCAGGATTAAATAAAAAAATTAAAAAATTTGAGATAAATGATAGTATGAGATATATTTTCTTTATCTTTTTTTTTAGCTCATTTTTTCGATGGCCTATTTTTTCACTTGTCTATTTTTTCCGTGTCTATTTTTCACATGGGCTGTTTTCCCTAGATATCTCGGAATTCAGGAAAGATGGAGAGAATTTTGTGGAAACCTTTTCTATAAAAGACACTTTGACCCAAAAAAAAGTCTTCACTAAACTTTCTCCATATTCCCTAGATTCCGAGACATTTCTGAAAAATTAGAGCGGAGTTGATTTTAAAAAAATTGAATGTAACTAATTTTTACGTATAAAAATAATCTCGAAATCTCTGCAGAGTTGAATCCTCATATCGAAATTTCTTTCCCTTAGTTTTTTTCAAAATAGAGAAGACCAGAGCAATTTTTTCAAGGATTTTTTTCCGAAGTGAAGGTTTTCACGGAAAAATATAGAAAATTTTGAGAAGTTGCTCCAACATGTCTAATTATTGAGTAATTTTCTTTAAATTGTTTTTTGGAGGCTTCCACTCAAAAAAAAATTCTGGTTCATTTTGCCACGATCTTTCCTGTTTTGAAATCCATGAGAAATACAGAAAAAAAATTGGCAACATTTTTTGTAATTCTGATTTTTTGCTATGAATAAAATACGGAATAAAAAATTTTTCTTCATTTCTCTGAATTTTGGGTTATTCCCAAAAAAACTCAAGTAATTTCATAATCTGTTGGAAAAAGAAACGTTTTTCTAATCCTTCCCCTTTTTGTAGCTCTAATTTACCTCTAGAAAAAAATTTTCAACAAAAATTCCGTTATATCCCATAAATTCTGGGATATCCCAGGAAAAACGATTGACTCATTCCATTGTCCCATTTTGTCACAGGTATAATACTTTGGAAGATGAAATTAATATTTTTTTCATAGAGAGAAAAATCCTTTGAAACGTCAGATGTCAATTGCAGGTGAGCGAAAAATGCTCTACTTTGTTTAACACGACGCAGTGTTAATAAATTCATCCAATTAGAAGTGAGATGATTTTTTAGGAGAAAAAAAAATTCGTTAATTAATTTTCGTTTAGTATTTTCACAATGGCGATTCTCTTTATTCTCCCAGTAGTTACACTGAGAAAAAAAAGTGGTGAAAACTATCAAATATTCATGCCAATGGTCCTTAGCAAATATTTATTTAAAATCATTAAAAAATTTGTTGAATTTCCTGAATTTAGTTAATTTGAATAGATTAACAAGTGAAATTGACTTAATTCAGTAAATTCAACAGCTTTTTCAATTTTTTCAAAAAAATATTTGCTAAGAACCAATAGCATCAATATTTGATAGTTTTTACCATCTTTGTTTTCTCAGGAAAGGAGAGAAAAATCAATCATCTATTTCCTTAAAGGGACGATTTCCCTATTGAAAATATTGAGTCCCATTCTAAAGAAATGAAAAGAAAAATCTAAAGAAACTGAAAGATTAAATACGCCTTCCGACATTTAATTTATCATTCTTCTCGTTATCTTTCTGCCTTTTCACCGAATTAATTGACTGTCAAATGCACCATTCTCTACAAGTTGTTCTCCCTTAAGTGACAGAAAAAAAAAACTCAAGGAAAAAAAAAGGGAAAAAATCATAAAAAAATATATTAAATTCCGGAACTACTTGCTTATGACATTTGCAAATTCAACGAACCAAATGTCCATATTAAGTGCCCTCATTCATACTTTCGCCACTGAGAAAATTCAAGTGTACGTCTATCCTGTGAATTACTCTCATTACTCTTATCTGTGTTTAAAAGAAAAGAATGGAATAGTAAAGGAAGGAAAAATGAAAGTCACGTAGGTGGCTATGGTTGCTTGATTTCAATATAAAAATGATAGAATGATAATTTGTAACTTTCATTGCTATTTTTTTTTCATGCTCCATTGAGAATAACAGTTTTCCAATCGAATTATAATATTCTTCGATGAAAGAGGAAAGAAGCAGGTAAATTGCTAAGGAAAATTTTGAATAATTGTGGAAGATTATTGTTGAAGAAATCAATTAATTTCATTTTTACAATCATTTTTGGAGAATATCTCGGAATTTGAGGAAGATAGAGAAATTTTGCAAGTGTTGTTTTTGCCGAAAAAAATTGCATCTATAAAAAAAAATTATAACTGTCTTTTTTTTCCCCCTTACTTTCGGAGATATTTTTAAAGAATAGATTACGGAAAAAGCAAGGAATTTCATAAAAGCTATGTGTAATACATTTTTTCTCATTATTATTAAAATCTTTCTCATTGAAATCTATGGAAGATGAGAAATTTTTGTGCAGACCTTTTTCATAAAGGCGAGCTAGAGGAAAGATCTTTAGATAAATGTCTCTATCTTCCCTATATTCCCAGATATCCCTGGAAAACTGGAACTTTCTCCCAAAATTGCCCAATTATTTGCACTTTGTTAAATATCTCCGAAGCTGAGCGAGATGGAGTAATTTTTCCATGGTCCTCTTTAATAGCTCTGGTTCATTTTTTTAGAAAAGGTCTTCATGAAATTTTCATATCGCTCATAGATTCCGAGATATT
The DNA here is from genome assembly GCA_963942555.1 of Aleiodes leptofemur. NCBI lineage: Eukaryota > Metazoa > Arthropoda > Insecta > Hymenoptera > Braconidae > Aleiodes > Aleiodes leptofemur. The sequence continues at coordinate 8,115,506 of OZ012615.1, read as the reverse complement.
TCACAAAAAACCCATTAACTCAAATAATTCCCTGAAACAAATAAAATGGAAGAAAAATGAATAAATTCTCAAAGTAATTAACAAAAGACACGAAACAGTACATGTATTTACAGTGCTTCAATATCCTCCCCTCGATCTTCCACAATAACACAAAAAAAACTATAGAATACAATAATAACTAAATTAAGAAGAAATCACTAAATCACAATAATTCAGTTCATATTCTGAATATCTTTGGATCATTGACTCTGTATCTCCAGTGACTGCCCTTTTTTCTTCTCGTCAGTCCACTGCTCCTTTTCCATGTATCATAATGACCATTTCCCATCTGATAAACCGGCGAACCAAATGAAGTTGGCAAACCAAGAACCGCGAGATTCATTGAATCGATAGAATTCTGATTGTCGAAGATTGGAACTCTCAGTGGTTCTGATTGTCGAATATCGTAATTATTTGCGTAATTTTTGTTATCCTGATAATTAAATTGATTGCTGATCCCCAAATGAGGATTTATGAGCGATTGGATCTGTTCGAAGGCTTCTTGATGATTGATCTGATGATCAGTCGGATGATTAACCTGATGATTAACCTGATGATTGACCTGATGACCAACTGGATAATTGACCTGATGATTAACCTGATTATTGACCTGATGATCAACTGGATAATTGACCTGATGATTAATCTGATGATTAACTTGTTGATTAACCTGATGATTGTGATTGTTCTCCTGATGTGGTTCATACATTGGTGCTGGTAAATTATTGATTTCTTGCACTTGTTGCTGCTCAATTATTGGCAGCTGTTCCTTTTGGCCCTGGTAATAAGCATCGTTTGGACTCTGATGCTGATTCTGTGTATGGATCGGTTGAAATTGTCCAGTAACTACTCCAGAAAGTTTCGTCACAGTTGTTGAACCTCCTGTTGGTCCTGCGTAATTATTATCGATTGATGGTGCATTCTGCGGTGGCTCGATTGGATGATCCGGGGGATTTTCTTGGTGATGTTCGTCTGGATTTGATGGTAACTCTGGCTTTGTCTCCTTCGCAATCAGCAGGCCTGGCTCATTGACTGGATTGTCTGTAAATCGTAGCGTCAGTCACGTCGATATAGTGTTAGTCATTAAGTCTAAGTTACTCTTTTATTAATTCTAGTCAGTTTTTGTTATTTTTAATTGATTTTAATTATTAATTCACTTTTTACTTGTTCTAGTTTAGTTGGGGAAAAAGTTCTTTTGGAGATTCATGAGGAATGACTTTGAAAGGTTCATTCATTTTCTTTTACTATCTTTTTTATTTTGTCTTGGAATCAAGTCTATTTTTTTTGGTTCTCATAGATCATACCGGAATTGATGGGAAATAGAGAAATTTTATGTAGAGGATAATTATAGCAATAAAAAATATTCTTGCACAATTTTTCCTATCTTCCATAGATATGAAAACATAAAGAAAATCCAATAAACTTGATTCCTCAACATCGGAAAAACCTTAAAAAAAAACTATTCCCTCGATGTCAATTTATTAATATCCTGAATTAATTGGATAGGAAGATCGAGGAAATCACAGACAAAGTGAATAAATTACACACACGATACTTCCAGTTAATCTCATTAAATCTATCACTAATAAAATCCCACAAATCAAGATAATTTCAGAATAGGAAAATTACTAATATTACAATTATTTACAGGTTTTCCCAAGTTCATGAACATGTGCTCATGTAAGCGTGAAGAGTTTTCATTAATCCAGCGTAGTTAATTACACGATTTGCGGAAGTTAGTTCGTGGTATGAGCCCATTCTCGTGTTAATTTTCTTTTTTTTTTTTCTTACATTGATAGAAAAAAATGTTAATGATAGAATTAATTTACAAAAAAAAAAAAGATGAGAGATGAAATCCCAGAAATATTGAATTAATTGAGAGCAGAAGAATTTGTTACCATTTCTTTTTTATTTCATTCATATTAAATAGAATACTTTTTTTCATTCTCCTTGAATAATTTTTCATTTTAGTTGAATAATTTCTTATTAAATGATTTAACGTACCAGATGAAGGACTCTCGTAAGGTCCATGATGATAAACATTATCGGTGTATGTTGCATCAGGACTTGGTGGTGGACCATCGTATGTATCTGGAAAATGAAGGGAATTTCATCAAGATACAAAGATCAGTATGTAGTTTGAACTGTCTATTACGAATGATGTAGAGTTGATGATTAAAACCTTGTGGATGATGTGCATCGTATGAGTATGCTGGTGGTCCGTAAACTGGTTTTGGTGAACTAATTACTGCACTGCTAGCTATTCGCGAGCCAAGCGAGGATATTGCATCACCAGCTGATGATATTAATCGGCCCTTTGTTTGCACTAGAAATCCACCGCCTCTTATCAATGAACCACCAAATCCGAGACCACCACCAGCAATTGCCTTCAGTGCTTGGATTATTGTATTTAAAATGGCCTTTTTGAAATCAAAAAGAGTATACTCCGGTGGTCCTTGCTGTTAAGAAATTAAATTCATGATTAATTCATTACAATGGTGAAAATATTGGAAACTAATGCGTTTAGAGGAATGGGTCTTGAACTTTTTTTTTCGGCCAATTTTCATTTCCTAAGAAAACGTTTTGGGACGAAATTTCCTAAATTCTATATTCGCTGAAATATTTTGAAAACAAAAGGAATACTATTTTTGCCAGTACTTCGTTCCATTAATTCATTGATTTTATCCAGTATTCTGTTAACATGTGTGGAACTATTGGGATTAGAAAAATTTTGAACGATTTTTTCTTATAGTGCAACAAATTTTCTTTAAAAAATATCTCTCGAAAAACTTTGTTAAGTTCCATGAAATATTTGCAAAACAGTGCACGGAATGGTTTTAATCATCTAATTATCATGAAATTGAAGAAACTAATGAATAATCTCAATGTTTTTTTCAATTGACATTGACCTATTATTTTGTCTGTTGGATTTCATCCAAAAGAATTGCAACAAACCGGATTCGATCACGAGTAGCGAAAGGAAAATAAAACCAAAACAGGAGTATCATGTGAAGATTCGAGAAAAAAAAACTAACTTGGTAGAATTTTCCCTCCATAATAAAGTGACTAGACGGCCTAGATCCGTGTGTGTTTGTGAGACGAGACTAATGATTCTTTTTATTGAGCATTTTGTTTCGAAGAATAATGGATTATTATTACGACATGCAGCTCTGACCGTTACGGACACTTCACAAGGATAAAATAAAACAATGAAAAGAGAAAAGAATTGTTAGAGTATTTTTCTATTGCGATTCCAGCATTTAATAGTTTCTAAAAATTTTACTATCAAGTAAATCCATTTTTCTCATTCATTTTTAAGTCATGAATTTATTGTAGGGAATTTTCATCAGATATATTTCAGAAAAACTGAATTGCAAGAATTGCCTATTGTTGTGTTTCCACTTCACTTATTAGTTTTTTTTTCATGTCTCGAAACCTAAGAATGAATGAATTTTCCCGAAGATTTTTTTATAGATTTAATTCAGTAGTGAAGTGGTAAACAAGGTTAAGTCATGCAGGATTACCATATATACGCAACTTTGTTTACCACTTCACTACTGAATTCTAGATTGGTCATCATGGACGTCCTAATGACAGATGTTGGATGATGTGGGATTCCTTGGCGTGTTATTTCGTTGACTGCAGCATTGCGAAATCTACTCTACACTGCCTGAACGCGTTTAGCGAGTTTTTGGTAGCATCGCACACCGATAATTTTATTTACCATGAAAAAATTTCATTACCCGAGAAATTTTTTTTTTATATAATTCGATAGAATTAGATCTGCAGTCATATCGCGATAGATATGACATGATATTCGTGGAGATATGAACAGATATACTAGTAGAACTGACTAGATCTGATGAGATCTGACAATCTCATAACGGACCACCCTAGTTCTGAATCAGATATAATTATATATATTTAGGTCTTGGCAGATCTGAAAAGTTGATAGAATTGGATCTGATCAAATTTAAAAATTATACACACTTTACACATGACATGAAGTACTCGGGTAAATTCGGATAATTATGAATTCTAATTTCAATTTTAGAACTAATGACATTTGCAAAAGGACAATTTGTTAATGTTCCGTTTTTAATTTTTGACCAATCAAATGAAATTCATCTGTGATATAATTGAAAAATGCAATAATAAAAATGAGAGACTTGAAAGTTGAGAGATTAAAAATGTAAAAATTTAGAAAACTTTTTAATGACAAAAACACACAGAAACAAAATAATAGTAATCGTCTGTTTATTATAATTTGTTGGTGTAGAATTTAGAAAATTTAAGGTTTTTAATCTTTTTGGAGTGACCAGAATAGTTGTTTCCCTCGTTTCAAATTTGTCTACAAATGGTCGGAGAAAAAATCTTAAAAATTATATTTTTTTTGCCCTCTTCGAGATATAAATATATCTAATCAGATATAATTATATCAACAAAAAAATTCCCAGATAGCTTTAGAATTTATTTTATGTTTCTTCCAACTCTGCGAGATATGTCATTTACAGAATATAATCATTTGATAATTAGTCATTTCAACAAATGAATTCATTTTTCCACGATTCTGCGCTCAACCGATCCATCATAAACCTCCAGGAAAGAATCCTTCCGAGAAATCCTCTATCTCCTTTATTTTACGAGATATTCAAGAAAATCTATGAAAATGCGAAACTATTTTGAAAGAAGAAAGAAATTACCGGTTGAATTGGTACACCATAAGAATCATGCAGTTGCTGAGCAGCTGATTGTCCACGTCCACCCGATAATCCACCGAGTCCACCGATTCCACGAGAACCACCTGATAATCCACCTGATAATGCAGGTACCACACCAACAGCACCAGACAGTCCAGCAGCAATTGCACTTAGAATTGAACCACCAATTCCTGCTGCAATGAGGATTGGTTCTGCTCTCTTTATTCTCTGTACCATAACATCAGAATTTGGATTTTTATAAAGGCCATAGGCTGCCTCAGCCAGCTCATCAACTCTCTTCATTGCATCGGAATTCATTAAAATTTCTTGCTGATTATTCTCAGATAAGTCATTATTTTCTTTTGGTCTAGGGATTTCATCATTTTTTTGCAGCTCTTTTGTTCTACGAAAGGCTGATAGTCTCTCCAATTGTGCTGCTGCCCTTTGATGAAGTTCTGTGTCTAATGATTCAACGGATGATAGACACGTGAGGGTCACCATTAACAGTGACAGCTGAAAGTTATTAATTTTTTTATTCAATGAGTTTTACGAAAGTTTTCTTCTTTATTATGGAAAAAATCAGTTCAGAAGTGGTTGTGGTTTGGAGATTCCACAAGTACTTTTGGGATTCGGAAAATTTGATATTGGATCATTTTTGTGGAGTGGAAAATCTTTCATTCGATTCGAAAATATTTGTGAAATAGAAAAATGCAAAAGATTCCTTATTATTACTGGGAAAACTGATTTTATGCGGCTCATTTTCAACACAACTCAGCAAAAATTGGCTTTAAGAGAATTTCATATATTATATCCTTTGTAGAGCAGAAAATTTTCGATAAGAAAGATCGTTTGCTAATTCTAATGAATACACTCTTTTTGAAGATATTGACAGAATAAAAAAATACCAAATTATTTTCGTACATCACTGAAAAGAATAATCCTGTGGGAGTGGATTATTTTGAGAATATCTCGGAAACTATTGGGTCTGGGAAAATTTTTGCAATAGATTTTTATTGTAGAGCGGTAAATTTCCCACAAAAAGGTCCTTTAGACAAATTTTGTAAACTTCTCTGATCCCTGAAATATTTGTCGAGTGCAAAATGAAGGAAGATTCATTTTCTTCGAACGAAAATTAATTGATGATTAAACAATTCATTATCAAACATCAGGACTGACTCATGAACTTATTAGAAATTATGTAAAATAATCCTTGGGAGAATTATTCGATGCAATTACATAAATTTTGCTAACAAATTAACGAAACTCAATGATGAAAAAAAAATTAAATTTCAATTTTAAAGTGTGACTTTAGAAATTAAAATTCATACACTTGAAGTGTGAAAATACTCCCATCTCTTTCCTTTAATCGCACTAAAATTGAGAGAATTTTTTTTTATCCTTTGTTTAGAAGATTTCGCAATGAAAATTTCTATCCATAAATATATATTATTACGATTCCAGTTATTTTCATATGGAAACATGTGGACATGAAGAAGCACATGATATGTAGGTCAATGGGTTGAAAATGAGTGGACACAGTGCACTCACGAGTCACAGGATAATTCTCCTTATATAAATTAAAGATGTTTGTTTGTTAAGCGAAAAATAAAGTTCAGTAAAATAAGAGGAATCTGTTTCAATACACTAGAGAAAGTTTAATCTTATGAATTTATGTATTTTTTTTGCCTTCTTCTCTTCGTTTCTTTCAGTTCCGCAAACGTCATTGGGGTCGATGTTCCCAAAATTAGTTTGATGCATAAAACATGAATACAGTATAAAAATAGCATAATCAAAAATTTCTGATATTTGGTTTTACCAGAATTTCAAAAAAAAAATAAATACTATTTTCCAAAAAAAAAAAAATTGATCATTCCTTTCAGACTGTTATTTTTTCCAAATATTTTCTTCTGGTGAAACAATTTTCTTTTTTTCATTGTTCAAAATATATTGTATTCACTTTTTTTTCAATTTCTTTGTCCGGGAAAGTCGAAATATAGAAGGAAAAAAAAAATTCGTTCATATTTTTGAATCAATAGCTTCAGGCACACGTGCGAACGATAAATTACATATTCCATGCTTGCAAACGTTTATCCTTGTACCCATAACACTGATATTACACGAGCGAGGGTTAAATTTTGATGCTTCAAATTGATTTATGGATAAATTATTTTGATGATAACTATGAGTACGAGAAGATCAATAAAGGAAATGGAAGATAAAAATTTATTTTATTTTTCTCTTATCCTTTCGTTTTATAGCATTATATATTTTTTTTATTTTAGGAAAAAATGGATTTCTTATTGAAAAAAAATCGATATTGCTTTTATATAATTCTCTGTAATTCAAACGATCGTAATCAAAACTTCCGTCTTCTCTTATGTAAATTAATGACAATGTAGTGGAATTGACAGGAGAGAGAAATTTCATTTTTATTTGTAAATACAATTCAATAATTATTTTTCAAATTGTAATTGTGTACTTCGAATACTGAATTTCACTGAGACAGCTGAGTGAGGGGTAATTAACTCTCTAATCAAGCTTTGGAAATACTCTGGTATTAATTTGATCAAAGCACAATTATAATTGTAACAATTGACTTAGAATGACATGGAATCAGTGACATTTCCGTATTTGCGATTTTGCAGAATTTTTTAAATCATTTTCGGAATTATTTGGAATATTATTCTGAAAATTATTTTTTTCAATAATTTCGAAAATTATTTCGAAATTTCTGCAAAATCTTAAATAAAGAGACAACTCTTCAATCAACTCACGAAGAGAAAAACAGGTTTTTCTCTTCGTGAATTGATTCAGGAATGAAGTGGAAAAATTTTCTTGCTCTACAGAAAAAGTTCTCAAAGAAATTCCTGTATCTTCCATAGATTCCTATATATTCAGAAAAAACTCAGCACACAAACGAAATAATTAAATTTCAAATTGATGTTAGTTTTTTTGAAATATCTTGGAATCTGAAGGAAGTGGTGAAAAAATTGTAAGACCCTTTTGGTTGTAGAGAAGAATAGACCCTAAAAAAAGGTTCAATCGAAAAATTCATTATCAGCTATGGAATTTGACATATTTTGAAAAAAAAACTCCCCAGTTTAATAGCGAATGGCTAAATTTGGTTCAATTCGACATTAGATTTTTCGAAATATCTCTAAATTTGAAGGAGATGGAAAGATTTTTGGAATCACTTTCTTTCTAGCAAAAATCAAAACCTTTGAAAAAAAATTTCTCTATCTCCCATAGATTCTAAAATATTTCCAAAAAACTGATTCCAAGTAACTCATCTCCGTTTTCTACTGCAAGTAATAAAAATTTAAAACAATAGAGTTAATTAAAACGATGGGAGTAACAATGCAAACTTAAAAAAAATTGCGACAAAATCCCGGAAAAAAAAATGAAGATTACATCAAACTTCGCCCCAATTCCCATAAACGGTAACCATAATAATCAAATTAATTAAAAAATAATGACAACCACTGTATTTCCGTCATAATTTTGAGTGACAAGGGTACAGTCTAATTATCAAGAGTTCAAAGCTTAGACAGGCGTATCGTGACACTGCTAAAAACATCAGTTCAATGTTTTACCACAAATTCGTAATATTCCGGATTTCATTGTCTTTCTACTGAAAATACAATCTTGGCAAATTATTGTTATCATTTGCCAAGATTTTGCCAGTGAATTCATTGTGCCAGTGAATTCATTGATGTGTAATACGAAATATATGGAGAGTGGAGATGGCAAATTTCCGCAAAGTTCAACCGAGTTAGTGCTCGACTGATGCGTAATGTGAATGTGGCAAGTGGAGCGACTCAACTTCACGGTGAAAGTCAACCCACAAGCAATGAAAGATGATAGGTAACTCGATTTAAAACATGAGGGGACGCCCCTTGACGTATATACCGCAGCACCAACTTATTGCATCTTATTATGATTTATTTCTGTGTTTTCATTTTTTTTAAATCCGTTAATCACTCAGAATTGTGTCAATTAAGGAAGCATGAAAATTTATTTAATCGTCTAAAAATAAAAAAATAATTCCACTCTGTCTTCAGTTTTTTTGAATTATGTCGGAATCTGAGAGAAAGAAGAGAATTTTCGTGGCGACTTTAAATTTTATAGCATTCTTTAAATTTTCCTATCTCGTTCAGTTTCCAAGATATTTTGAAAAACAGTGATCATCAAAATTGCAAGAAATTCTTCATTTTGGAAGAAAAATTGTAGAAACGATTTTCTGAACTCTGATTTTTTTCCAAAAAAAGGTCAATAGAAAATTTTATCCAATTTTCATAAATTAAAAAAAAATTGAGGGAAATATTTTTTATCGTTTTTTTTAAGATCCCATTTTTTTCAAATATTTCAAAATCTGAGCGAGACAGAGTTTCCAAAGTATCTCAAAACAAAAATCACGAATAAAATTTCTCTCCCCTCATTTCTCTTAATCTCAGTATATCCTCAATTATACAAATTATTAATATTAAAATTTCAAGCAGATAATGTTGCAAAATAAACTTTTTATAGCAATTCTGAAGCATCAATTTCACCGGCTTTCGAATGGCACATCACTGCTCATTTCCTTGTTTTCACAAATAATTACACTATATCTCATAAAATAATATTTTTTTTTCCACATAACATTCTCGCAAATAAATAATAAATAAAAATTATCGAAGATCCCAAGGCTATAAGAAAATTAAATATATGTGAGATTAGATGGCAATGAAACTAAGCCAAGTCATTTTTTTCCATCTTAAGAAGGAAATGAAAATTAATTCTGGCGAGTGAGCGAGAGTGATGTTGCGCACGCCGTCCTTGATCTTGGATCACAGACTCGACCCAGATAACGGAATTAGTGAGAAAAAAAAAGCAAATGAGAAGAGGAAAAGGAGGATGAGGTGAGTGGTTCATTGAATCCATCAATAATGTGTCTTCCTGTCTATTGAACGCCAAAAAAATTATTCATTTTTCCTCATCCCTTCATTCTCGACCTTACATTTAAAATTGCAATTCACGTCTTCATAACGAGTCGCTGCACTCAAAGATCACATTGGCAGTTCAATAATGGAAATCACACAAAAGGAAAAAAATATCCTTCAATCCTTTAATTTCGGATCTCGATGGATTCATTGTTGGATGAGAATTCTCAGCTCTTCCTTGGGTTTCTTCCTTTTTCCACTTCGGATTGTGAGATTATTGGAAGAGAGAGGGAGGCGCGGGAGGGGGGGGGCAGAGGAAGGCATATCGGATATCCTCTCGTTCATTGGCAAGAGTAAAGGTTAGTGCAAGGCAACTTTCACGTTTTCAGCTTCCGGCAAGTCAGGATCTTCATTGCTTTGGCTTTTAAGATTTATTATTTTTTGATTGAGAGAAGAAAAAAAATTGTCAATAATTGCGGACAGCGGATGATGTCTTTTTTGATGAATTAACAATAAGAATTTATTAATTCATAGATTATAAGTAAACGATGGGAATGAGAGAAAACGGAAAGTCGAGATGAGAGTCAAGTCTCCAGGAAATAGAGAAATTTTTGTCGAAACTATTTTTTTTTGGTAGAATAGAGGAAGAACTATAAAGAAGGTTCTCATGAAAAAATTCATACTTCTGGGATTATAATCGAATTATTTCGTGAATAATTTAATAATCGAAATTTGATGGAAATTTGATTCAATTTTTTTTTGTCGATGAAGTTTTGGTTCTTTTTGATGATTTTAACAAAAAGTATTGCAACTTTCGGATTATTCTGTGGATGCCATCGAGAAAGTATCAAAGGCAGTGAATGGGCTTTCTTTCATAATCAATCATTCTTTTCTCATTATCAATAAAAGAAAAATAAGATTCTTCACAAAGTAGTTAATTCAACTATCAATTTGTTTCGATGAAAATTTAATGAATATCCAACGCTCATTAATTTCCATTATTTATGATTATTATTGATTGATGAAATGATGAAAAATTGAGTAACACTTCACAATACACTGATATAATTCAATTATAAAATTTTATTCAACGAAGAACACAGAATTAATTAAATTGTTTTCATGTACCTTCATGGTAGACCTCACGGTATTGAACAGAAAACACGTAGGAAACACACGGGCACTCTCACTTAACTTCACTGAATGGTGCCATCGTCTTTCCACTTTACTTATATTCGACCCCCACCTTGTAATGCCAATACAAGACTCACGTGTATTTTTGTCATCCAAATTTGTAACAAAAAAAAACATATATTTTTTTCCACATTTTTCACTCTTTCTTTTCATTTATCTCACAAAATTTTCATCTTTCTCTCATTAATGCTTTTTCTTTCAAAATTTGTGGAAAATTATTGTGATAAATTTTCGATTTTTCAAATAAAACTTCCCAAATAAAAAGCTTACAATTTTCGAAAATAATCAATCAATAAAATATGTATTTTTATTCATAACTTGAATTTTAACAGAGATTATTTTTAGAAAATCTGTATCACTTTTGAATTGAAAAAAATCCAAAACTAATTTTCCTTAACTTTATTAATCCTCTATAAATTAATTGATCCAACTTTTTCGTTAATTAATTGAAAAACTCTAGTTTCATCGAAATTGAATAATCCCTTCAGCCGAAGGGTGAATATTTAACGAAATTACTTTCCCCTCCATTAATCATGCAAATGATCCATGTGAAGCAAAAAGTATTGAACGAGTTGTCGAGTATGTAGCTTAAACCAATTTCACGAGGGTATTTAATATTGAATTCGAAAATCGCTTAGTGCACTGTTAAATTCAGTATTTGTTGTTAATCCGAGTGCACATGTTGCGATTATCACATTGAAGAATCCAACGACAGAAGAGAATGAATGAAAGCGTTAAAAACAAAAGCGTACAGAAAGAGAAATAAATAATTCATTCCTAAATTTCTACGTAAATTGTAATGTACTGTGGTTCGTAGCTTATTACGTGCGACAGAAATGAGGAGACGATGGAAAATTTTCCATTGAAATTCGTGGTAAAGCGTGTTAATGAAAGCCGACAGTGAAATTCGCTAACTTTAGCTAGTGCAATGTGCGTTTGAATAATGGATAAATGGTCATTCTCATTCTCTTTTGCACATGAAACATTTTTATCACGATGCATTAAAGTCTTCCCTCTATTTTCCCCTTCTCTCGTATTTCTTTTAATATTCGAGAAAATGAGTGTGGAAAAAGATATTCCGTACGAGGGACACGTGGAGAAGTCGTGACTAATTCATTTTTCCGAATTTCATCAAAAAAAATTACCTTCTCTTTCTTTCAGTTCATCCAATAATGTACGTGATGGACTGTAGGATAATTCTCCCCTTCACATTCTTTATTTTCGGGTTTCATCTGTAGGGAAATTGAAAGTTGATTTTTAAAGAAATTTCTGAAACGAAAATACTTTCACTCGTTTGCGACACTCGATTCACTCGGAATTGAAGATTAATTTTTTCTTTTTAATAAGAATTGAATAATCAAAAGGGATAATGAGAGTGGATCAGTCGAGAAATTCTGTGAAAATATTTTCACGAATATCTTTGAAAGAAGCGGGCTTTGAACAAATCTGCAAGAAATCTTTTGAGTAAGAAATTTCACAAGCCTCGAAAAAAGTCTTTCAACGAGGTTTACGCGGAGCGCGGTAGTCCGAAAAAGCAACATAATTTTTTAATTTTCTTTATTAGTAAAAAAACCGGTGAAAATTAATCATTTGAACTGTAAAAAATACATGCTGTTTCTTTCTTTTTTTTCATCAATTGATGTTTACAAGGATAAAATTCTTTTGAACATTTTCGTAGTAGAATGATAGATAAAAATGTGACAGTTGCGCCTTCCAATTTATGCATATGGTATATGCGTGAACCATAATGCACACATATAAATTGGATGATGCTATAAAAAGTTGCAGTCGACAAGTAATGATGGAAGATATCTTCCATCACTACTTGTCAACTGCAATATTTTTCTTTTCAAACTTCAATTTCTGACTCAATTTGGCTGGTAAAAAGAGTTTAAACAGAATTCGTGGGATTTCACAGATTTCCAAGCTCATTATATTAGTTTTCGGTGGAAAAAAAAATCAGGACATTAATTTGAAAAAAAAAAAAATTATCACTGGTAAGGTGATTCTGCCGTGAGAGCCCGTATATTCACGATTTCTTCTGTCTGTAACTAGGTGGGAAATGCATTATTAATTCAGGAAATAGATGTATGGTATATTTTTTCAGAACTGAGGAAAATTTCAAGCCTCAACTTTGAATTTTCGACTAACATGGAATATGCGTGAGCCTTCTTAACCCTTAGAGGGCCGGGATTTCGAAAATTTTAAAAGCTCATAATTTGCACTGAAAAGAGAACTGAGGTCCCTAAGTTAGAACCGAAACCGGGTCGGACGTTGGCAAGTCGGACCATGACGCTCCAAAGCGTCATCCCGGGCCGGTACGGTAAAAGCCTATGTTAAATTATGAATTTTTCAAAGAAGGTTTATAAAAACGTTTGAAAGACCTTATCATGGCTTGAAAAAGTACAAATGTGAGTTTTCAAGGTCACTGACCAGAATTCTGCAGTCAGAATTGTAAAATACAATATGGCGGATTTAATATGGCTATTTTTGAACCAAATTTGACATTTTTCACTGATTTATGGTTGAAATGATCTGGGGAAACATACCAAGGCTTGCAAGTATTCAAAGACTGGTTTTTCCTAACGCAGATATGATGCTGTCCTCCCCCTTTTAAGGAGCCACTTTGGTCCTACTTGACTATTCAGAACAACTATGACGCTTCAAGGCGTCATCCCGGCCCTCTGAAAGTTAACCCTAGATTGGTGATCATAAACTTGATAACTTTGGTCGGGTGATGAGAGATTCCCCGCCATGTTATTTCGATTGCAAAGTTGCCAAATCTACTCTATACTGCTCGGGCGCGTTTATTTATCTTTCGGCAACGTCGCATATCGGATAACTGCATTTACCCACAGAGGGCTCCCCAATCTCCCCGGAATAGTTAATTTTCGGGCAAAATTATGTTATACGATTTTGGGCAAGTTGCTTAAAGGCCAAAGTACGGAACAACATCGAGGCATTAATATTGGTTTCATGAATGAGGCCCCATATTCTTTCCAACGTCCCAGGTAAAAAAATTTCATAGAGAAAAGATTTTTTAAAGATCTTGAAAAAGTTTTCTATCGACGTCGCCCAAATGGGACTGAATTCGACCTCTAAAATATCTTTTCATTACTAGTTTTCAGCAGGTCTTCTCCAGGACGTCTCCAGGTCGTCCGAGTGGAAACTAAAATATAAACTAAATTATGTCGAGACGATTTATGGTCGAGATCTTTTTTTTAACTATTACTTTCAGGAGGTGAAACGCTTTTTTGTCGACGAAAAAACTTTTTCAAGTCTTTTTTTCAGAGAATATTGAGTCGATTTTTCGGCGAGTAAGTATTTTCTCAAGAGTATTATTTTTCAAATGACATAATATTTATATCATAATGTTATAATTTATTAATTTATTACGTTATAAATTTATTAATACATTAATTTATTAATTTTATTAATTTATCAACTAGTTAATTAATTAATTTATATATTTATTTATTCATTCATTTATTCGCTCATCTTCTTCGAATTCAGCTTATGCATTTATTCATGAAAGAAATTTGAGATCGTTCCTATTTTTACAATGAACGATTTTTTCGCGACTTTTCCGAGCTTCAAGAATTCATAATATCAATTTTTCTGAACTAAATACAGTCTTCAATTCATAGGAACACTTCTCGTAGCCTCTGGAAGCCTCTCAAAAAAAACTAATATTCATTTCTCGTATTCTCTCAATTAACATTTCAATAAACTGATCTTACAGAATTAAAAATCTACAAAAACAAATAGGGGAAGATGGAGTATAATGGACACAAGGGGTAAAACGGTCATGGGCTGATTATTGTATTTTATATCATGAAAATTATTCGAAATGAATTGGAACATTGGAGATAGATTTTTTCTGATGATCGCATTGGAGAGAAAAAAATTTACCATGAAAATCATGTGTCAATAGTTATTTTTTTGAGTTTTTCAGAAATTTCACTTTTTGTGCAAGATTTGAACGTAAAATTCTTCTGTTTTTTTTAAATTTCAGGTTTTTGAGAATATTCCTGGTTCTATTGATCGCAGCGACATGAGATTGATCGTGAATGAAAGGTGAGCTCATTTCCCATCAAATTATGGGGTTTACGAATGGAAAATATCAATTTTTTCAAGTACTTATAGGGCCAAAAATGATTTTCAGAAAATGGCCTCTAAATATTTGAAAAATTGATTTTAAAAAAAATTTGAACCACATAAATTGATAAGAAATGAGCTTACCTTTCATTTGAGATCAACCCCAGGTCGCAACGATCAACAGAACCGGAGATATCACCGAAAACGTGAATTTTTTCGATTTTCAAAAGGGAAAACCCTTCAAAACTTGGCCAAAAAAGTAGATTTTTCCCAAAGTTAAAAAAAAATTTGACACTCGTTTTCTACCTGAAATTTCTCAACTTTTCAATGGAATCATTAAAAAATTCTATCTCTAACCGTTCAATTGAAGTGTCCGTTTAACCCCAGCTTCAGCTATTTCCATTATGACCACTTCTTCTACGATGATTCCGCCCCAAAAAATTTCAGTCCAATCTTTCCAAACGTGTCGATTCCAAATTCATTAGAATATCGCTTGAAAGAGCTCGTTATTCTCTTGCCTGTCGCAGCTCTCCAAAACCAGCAATATATCGATCTTTCGAACTGCTTCAAAATCTGCAACAAAGTAGATTATCGGGTCAATATTTTTTCATTGTGATTGGACGTGAAATTCAATATAAAATAAATAAAAAAACTCAAATCAAACGTCGGAATAAAATATGAAAACTTGCTTACCTGAACACTTTGAATTCTCACACTGAATCACTCAATCCATTTAAACACTTTTCTTCTTTTGAGGAAGAACTTGAAAACTCCTGACTCTGTCATTCCTTAGCTGTCAAAGTATTTTTTTCTTCTCCGAATCTCTCATGAGCGAAGTTCACTCATATCAATGGAACAACGATTCGAGTTGTTTATCGTAACCAAGGGAATCAATTGATCAGTGAAGAGAATTTAATTCATTTGCTACATTTTCATTGGAGGAAACGTCAGCAGCTGAAACGATTCGTTTGTACAGGAGGATTTGAATTTTCTCTGTTGAAAAATAACAAACTGGAGTGACAAATCAAGCGGGAAGTCAATTGACGATTGGAAAAAAATGTGAGTTAGGCATTTAAATTATTATTTATTCTATGAAAATTGTCGTGTATCCGATATTCTCCTTTTATTGAATAGAGAATAATCAGGACCACTCCAACTTGTTTTCGGTTTTTCTGCTCAACTCATGATTACACTGATTTTTCTGTTGATTATTTTCAGAGCTACATGATGATGAGGTACGTGGTACTGTTGAAAGGAAAAAGGCGAGTGACCGAGAGGAGTGAGAACGAGAGGGTAGAGGACGCTAGCCGAGAGAACGAGAGGAGAGAGGACAACAGCAGAGAGGATGGGAGCTGAGAGAATGGAAGCAGAGAAAAGGAGAGGACGAGAGGAGAGAGAAGAAGAGGACGAGAAGACGAGGGGACGAGAGGACGAGGGGACGAGAGGACGAGAAGACGAGAAGACGAGAGGACGAAGGGACGAGAAGACGAAGGGACGAGAGGACGAGTGGACGTGAAGATGAGAGGACCAGAGGTCGAGGGGACGAGAGGACGAGGGGATGAGAGGACGAGGGGACGAGAAGACGAGGGGACGAAGGGACGAGAGGACGAAGGGACGAGGGGACGAGTGGACGTGAAGATGAGAGGACCAGAAGATGAGAGGACGAAGGGACGAGACGACGAGGGGACGAAGGGACGAGGGGACAAGAAGACGAGAGGACGAGGAGACGAGGAGGCGAGAGGACGAGGGGACCAGAGGTCGAGGGGACGAAGGGACGAGAGGACGAGGGGACGAAGGGACGAGAGGACGAGGGGACGAAGGGACGAGTGGACGTGAAGATGAGGGGACCAGAAGATGAGAAGACGAGGGGACGAGACGACGAGGGGACGAGAAGACGAGGGGACGAGAGGACCAGAGGTCGAGGGGACGAGAGGACGAGGGGACGAGAAGACGAGGGGACGAAGGGACGAGAGGACGAGAAGACGAGGGGACGAAGGGACGAGAGGACGAGTGGACGTGAAGATGAGAGGACCAGAAGATGAGAGGACGAGGGGACGAGACGACGAAGGGACGAGGGGACGAGAAGACGAGAAGACGAGAGAGAACGAGAGGGAAAGAACGAGAGCAGAGACGCCGGGAAGGAGAGATCGAGAGGAAAGCGACTGAAAGGAGAGAGAACGAAAGGAAAGATAACGAGAGGAAAGAGACCGCGAGGGGAGAGACCGAAAACGTAAAGATAAGGACATCTTCAAAAATTATGGGAGAGGAAGGATCGAGAAGACGAATACGAGAAAAAACCATGAGAAGAGACAAGAGACTTACTGTATTCTCTGAACTAATTTAATCACGATGACTACTATTACAAGAGAAGTCAAAATTAAGAATTTGTTCCCGCTAGCTCTTTTCTTCCATTCTTTATTCAATATTCATTGCCTTCTAAATTCATCGTCAGA
The DNA here is from genome assembly GCA_963942555.1 of Aleiodes leptofemur. Classification (NCBI taxonomy): domain Eukaryota; kingdom Metazoa; phylum Arthropoda; class Insecta; order Hymenoptera; family Braconidae; genus Aleiodes; species Aleiodes leptofemur. The sequence goes on along the minus strand of OZ012615.1, from coordinate 8,098,100 downwards.
GACATTGTTTGTTAAAATTTTTCTACGAAGCGTAGCGGTACTAACTATTAAAATAAATTTCTTGATCCAATGTTACGTACGGAGTTATATGTAAAAGTGCTGAAGAGTTCTACCAAAATAAATAAAATGAAAGTGAAATTTTGTTTGCACGTCAATACTGCCCATTCTTCTTCTCAATGTTTCTTTTCTCTCCAGGATCATCACCATGGATCAAGAACAAGTAACGGAAAGTGCATGATACAAGAAAACTCGACTTTTTTTCTCTCTTTCATTCTTCTTTTTTTTGACTCTGACAACAGTAAGTCACTCGGCCGTTTTTTTCTCCTTCAAGTTAAGTACACAATATTAGAAATAATAGCGTGAACAATTTGGGCAAAAATAGAAAAAGTGGCGATTTTTTTTAGTTCGATAATCATGAAACATCGCCACTCTCTCTACTTAAAGTCACCTTAATAACGTCAATTAAGATTCGCGAAGGTAGTTTTTATCTTTCTCATTTATGAAAACTCTGTCGACTTTTTTTCTACAAAAATTCACTCCACATTCCCTCGCAAAACAAATCTCGTGAATGTCGAATTCAGTCCCATTTGGGCGACGTCGATAGAAAACTTTTTCACGACCTTTAAAAAATCTTTCCTCTATGAAATTTTTTTACCTGGGGTCCATCCCTGTATATCGGGATGGCGAGTTAGTATCGTCACTCAATTCCATATGAAGTAGCCAAATATCAGGATTCCTATATCTACCCAAAATTCGGACTGAAGTCATGACGCCATCATCCGTACAAATAATTCGAAATGATTATCGAACTTAATTCGCGTAACCGAAATTCGGCTGTTCTAGTTTTTACCGCGATGTTTCGAATGTCGCTCCCCTAAGTTTTGCGGTGCGAGTATTGATCGATGTTAGCTTCAACATCGCCCAATTCTTTTTTACAATTGTCTATATTTTATTAATTCTTCTTTTCGATTACTCTTGATAATATTTTATTATCTGACATAATAATTGAAAGATTATGCGATAATTACGTTTTCTTCAATTATTTCTCCTTTTAATAATTAATTCGTGAACTAGATAAAAAAAAATATAAAAATAACAAAAAAATTCGTCAAATCGAATAAATGTAAAAATTGGTCAAGAAAACAATCTGTCCTTTTTCCCATGTAATAATTCGATCACAAATAGAAAAAAGTTAACACGCAAAAAAAATTTGAGTTTCAGAAATAGAAGAATTTTATTTCAAAAAATAAATTTTCCGTTTTGAGAAAGATTTTATTTTGTTTCTTAGTTCTTACTTTATTTTCGTTGTTATATTCAGCAAGCACAGCGAAACGCGGGGAATTTCTGATAGGGAAACCACTCCAGGGTTAATAAATTTTCCTCAACCTGTTGCTTACGAGATATTTGAAAAATGAAACGGAAATAATTCGACTTTATCGTTATCCATTACTTCACTGTTGCATTTGTTCTCAAAATTTTGTCGAATAGTTTGGAATCTGAAAAAGTTGGAGGAATATTTGCCGTGACATTTCTTCATCGCGAAGAACTAGATCTACCGCTGCAAGGCATTGTTTAAATAGCAAGGTTTTTGGAAATGAGTGAATTTATTGAAGATGATTTCTCGAATCTTATGGGCAAGAGATATCTCAGAAACGAAGAGAGATAGAAGAAATTTTCTGATAACTTTCTTTGTAGCTTTGCGTTTCCTCTGAGATAGAAGTCGGAAAAAAGAATTCTCCATCTTATTTGGATTCCGAGATATTCAGTGAAAACTGATTACAAAATACCTTGGAAATTTAATACATGTCACTCCCATTTCATAACTCAATTTTCATAAATTACCTCAGAACTAAGAGAGATAGAGAAATTACCTTTTGTCTAGGTCTAATTTCATTTTCCAAAAATGTGTCTATCTCCTCTAGATTCTGAGATATCTAAAAGAAAATCCCTAAAAAAAAAAGAGATAAGTCAACTCGTGATCATCATTGTCCAATTATCTCGAAAACCGAGCGAGTTTTGCGAGGAAAATTACTGTAGCACTGATTTTTCTGTGAAAAAAAAGATATAAGCAAAAATTGCGCTATCTCGCATAGCTCTTCAGATATTCTTCAAAAATAAATAGCAGAAAAATGGACTTATCCTATCCTACCTTTTCAATACTGAATTGATAGTTATTACAGAATCAATCAAATTTCCACAATACAATTCAATAAAGTGAAAAGAGGAAAATACTAATTTTCATATTTTCAGAAAAAAAAATTATTTATAATACGATAATAAGTGCGTGTAAGGCTCAATGAGGAAAGAAAGAAAAATGGAAAATAAAGAGCGTATAGCTAATTTTCCACTGGTTTAGTAAGGATTATCATGATTAGCATTTCTATTTCATCTATTCATACATAACAATCTACTCGTTCATATACTTGATTCCATTTTTTTAATCTAGAAGTCTCTCTGATATTAATGATTGTTTCATTGTTCTGGGAATAAAATTATCTTTTTACATACAAAATAACAGTATTTCTTTTTTTTTTATTATACTTTATTCTGACAATGTAGCTATCGAGTCCCTTGTTAGTTCCATTTCATTGAAATATAACAAACGGAAATTGAATTTTTTATGGTAAAAAATCATGATACATTGTACTTCAGGAAGCAAATGTGATAGAGCAAAACTATTTATTGAAAAAATTGCAGAATTTTATGATTTTATAATTCATTGTAATGATATTGATTCATAATTATTGTTGATTCTCCCTTTCTTCCGCCTTTCTGATTGTTTGAATACTTTATTTCACTATACTGGAGAATATCTCGGAATTAATGGAACATGGGAGAATTTTTATAGAGGAGAATGAGAGCTATAAAAAGACGATTACAAAAATTCGCCTATCTCTTATAGATTCTGGGACGTCTAGGAAAAAATAGCCCATGGAAAAAATAGACCGGGAAAAATTTCCCACAGAGGAAATAGATATGGAACAAATAAACTAGGTGTGATAGGGAAAAAATAAATTAGGTGTGAGAGGGAAAAGTTCAGGACGGGAGCTGTTTTTGCCGTGTCTATTTTTGCCGTTGGCTATTTTTTCATGTGTTATTTTTTCCGTGGGCTATTTTTCCGCCCACCGAGTTTGGGATATTTATGAAAAACCGATCGAAAGAAAATTGAAATAATTGAATCAGATGATTTCGTAATCAGTTTTTGGCAATTATTCTGGAATTTATGAGAGACAGAAATTTTTGTATAGACCTTTTCTGTAGGTTCTATTTTCCTCCACAAAAAAGTCTCTACGAAAATCTTCTAGCTTCCATACATTCTCATACTATATTTCATACTTTCATGAAATATCTCAAGAAACCCGAGTTCAAGGCAATGCCAATTTTTTATTCAATCATTTTCGATTCAATAGTAAAGATCTAAAACAGGGTGAGTCGATGTCTCTTGTCAAGTCTTTTCATAAAATATCATAGAAACTGAGCGAAATAGGCTCAGCTTTTTTCTGTAGAGAATTTCAAGAGCTACGGCAACCATACCTACGGCAAATTTACCCTATCCGTTGAATTTCCGGGAATATTTTTAAAAAATTATTGTCATCGAAAAAGTATTTTTTCGCACGCTACGTGTGCAGTCAGTGGCACTTTTCACATATTGTGCGTAAAAAAATTGTATCTTACAAGTGCGGTAAAAATTTTCAGACTCGTGTGATGACAAAACTCGCCTTCAGCTCGTTTTGCACCCTCACACTCGTCAGAAAAGTAGTTTACCGCAATTGTTAGATAATAAACTGATCCTGTTTTACTTCCTCGCTACGGAATTCGGTATCACTTTAGCTAAAATATCTCAGAAACTATGAGAGATAGAGTTATTTTTATGATAACATTTTTGTATCTGATTTTTTTTGACATAAGGTAAAGTACCCAGTAGCTGCTCAGGAACTAGTACCTGCTCACTCCACGTATTTGTATATCTATTTATAAATTATTCATAAATATAGGCATACAAATAATACGTGAGTGAGCTGCTACTAGTTCCTGAGCAGCTATTAGGTTCTTCACCTTATATTTATTACAAAAGTTTCGCTATCGCCTATGGTTTCTTAAATATTTTTGAGAAACCAATCAAATACCAACATCGATCTCGATCCACTACTTCATTACAGAATTATTTCATACTTTGTCCAATAAAGGGATCAATTATTCCATCGAGAATTATCCACTCATGAGGAATGATAGGTAAGCATTATACCAAAGAGGTTACATAACTAAATTACGAAAATCTTGTAGGATTACATCGGGGAAACCTCTGTACTTGAATGAAACTATTTAATCGTGTTCGATAACAGTTTCCCTAGGACTTAGTACAGATTGGCATTTAAGATGAATATCTGGAGCAAATCAATAATATGAATTATACGGGGAATTATCTTTGTGTGCGTAAATTATGTAACGATGCTGAGGAAAAAACGTGACTAAAGAGCTTCATGCCAAAAAAAAGGAAAAACTTTATGTTCTCAAAGATATTTGATCGTTTTTTTTTACATTTAATTTTTATAAATGCATAGTTTAACTAATTTTTCTACTCATTCATTTACTTATTAATCCAAGTATTTTTCAAAAATTAAGTCGGTAAATTAAATTCCTACATGAATTGAATGTTAAAATCTCTTCACATTTCACCTTATCCTTTCTCCATTAGCTTCCAAGTCAACAGCACAGGGTCACATGCTGTGATTTCATTTTTACACTGAATGAATACATCATTGTCGATACAGCAGATTCGTGACTCGCAAGGACATGAGAAATATCAGACGTCATTTCTTTTATTATTTCAATATAAAAAATGTTACATAGATTGAAATGATAGAATGGACTGAGTTCAATCTTCTGATGATATCTCAAGGTATATTTGAGATATGAAAATATCTGTGATTTTTTTTTTTTTTAATTAAGTTTTTAGAGTGCATTTAAATTTATTACGTTGGTATTAATAAACTGTTCTAAAAATAACTAAATTAATTTTTTAGTGAAAAATTCGACGGAATTGCCACATATTTATTTTTTTCACGTGTTTTTAATCTTAAAAGGATTAATCTTATGTCCTTTATAATTTCAACGAATGCTCTTCAGAATTATTTCGATTTTGTATAATGCATTTCCAGTCCTATTAATTCCTCATCGAGTCTCATTATATGTTTTGAAGCTATAGAAAACTATTGCTCCCAAGGAGCCATAAAAACCACATCTTTATTTTATTTTTATTTTTCCTCTGTAGGAGAAAATGAGAGCTAAGAAAAAGGTCTCCAGGAGAATATTGCTATCTCCTTTATTTTCAAAGATAATCAAGGAAACCTCTCATAATCAAGGATTTGAAACAGACCCTCAAGTTGATTCAGTTTTTGTTAAATATCTCGGAGTCTAAATGAGGTAGCAAAATTTTTCTCATCATCTTTTCTGTAGAAAAAAAATAAAAGCTACAAGAAAAATTTCAACAGAAATTCATCTGTCTCTCATCATTTTCAAGACATCCCATGAAACCTAGTGACAAAAGCTCAACTTCTCTCTTTCGAGATTACTAAATTATTTCAGAAATCCTTCGAATTCGATTGATTTATATTTAGAACATGAAATGAGAAATACATGAATCAATTTTTTCCTCAAGATTATCCGCTTTTTTTTCTTTCAATTTACGAAACCGCAGATTTCGAAGAAATAGCTATGCATTTTCTGAGCTCGCAGTAAAAAAAATGAGAACATAGCAGCATCCGGAATTTGAGTGCATTTATGCAGGATGCCTAGCCAGCTCCTAATTTCAAACCGGAAAACCTCAAGGCTCTCTACTTCCCTTTCATAATATTGTATGACACATAAATAGAGTTTTAAAATTTTAATTGGAAATAAAAATGACAAAACGATCTTATTCACCGGAAATTAATCTTATTTCTTCTCCATTAAATTTTTTCCCTTTCCCTCATGATTCGCCCAAATTAAGTCGAGTGAAAAAACGAGGGAGAGGGAATATCGATGAAGTCACAAGCAAATGCGAGACGAGGCCAAGAAAATAAAGGAATTGAGGCGTAAAGTTGTTTTTTTCTCAGAACATCTTGAAATCCAATGGAGATAGGAAAATTATTGCGAAGATCTTTTTCCTAGATAGAATTCCACTCTAATTTCATTTTTATCCCCCATAGATTGCGAGATGTTTTCCAGAAAGTGTAGTAAAACATGGAATAGGAAATGAGCATGACTCATCGAATTCTACCACTTCACGTTATACTAAAATAATCGAGCTGAGTAATTGATGCGGAATAAGATAGAAGGGGCAGCAATAAGATTTGCATTCTACATGGAAATTTCCGAAGATTGTAGCGACAATTGCTGGAAAGAGTCTGTGACGCGGACTAGATATGGGTAAAATCGAGCCCTTCGCAGAATCTTTCAAGATCGAATATTTGGCATACTTATGGCAAAAACTAAAATTTACTATGGGACTCACGAGTAGTTTTCTTTAGCCGAAGATTCTAAGCGATTGTTCCTCATTTTTTTCTAAGACTAGCTCTTCAGGAATATCTCAAGTTTCTTTAAAGCGTACCATCATGAAACCAATGTCATCTGGAAGATTTTATAAAAAAGCTAAGACAATTAAAGATAAAAATCTGTGTCAGGAGAATTTCTTTTTAGTTTTTTTTCACTTTTCCCCATTAATTTTGGAGGGTTTGAATTATTTTCTCATAATTTTTCATTTCCTCTGAAAATAATTGAAAAATAATTCTCAAAGATATTTCGTCGAAATTTTGATGTATTAAAAAATTTCTCAATATTTGTCTTTTTATTGGTGAAGAGGGCGATGTCCCATCAGCCTATAATAATTATTGGAAAATAGAATAATGTATTGAATACAAAACCAATTGTTGAGAATTTCCTGGAATGATTTAACCAAAGAAATTTCGATCCAATGTTAATTCCCATAACCCGAGTCGAAATTTCCGTGACAATTCAACGGAGTTTTGATGTAAAAAAATATCTCTAAATACGTCAGAACTACGCTGATATTGTGTTGAAGCACTCATATGAATGGAGGTACTCTGGCGTAGTTTTGATGTATTGAGTTGGAGTTAGTACCGTTTTACGTCATTTTACAATTGAATGACAATCATTTACGTTGACCACTTTGATGTATTTAAGCGGAACTTGAACGTAATTTAGCCTCATTGCCCCTCCCCCTGCATCGCGTTTTTACCACAAATTAACGTTTTTAATTGATTTCTCTCTTAATTATGTGCTTAAAAATAACCTGTCATGACCGTTATCCTAATTTTCTGAGAACGAAGTGAATAAAAAAAGAAAAAAACAATTCGGTCCAGTAGTTCTCGAGATACTCCAAGTGGTCACCCATCCAAGTACTAACCAGATCCAATGCTGCTTAACTTCGGTGACCGCCTGGAAATTCCTCGTTGTCTGCTGCTAACCTGAAACATATAACTTCTGGGATTCTAATTGAGCTCAAATATGCATCGCATATTTATACAAGGATCTTCCAAAGAATTGATTAATTGTTGCTGTCAATTTTTTTCTAAATGACTATCGAAAATTAATTTCAAAAAATCAATGAAAAAATACGTTGACGATTTTCATTTTTCTTCACTCCATTTCTTTTGGGCAAAATGATAATTTTTCCACAAACTCTAAAATTTCCTTCCAAATCCTCATTTTTTTGTCTGATTTTATTATTTCATCTCAATTTTAAATTCCAATTAAGAATGGGGTGAAATGGACATGGGAATAAAACCGTTGGATATAGATTTTTCTGATAATTGCATTAAAAACCTGAAGGAACATTAGGTTAAAAATAAGTTCCAGATTTTTTTTTTGGAAATTCGAATTTTTTGGCTCATTATTTGAAAAGCCACTTTCCATTTTTAAAAAAATTCACTTTTTTCAAATATCTCCGATTCCATTAGCCATAGCTTGGAAATTCCGAATGGAGTTGAAAGGTGAGATCATTTGGTGTGGTTTTATCGGATTTACCAGTCAAAAATATCTATTTTTGGAGTACTTATGAGCATTTTTATGGAAGTCTGTTTTTTCCCCATGAATACTTTGCAAATCGATATTTTCAAATTGACAACTCCGTAAATCATTCACAAATGATCTCATTTTCCACCTCCATTCAGAATTTTCGCGCCACGCTCAATAAAACTGATGATACTTTCAAAAATAATTTTTCTACATTTTGTCTTGAAATCTTGACCAAAAAGTAAAATTTTTTTAACGATGACAACAATTCATTTCTGACACATGAATTCTACGACAAATTTTCATCGAATTCCCAATGGTATTATGAAAAACAATATATTCCTAATATTTTTACTAATTTCAAATGGTTTTCATACTGTGAACATAAGACTCAAATTTGTCTGTTATACCCCACCTTTCCCTCTATTTATCTTTCTCCCTCTCCTCTTTTTCCCCTCTACTAATTTCTTCAATTTTTAAAATAAAAAAAATATACATTCAATCCGCGTCCAAATCAACCGCATTTAACTGTACGTTCGAATACGTTGAATGGACGTCCAGGTTTTCGGGCCTTTTCGATGTAATTCTGACGTGGAAATAGATTTCACGTTAAAATACGGTGAAGGTACGTTCAGCATTTGAAAAGATCAAAGAAATACGTTGGAAGTTGGTCAAATCCGTCGCGAAAATTTCGACTCGGGAATATTCAATTTCTCAAAATCTATTTCATCATTTTTCTCTGCAGACAATCAGAAGAATGGGGTCTGCATATTTTTCTATTAGAAGGACAGAAATGAATATTTAACTTGAGTTCTTCTTCATTTTCCTTCAAATTTCCAAGAAAAAAAAACCGAAGAAAATAAATCCGGGCCCAGATTTTTCCATAAAAATTATCTCAGATCATCAATCGAATCCATGATGAAATTTCACCCCAATCAGTTTCAACAAGATGTCCATTCTACCCCATTCACCCCTACAATCATTTACCCAATTCCAAAAGCTAACTGGATTAATTTCTCCCTTCATCAATCCCCTTAATTCTCCCAAGAACGTATCAATCTCAATCTCAAATAAATCCTGTATACACCTATATTAATTGAAACACTCTCTGTTCTCCATTAATTCTCTCAGCCTCCAAAATTCCAAGAACAACCAAATAAAATGCCATAACCGGACCGTTTCATTAATAACGTTGCTCTGCGATACAAAATAACCCAAAAACTACCTGAGCCCTGACGTCACTTGGCCGCCATTTCGCTCAACCATTCAAGTATTATGGTGAAATATTACAAAAGGAAACAGGTTCATCCCGGTTAAACTTCGTATACGAATAATCCGCAGTGGTCATTCCTTCGAATATAAACTCTTAGGATAAACTAGGCTTACGTACAAAATACAATACACCTGTTTGCCTCCTCCCACCTTCTCTCCCATCTACCTGCTCCTTCTCCTCCTCTCTGACCGATTCTTCAGGAGCGAAAACAGGTGCGTATCGAAGTGAATTAACGAACATAATTTGAATAATTTTACATAGATTCATTAGAAAATCTCTCCAAAACGCGTGGGTTCAGCGAAGAATGTTAAGAGACCATATATATACAAAATTTAACGAGCTACAAAAAAAGTCTAATGAGCATTCTTGTAAACCTCGTTGGTTACGTTGATATTCACGAAATTATGTAAACGTGATACTTGGAGTTATTTTTTCTTAATAATTCCACTACCAAATTGGTTTTCTTCTTTGTTCAAAGGAACAGCGAAGTAAAGCGAAGTGGTTAGGGATGAATAACCTCAAGAATCACACTTCAATGCCTTAGAAATAATAAGGCTAATGAGAATTTATTAGGAGACTTTTTTTGAAGTCTCAAAAGTCTCTACGAAAAAGATTCGGACATTCTTCTCTTTTTTCACTCCTTCCAAAGATATCAGTAATATTTTCTGAAAAATATTTTATTTGACTCACTCACACGTAATACTTCACTCTATCATCAATTAATCCTAGACTGGTCACCATAAGCGACCTAACGATTCTGGTTGAGTGATGAGCGATGTGCTACCGTGTTATTTCGGCTACAACGTTGTCGAATTCCCTCTATTGTCGAACTAACCAGAAAGATAACCACCGAGGTCGAGCCGAAGCTGAAATTTACATGTTATAGCATAGGAGCCGAATATTTCCGAGATTACTTCATTGGCCAGTACGACTTTACACTGCTCGAGCGCTTTTAGCGATTTTTCGGCAACATCGCTCACCGGACAAATTCATTGAGCATGGCAAAAATTTCACTTGCTCCTAGAATTTATTGTTTCTCTTCATTGAATTTGCAAGATATGTCATTTAGACAATATAATAGTTTGTTAAATACTTCAATGAGTGAAGTCACATGCTCTGGAGCTGTATTTTCGAGTGTCTAAAAATTTTTTATACATAATTATTGATTCCCCATAAGGCTCCATGTTAAACTCGTGAAATTCCAAGTATCAATATTTTTTTACTCGTTCTCTGTAACCCTTTGAAAATTCAACTGAATTATCATCTTATCATAATCTACTTGTGTGAAAAATTTCAGTAATTTTTGAATGGTAATTCTATTACCGACAGTACTACCTTGATAATCAAGCAATTACAAGATACAGTCGACAATTGCTTCTGTCCAACGTACTCTACACTTTGAAGTTATCTCTCTCACACTCATAATTCGTGCATTTTTCGCCCCTTCTCTGCTCCTTGCCCCGCCCCTTTTAACAGTCTGTTCATCCTTAAGTCCCACAGAAAACGTGGACAATCGTGTTAAAGGGCCAGTAGTGTTGGTGAATCGAACGAGATCGATTCCCCTAAGAGAATAACAATATTACTGCAATTATAAAACAAGTTTTAAGGTGAAAAAAAACAATATATAATTTATCAACAACTTTACATAGTCGTAGGTCATGGATAGTGCTGATGTTTTTCCTCGTATTTTCACATTAAATAAAATGATAAATTACACAAAATGGGAGTTCCCAGTAATTCAATAATACCAATGGATATATATAAAAACTCTCTCCTTCTTATACTCACGGATTTATTCTCATCTACATGTGTGTGTGTGTGTTTATGACGTCTATGAGTTTTATAACTGACGTTTTACCGGTTTTATCATTGGCATTGATGATCGTGTATGACGTCAATTATTACAAATGTATTGGAATTGTGAATTGTATGTGTATACAGGAGAGTTGAGGTTTAGTTGTTATATCAGAGAAGTGGGTAGCAAAGTGCCGGTTAAGTTGACAGTGCTTGGATGAACGTGGTACCGTACGGTAGCATCGCGTTTCGCTGTTTTTTCTACTCCCTTAATATTTATTTGATTTTTACTTCCATTCATTCGACGTTTTTATTGAATTTTTCTGTGTAAATTTGGACTTGCTGCGAGTGTTTGGAAGTTAATATTCCATTCAAATACTTTTGGAATTTTAAAACAAAGAATGGAGAGAAAATATTTACATATTGAAAAAACATTTATTGTTTTAATCACTGTACTCATGGTAATTATTAAATTTTTTTTTAATCAAAAAATTTGAGATTCTGAGAATTTACGAAATATTTTTGAAAGCAATTGATTTTTGATATTTTTCCAATAATTGCTCCGAAATTAATTCGATGGAATTCCTGGAATATTCAAAACTGAATACATTTATCGTTCATTAAAAATGGAAAATTTCATATTTTAGTAATTATAAAATATTCGTATGCAATCAAAACACTTCAATTTTCAATTTGTATTCGGATAAATGTTTACGTTAATTAAAGGTTTATGGAATACAAGAGTCAGCTGTTAGAGCGTCATTTATATACTGAAGCTCGTAAGCTAATGCGTTTCATTACAAAACAAATGGAAGAAGGATCTCTTTTGCATCTGTACATTACTGTGCATTGAATACCTTTGAAGATTTCAGTCTTTTTTTTCTTCCTCCTTTGTACAATGCAGTCAAACGTTTGAAAGGATAAACATGCGTCTTATGTTCATTAGTATGAATGAAATATTTTATCAAAGGATTTCATTTAAATTTCCTCTATATTCATAGAATAAAGGGGAAAAATTCTTTGAATTTGAAGAAAAAAATTGAAAACAAAGAAAAAAATAAAGTTTTGATCATTCTCATTAAATTGATAAAAGAAATCACATTTCAATTCTACTCTCTTCTTTTTGCTAATTAAATCAATTGCAATTGATAAATTCAACGGAATTAATTCATTGAATCTGTTTTGGGAAAAAAATCCCAATTATTTGTCAATATCAAATAAATGGATTATTCCAATCAGTATTAATTGGTCATGGATAATCAGAACTGTTTATCGAAATGCAGATGTATTTTTCAACAGTTGAAGAATAATGGATAAGTTAGAAAATTTACGATGGTTTTTTTTGTAAAAATTTTTGGAAAAAATGAGTTTAGAAGAAAACGTCAAGAAATTTTTTTTTGTGGAGAATTTTGTAGAGTACAAAACAGGTCTCCTGACCAATTCTCCTAAATCCGATTGTTTTCGAGATATTTTCAAAATAGTCTACACGTGATTTTGAAAATTATTATTGGAGGCAAAATTTTCAAATTGCGAATTTTTATTGTGGAGATGAAACAAGTTCTACTGGAAAATGTTCCAATATAATTAAAAAAATGGCTCACTAATCGAAATTATCAAAATTTCGAAAATTCATCAATTTGATTTTTGCGAATTCTTTTTATTTTCCATTCCCCGGACATCTGATGGTCATCATGATAATTTTTTTAACGTTTGATAATGAATGAAAATGAAGATATTCCATCGGGAATATGCGATCCACGGGGATTCATCAACGCAAGTTGAAGTATGGATCGATTGATGCTTCAATGATAATAGTCATATCAACGATTCCATGCTTATCTCGAATTTTATATCTCACAGTAAAATATACCTTTAAATTATTTTTATTTCCATTTTGATTTTGAAAAAAAATGTTCCAGCAAATAGATGAACAGAAATGTATTAGCTCTTACCACTCATATTCCATAAACAATGCGCGTGACATTTTTTTTAATACATTGATTGATAAGAACGAAAAAAAATTCTGTTGATGTTGGAAAATCATTCAATCAATGTCATCAAATTTATCAAGATGACTAGAGCGATAATAAATTTGATTGGCAAGTTTTAATATCTATGACAGGAGTTAATTATTATTTGAAGAATGATTAACATCAAAAACCCGTTGAAATCGATTTTTTTTACTGAAATTTTGAAAATTTGATAGTGATTGAATGAGATCAGTAGATATGACTCATTTTTCAATTAATTATCTTGGGATCTGGAGACGATAGAGGAATTTTCATGGAATATATTTTCTAGAGCGACTTGAGAACTACAAAAAAGGTCATTGTCAATATTACTCCGTTTCCTCCCAATTCCAAGATAATTTGGAAAAACTGAATGAATGGCAGAAACGCTTTATTTCAATTTACTATTTGCTACTGAATCAATTGGCAAATTTCTTCAAAACTATTGAGCTCAGAAGGATTAATTAAGAAAACTCTTTCGAAATCATGAAATCCTCTACGAGAAATTTCCTATTTCTTTCACATTTCGAAATATGTTATGAAAACTGATCAAATGAAGGAATTAAGGCAGTATCTTAGAGTACGGTCGATAAAGCAGAAAAAATGAGGATTGTGAGTTAGTATCCAATTAATTGATCATAATTCGTGAAAACGTTCTTTAATCCATCCGAAAAAGCGATTGGACTATTCGAAAGTCATATCTTTTGCTTCTGAATATAATTTTTCTTGGTTAGTCGATTTTTGTTATGTTACCAATCTTCTATCACATGTATGAGATAGAGAGAGAGAGGCAATTTGTTACGACTACTTTCTAATTAAAATTTTTCGATAAGTATACTAAGAATTTAATATTTTTTTCTCCTATTATTTAGTTAAAATCTTTTTGCCTTTCAGTAATTCCTTCATTTCTGTCCGACTTGTGGGATTTCATTCTCACCAACGCTATTTTCAGTAACTCTGATAATTCATATCTCATTAACTATTCGAATAAACATGGAAAAATTCAGAAAAATGTAAAAAAATATCATCTTTAAGGGGGAACGTCAGGTCTCTACGGGGTGAGGTGTGAGAGGGAGAAGGTCAAAGAATCCGACAGCTATTGCCAATCTAAGATAAATAAAATATTCTCACATATTTCAACATTTCGGCTGGGTTCAACTCGAAAAAATATCCATAAATATCAATTAGTATTCTCCCTGAATCTGAATTTCGTTATTTTATTGTTTTTTACTCTGAAATTTTATTTAATTAATTATCGAGAGACAGCTCTGAATGAAAAAAGTTGGTATCATTACTATCTATGAGGAGATGGTTTCATTGGCTGAGCATACTGCCGCTCATAACCTTCAAAAGTGTCATGCAAAAATTCAAGTGTCAGAGTGCTGAACAAAAACAGGAAGTATAAGTTGTCCAAGGCCCATTTTATATTTAACATATTGATATTCTTGCTATGCTTTAAAAATGAAAAAAAGAGTTTCCATCGTGAATTAAAAAAAAAAATGAAGATTAATCTGAATTATTCTTAACGATTTTCAAAAATGCGCGCGTCTTTTGGGTTCAGCGGTTTTACAAATGGCTCCGGTCTCGATTGAAAAATTCAGCTTCTTCGGTAGTTTTTTCAATATTATAAGAAAAAGGCTTGCTAAAAATCATTAAAACCTTCCAAATAAATTGTTCTAGTGGAGTGGAAATGATCTAAAAATAATCTTTCCATTTTTTTCACGAACGTTTAAACGCAGGGATGATTTTGAAAATGTCAGCCTATAAGCTACTATGTTGTGGATTTTTTTTTCATTAATTTTTTATAAATTAATGACTTGCCGGAAACTTCTCAATGTTTTTTAATCCTCTCAAAAGACTTTGAAGTTGATGAAGAAGAAAAAAAGTACATTTTACGGATGACGATTATCCTCACGTTCCCCCTTCATACAGCATCAAAAAAATAAGGGGTTCACATGGGATCTCATTGACCCCACTCCATTTTCTGAATGCTACATATCAAAAACTATGCATTTTTTCGAAATTTATGTTGTGAGGTTTTTTGTAGATAGAACAATGTACTTTCGAATACAATCATCATTGGTTTGATTTCTCTATTTTTTGATGATGAAAAAGTTAATCGCAATCGGACCTTTTTTCTAAAGTCGGCTAATTTGAATAAAAAAGCTTATGAGCGTCGGAGCGGAGTATTTCAAATATTTTTATTCATTCCATATTTTAGGGCAAAAAAAAATTTGGGGTCAAAATGACCCCCAGTGTACTTCGAGGGTTAATATCGTCAACCTAAAGTGAAAAGGACGTAAGTGGATAGGAAAATCGTTAAACATGCCCATTTTTCATTTTATTGCGACGATATTTTCACCATCCTTGAGTTTAGGAAAATATATCAAAAAATATCTCTTACAGATCACGAAACTCTCTACAAATAAGTTCTCCACAAAAAATCCTTCATTCCTCTAGATCCCGCGATATTTTCTAGAAACTTCTTGTTACAACTCACGTCGCCTTTTGAAATAAAAATCTATAAAATTACATTGATTATTCGTGATAATCATCAAATGTCAACGCAATGATTCTTATCATTTCGTTCAAGACTGAAGTTAGTAACGCCCAAGTTAACAAATCAGTTATAAATAAATTTGATAAATGAAGATTCTGATCATCTGAAGAATCAATTTTACCGAGGTTTAGATTTTTATATGATAGCAATTATCACAATGACATTTCAAAATAATTGATGAAGTAATTGATACATTGATTCGAATGGAATTATCAGATCAAAAAGAAAACAATTTTATAAAGAATTAAACAATTGCAATAATATTGGCATTAGTTTCATTGCAATGAAATTAATTGTTCACACAGTTCAATGATTTTAATTAAATTGAAAATCATTGAAACGAGTGAGTTCCACTCGATGCAGCAATTCAAAGTGCTGTGACATTTTCAATAGAACTATAAAATATCACAGGTATTTGTGATTATTGTGGAACACCTGTCACGATCACAAACCGAATTATGCGAAGGTTCAAACGGTAAAATAAGAGGTCATTAAAATAAAAGAAAAAATAAACAAAAATGCAGACAAATGAACTGAAAACATCAATGAATTCCTTTTTTTTATTTAAGTTTTTCTTTTGTTTGGAAATTTCATTGTAATATTTTTTCTCATTCCTGGAGAATTCAATTGAACTTTATTTGAAAATTCTATTGGAATGACTCCGGGCAATTTTGGTTAAATCACGTGGTTAGATGGTTTAATACTCTACGGGCGCAATTCCCCCCGGAAAGAATATAATGTTTCTTTTTTTTTAACCACAGACTGTCTAGATTATACCGTTATGCAAGGCCACGCGTTGAGAATATTCTTGAGTCTTCAGCCATGAAATTTATTTGAACATTACCTGTCGGTTGTGTTTCTGTAGTGAAGATAATGAAGAATTTTACTTTTTGTAAATGGAATTACTCAAATTCATCGCTAAGCTGATTTTTTTTGCGATCGAAAGAATATTCAGGAAATTGAGATATTGTTTTAGATATTATGTGAGAACTAAAATTTCTCGGGTTTTGTTGAATTATGTTGAACAATGAGGTTTACGAGAATTGGAGAGAATTTTTTTTTATAGAGAAAAAAGAGTGTTCCCCAGAGGGTAATAACAGAAATTTCCTCATTTTCCATGAATTCTGAGATATTTACATAGCAATAAAAAAAAGAAACCTTCATAATTTGCTGATAACTTTTTTTTCTCAGTAAGTAGGCTTTGAGGAAATCCTCAGAAGAAGAGTATGAAGTTTTCAGACAAATTGATTCCATTTTATCACTATTTTTTTTTCTCAATATTTCGGAAACCAAGCGAAATAGAGCGATTTACCCTAAGCCTTGTTGGTAGAGATTCTTAAGAGCTACGAACAAAAATTTTTAAAAATTGTTCTGTTTTGTTTAATTTCCGAGATATTCTCAAAAAACTAATGATGGAATGGAGCCAATTTACCTGAAAATTTCATAGTCGTCTCAGAAGACCTTTCCCATAGAAAATAGTTTGCATTATGAAAAAACTCTCTTGATAAATTTTCTCAACTCCAATAGTTTCAGGGATATTTGCAAAATACTTTAATACGAAAGTGATGGATCGATGAAAGTGAAGCACTTGATGTGATTATTTTTTGTGAAATATCTTGGAATCTGAGAGAAATGGACGATTTCTGTGAGAACTTCTTCTGTAAAGAATTCAATGAGCTACAAAAAAGAGGGCTTCTAGTAAATTTTCTCAAGTCCAATGATTTCGAAGATATGGGTTGATTAATTGGGCGAAAAGAGGGCGGAATGAGATGAATCAGTAGCGAAGAGGTGAAACGGAAAAAGTCAATGTCTTTATCTCACTATTTTTTTCTGCAGATATCTCGGAAATTAATGGAGAAATGCCCTTCTGGTCTGAAAACTTTTTTGTAGAGAATACCGAGAGCTCCAAAAGGAAAGGGTGAATGCAGAATCGCTTCTTCTCGCTTGGTTTAAAAAATCGTCTGTTTTACCTCTTCACTATTGAAATATCTCGGAATCTAGAAGAAATAGAAGATTTATCGCGAGCACCTTTTTTGTAGACAAGTATGTGATCAATAAAAAAGATCCACTACTAAATTCTTCTAATCTCAACAATTTCGGAGATATCTATAAATAAATTCAAAAGTAAAAAGGCAAAATAAAATAAATCATTTTTGTCATTCAATGAGATTTTTCAAAATCTCTCGAAATTCAACAAGAGTACCGGAATTTTTATGATTTTTCATAGCTTTCATTTCACTCTACCAAAAAAAAAGCATCCACAAAAATTCATCCATTTCACTTTGATTTCGAGATATTACGTGGAAACTGATAACGTGGATTCCACTCATCTATCATTTTTCATTTGAGAATGATATTTTTTCATGCACATGTTATTTTATATTTTATCAATATGAGTTTTTCGCTGAAGTATGTATATTGTTACAGATATGCCATAGGATAGAGAGCTATCCATACAAATGGCCGAGATTTTATTCTTCGAGTGCAGATACGAGGGATACTCGAGTAGCACTCTCATCATCACACGTAAATTCTCACGAGCTAATCGATGATCATTCAAGTAGTGAAACGCGTGTTATAATAAGCGTTTTGAATAGTCCAGAACGTGATGAACAAGTGAAAAATTTACCTGAGAATTCAGAAATGGTGAGAAATTCGGAAAATCAAAGGGAAATGAATTTCAAGAGTGTCAATGAGGATAATGATGAGACAGAGAGTTTGCTCGAGGGGGCTTTTCGTAGTCTATCGCTTCCTGAGACTGAAGTACCAATCAATAAACCAACAATTCGAATGCCTGTTGATGATACTAATTCTAGGCGTTTTGATTATAAACAAGGAAATGGTGAGTGAGATTTTTTCAAAGACGCTTTTTGTAATTTTGAATAATTTTCATTCTCGGACGATTCAAGAAAATTTCAACATTTCAAAATGGGAATTTTTCTTCTAATCTTTTCCAGACATTCTAATTGCGTAAAAAGAATTTGAACATAACATTAGCTTAAAAAACTAAATTTTTGAAGAAAAAAAAATGCGAGAAATCTTTAGTTATTGAAATTTTAATAATAGCATTCGTATGACTTTTTCGGTTTTTTGAAGAGAATTTCAGAATTTAAAAGGAAATTTTCTTGACAACATAGAAAGAAAAAATGATTTCTTCAGAAATAATAAAATTTAACATTTTCTTTGGAGATATTCAAAGGCAACAATTTTATCCACACTCTTCATTTTTATATCATCTCGAAAACTACTGGGGCAAAATGGCTTGCATTATTCTGTTTACTAAAAAACGAAAAAAAAAATTTTGTAAAAACATTTTTTTTTCTCAATTTTCTTTTAGCACCAGCCAGTGCGATTTCCCATAACATGAGAGACAGAATAGTATTTCCAGATGATAGTGAGCCGACAGGCTCAAAGAAACTCAGTCAAGTACCAGTATGTCACGACACAACATTTTGCGTGGACACCCCTTACTATCCAACGGAGCTGGTGGATCTAGCACTGAGGTCAAACACAAACTTCAAGTATCTGGAGACCGTTGACGAGCTCGAAGTGAGTAATCCTCTCATGGCTTTTCCCAAGAACTTTTCTCCAGGTGACAAAATTCAGTAGTGAAATAATGAAATAAATGAGAAGGGATAAGTTTTCAAACATTTTCCATTCATTTGTTAATATCTCTAAGAGGAGTGGTTTCAGTCAAATTTACCAAGATACCTTTTTTTTGGGGGGGATTTCATGTACTTTTAGTAAAGGTCTCTTCCTAAATTCTTTCAAACCCAATAGTTCCAGAATTATTGAGGGGAAAATCTACAAAAATAATTTTTTTCTTAAGTCCATGACTGGGCAAGCTTTTGCATTATCTACTGAATATCTTTGGAGCAAGCAGTTTTAATAAAATTTGTCAGGAAACCTTTTTTTAAAAGAATTTTATGGCCTACAAAAATGGCTTCATGATAAATTCTTCTCAAGCCAATATTTTCTGAATTATTCCCAAAATAATAATAATGTTATTCTCCACTACTGAATTATTCATCTTCTTTTTGAAATTTTTTAGTAAATGTTAGTCCCCTTCGTTTTATTCATAACACTCAACGTTATATTTCCAGCCACCAGTTATTGGAGAAAGGTTTTCGGACAATGACGAAGCATTATGCATATCCGAGGTAAATATATTAGGAAATTTTTTTTTTCTCTATGATATTCATTCTTGTTCCTTTATCATTGAGAGTTACTATTGGAAAATGATTGATCAGAAAAAAAATGTTTGTAGCTTTTATAGGAAAAGTTTGATTGATAAATTTCATGCATTGTGTACGAAAATCGGGGAAATTTAATTAAAAGAATAATCAACTGTAGTTTTTTTTTTTAATGCAATTTAATATTCTCATAGGAGGATGTAGTGAAACCTAGAACAGCACTCAATAAAGACAACAAATGGCTCTACGTGTTGAACAATGAGAACTTTACTCAGGCAGTTAGAGTAGAAGTTTGCAGGTGAGTGATTGCTTTTTTTTATTTATTAGAAATTAACAAATATTCAAAATGCAAGAGATGATAATAAAAATGAAATCTTTTTGCGGTTTATGAGAAATGATCAGAGATATTCTTTCTAGATTTCACGTGGTACAAAAAATATTTCTCGATAAGTTCTCCTAAGCTCAAATTTATCTGGAATGTTCACAAAAAAAAAAAGAAAATTAGTAGTCAAGGATAACGAAATCACGTTTTCTTCCAGTATGTTAATTAATCACTCAATAATTTATTCTTTGATAGAACTCAGAATAGTTCCTGCGAGGTAATCAACGGCTTTTCAAACGGCTGGACGACAACATGTAGACAGAAGTACATCTATCGTCAACTTATAGCATTAGTGTCAGATGGCTCAATAGGATCAGATTCATTCAAAATTCCAACTAGCTGCTGTTGTTACGTTAAATTCACGGGGGATCCATTACTCCGAATGGGTATTAATTTGGGAAAAGATGATGTAAGCACGCCGAAGGACCGAACAGCTTGATTGATTGATTTCTCATTATAAGTTGAATGGCCAGATAATAGAACGAGAAAAATCAATTTTATTCTGCCATTAGTTGTTGTTTAATATCTCGAGAAATAATTCAGATAATTTTTTTTCATCCCATAATGACCTTTCCTTGTTCAGCGGAAAATGAGAGTTACAAAAAAAGTTATTACAAAAATTCCTCTGCATTCCTTTTCATGCTTTTCGAGATATTTTACAGAAACTGGAGACACTGATTTATTACTTTTAATATTTCGAACTATTTTTTTTCATATCTCGGAATCCTTTCTATCTTATTCTGAATAGCTAAATATATCGAAGACCTTTTTTTGTAGCTCTCTTTTTTTCTTTACAACAAAGGTCTCTACAAAAAATGGCTTATTTTCCTCCGATTCCGAGATATTCTTAAAAAACCGAGGACAAAATGAAGTTTACTCACGTAGATTATGTCACGGTTTGATTTGATTTTATTACTCGTAATTTTTTCATATTCACAAATATGAAGTATAATCATTATACTATGATGGCCACCAAATGATGCCAATGAAAGGAGCCCAGTGTTGATTTTCTTTTTTTCTCTTTTCTTGTCTTTTGATACTCCTCAATAAAAGAATTTTTCCAATAATCGAGGATGATGATCTGAAATCAAATCCTCTTCTCAAGAATGTCAAAAGAATTTTTCTTTCCTTTTTTTTTCCTACTTTCTCTATTATTAACTTTCTTGTTCGTTCATTTTTTTTTGCCATCCACTGATTGCTTGAGCATGCAAGTCTATTGATTGTGTTGAAGAAAAATGTAAAATGCCAGAGGCGAAAAAAAAATCAAGTTAAACGTGAATCAAAAGAAAAAGATAATTATTCTGGTATCAATCAAATTTGAAGGAAAGAACAATTGATAGCATAGCAATGAAATTTGTCTATTGAAAAATGACTTAGTTTGTAAGCTTTAATATATAAATATATATTTAAATGGAATTTTTTTTGTATAATAACTTTTAAGAAAACTTCATTGTGATATTAAGATTATTTTTCACCTCGGAATGTAATTGTTATTTTAATTGAATTATAATATAATGAAAAATTGTACAAAATAAAAAAAAATAACTTTTTCTTTATTTTGAAGATTCATTAACTTTCATTTTTATTTGCATGAAATATCTGAGAAGGACTGGAAAAGTACCAGAAGAGATTTCTTTATTTTTCCTAGATTTTTAGATATTTTTGAAGAATTGATCATAAAATAACTACAAACTTTTGTACATTGTTAACTTGATTCATTTTCATGAAATATTTCGGAATCTAAGGGGAATAGAAACATTTCCATAATAGCCTCTTTTTGTAGGTCTTATTTTTCTCTACAAAGCATGCTCACATGAGAATTTCTCCGTCCCAGTTGTATTCTGAGATATTTACAAAATACGAGTTACAAAGAAATCATGCGTATAAATACAAGCTCCCCTTCGTAGATCCGTTTATCTGCAATATCTCGTAATCTGCGGGAAATGCTTTTTTTTCGTAGAGAAGAATGAAACCTACCGAAAAGGTGACATGATAAAAAACGAGAGAAAACTTAAACTTACGAAATTGCCGTTAGCCCGAGTGGAAATTCTGATAAGTTTATGGTCAGTTACTGATCCGCCCAAACTGATTTGTAATTAGTTACTGATCAGGCTATCAGATCAGTTACTGATCAGGGCTGTAACGCTGTTTTGGATACTATTAGGATCAGGAATCCTGATACTAATAGTATCACGTATCCGGATACCAATAGCATCAGGGATCCCTGATACTATGAGCATCAGGATTCCTGATCCTAATAGTATCAGGATTTCTGATCCTAATAGTATCCCAAAATAGCGTTACATGCCTGATCAGTAACTGATCGAATAGCCTGATACTGTTAGTATCAGGAATCCTGATACTAATTGTATCAGGGATCTAAATAACAAAAAATATTTCGTTTAATCAGTGGGAGTATGTGCCGTATATTTATTTATTACATTTATCACACTATTTATTACATGTCTACATTGTATTTGAACGTGAGATGACATTTTTTCGCTGAAAACAGATTTCAAATTATGAAATTAATCTACACTTGGTTGGATTCGATCCCGGAACCTTCCGCACACTAAGTCGACACGCTAACCACTAGACTATGACACAGTTATAGTATCAGTCGGCCTAATCATCTACATTACCTTTTTCTATAAAGGGGGCATTAACGGATATTCGGCGTACGATATTAAACCAGGGAGCTCAGAATAACTATTTAGGTGATTGTGAAGAAATTAATAAAAACAAATGAACATCCGGGGAACCTGATGCTACCCGGAACATCCCCGGATCAGGATGAACTGATCAGACTTAGATTTTTTTAGGATCACCTTATCAAGTTCTTCCGGATATAAATAGGATCCGTATTCCATCAGCATTCCATATTAAGGAAAGCCTGATCCAAGATGGATAAGTTCTGCATCAGTAAGGCCTGACTGAAGAGATGGCTTCTCTACATGCTATAACATTAAGTTTTTCCGGGTACAAATAGGATCCGTATTCCATCAGCATTCCTTATTAAGGAAAGCCTGATCGAAGATGGATAAGTTTTGCATCAGTAAGGCCTGACTGAAGAGATGGCTTCCCTACATGCTATGACATTAAGTTCTTCCGGGTACGAATAGGATCCGTATTCCATCAGCATTCCGTATTAAGGAAAGCCTGATCGAAGACGGATAAGTTTTGCATCAGTAAGGCCTGACTGAAGAGATGGCTGCCCTACATGCTATAACATTAAGTTTTGCCGGGTACGAATAGGATCCGTATTCCCTCAGCATTCCTTATTAAGAAAACCCTGATCCAAGGCGGTTACGTTTTGGATCAGTAAGGCCTGACTGAGGGGTGACTTCGCTGAATACTACAACGTTAAGTTTTATCGGATACGAACTGGATCCGTATTCTATCAGCATCTCCTATTAAGGGAACCCTGATGCGGAACGGATAAGTTTTCAGTCAGTGAGGCCTGATCGAGGAAATGGCTTTTCTACATACTACAACATTACGTTTTTTCGGATACGAATAGGATCCGCATTTCGTCAGCATTCCTTATTAAGGAAACCCTGATCTAAGACGGATAAGTTATAGATCAGTAAGGCCTGACTGAGGGTTGGCTTCTCTGAATACCACTACGTGAAGTTTTTCCGGATATGCATTGGATCCGTATTCTATCAGTATTTCCTATTAAGGAACCCCTGATGTGAGGCGGATAAGTTTTGGCCCGGGATGAAAAAAGTCGAGTCTTTCAGTGGTCGAAAGACTCCTGTCCCGGTCTCTGACAGAGTCCCTATTCGCGCCATGGCAGGGACTTTCTAGAGACACCTTGCTGTCTCTCCGAACGGGACACGTGTCTCTCTTACAGGGACTCTCAGTCCCTGCTCTACGAACCAGAGTCCTTACTTGAGAGACTCACAGTCTCTCAAATAAGAACTCCTCCAGTCTTTCTTCGAGAGCCATCAGTCTCTCAGATAAGGAATCCTCCAGTCTTCCTTCGGGAGCCATCAGTCTTTCTATTTTTCAAAAAAATATTTATTTTTATCCATATTTTTTTTTGTCAAAAAATACATTAATCAATATTTTAGATGATAATAGATTGTTGAATGCGACTTAGTTTTTAATAATCCTTAATATAGATCGATTCCAGTTTTAATTAACACAACTGCATGTTTTTCTTTAAATTTTCATAACTTTCTGCACGTCATCTATAAAAAAGTTTGATAATATAAACATCAAAACTCAAATATATCCATTTTACCCCTATGTCCGTTTCACTCCACTTTCCGCTAATATTGAGAATTTTCATTAAAGTCAAATATGAAAAAAATGATAACTCCACGCTTTGCAAAAATTATAAAAATTGAAAACTTAGAAATTATTAAGTTGAAATAAAAAAAAAAATTCATTTCTCGATCTCTCTCATAAGGACTTATGTCTTTGCAAAGATTTATGAATCTAATAAGAGCCCAGTAAAGATAGAAGTCCTTACGGGAGAGACACGCGAAGATAGAAGTCTTTACGGGAGAGACCAGCAAAGATAAAAGTCTTCATGGGAGAGACCCGAGAGACACTGTAGAGACAGTTGCGGGACTTGCGAGACACTCTAGAGACTGAAAAGTCTTTCTGGGAGTCTTTGAAGACCGTAAAAGACTCTCCAAAGACTCAAAAATTTTATCCCGGGGGATCAGTAAGGCTTGACTGAGGGGCTGACTTTTTTACATACTACAACATTAAGTTTTTCTGGAGACGAATAGGACCCGTATTTCAGGAACAATCCCTATTAAGTGAACCCTGATCCGAGACGGATAAGTTTTAGATCAGTAACGCCTGAATGAGGGTTGGCATTTCTAAATACTACAACGTTAAGTTTTTCCGGATATGAATTGGATCCGTATTTTATCAGCATTTCCTATTAAGGAACCCCTGATGTGAGGCGGATAAGTTTTGGATCGGTAAGACCTGACTGAGATATGGCTTTTCTACATACTACAACATTAAGTTTTTCCGGATACAAAGAGAATCCGTATTCTATCAGCATTCCCTATTAAGGCAACCCTGGTGCGAGACGGATAAGTTTTGGATCAGTAAGGCCTAACTGACGAGATGGCTTCTCTACATACTATAACATTAAGTTTTTCCGGATACGGATAGGATCCGTATTTGATCAGTATTTCCATATTCAGGTAACCCTGATATAGAACTGATAAGTTCTTGATCAGTGTTTCCCGAATAGGCTTAGGCTTATCTCGTACTGATCCTAAATTGATACTGAATCAGGCTAGCCTTAACCAATTTCCACTCGGGAGAGTGGCGTTACGAAAATAATAATAATAAATACACGCTCGATAAAATCAAATACTGGAGAAAAAACTTCTTTTATCTCAAATACATTCGAGATATTCCCTAACTAATGATTCAAAAAATAGAAGGAAAAGAAAGGTAGCGAGGTGAAATGTGTTTTTCCCAATAACTGAAAATCTATAAGACATTGAGAAATTTTTTGTAATAACTCCTTTTCTGACCCTAATTCTTCAATAGAAATCTTTCACTTCAAAAAAAATCCAGATTC
Organism: Aleiodes leptofemur; assembly: GCA_963942555.1. Classification (NCBI taxonomy): domain Eukaryota; kingdom Metazoa; phylum Arthropoda; class Insecta; order Hymenoptera; family Braconidae; genus Aleiodes; species Aleiodes leptofemur. The sequence goes on along the minus strand of OZ012615.1, from coordinate 8,072,316 downwards.
ATTTTGCCTCAGTCTCCCTATCTTCTATATATTCTGAGATTCTTCATAGAAATCAATTCAGTAATGAAGATTAAAAGAAGATAACTCAATTTTTCCGCTTCGATTCTCTCAAAAAATTATGCTATTTCGTTCAATCTCTGGAATATTTAACTCTAGACTGGTCCCCCTATCGGGAACTCCCCACGTTGCGCCGCTTTCAGTTCTTCACAATCATTCGACTAAGCGCAAAATTCTAAAAAATTGATTTCATTCATTGGAATGTTTAATAAACTATCATGTTTTTCGGATTATATATCCTGCAAAGTTAATGAAAAAATGAAATAAATTCTAGTATGTAGCGAAATTTTTTTTATTCTAAATGGAATTGTCGGGCGAGGGGCGTTGCCGGAACCAGTCTATATAGGTTCAACCTTCCGTTACTCGCGCTCATCTGCCCGATGACTTTCATCACACAGCGAACACTATACCGTCTGTACTATACCATGTTACATGAAATGCGACATCACCACATCACAAGATGGTAATGAAACTTTTTCGATAATAGTAAGTATTTCTTATTTATGTTAACTTATATCTTAATTAGCAAATGTTAATATTAATTTCTTTATCAAAATAGACAGTATCGAACGTTGTGGCTGTCAGCTCAGAGGTAACGAATAGAGTCTAGTAACACTGTTGAAAAAAATTGAATCGACGAGTTAAGGTAGTTCCTACCACCGGTACTTGAATTACTGTTCAGCATTCATCAAAACTTGGCATATTCGTAGATTATGATGAGATAATAATCGGGTTGAATTTTTGAAGGACTACAGAGAATGAGTAAAAGAAATATTGACACTTGAAATTTCACGAGTTTAACATTGAGCCTCATCCTACGAAAGAATTGACGATCGGGACAAGCCTTGCTTAGCCTTTGCCCAAGACTGAGGCTGAGTAGTCTAAGGCTCAGATGGCAAGGCTGAGACTAGCTTTGATGAGCCTTAGAATGATAAGTTCGTCCTAAGGCTGAGAAGTGAGGCTTTTCCCAACACTGAAATCTAAGTCTTGAACTGAGAGTGAACCGCTCTATACAGGGTGACGTTTCCACTATGGTTACAAAATAAGTGGAAGCATAGAGCGAAAAATCCTGAACATGTTGCGGCTGAAATTAATTTTTTTTCCGATTATTAACTTTTAAAGTATCAGTGAGAGAATTTCGCTATTTTTCGGTCAATAATAGTGGATAGAATGGCCGCCATAAAGATGAAGGATCCGTGACATTAACGATTATATACAATACCGGCGTTGAGAGTGGACGAGTGACATTTCTACGTTCGGAATATAGCCTCTCAACCTCTTTGATCACTTCGATCACAATCCATAGGGCATGATTTATGCCCATTCGGGTCGGACATCTAGATCTTCCAATTGGACGTAAAATGCGTCCCTGAAGTACCTACTTCATGCCCAATTGGGACGAGAACTACACTGAGAGAATTTTTCGGAGTCTGGAGCTAAAAAAGTATGGCAGAAAAAAGCCATGACTATAAATATATTAGTAGCACCTATTTTGGTGTTGTACAACAATTTTCATTCTGAGAATGAATTGTCTTGAGTTCAAGTAGAATTATCGGATAGGAATGGGACTTGGTCTAAGACTTATACCCAAACAAAGGAAAAAAAAAAAAAAAAGAATTATGGTATAGTTATCATAAATATAATTCTTTGATTCTCAGTTGTATGCGGATTTAGTTATGGCAACTGAATTTAGTTATAGCGATTTAGTTATATCGCCTGCGGATTTAGTTATAGCAATGGATTGATTTCGCGGTCAATTGTATGATTAAAAATAGCCCCCCAGCGCAGTTATTCTAGTTTTCTTTTAATGAAATAAAAAAAAAAAAAAAAAAAGAATTCGGTCTAGTAGTTCTCGAGATAGTCCAGGCGGTCACCCATCCAAGTACTGACCAGATCCAATGCTGCTTAACTTCGGTGATCGCCTGGAGTTCTCTCGTTGACTGCTGCTAATCTGAAACATATAACTATCTCGATCCTCATTGCGCCTTTTAGGGTCTTTGGAAGAAAAAAGAAAAATAATAATGAATCGAATTTATAATAATAATGAATAATAAATCTAAAATAGTGATTTCGCCTTACATTGGAGACGTAAAGTCGAAATACGGCGAAAGGAAGGTGAGATTCTTGCGGGACTTCTTGGACATCAAAGAAATGTACATTGAAAGTAAGTTGGAAGTCGAAATGTAGGGTGAACGAGCCCAAAAATTTTGACTTGGGATATAATTTTAACTTACTTGAATAAATTTTTGTATTTTTTCTTCACTTTGTGTATTATCGCTCTCAACAAAAATAATTACAATCGTTCAACTATAAATTCATGCATTCTGGGTTATCCCAGTTAAAAAATCCTTTTCAACGTATAGATTATGATATAGAAATCATCAACGGAACTAAACATTTATAACAATACGAAATTCCGACGGAATTTAGCTGAGAGGACTTGCTGGAGTATTTCATATATCCTAATTCAATATAGCGGTCCTGATTAGTAACCTCAACATTATGATTCTGAGTGCCATTACTAATTGTATAGTTCGTTTCGACCATGACTAAATAATAATACAATCGGAAGCAAAACGAGTCATCTCCGCAGCTATCCGATGCACACTATCAATAGATAGTCATGCCCGTATGAAAAAATCCCCTCAGTGCATGCTTAACCGTTCAGTATAATAAACGTCCCGAATGTCCATGATTCACGTCCTCTTGGTACATGATTCACGTCCTTTGGGGGCATGATCCACGTTCTCTGAGGGGCATGATCTATGTACCTTGGGGGGCGTGATTCATGTACTCTGCGAGGCGTGACCCACACTGAGAGAACGATTCGTTAACAGTTAACTCACGGATTGAGTTGAACCGAAAAACTTCACCCGGTTGACCCAACAGCGTATTAGTTAACTGTTAACTAATACGCATTTGAGGCGTCGTGCGCCACCTGACCGATAAATTCGCAAATTTTCCGCCTGAACGTTTTTCTCTTTGTGTTTTAGTAAAATCAATTAGTAAAATCAATTGAAATTCAGAGAAGAAAATTATTCCATAACACTTGAACAGAAACTGCTTTCTGTATTTCGAACTAACCTCGAAAAATGAGGAAAATGTAGCAATTTTTGCGTGCCTCAACAGAAACCCCCTGAACGAGCCATTCGTTAACTATTAACGAATATTAGTTTGGTTGCCATCCCAACTAATATTAGTTAACAGTTAACGAGGCTCGTTACAGCCAAACGAATCGTTCTCTCAGTGCATGTACCTCAGTACGTGATTCACGTACATCGGTAAATAAGCGAGATAGAGCGCAAAAGACAGTAATATGAAATCAGGAGGGAGTTTTTTTAGTTTTTCGCTATTGTCTCGGAAAATAAGCGAGATAGAGCGAGATACACATTAATACGGGATCAGGAGGAAGTTTCTTCACTTTTTTGTCAGTATGTCGGTAAATAAGCGAAATAGAGCGAAATGGACGTTTATATGGGATCACCAGGGAATTTTCCCAGTTTCTGCCGATTATCTCGGAAAATAAGCGAGATAGAGCGAAATAGACACTAAAATGGGATCAAGAGGGAGTTTTGTCAAATTTTTGGGATTATCTCGGTGAATAAGCGAGATAGAACGGAATAAACATCAAGGCTAGATCAGGAGGGAGTTTTATCATATTTTCACTTGTAATACCCCGCGTGCTTGAAAATTAGCGGATATTGCTCGAAAGTTTTGTTGCTCAGCAGCACGTGCGTGAAGTTTGGCAGTAACAAAATCCCGAACGCTTACGCGCGAGGGATTTTGTGCCAAACTGAACGCATACGGTGCTGAGCGGGTAAACATGAGGGAAATACCCAATTAATTTTCAAGCACGAGGGGTATTCGGAGGATTATTTTTTGAATCACAATTTTGGCGAACGAATAAAAAAAAAAAAATTTGGCGAATGGGTGTACGGATTTGACATTTTCGTGGGATAAAGCGGGTTGGAATTTGTTAAAAAACTTTTGTTTGCTGCTTAGCAACAGCCGTGGTATTACTAAAAATTATCGAAATAATACACACCACGTGATGTCAAATCCCTATTGGTCGAAATTGTGATTGAAAAAATTATCAAGAATATCTCGGTGAATAAGCGAGATAGAGCGGAATAGACATTAATATCGGATCCGGTGGGTGTTTCTCCATTTTTCATGTCAATATCTGAGTAAATAAGCGAGATAGAGCGAAACGGACGTTAATTTGGGATCAGCAGAGAGTTTATTCAGCTGTTCGTGATTATCTCGGTGAATAGCGAGATAGAGCGAAATGGACATTCATTCGGCATCAGAAGGGAGTTTATTCAGTTTTTTGCGACTATGTCGGTAAAGAAGCGAGATAGAGCGAAATGGACGATAATGTGGGATCAGAAGGATTAGGGGAGATATTAGGGGAGGGTGTGCATTTACCACGCACTCAACATACAGAGCTGAATTATTATGAGCTAGTAATTTATCTTTTGTAAAGAATGCTTTAATTCTGTTTTAATATTATCCAATTTTGTAAATTTCATCAGTTGGAGAGATATTTCAACGTATAAAAATAGAAAATTGGGATTTTCTTGTTTGCGGTTTTTGAGCGGTGTTTCCCTCCGTGGTGGTTAATACCGCTCAGCAATTTTTTGGATCGCTCGGGTGAAGGTTCCCCCGCTCAATTCCCATGGTGTAGTGAAATAATGGTGATATATAATCAGATAAAGTTATTTCGTCATTTTTTAATTAAACTTGCACATGGAAATATATATCCTTTGTTTAACATTAATAGACTCATGAGACTCTGGAAACCATTAATTTCTATTTGCCCTTTTTTTTCAAGTCTCCAGATTTTTGGCTCGTGGCATCCTGAAAGGAGGGGATGACTCAATTGAATTTTTTTTATTATAGACTCGATTGAAATGAACTTATTTAAATTCTAATCGCCACAAACCTGTCACATTCAATATCTCTCTTCACTGTCAAAAATAATGTAAGCGATTCTGAACCAATCCAGATTATCATCACAAGAATACTCGGCACAATTTCCATTGGACCCATTGCTAATTTCGCAGGACTCCCTAAACATTCAACAATTTAATAAATTCGAAAACATTATTCCTCACCAAATGAAAACTGTGTCATCATTTTGTTGTGCTGATTAAAATTCATTCACTACAATTACTTCCCCAGTGTGAGAATTCTAACCACGACTTTCAAAGAGAAAAAAAAACAATTTTCTAAATAAATTTCATCAATAATGTTATTAAAAATAGGATTAAATATTTACTTTGATGGAACTACCGGCCGGCACTGTTGATTGTCACTGTACTGAGTGGTCTTAGCAGTAGTGAGCGGTACTACCTCACTATCATAACATAGGGTGATACAAACAGCACTCTCCGAGTGGTATTAGCCGCAAACGCCAACACGAAGAAAATAAAAAAGAAAAATATAACCAGTGCACTCAGATAAATATGAAAAAAATTCCACCTATCGAGAGAAGTTTAAGAAATCTTGATATCTCGGTATTTCGTGTAAAAACTCCCTCCTGATCCCATATTAACGTCTATTTCGCTCTATCTCGCTTATTCACTGATATAATCACGAAGAACCGGAAAAACTCTCCGGCGATCCCATATAAACGTCCATTCCGGTCTATCTCGCTTATTCACCGTACACCGTACCTTATTCATTATACAGTACAAAATCCACGTCCTATGGGGACATGATCCACGTTCTTTGAGGGATATGATCCATGTACTCGGGGGGGGGGGGGCGTGATCCATGTACTATGGGGAGACGTGATTCAAGCCCTTTTGGGACGTGATCTGCCCTTTCAGGTCCGGTTGGGGCATAATCCAAGCCTTGAGGCCGTAATCTATGAACCCATTGGCCATAGATCACGGACAGTAGGACGATAATTGAGGCGCGAATGGACGTGGATTATGCCCACGAAATTTTCATGATCTACGCTTCATCGAAACGTAATCAAAGGCTTCATTTTTCTGTGTGATCAATTTAAACATCAATAGAAAAATAGAAGTGACATGAAAAAATGATTAAAATGAACAGCAAATGAGAATTGATGACCCCCTCTCCAATCTTTCATTTAGAATTATTTATTTTTCTATGCATAATTATTTTCCATAGAAAATATTTTTTCTGTACACTGGGACGAAAGTAAGACTTCGGCCCTCGCTGCGCTCGGGCGTAAGCTCACTTCTGTCCCAGTGTGCAGAAAAATAGCATACACACCTTGGGCAGTAAGTAAGAAAGCCTCAGAGCACATGATTATTGAGCCAACAATGACATGTGCTCTGAGGCATTTCTTACATTACTGCCCTAGGCATGTAATATACTATTTATGTGAAAGAATTAATACAATGAATGTGACAATGTTTGCAATAACTAGTGCAACAATGTCTACAACAATAAATGCGACAATCAATGCAACAATTAATGCAACGATCGCATTCATTGTATTAATTCTTTCGCATAAAAACTATTTTCCATTGATAACTATTTTCTGTAGTAAAATAATAAAATTGCCAATTAATTTATAGAATAAGAAGGAAGCTGTTTCAATATAATAACAATAATATTATTATTGTTATTACAATGATAATCTCCAATCCTTATCTAATGGTTGAAGGCTGGCCCGAGACTTGCCCAAGCTTTCAGAATAAAGCCTTCATAGGGGAAGCCTCAATCGAGGCTGATTCAAACATAGGTTGAGTTTTGGAAATGAAGGAATAAAGACTGATGAACTTAGTATATTTTCGACGATAAGAACAAGCCTACCCAAGTCTCAGTGCGCCAGTGCTGGTATGAGGGCTGTACTCATCGTCAGCCTCGGCGCTTCCTACCTAGAATGGGGAATCGCAGATTTCATTATATTTTACCAAAATGACCGTTCAGATTTTAGAAAAAAAGGAGGAAATGATGAAAAATTATGTATAAATATTGGAAATGGGTGAGATAAATGAGTTTCTAACACTGCGGATTAACTTTAATATTCAAGACTTTATTTAATTGCACGAGGATGGACTGTCAGTGCATCGGTAAGCTCTCCACGTGAGTCTAACGATTCGTTACTAAGACTTGGAAAGTATCGGTATCAAAAGATGAGGAGCCCTCAGTTCTTTCTCTCTCTGGAATCACTGTTCATGATTATGATGGCTTCTCCAGCTCTCACTACGTCGATTCATTTTTGAACTCATAATCTTAATTTAGATAAATAATAATTCTCAGTAACGAAATTAAATAATTGGTGGATATTTCAAGTATAAATATTACAGCCTCGTAATAATCCAATAGTGAAATATTCTAGACCCTTGAAAATGCAGCTCCATAGTAGTATTCAGTGAATAACTATGAAAAATGTACTTTTTCTTTTTTCTTTCTCTCTCTAACTCACTCGTGACGCTATAGATAGCGTCATAGTCAGTGATATACAGTGTTTCGTTTGATTCATGTGGTGTTTACACACTAGAGTGTGTAAACACTACATGAATCAAACTAGACACTGTATATCACTGACTATTGCAGTATCGGTGGTGCTACGTTGAGGGAATTTATCTGATGATCGAATTGACGAACAGCTAGTGATAAAAAATTCCAATGCCCTTAGGACTATCTAAAAAGTCATCTGTTAAATTTTCAAACTCTTCACATACCGTGTTTCGGAGAAATTAATAAAGAGCGAATTTCTCAGTTAACACGATCCCTCATGAGCTTTTCGGTTTCTTCCGTCTTGAAATATGAAATCTGCGACCATTGAAGAAATTTTCATAATGGATAAAGAAATACCTAAAGAACGTCTAAACAGCTTCCTGAAACTCATTAGATGCTTATAAATTTCAGACGAAATTAATTTATTCCAAAAAATACTAATTTTTCGGTGATTAACCTCCCTATCACTCGCATGAGTGCAGCTTCACAGCCGCACCCTTTTTGAAACTAATGCGAATGCTTCCCGAACGATACAATAGCCACAATGCATGTACAGAAATCATACAGAGTTGACTGGAGATCTGATTTCCAACTGAATCGTGTTGAAATAGTATATTACACACCTCCCGGGTAGGAATCGCCCAATGCTTAACTCTTGGCCGAGCATCGGCCAAGGATTCGCATGTCGAAGCCTGGTAGCCACGGCTCAGCCAAGCCTACGCCAAGCATCGGTTCACCGTAGCTCGGGCTTTCAGGATTGGCTGAGGAACGACGCACCGTAGTTTGGCCTGCCAGAATTGCTCAAGCGTTGTTCGAAACTTGGACTCCCAAAGCTTGGCTTCTGAACATTGGCCACTCGTCGGGCCAATAATGAACTGCCAAGGCTTTAATTTTTGTCAAATCTTTTGACATGATTAAATTATTTCACACTATCAAAAAACTTCTGAACAGTTCCGCTCGAATTTCATTTCCCCGAACAAGGTAAACGGCGATAAAGTTATGAGGATCAAATTTAATTCTTAAAGTATGAAATGTTCTAACGGCTGGGACGGTCATGTTACAGACTGGCAATCCGAAGGTCCAGGGTTCGATCCCAGGTGCCGGCTTTTTTTAAAATTCAAATAACATTGGATTTCGATCATTCTTACGTGATTCAGGAGACTTAAAAACTCCTAATTCAGGTATTGAAAATAAAATTTTAAATGAAACGAACAGTGGCTGAACATTGGGACCAGTACCCAATGCTCGTTATCGAGGCTTGGCCATGCTGCGGCAATCAGCATTGGTACAATGTTATCATCCAGTGGTCAACCAATATTGGACCAGCCATGGCTGACTGTTGGGTGCCAGCATTGGTTCATTGGCTTCCGGCACTGAGCCAGCATTGGCCCGATGAATTTTTTCTACCTGGGTGGAAAGAAGTTAACCTCGACAAAAATTTGCCTCCCGACCGAAGCGAGGGTGCCAAATTATTGTCGAATGTGACCTTTTGCCATTCGCGGTGTGTATACTATTTTTCAGACCAAGATAGCAAAGAACTAGGTTCTTCCGATTCGACCAAGTGGAGCGAGGGAAGAAAGCTAGTTCTTTTTGCTCAAGGTGTAAAAAATCAAATTAATCAATCACAAACAAAATCCTTCTAATTAAAAGAAAATGCTACGAGATAGTAACACATCTGAAAATTGAATAAAAGTACATATATTTTCGGAATTGAATTCAAAGATAATACAATATTTAAATTACATTACAAAATATAGAATATTGAATCTAGAAAAGTGGTATTTGAAGATGATTACCTGTTTCTATTTGACCTTTGGAAAAATTATTGCTATAAATTCGATTTTTTACAAAGTAAAAATTATGATCGACGCTGAAATATGGATAGGAGTGGAAAAATCTTAATATATAACAGCTGTATGGGTTAAACGGTCATGGCGTAGCCAAACTCATTGAATCATCTACGTTACCCGGGTAGGAAAAATTCTTTGGGCCAATATTGGCCCAGCGCCAGGTGCCAATGTACCAATGCTGGCGCCCAATCCTCAGCCAAAACTGGCCCAATATTGGTTGAGCATTTGATGATAACATTGTACCAATGCTGATTGCCGGAGCATGGCCAAGCCTCGATAACGAGCATTGGGTACTATACTGGTCCCAATGTTCAGCCAATGTTCGTTTTATTGTAGATTTTATGTTAAATAGATGAATTAGAAGTATTCAAGTCTTCTGAAGCACGTAAGAATGATCAAGATCCAATATTATTTGAATTAAAAATTTAAAAAAAGCCGGCACTTGGGATTGAAACCCCGGACCTTCGGATTACCAGTCTATTCCCTTACTTTTCTGATATCAACAGTTTCTATTGGCACTTCAAGAAAATATTTACATATGTACAGTATAAAACAGTGAAAAAAAAACTATAATCATTATTTACATGTGTTATGATTATTGAAGTTTAGTCTGTTCCCTTACCGTCCTAGCCGTTAGGACATTTCGTACTTTCGGAACTAAACTTGATGCTCATAACTTTATCGCCGTTTACCTTGTTCAGGGGAATAAAGTTCGATCGGAATTGTTCAGAAGTTATTTGATAATGTAAAATGATTTAATTATGTCAAAAGATGGAAAACAAATTGAACCTTGGCAGTACATTATTGGCCCGACGAGCGGCCAATGCTCAGAAGCCAAGCCTTGGAAGTCCAAGTTTTGAACAACGCTTGGCCAATTCTGGCAGGCCAAACTACGGTGCATCGTTGCTCTGCCAATCCTGAAGGCCCGAACTACGGTGAACCGATGCTTGGCGTAGGTTTGGCCGAGCCGTGGCTACCAGGGTTTGGCCTGTGAATTCTTGGCCGACGTTCGGCCAAGAGTTGAGCATCGGGGGATTCCTACCCGGGTAGTTGTAATATTTTTTCTTGATCTAACTCAGTATTAGATGAACTTGCTTATTTTGCATGATGATCACTGGACCGCTTTTCCACGATCTACTGCAATTTAAATATTTTTTCCGTATAAATCAAATGAATATTCATCAATTACAGGTATATCTAACGATGGTAAATATTTGAAAGAGAGAATTGATAAAGTATGAAGTCACAGATACCCATGCAGTTATTTATAGGGCGTTTTTTTTTGTCTAGAAGGCGGGGTGACACTCATAGCGCGAATAACGACAGATTAACGAATAATAGTTGCAACGATAACTCGATTTGGCGTACTTAAAATTTTAATGTACAGAGCCTTTCCCGACCTGTGCTTGTACCCTCTGCCGTCGAAAAGAGAGCTTCAGTGCTTCAGTTCGAGGCCCACAAGCCAGACGCTTACGAGCAATTGAAATTTGTGCTCCGAGTGAAAATGAAGGGATAACTGAAATTAATCAAACAACTTGAACAAATTCGACAGAATTTTTTGACACAGATCCAAAGGATTTCAAAGAAGGAAATCCGATGCTTGAGGCAGTACGTTGTATACGTCGACCTCATTAGGGCGTAGTATTTGAGAGGTGTTGGTGAATCCATCAGCCAAGTTTCCGAGAGATGTAGCTGAACTGCTGGACCGTTCTCGTGTCAAAGGATTCTACAAACAGTTTGAAGCGATTTACGTTTCTAATGAATATCACCCAACAAGAATCACAACATAAAACAAAACACTGCCATTGATTTTTTCTATAGGAATTCATTGAATTTGAAATATAAAAGACCATTATTTTCACGAGTGAATCCATTGAAACTTGCAAGTGCAATCTGCTCACACTCTATTTGCTGGAAATTCAATGGAACCAGTGAAAAGCAAGGCGATTCTTGGATTTGTCAACAGCCGGTTTTACTAGAAAGAAAAGAGATAAATATACGAAACAATAGTAACAAATGAAACGAGGATACAATCAATGGAAATGAAAATAAAGTTGCAAAAACTTTGGGAAATGGAAAACTATGAATAGCAACAATTGGATTCAGTGGTTGAATTTGTTGTTAGTCGACTGGAAAAGCGATATTTGGGGTATTTCAATACAATCCGTTGGTTATAGTAGTTTCACGCAAAGACAAATTAAGTGATAAAATGATCAATGATTGGATATAATTATTTTTTCAATAAACTGTCGCGGTTTTTTTTTTTAAATTTCATTCTATGAATTGCTATTAATTACCAAAGACGAATTTTTTGTATAAAAACTTTATGCAAAACTTTGAGAATTTTTTTTATTGGTTTTGGAAAAAAAAACAAATTCCCCGACAGATTATAACTACTATATCATTCTCTAATCATGTTTTTTCAGATTGGATCAATTTTTGAGGAGTTTCGATGTCGACCATGCGGCGCTATCCTCGTCAGCCGCTCGACATTGTCAACTATATATAGTGATATTAATAAAAAAAAAATTTTCAATTTTTTTTTTGGATAATTGAATAGTGAATGAAAACAACAGAGGGAAAAAAATTTGCGTTTACTTTATATTTAAAATAATTCTCGAAAATCGTGGCGTTTTGCGTGCACCCTGGTATATGTGAGGCCGTAAGTGATGAAGCAATCTAGATTCCTTTTGTTTCACAATTCTTGAGAATATCTCAGAAACTATTGGAAATTTTTTGAGAAAATTCATTTATAGAGAAAAACGAGAGTGACTCAATTTTTTCAGTAGATTCTGAGATATTTCCAACAAACTGATCTATTTGGTAGAATTAATTTGCACCAAATCATGATACTGATAATAGCAGAGATCTGATTATTTTTAGATTTTTTTTTTACAAATGAATTTCAATAAAATAGAAAAGAAAAACAAATCTGCATATGGAGAAAATTTTTATAAACTGTAAGTGCTTTTTTCTAACATTATTTTTCTAATGATTCATTTTCTTCGCTATGAAGAAGTTTCAATGAAAGATCTTCTATTTCCCATAGATTCCCAGATATTTTTGAAAAACGGATGGAATAAAATTGACAAAATATTACTTTTCCCTATATTTGTATTTTTTTAATTTATACTTATTTTATGATTCGAATAGCCATGCAAATCGATTGAAACAAGACGAATAACCCTCGGTTGACTTCCCACTATTAACTCATCACGAATTCTCACGAGTGCTTTCCACATTCATTGTCTCCTCGTCCACAACTTCACAATAAATTGAAAGCAATTTTGTCTTCTCTCGTTTTTTTTTCTAGTGTCTATCATGATTAAATTATTGACCCAACAGGAATCGTTGTGACTCACAGTATTGGCTAGAAGAATGATATTTTTTGCAGTTCTGAGTGACACGTGAAAAATGCCTTTCATTAGTGAGGCATACGGTTGTTCGTCTGTCCGCGTGATTGACCTAGCAGGTCGGTGCAGATGACGAGAACACATCATATTGTCGCGATAAAAAAGAATAAAATCCGATTTTTAGATATTTATTTTTTGATTTTATATGGAGTCATGGAATTCTCCAATAACGAATATCGAATAAATATTGAAAATTCGTTATTGGCAAAAATTAATTGATAGAATGAGTTTGGTGAATGTACTTGAATTCTTGTTTTCATTGGCTCCTTCAAAATTCTAGATATATTGACAATAAAAAATGTGTCAAGTATTAATTTGTTTTTAATGGATATTTCGGAAATTCTTGTATTCACTTTTTTTGAATGTCTGATTCTCTTTTATACAAAAAAAAAAGTTCCACAAACATTTCTCCATCTCCCACAGATTCGGAGAAAACTTATCTTGAAATCAGGAAAAATTTATCTGATTAATTGTTTGCAATGGAATTGAATAATTCTAGTGTAAATTCACTGGATTTCTGATATTTGTTTTATTGAAATCACTCAAAATCTACGAGAGATACTGTGCAGACATCGAATAATATTCCTTCGAATCATTGAATTTTCCTTCACTATTTCAGTCACTCATTTCAACGGTTTTACGGATATATAAAAGCTCATATGAATTCTCTCGATGAATATTTGATTGTGAAAATACACAAGCTGCATTAAATGAAACTACTGCTAGTTTTGACATATTCAGTATTACTGGAAGTACATATTATGTCATATTCATTTATTTGCTTCTTTGGGATGAAATAAGCACATTAGTGAATAATAATTATACATTCCAAAAATTATCATATTTTTTTTCTACTTTTCGATGTAATCAATTGATATTGTAGCGTATCCCCCTTCTACATTAAATGTAGAAAGAGAAGCTGCACACATGTCCCCATGGAAACGAAGATCTTTTGTTTAAGACCAAAAAGACTTTTTTCTCTGGGATTTGCCACAAGAAACATCAACTGTCATCGATTAAATAATAAAACGCCCTTTTCCTAAACTGGACTATTTAATTATTTCCAAAGGATAACAATATTATTCAATAATTCAGTAATGAATGGGCAAAAAAAGACGAGTCGCTTTATTTTTATGACAATTTTCAATTCAATACCTCCATAAACAAGGAGATACCGATATTTTCATGAAAACTTTTTTTGTAGCTCTGATTCTTCTCGGAAAAAATAATAAATGGCGGAAAAATGGATTCATTCTGTTTAATCTCTTCACTACTGAATTGCAATATTTCGTTCACAATGAACATTCAAATATTCATCAAACATTGAAATACGTATTAGGATTCAGGTCGATGCTTTCTAATAAAAATGGAGGAATTTAGCAAATAATTGTGTACTCTTCTTCTGATTAATTATGGAAATCAATTAAACTTCCTTGATGATAAATTCCATGATCAAAGTGGAATCTTGATATTTCATCAGTCGAAAGGATTCAAGTCTTTTCAGATGATTGAATACGGAATTTTTCTTTTTGAATTGATTCAATGCATTTGGAATTGACGCATTCATTCTGCATGTGTAATTAACACATGTGTTTGATCAGTCCATTGAATTATTCTCGAATGGAGTGAGGAATACATTTAGTGAAACAAGAAGAAAATTGTTTCTAACAGTCTCTTAGAAATATTTATTAAATCAAATAATTTCTCCTTTATAGAAACTGATTACTTGTCAAGTAACAGAGTATTATTTTCAGATTGTGAACAAAGAAATATATTTTTTATCCAGATAACTTTTATTTAGTTTGATGTTTAGTGAAATGTCAAAGCGGTCTTGACTGAATGTTTCACAATTCAGAGGAAACGGGAGAATTTCTCGTCTAAACTTTTTTGGTACAGAAAAATGAAAGCTACAAAAAAGGGTTCTAGAAAAAGTTCCTTCATCTCTCATAGAATCCTAAACATTAAAAAAAAATCTGAATCATCCGGATTAAAGTAGTTTTGCTCCTCATTCTCCAATAATCTCGATGCCTATAGATGATAGAGGAATTTTTGGGGAAATCTTATTTGTAGAGAAAACTTCGGGCTGGGAAACAGGTCATCGGAAAAATTCCTCTATTCATTCTAGATTGCAAGTTATTAAAAACAAATGTAATTCTTCATTTTTTTCTTCGGAATCATTTTTCTTTTTCATCGAATATTTTGAATCACAAGAGGGGTAGGAAATGGCTCATAGAATTTTTTCTAATGAGGAAGGGAAAAGTTCCAAAAAATCCCATTTCTCATCGATTTCGGGATAGTTTAAAAGAAATGTTAATGAAATTAGCACACGTCTCTCAATTTTTTGCATTTTTTTAAACAAGTAAATTATTATTTAAAAAATTTGCACTTGTAGTTTGTCGAATTTTCTACGTGTGCTTTTTTCAAAAATAATTCATTTGTTCAAAAAATGAAAATGATAAGAATTGTCAGATGTCCATTATTTCCAGTGTCATCAAAAAAATTGGATTGGAAATTAAATCGCATCTGCGTTTTATCACTCCACTAATTACCCTCTATATTGTGTGAATGATTCAATGTTTATATTAATCTATAGAGAATAAATTAATTCAACAATTCGCTAACGTTTACCTTTATAAGTAGATTCATGCGATGTAATTTATTACATGAATTCGTCGTGATTTACCAAATAAATGAACCGACGAATTGCGATTTCACGGTTGATTGTAAAACAATAATTAATAAATAATCGAATTATAGCGTTGTCTGGGGTTTGGTGTTAGCATGAAAACATGATTAAGTAGATTTCAAATATTGTCATCAATTATTCATTCGGAAAATCACCAGGGAAGGAAACAATTCCAGTTTCATTGACAAACTAATTATTCAATTGATATTACGAATCAATTGATTTCTCAGCAGAGTTAACCTCGTAGTTCAAAATGCAAGAAAAAAAAATCATTTCCATTGCGTAAATTCACAATTTGGTTATTCATGTCACTGATGATTTCTAGATCACAATTGTTTGCACAGAAATTCCGTTTCTAAAAGAAAACTTTAACCTTGAGAGGGCCGGGATTCCGAAAATTTTTAAAAGCCCATAATTTCTACTGAGGTCTCCAAGTTAGAATCAAACTAAGGTCGGATGTCGGTGAGTCAGACCATGACGTCTCAAGGCGTCATCCCAGCTCTCTGAAGGTTAATGACATACCCAACTAGAAATTTTGATCCGGGTCTCATCTGCACCTCGTCAGGCTGGCCTGACTCCGGACGTCAGGCCCTCACTTGGATGCCTTATCCGGTCCAAGTCTGGGGTGTAACGCACTCGTCAAGTCAGGGCCTGAATTGGATCGCCAACTCAGAACCAGATGAGGCATTCCAGATCAGTGCCAGATGAAGAATTCCATGCATGATCAAAAAGACTATAATAATTAATTAATTAACTTAATAACAAAAAATGTATTATCTATTCACTTTCAAGTAATTCATCGTTGTATTTGCTCGTAAGATGCCATTTTTTACTGAAATTAGAGATTTGAAATTAGGGAATTAATTTGCACCTGGGTTGATTTGATCGCGGAACCTTCTGCACAGTAACCTAACCCGCTAACCACTAGGCTACAGCTCTGTCATAGCATCAGTCAGTCTGATTATTTATATAACTTCTTCCATAGGGATATTGATAATTTTCTGAATTAGATAATAAATCTGTGGGAAGCTCAGAATAATTCATGAAGTGTTTATGATACAGTTAATAAAGTTAATAAACATCCGGGGAACCTGATATGGTCCTGATCATTTCCGGATCAGGATAAATTGATCAGACTTAGATATTTTCACAATTCTCGATCAGGTTCCCCAGATCCGGGAGATATCAGGGCCAGACCAGGCCAGTCCTATTGGAGTTAGGGTTCTCTCTAGAATTCTTTAATCAGGCTATCCTGATGTAATACTGATCAAGGCCATCTTTGATTAGACGTGCCCATATACCGGATCTGTATTTGATCTGGCGTGCCCATCTTATGCCTGATCAAGATAGCCATATCCACTGCGGAATCCGCAGTGCGGATCCGGATTTAATCGGGCTTGCTCATGCCATACTGAATTAGGATAGCCATACCCACTCCGCACCAGGATTTGATCAGGCGTGCCTATTTTATGCCTGATCAAGATAGCCATATTCACTCCGGATCCGGATTTGATCAGGCGTAATCATTGCATGTCTGATCAGGATAGCCATATTCACTCTGGATCAAGATTTGATTAGGCGCACCCATGTTATACCGGATCAGGATAGCCATACTCATTCCGGATCCAGATTTGATCAGACACAACAACGGTCTGCCTGATCAGGATGACCGTATTCATCCTGGATTCATTCCTCACTGTATTTACATTAAAAAATGATTATTCAAATTTAATGAATTTCTAAAAACGTCAATTTTTTTTTCTGAATGGTGGAAAATGAATCGAAATTATACAGAATTGAATAACAGCTTCTAGAGAACGTCTATGACTGCAGACGTTATAATTGACAATCTTCAGTGAACAGGAATGGAAAATGTTCTTTTGTCCAGGAATGGCTTTCAGAACCAACGCAGTACCAGGGTTGGCAGACGTACGATAATTATAGTACACGTCACATAATTTCGTCCATTGTACCATGTAACATAATGTGTGTACTATAATCGATAAATGTACTATAATTTCACTAGAATAGCAATATTATAGCATATCTTGATTAGTATTTATATGTGCTCAATAAATGGCGAAAAAATTTGAAAATGTCCCACTTTCATAGTCGCATTTGCCACTCATCGTTGAAATTACAGAGAGTGGATAGAGGGTAGTAGTGCCTGCTTCTGTTTCTATCTAAAATTTCGAGGTATTTTTTATTTATCTAGAATCCCTAGGTACTTTCTAGGCAGCGTATCAGTAAGAATTGTGTATCTTTTGAGCCAACGAATGATGATTATCGAAAAATGTCTAGTGCAATTCTTTATCCATAGAAGTCTCAGAAACAGCTAGCTCGCAATGTTAATCCTAGGAATACTAATGAAAAAGCAAATACTGAAGCTAGTCAGCTTGTTATCCACTCAGAATCTATATTGACAAATTCAGATTCCGAAAATGATTTTATTTATATCAAAAACTTCAAATAAGTATTTATTTGTTGAAATATTTATTGAAACGTGTCTGAAAAAGTTTGTATTAAGGGAAAGCATGCTAGTTCCAAATAATTAACAGTGTCTTTTGATTCTCGTCATTAATGTTAAGTGTTAAAATAAAAATAAAAAGAAATTTAAGTGTTGTGTGGTATAAAAACTTCAAACTTGGCGCCAAGGAATATTTCATACACTAAGTTTTGAGCGTGTATTGAAACTGTTACGTCAAAAAAAAAATTTCTATGTATGAAATAAATACTTATGAAAGACTCGATCACGAATAAGTGTTTTCATTCAAAAATTTTGTCAAAATTCAAAATTTTATTTTACGTACTATAATTCCTTTGAAGTGTACGATAATTTTACGGCTCTGAACACATAACTTCATGTCTTCCATCTGCCAACCCTGCCGGCAGTACCGACTATTCGTACATTCCTCACTATGTATTGGAATAATACACTGCGTTATCAGTGGACGACCTCCATTTCAAGCGTTTAGTAATGACAAATAATATTTTGTGTTCTATTTGGAATTATGAAAAATAATCATGTAAATAGGAGAATTTTGATGAATAGTTGACTATTTGCAATAGCTTATTCGGCAATATCTTAGGATTTGATCGAGATGAGGAAATTTCGCGAAGACCTATGTGTAGAAAAGGGTGAGAGATATAAAGAAGGCTATTGCGAACTCCTCTATGTCCTAGGGATTTGGAGATATTTTGATAATAATTGAAAGGGAAACTCTGCTATTCACTTGGTAGTGGTGAAAATGTACCAGAGTTTATCGTCAGATGTTTTTTGAAAATATCTTTGGAGCAGGTAGGTTCAAAGGAAATTCTTGAGGGAATTTTTTTGTAAAATAGAATTATCCCCTCTAAAAAAGTTTATAGTTTTTGCCAGTTCCTGATTATTTTTTCAGAATAGGAGCAAGGGATCACGTGGTGTGTATGATTCCGATAATTGTCGGTGATACCACTGCTGTTGCCAAGCAGCATACAAAAGTTTTTGAAGTGAAACTTCTTTTGGCAGAGTACCAACTTTTCTCGAGCGTCACGTTGATGCGTAGACTTTTGAGGCGAACGCGGTAGTTGAGTAGTGGGGGAAAGGAGAAATCGTGCGTTGTTGACGTCCGGTGTCGCTCTGAGTGGTGGGGAAAACCTATCTCACGCAGTTGGCGTGGAGGGGCTAGCGGAGTGGGGGGAAGTTGGTAGATACGTAGCATATAGTTGTACTAAGGGAAGGATTGACAGCCGAGGCGTAACGAAGCTGAAATTTATATGGTGGGGCATGAGAGCCGAAGAAAGCCGATGTCGATTCATTCGCCAGTCCTTCTATAGCATGCTACAGGCTAGTGTAATGGTCAGAAAGGCTGACAATTCTTTGGAAATATCTCGGAATCTAAGGGAGATAGAGCGATTTCGTCTTCATCCATTCACATAGCTCTTAGAGTTCTCTGCTAAAGAGAATTTAGGTGAAATCCCTGTATCTCGCTTAGTTTCCGAGATATTCGTTGAAAAATAATTTAATAGCGAAGAGATAAAACAGGATATTAATTTTCTGTCGTCAGTAATTGGAGAATATCTCAGAAAGTAAACGAGCTAGCGTAATTTTGCCACAATCCTTTTTTATAGAGAGTCTTAAGAGCTACACAAGGATTGGGATGTATTCGCTCTACTTCGCTTGGTTTTCAAAAGTATCTCCGAAGATATTTATGGAAAATGATTGGAAAAGAAACTGCAGCTATAAGTCTAATTTTTTTTGGTGAACTTTTTCATAAATATTGTAGAAGCTGAGGGAGATAGCGTTTATTCACCTGAATCCCTTCTGGTAGAAAATTCCAAGAGTTAAAAAAGAGAGTAAGGTGAATAAGCATACCTCTATTAAATTCCGATAGGTTCTTTCAAAGAACAATTGCAACGGAGACCCTATCTATAAGTCAATGCTTTGTCATAGTGTTATGATGAATATCTCAGAAATTGAGCGAAATAAGGAAGGTTGATGGAGTTCTATTTGAGAAAATTTCGAGGAAAAAATTTCAAAAAAAATTTCAAATAGAATTTCAAAATAATTTCGAAAATTCTGAAAAATTTCGAATATTAAAAAAAAACTGATTTTTGAAATGTACGTATGTTGGCAAAGGAAGGTTGCCGGAGTTTAATTTAAGAAAATTTGGGAAAAAACTTTTCAACTAAAATTTCAAAAAAAACTGGAAAATTCTGGAAAATCTCAAATATTAGAAGAAAACTGTTTTTTTTTCTTTATAGAAACCATTTTTGCAGTTTTTCAAACTGTTCACAAAAAAGTTCTTCAGGAGAAAAATTTTATCTCGCTCAATTTCAGAAATATTTTTAAAAAACGGAAGCCGAAAAAATATATATAATAAAGTTTTCAGACGAAAATTTCATTTTATCGGCAATTCTCTTCGGATATTTCGAAATTTGAGCAGGATAGGGCGATTTCGCACTAATCCTTTTCTGTAGAGAATTTTAAGAGCTACACAGGAGGATTGTGGCAAAATCGCTCTATCTCGATCAGTTCCCGAGATATTCACAAACACAATGAATTGAAAAAATCTATTGGTCTGAATACCGGTCGCGAAAAAAACTATAATTCGTTAACGAACAAAAAATTTTGTCCCTTGTTTAATAAAGAAATACTAATAATTTATATTTATCTATACCTTAGGCGAGGAGTTTCACTTCTGCCGCGCGGAGATCCCACACATCCTCTTTTTTAACAAATTCTAACCCACTTTATCCCACGAAAATTACCAATCCGTGCACTCATTCACCAAAATTCGAATTAAAAGTAATCCCCCAAATACCTCCCCGGTTATTTCCCTTAAGTTTACCCGCTCAGCAACATGTGCGTTCAATTCGGTACAAAAACTCTCGCGTGCGAGCGCTCGGGATTTTGTCATTGCCAAACTTCACGTACATGTTGCTGAGCAACAAAACCTTGGAGGAACATCCGATAATTTTCAAGCACTCGGTGTATTACATGTGAGAATTCCTCCTCGACCTCATTGGTTCTGAAATATTGACAGAATTAACGATTCCAAATTATTCTAAAAGAATTTTGTACTCTAGTTCTTCAATTGTTTATTGTAGCTCTCACCTCTCCCTATACAAAAAAATGTTACATAAATTTCTCTACTGTCTATAAATTTTGAATTAGCGCGAAAATCAATAATTCGCCATTTTTCTTGAAATCTCTCGACTTTTGACGATGTTGTGATTTTTTCAAATGTAATATCTGAAAATTAAGGCAAGTAATTCATGAAAATATTCTTTTCTGCCCTCCGGCCGGAAAGGGGCAACTTTCGGGCCGCTGCGCTAACCGAAGTTGCCGTTTTCCGGCTTTGTCGGGCAGAAAAATAGTATACACACCTTGACTAGCAAAGTAAGAACGTCTCAGAGCACATGTTTGTTGACCTCGGCTTCGCCTCGGCCAACATTACATGTGCTCTGAGACATTTCTTATTTTACTGGCCTCGGTATGTAATGTACTATTGTAGAGAGAAATGAGTCCTGGAAAGAATACTCCATAGTCCATAAATATATATATGATCGGCGAGTTGTCCGTTTTACACTCTGCTGTGGTAATTCCCTAATTATGTATATAAGGCATTCCACGCTATTTCACTCACCTTTCGAAGTTTCGTTTTCGATTTTGTTCATTTTTGGATATATTGTTGGAATGGCTCAGGACATTAATTTCCCATGGATCCAAAGAAAATTTCTTTTTTTCCGAAAATTATGAATATTTAAAATTTTGAAAAAACGGTGAAGATAACTATTTCACTCTAATTTAGAATGCTCCTATCTCGTTAAATATCAGTTCTACGAATAAACTGCAAGTGTACTTTTTCAGTGCGAAGGAGCGTATAATTGCAAGAAAATCTATTTTAATTTTTGGCACCCAATATTTCTATTTTTTGCAGACAAAATATTTTGAAAATGGCTGCCAAGCGTTGTTCTCAGCATTTTAAAGATCTGAAAGAAATCTATGTTATAGATTGGACTGTTTCTGATTTCTCTTGAAATGTTCATTACATATTTTGTAACGGTTCGGGAGATATCGCTATTTTTCTCCTCCTCCACCCATCCGAGGCTGTGGCAGAAAAACCATGCGCATGCGCACAGTACACAGCTTGCGTACCAGTGATCACGTGGCTCCTGACGAGATACTGTGCTCGTGCGCATGGATTTTTTGCCCCGGCCGCGGACGGGAAAAATATTATATTGAGGCCTAGATTTCAATTTCCAACTTGAGCTAAAATACTGGAACTACGGTAGAAATTTCTTTGTCACTTACGATGTCTTATCGTAATCACTGTAACTCATGCAAAATACCGTAAGTGAATGTAGTTTGGATTCATAAGTATAGTCATCATTGCATTAGAACATTGGAAATTCAATTCGGAAATTTTCTCTCAATTGTATTGGCAGAATATTGAATTTGAGAATAGTATTGCAGCCTTCAAGTAATGTACAGGGAATGCGGCTCCTGCTCATGTTCTTTTCCTTGTCGGGTCGAAAACTGATGCATAATTCGATTAGATCTTAGGAGCCAGTTGATTTCTAATCTTAATGCCGGTTTTGATAAAATGAGATGGCGGCTTCTGCTTGTAATGAATTTCATAGTCGAATTGCCCGCCAAAACAATTGGTGAAAAATAAGGACCATACGAGGCGCTCAGGCGCCCAAATCCACTGCTCCCACCAAGCAGTCCAAGGACTACTCACTCTCTTGCTCCGAAACCCTCGTACGAGTCGGTTGAATTTTATTATTTGTCCGGACATTAAGAGCAATTATATTTTTCATTTAATTTAATTCAATCATTGATATAAATTAAAGGCAATTGATCTTAAAGAATCATTATATATTTTATATGAACGCTATTTTATGAATTATTTCATTGAATTTATCGTAACATTTATTTGACGACTCGATTGGAACGAGTAGAATTTTTTTATAATTTAATTTTTTTCTATATTTTGTATGAATGTGTGAGCGATAAGGATCCTTGGTATGTACAAAACTATAAATATTAGTTCCACGTTGAAATTATAAACGATAATGATATGTCTTGACATTTTTACGATTTTCTTTGGTTTTTATTATAACTAAAATTTGCGTATTATTTTGATTACATAGAGACATTGCATGATGATTGATCAAACAATATTGAACAAAATTGACATTAATTAAAGAATAATTTTTTTTAAAAACGAATATATCTCTTTTCTTTTAATTTTTCTTTGTATTATTTTTTTTATGCTTAATTACCCACGGTAAATTCGATATATTCTTGATACTATATATATTTTTTTTTTTAATAATTTGAGTTTTCTTTTTGAGAAATTCATTTTTTTTTTATTCGACAAATTTAATGAAGAAATAAAATAAAAGGTTAAATCATTACATGCTAATTCTCTAACAGTCAATGTCGAGTGATTATACTCAGGAAAATGATTCAACCCTAGACTAGTCACCATAAGCGACCTAGCGACTGTAGTTGGGTGATGAGCATTTTGCCACTTTTGTTGAAGCACAAATTCCCTTTTATGAAAAAAGTAATCACGAAGATTGATCCATCTCTACTGAATGTCTTCATTCCATCAATAAACTCTACTTTTTCCGTTCACTTCTCCATAAGGAAAATCAATTACGTAATATCTCTGAATATAATTGAGGCTAGCAATTTTCTCACAAAAATTCTGTAACTCACTCCGATAAAAATTCAAAAAATTGTATAGGTTATCATTCTAATTCTCTTCGAATCCTCAGCTCATTTCCTAAAAGGAATATAATTGGTTTATCTCCGTTATCAACCAAACCGAGAGTAAACCTGCAGAACATTAATGCAATGTAGGTAGATTATATAAGGGATTATTTGCGCTCAGTTCGACCATTTTCTGAGCCACGATAATTGCTTCAAAATGGATGAATACTGAGCTTATTCGTACTGTTTGCAATGTCTTTCCTCGTTCTATGTATTGGAAATTTCTGTTATTGGTTACTTTGGATGGGAAACTCTCTATTGCAGGTGGTATAATCCCATTTGATATTTCTCTGATGAATTTAGATGATGAAAATCAACACAATTCGAATCGGAAGATAGTGAGCAAAAAAAGTCATTGTCGCTATTTTCAGTTTTTATAAAATATATTCTGAAACATGAGATCTTTTTTGTAGAACAAAATCAGAGCGAAGAAAACGGTAGTCACAAGAATTTTCTATTCCCTTTCAGTTTTTGGGATATTCAATGAAAACTAAAATCGATAATTCAGTACTGAAGTAGTGAAAAAGCATGGTATTTAATTTGATTTCGTCAGTTTTTCAAAAACATCTCAAAATCTCAGGAAGATAGAGAAATTTTCATGGCTACATTTTTTGTAGCTCTAATTTTCCCTAAAAAGAAAGGTGAGTAGAATTTTCTTCCTACCTCTTGAAAATTCCGAGATATTTGCCAATTCCAAAGTTAAAAAATATTCTCTTTCTTTTCATTGCTGAATTTTTCATGTAGTTTTGTGCATTATTGACGAAATAAAGCAAATGTTGTTCTTCCTCCTAGTCAGTACACAGTCAACTCGCGAGTAAAATAATGCAGAAGAATAAGCTGTGTATGTTTTTCCATGTTTTCTCCTTCTCTTTCCTTTTCTCATTTATCCATTCTTCAATTTTTCAAAGTCATGAATTCATTGAAGCATCTTTTACCTCGAGATAAGCCCGGCCCGCACGTTCATTCTCTTCCATTCTTATCTTTCACTTTTATTTTATTTCCATTCTCTCTATTTTTTCTTTTTTTTTTTTCTTGAATTCATTTCATTCATGTTTGGGTATGAAAGAAAATGGATGAAAGCTCCTGGCGGGTGCTGCAAACGCTAACAATGAAAAATGCAGAAAAAGGATGAAGGAAAATATTCTGCATAAGCCTTTATTATCACTAAATTGGTAGGAATGTGGTGAAATGAGATAAGAGATTTTTTGCTAATGGGGGAGAATAGCTCAACCAGTTGAAAAATAAAATTTTTAGCGTTTTATCCCCCAATTCTTGTTGTCTAGTCGAAAGATTAGCTCAGCCTGTGGAAATTTCGATTTTATAAATATTTCTCATAGTGAGTTGAGTTTTTTCACTTTGAGTCAAAAAACTCGAACTAATTCATCGTTTCCAACAGCTCAATGAAGGTAATTTTCAACAGTTCTTAAAATTCAGTTTCAGAAATATTGTAAGCATAGATAACTCATTTAAATTGAGTAGATTTCCAATATTTTCATTGAATGGAAAGAGACGGAATTAGATGGAAGATGAGATAGTGATGCAAAATTTACCCTCAAGACATCTTTTTCTTCTTTTTGCTTCCGAATGGAAGCTATGTAATCATGACAATTTTCGATTCCAGTTTTTTTAATAGAAGATACTTAAAATGGTCTAAAGAGAAAGAAAATGACATTTTTAGCGCATGTCTGTGTGTGTGTGTGTATGTGTGTGTCCTTATGTGCATAAAAGTCTCAACCACAGTAAAACGGTTTTATAGAAAAATTTCATATTTTGTGGAAAACTTCCTCTCGACGAACTCTATTTTTTGAGCTTCATTTGAAGGGAATCGGATCAGTACTTTTTGAGATATGTCCATTTTTCGAAAATCAGTTGTTAATGGAATTTCTGGAAACTATCCAACTGATTTTATTTATACTCATATATTATCTTAAGAGTTGTATCAGTTAGATGCCTGTCAATTTTGAGCTTATTTGCATGATTAGTTCTCGAGTTATTGCTGTTTCAGTGAATTTGTCAAAATTTGATATTTCGATGATAGTTTCGAAAAAGTTATATCAGTGCTTTTGAAGGTATTGAGGCTCTGAGTGGATAGAGAATAGAATGCTGCATTGATTAAAATCATCAATAGTTCTGCCAGATCACTGGATTAAAAAAGAATGCATGAAATACATCCATCTGAGAAACTCCTGTTTTCAGCCATTATTGAGTTCTGAGCTTTGAATAGATGACGAATCCGTCAGCAAAGTTTATCTATCGCTTCATAAATGATAGTTAAATTAAAATTAAATATTCAGGTCAGTATTCTGAATTCAGGACAGAATTCATGAGTACTTGAGTTAGGTTAGGCAATAGAGGAAACAAGGTCAATAATTTGCATCTCATACTCGCCTAATATTTACCTCAATATACTATCCTCAATCGATATAATTATTCAATCATATACAGTACACTTTCGATATAGTGCCACTCACGGGACCGTAGGGGAAGAATGCCCGAGAAATAGGCTTCCCCAACTATATATCAGTAGGCCAGCACTATTGCGAGCGTGCTGCACGTTCGATATAGTGCCAACGGCTTTGTCTTTATCGTAAGAATGTAACTGCACAATAGAGTCAATAATACAGCATAATCTACTGATTGTTCATAAGGATATTGGAAAAAACATTAACAACATCAAAATATTGTCAAATCGCGACGTTTTGTTGGAACGCTTAGCTGAACAATAAATAGCTTTCACGTTTGGTTTCAGAGCCTGAAGGAGCTGGCATTGTCCAGCAAAACGTCGCGATTTGATGATATTTTGATGTGGTTAATGTTTTTTCCAACATACCTATGAACAATCAGTATATGAACTCAGAAAATTGAAATGAATCCGGTAATTATAGAGCACTAGCGCCGTCGGCGGCCGCAAGCGGCCGCCTCCGTTGATTAGTGTCCATTTCTATTTTTTATTTTAAATTTTAATGATATCTCCGTATACTTAGCAGATAGAAAAATTATTTTCAATGCTCACTAATCCTCAAACGTTTCGGAATAGTTTAGGGAAGTTTAGGAAAGCATTTTTATAATTTGGGAAAGAGTCATTAATTTATTATTGATTCAAACTTTTTTTTATGTATAGATAGCAGAAATAGCTATCAGAGATAGCAGAATTTAGGATTAGTTAGAATTCAGGCGCAGCCGGGCTCAGCCAGGATCAGCCAGGCTCAGCCGGGCTCGGCCCGGCTCAGCCCGAATTCTAACTAATCCTAAATGTTTGGGGATAGTTTAGGGAAGTTTAGGAAAGCACTTTTATAATTTGGGAAAGAGTCATTAATTTATTATTAATTCAAACTTTTTTTATGTATAGATAGCAGAAATAGCTATCAGAGATAGCAGAATTTAGGATTAGTTAGAATTTAGGCTCAGCCCGAATTCTAACTAATCCTAAATGTTTGGGGATAGTTTAGGGAAGTTTAGGAAAGCACTTTTATAATTTGGGAAAGAGTCATTAATTTATTATTAATTCAAACTTTTTTTATGTATAGATAGCAGAAATAGCTATCAGAGATAGCAGAATTTAGGATTAGTTAGAATTTAGGCTCAGCCCGAATTCTAACTAATCCTAAATGTTTGGGAATAGTTTAGGGAAGTTTAGGAAAGCAATTATAGATTGCTATTTTTGTTTTATATAGATTTTCTTGCGCTTGGAGGCTCAAGACATAATTTTCATTTTAATTGAATAATTATTCATTCTTAAAGGACGAAATTGATTTTCCTAATATCCCCAAATGACTTCCGAATAAATGAAAATAATTTCAATGTTTTTAAAGTTTACTTCTGCTATCTATGCATAGAAAAAGGTTTAATTAATAATAAATTAATGACTCTTCCCCAAATTATAAAAATGCTTTCCTAAACTTCCCCAAACTATTCCCAAACGTTTAGGATTAGTTGAAATTGAAAATAAATTTTCTATTTGCTAAGTATGATGACTAAATAATTCGAAAAAATTAGTTTCCGTAATGTCCACCAGAATGCGCTTTTGTCGATTCGAGTTCGACTATTTTCATTTCGAGTTCGATTATCCTTCAATTCGAGATGAAATCCGCCATGTTCGATTTTAATCCCCTTTTCTTTTTTATGAAGGGGTAATCTTCGATTTTTGAACCACATTGCTCAGTGGCACTATTGCGAACGTGTTGCACGTTTGCAATAGTGCCGCCAAAGGAATAAGATAGTAGGCGTGGTGGGACATGATCGGAGCTCGCATCGAAAGAAAGGACACTCTATCGAAAGTGTACTGAACTGCTAAATAAGATATTGAAGTTTATTTCACAAATTAAGTTTTCTATTGTGGGTTGATAAATATAATAATAACATACTTTCGGTCATTTCAAATTAGTCTCCGTGGAGCACTTTTGTATGAAAAGGTTACCGTTGTAATGAACAAATTGTCATAAGCTAATGATCTCTGAAACTAGAGATCAGAAAAGAACGAATAACTTCAACCAGCTCGAATAACATCTGATTATCGATTAGTAAAAAATCGATAAATACAAAAAAGACAATCACGGGATATGAAATTCATTAAGAATCACACGATAATGGACAAATTGAATGAATAACTTCCATTCGGAAGCATATTGCTAAAGTATTAGCAGAAAAAGCTATATCAGTTGGAAAGCAATACTATTATCCACTTGTTTAATTTTTTTTCAATATTGGTAAAACACATAACAAGCAGGAGTCCGCTTTTTGTGCGTTACTTGAAAGTTTTAGTACTATGCTCAAATTTCATATTCGACCAATGCAATTGGCAGAAAGCTTCCGAATGGAATCCTCAATTTTATAATCTATTAATAACTACCCTGATGCATTTGAATTTCAAATTAATCTTCGCTCACTGTGACAGGATAGAACAAGTTACAAAAAAAAATTTCAACATTATTCGTAATATTTTAATTCTACTTCAGAATTGAAATAGAGGCCTAAATATAATCTGTCCCCCTTAAATAATGACATTTCATGAAAAAAATCAATATTGTACAAAAACTGAGATCGTACGATAAAACTGGAAAATTTGAAAATTGAATTTCAAGTTTTAATTGGTCTTTCTCGTTGTCATAGCGGAATGATAATGGGCTCATTCTTTAGAAAAAATTGTCTACTTTTCAATTATTAAATAAAAAGTACTAGCGTTCTTAGGAAAAAAATGGTGAAAAATTGAAATTTGTGAAAAAACGTTTTACTTGAGCACTCGTATGGGAGAATTCGATGGAAAAATCTGAAATTATCAGCATTCGTTGAGCTCGTCGAAACGAATTCTTTAAGCTAGACTTGGCCAAAATCGGTCCATTAGTTCCAGAGATAGAGCGTCTTTTCATTCAATGGTTTTTCAAGAATATCTCAGGATCTACCGGACAGATTTCGCCCAGATTCAATCCCAAAGGTTTCAGTCATAAGATATACAAACCCATAAAATTTGAAGTTTCTAACTCAAATATTTTTTGAGTTATCATGTTGCCCAGATTTTTCCAAAAATTACATGTTTGTTAACGTACTGGATAAACCAAAAATCGGAGCGATCGCCACCCCGAGGGTTGTGACGTGGTTTTTTTTCCACGCCACCTGTATTTTTAGAGAGGGAAAAAAATTAGTGAGTAGAGAGAGAGAAATTCGTAAAATCCTCCAGGTCATGAGAAAAACTGACTTAAGGCTATCTAAAATCCTCCAGGTCATGAGGAAAAACTGACGTAAGGCTACCTAAAAACCTCCAGGTCATGAGGAGAAACCGACCTATGGCTATCTATTGTGGTTCTCTCGAATATTCTAAAGGCAAAGAACTCCCTTAGTTTGAGGTTGAGCTCTTTATGCCAATGAAAATCGTAAATTGAGTAAATTAAAGAAATTCCCGCAAAAACATGAATTATCGTCATAAATACCGCCATTCCACTCTCGTCTGATTTTTGCCGTTGCGAGAATCCGCTCTGGCAAATCTCGAGTGGAAGGGAGGGCCCTGAAGCACCCAAGGTTTAATGACCAAGATAACGTGTTTCCTAGGGCTTCTGGACCACCCTCTCGGCTGTCCTTGGAGGTGAGTGCAGAGGACGGTTGGAAGAGAGCCGCGCTCCGATTTTGTGGGAATATTCGGGCCCTCGGACTGGAAGGCCCTGAGACAGGAAATAAGCCACCCTGTCAAGGGGATTGCCAAAATCCGGCCTTATCGTATCGCCGAGGTGAGTCCGAGTATTCCCCAGGAGACGTGCCCCTCCAGAGGAACGACTATCCACTCGAGAGAGAGGAAAACATCCCCTCGAAGGCCCCAAGCCTGAGCCAGAGGGAAATCCCTACCTCTCATCCAAAATTCCACTCCTAGTCCAGCTAAAACTCCACAATATTCCGCAATAAATCTCCGAAACCAATCTCACAATATCACCAAATTATCCTTTCCGATCCCCAATTTATTACCCAATATTTCCCGATTTTATTAAATGAAATTAAAGTATTTTTTTATAAGGGAGAATTCAAATATCCCCAGTTTCACGGGTTTGAATAGCTCCCGCCGAAGCCCAAGCTTCGGCCATTTTATCCCTACCGCCTAATACCTAATGTAGGCGCGAGGGTGCAGCCCGAATGGCTGGCCCCCACCGCTCTACGCATGACGACCGACTCGAGAGCGAGTTCAGTTCGCCGAGAGTCGTCGAAGTGTGCACCTCGCCTGCCACATAAAAACGGGAAATCGCGTAAATCAAGTCTCCCATACCCCCAGTCGTCCTGAAAACTATTCCAAAGGACGAAGGACAATATGGTGAGTCTTGTGTTATATTAATTATCGCAATTTTCAGTGTTTTTAGTATTTTTCCAGCCGGTGAAAAGAATTAGTGAAAATGACGCGCCACGTGGCTGTAGCGTCACCTCAATCTCTCGGTTCTCTCAATTTCCTCGTGGCCGGCTATCTTAATTAATTCTAAAGGCCAGCGAGGGAAAATAAATGAGGAGAAAATTATGCAACGATGCATTTGAGGACTTTTCGCGCTTTCAGGGGAAAAAGGCAGATTTCACGAGTGTAGCAGTGATACGCGAGAAAGGACGCTACACGAGGCCTCGGACCTTCTCGGATCTCTTATGGCTCTCTTACTCTCTCCTGGCCGGTTCCCTTAAATTTAATTAAGGGCCAGGATGAGGAGAAATGGGTGGAAATGCACTCCATAATTTTTCCCGATGATTTCAGGAACTTTAAAGTATCTTTCCATCACTTTTGGTCATAGCGTCATCGGCTGATGCAATGACGCCCAAAACACGTGCTCCCCACGCTTGGGTAGAGCTGGCTTCCTCTATCTCTCTCGCACTCATGGTACCTATTGCTTTTCTCTTCTTCTCGGAAAAGAATAACAAAAGGAATTGGTTGTTGAGCGTTAATCCTCCCAATTATTTGGGAATTCACGACTCCAACCAAAATTCTCCGTATTTTCCGTTTACCTTTGAGAAAAGGCATTTCTTTTCTTTTACCTCTAACAACCGCATCAGTGTGGAGGTAGCAGAGCACGAGGCTCTCCCCCACTGTTGCCAGGCACAGTAGAGAAATCCCTAGGCTAGGGAAAAGTACCTAGAAGTTATCTAAGGCATATTCCCGGCGCGCATTGACGATTACGGTTACCTATGGTATTCTCGCGATCCTCGCGACAGAATATTACCTTTCAATCATCTTTAATTAATTTCATGCAGTAAGGTTATCTTTTCCACGTTGTCTACGTGAATACTGCATGAGAATTATCTCGCGAGTAGCCCACGCTCAGACAAGGCATTTAGATGACCTGGCAGCTATCTTAGGATGATTGTGGTGCACGTTGGTTATCTTTTTGATCATCTT
Source organism: Aleiodes leptofemur (assembly GCA_963942555.1). Lineage (NCBI taxonomy): Eukaryota > Metazoa > Arthropoda > Insecta > Hymenoptera > Braconidae > Aleiodes > Aleiodes leptofemur. The sequence continues at coordinate 8,040,746 of OZ012615.1, read as the reverse complement.
TACGCGGATTTAGCCAACAACGGTTATCTATTCGTTATCTTCGGTATTTTACGCACAATACCGAACCCCCGGAATACATCTACGTAAGATCTATCTCTCTCTCTCTCTCTCTTATTAGCAATTTTCAGATAATATATTGAAGTTATTGAACTCTTTGTAATTATTTCTTTTGAGCGTTACTCTCAAACGTATTGTAGCTTTTTATCTAAGATTTTGTATATTATTTTGGCAATAGCGGAACACGTAAGGACTATGCTGACTTCTATCTTATTTCTCTATTCCCTATCTATTCCCTACTCTCTCGCTATTACGGTTCGGTTATCTTTTGCTAATTTTTAACGCTATCTTTGCGACTTCTGCGTGTGCCCTCGACTCACGCCCGCTCTCCACCATTCCGAGTTAGCCGAACACAGCCGCAACCCCCTTTGCAGATTCCGCTTTCCCGACGTTTCTCCAACCCCTTAACCGGTTTACCGTTACCGTACCGTTATTTTATCGTTGATCTGGTTAGATAAATCCAGTAGTATTAAAATTTATCTGGCGCCCATTTCGTGACATTTTTGAGCTACCGGTTAAGTGGGCTGGGTGGACGGTATTTTTGGGGCCGTATCGAGCTCCAGGGCTACGTCGGGGGAGAGTAATTTGATTGAGGGGGCCGAAGGTGGAAATTAAGGTATTGGATGGATAAGGTTAAGGAAGGTCGGGGCTATAGGGAGAACGCATTTTCCCAAATATTTTAATTTCTCACAAGTATATCTTTCTTTCTTGGGCGCCACTTGTGAGGAATTAAAATAGCTGCTTTGTTCTCCCTTTATGCCTCATACTCGTTACCATAATTTTTAGCAGATATCCTGACCTTCACCTTCGGCCCCCTTAACAAATCAGCCCCTTCCCCTAGCGTGGCTGTTACACCCGGTACGGCTCAATATACCGTCCCCCAACCCGCCTAGAGAGTAGCTCAAACAAAAGAAAATATGGGCGCCAGATAGATTTTGATGCTGCTGGACCTATCTAACCAGACCAACGGTACGATAACGGAACGATAACGGTAAACTCTCTAGGGGGTTAAGGAAACGCCAGAGAAAAGGGTGTCGGAAAAGAGGGTTGCGGCTTGTGCTAGGCTAGTTCAGTTTCGTGGAGAGAGGGCGTAGGTCTAGGGCACACTCAGAAGTCGCCAGAAATGAGATAAAACACCAATGTCATCATTGAAAGCAATCCGAACCATAGAACGAGAGTTTAGGGTGAGGAATAGAGGAACAAATAATTACGAGTCGGTTAATGTCCTTACGTGTGGACATTAACCGGGGTAAGCTCCAATACCTTTGGGCCGTATTGAGAATGCAAAGTAGCAATATCTACGTAAGCCCCAATACCTTTGGGCAGGGTTAGAGAAGCTCATGAGTAGCTAACTCCCTGTAAGACCCACTACGGTTCCCTAATTGCGAGTCAGCGAAATTTTCTTTTTGTTGCTGTTTGCCTGAAATTATCACAGAGAACATTATCACAAAGGATCGTCCATTCATAAGTCTTAATATATATATTTATCTGGCGAGAATGGGGTCATGGCGTGACGAGAATAGGAGCATAGTAACGAGGATGGGGTCAAAGAGGAAAAACTCTTGATTTGTAATCATTCCCAATAAAATGTCTTCGATTCTCATAATCTGCTTTAATACCCTAGCTGAAGACTCTATTCGATAATACCAAACGTTGAAAACTCAACATCAATGAATATTCATTAGAAAATAACGCATGAAAGCGTATGCTTAGCTCGGTGACCATGGGGATATTTACCTTATCCAGGTTTTTTTCTTCCTCCTCGTTTTGAGTTAGTATGATATAAATTTCCGTTGATATTGTTCTACGTGATAAAATGAAAATTTTTGGAGCCTAAGTAAGGTAGGTGGCGTTTTGGGTCAATAACAGATCCCAACAAAAATCCCGAGTGTTGTTAATAGGATGGGTCATGATAGTCTCTTCGTTGAGGCCTATGCACCACTGCGTCCTCGTCGTGGCCTTGGGTTATGCAAAATCATGTTAATAATCTCGATCCATTATTCTCCTTTTCGTTCATTTGGTTAGGAACTTCCGAAAAGAGTTCATTGTCATTTTGAAAAAAATTTAATTAGGATTTTTCCTATTTGCCTTGAGATCTTAGAACTGACTCCTGACCAATCAAAACACATCAATTTCGAAGCAGAAATACATCATAATCAATGAAATAGTATATTGTGCATCAAGGGAGTAAAGTAGGCGCCACAGATATGCGGGTTGAGCGCCTACTTTACTCCCGAAGTGCACATACTATTATTTATGCCACCAATGTGGAAAGTTCGCAAGAAATTTATTATTTTCATTATGATGAAGTTTACATTTGTAAATGACCACAAAAGATGATTAGGGCAAAAACGGCGTACCTCCATTAGTTTCAAGAACTACGACCCTAACCGAGCGCAGCGAGGTTAGAAACGCCGTAATTTACTCCCTGAGAGCAGAAAAATTTATTATGCCACCGATGTGGGAAGTTCGCAAGAAAATGATTATTTTCATTATGATGAAGTTTACAAGTAAATCGATTTTTCTTAACTACATTTTTTGAGAATATCTCGGAAATTAAGCGAGAGAGAACGATTTTGCTTGATCAGTTTCTGTAGCAATTTTCAAAAACCACAAAAGAAGATCAGGGCAAAAGGAGCGTATCTTCATTAGTTTCAAAAATGTGCTCAAAAAACCAATGATAAGAAACCGATTCATTCCTTAGAAATTTTATCCAATTATTATATGCTGAGAATATTTTGCAAAGTTATAGAAATAGAAAGATTTCGTCTGATCCTTTTTTGTAGAGAATTTCAAGAGCTACAAAAAAAGTCTGTTTTGAGCGTGTTGATTTTATTCGTTGAATTTCAGGGTGGATTGTGGGAGGCGGTTTTTATGAAGGTGAAAAAAGTAATAGTTGAGTTTTACACTGAGCCGCAAGGCAAAACCGTTTTATTTGGAACGGACAAAAGCCTGCTCGTCGATAGATAATATACACATCACTTTAAATAAATTAATGGTTGATTTTCACTATTATGCAATGATTAGTTGAGATTCAATAAACTTTCAATTGAGAATAATGAATTAACTGAGATAATTAACATATTACACATAGAGAGATTTCGCGATAATTGATGTACTACGAGGTGTCTCGCTTGACCGTTCAAACGAGAGTGAGTGCGTTGGTGGGGAGATTTTTCGTCTCCTAGCCCGGGCCCAGTGTCACTGGACACGGTTACCCAAATTACCAATAGTTGATGACTCCTTTTCCGCGGGAAAATAGTTACGTTTTGAACAAAGTCCCCACAAAAATTGCATTATTACGTTTAGTTTTCGAGATATTTTAATAAAACTCATCTTCAATGTAAAAAGTTAGAAAAAGTTTAAAGAAGTTTTATTTTTCTCAGTTTGACAGTTGATAAAATTTCTTCATTTATAACATTTTTAGAAATAAATTCTCAAGTTTTTGAAATCACGAGAAAGAACTGAATAATGACAGCAGAAATCACGTTTAATTGTGATATTCAATGTGATTCAATTTTACAAAAACTTCCAATAATACAGGAAATTTCCAACTGAGAAATAGCGACGCACAATGAAAGAAAACGTGGGAATATAGTCACAATAGCAAAACAGTCGACACAAGCCGGTTGACGCATGCGCAGCACGTTCGAATATATGTACATACTCTAGAGAGCGAAGCTGTAACTTTTCTCCCTCCGTAGAGGGAACTGTTGCGAACTTTACCCGTCGGAGGTATAAAAAGTATTATTTTGATTGGCTGAGTGAGAATATACTTTTTCTAATTTTTTCCTAATTATTTCTGCGAAGAAACTCACTTGAACTTCAAGATATTCCAGAACAATTGTCCGCAAAATACCTAAAAAATTCAATGATTAAATTCACACTCAGTAATAATTTTTTTTTATAGTTCCAAATCTGAAAGAGCTATTGACATTTTTGCACAGAATTCTTTCATAGATCTCACTCCACGTTTTCGTTCAGTTTTCGAAATACTAAAAAAAAAAAAGATTCGCTTATCTCGTTCGATCACTGAACTCTTTGAATGTTTCCGAATAATGAATAAAATAATGTATCCAAATGAAAAATAAGTTATTTATGATACATGAATAATTGATTAACAGACCAAGGATAACACAGTAATATGATAATAATGTGATGATTCAATTTGGATGATAGAACAGAGTAGCAATGGAATTGTGGGAAAGTTTGTGTTTATCTCCAACATATTAGGTCTCTTCATATTATCCAAGCTCTCGTTGGTGTTTATAAAATATTCATCAACTTCCCATGATGGTTTACAGAGGACTGAGCTTTTCCATGATATTCATTGTTCCATGATGATATTCGGTAGAAAAATATTTGACGTGAATAACGATTTGGAATCCAATAAGCTCAACCAACAAAAGACGACCAATTGAATTTATTATGGCAATGGAACAAAAAGGTATTGTTTGTATTGTTGACTTTTCCTTATGGTTACTGATTAATTGAAGACTTCTTCAATCGTTACTGTAGTAACCCAATGACATCATTTTAATGTGATCAATACTCAATATTTCTGTGGTGAAATGGCAAGGGTAGATGATATTGAAAATCGAATGCCCATTATTTTGTAAGTGTCTTGGGAATTATTGGATTTGCAGATTCTCCGCTTCTTGCGTTTGCAAAACTTGGCTTCAGCTCGTTCTGCGCACTCATGCACCGTTCCGCTCGGGAGCTCGAACAATAAGCTGAGTGGGAGGTATGCATGCAAGGGAGCTAGTGTTCTTTTCTAGTCAGCTTGACCCAAAGAGACACTAGGACCCTGTGTAATCAACCGACTCTACCGATCAGGATTTTCCATTGTTTCTCCCGATTCTAGACGAATGTGGATAAGCATCTAAAGAGTTGACTCATGAAGTCACAAGAGGAGGGTGGCAACGGAAAGAGTGATAGACAGAGAAGGAGGACGGACGAAGTGTGAAAGGCTGAAAAGCTGTACATGTGCTAATAAAATTAAAAATACTACTTCTGTATTTTCTGGTTTATTTGTGGGTTATAACCTGAAAAATTAACATTTCCATGGGTGAATTTAGTGTTCCAATCCGTTACAATACCACAAGAGACCTTGAATCATTCCACAAAGTTTATATAATGAAATCTAATTTAATTTTATTCACTTATGTTACGAATAATTCAACGCGAAGTTTCCAGTGGAAGACTTTAACTTTTAGGGGTAAAGCAGTTGCGTTATGTTAATGAAGGGAGCTAGCTGAATTGTAACATTTGCCATTCTATAAAGCACATTGTAACCTTTTGAGTGATACATATAGGGTGTTCCGTCTGAAAACGGACAGCAGAGAAACTCATAAAGCAAGAGCGTAATCAAAAAAACATTCTAAATGAAAGTTGTAAGGTATGCAAGGGGACGACTTATGCATCGCAAACCGAGAGAATAATTGTTCATGTTTATACGCTGTAAGCTATGAATCAATTCTCCCAAATGGGTAATTTTCGTAGTCGTATTTTTCACAGGTATAAAATTTGTTCGTCTTGATGAGACGAATTCAGTCATTTGGTATTTTTCGTCAATCGTGCCTCTTTATGTCAAATTTTATGTGAAAATTCATTTGAGTGCCAATATCTTTAATTCAGTCTTTCTCAGCGTAATTGAATACTCAGAGGTCCTCTGTTTGTCAATACGTTCAGTCCAAATGTAAACAGACGTCGGCCTTTATAACAATGGACCACAATTCTCTGGATCTCTCTTCATTTATCTTCGCATTTCTGGAAGAATATTAACTCTGTTAAGTTTATCCAAAATCAATAAAATATCAACACATCCACTAGCTGAATAAAGGTATTAATCACAAGGAAGAACATGTGAACTCCACAAAGTTGATATTCTTACTGAAATGCGAGAACCAGTAGAAGGAGATCAAGAGAATTATTGTTCATTGTGATGATGGCCAACTTTTGTTCACATCTAAATTGTACGTATTGCCAGACAGATGACATGTGAGTACTCAATTATACTGAGAACTTCCGAATTTAAGATTATTGGAAATGGGTGAAATAAATAAGTTTCTAATACAGTGGATAACTTTAATATTCAAGACTTTATTTGATTGCACAAAGAGCACTCAGTTCTTTCTCCCTATGAAATCATTGTTTATGTTTATGTTAGCCTCTTCGACTTTCGCCACGTCAATTCATTTTTGAACTCTTCATCTTAATTTAAATAAATAATAATTCTCAGTAACAAAATTAAGCAATAATCCAATAAAGATAGGGGAGGTGGTGCATGTACCGCTCACTTAACATACAGGGCTGAATTATTATGAGCTAGTAATTTATCTATCATAGAAAATGCTTCAATCCTGTTTCGGTATTATCCAATTTCATGAATTCGATCAGTTCGAGGGATATTTCAACGTATAAAAATAGAAAATTGAGATTTTCTTAGTTGCGGTCATTGAGCGGTGTTTCTCTCCGTGGTGGTTAATACCGCTCAGCAGGTTTTTTGGATCGCTCGGGTTAGGGTTCCATCGCTCAATTCCCATGGTGTAGTAGAATAATAGAAATATATAATCAAATAGAATTTTTCCTTTATTTTTGGATTATACTTGCTCATGGAAATATATATCCTTTTTTTGAAACATTGATAGACTCATGAGACTCTGGAAACGATCAGTTTCTATTTTCTTTTTTTCTTCAAATCTTCAGAGTTTTTGCTCGTGGCATCCTGAAAGGAGGAGATGACTCAATTGAATTTTTTTTTTCATCATAGACTCCATTGAAATTAATTTATTTAAATTCTAATCGCCACGAACCTGTCACATTCAATGTTTCTCCACACTATCAAAAATAATGTAAGCGATTCTGAATCGATCCAGTTTATCATTCCAAGAATACTTGCCACAATTTTCATTGGAGCCATTGCCGATTTCGCAGGATTCACTAAACATTAAACAACTTAATAAATTCTAAAATATTACTTCTCACCAAATGAAAATTGGAACTATCTACCTCACTGTCATAGCATAGGGCGATACAAACAGCACTCTCCGAGCGGTATTAGCTGCAAATGCCGACACGAAAAAAATATGAAGAAAAATATAACCAGTGCACTCAGATAAATCTGAAAAGAATTCCACAAATCGAGAGAAGTTCAAGAAATCTTGATGTCCTCATTTTATTGAAATTAATTGGTGAAAAACCAATGAATATCCTTAAGTAACAGTGACAAAATATTATTAGGAAAGGAAGTCATTCTCTCTTCTTCATTGATCTCCATGGAATCGTTTTCGATTTGGGGACTTATACTTAAAATTAGTTATTCCATCATAGATCAGTAAGGAAAAATCAACAGAACTTCTATTCATTGAAAAGTATAGAGAATAAATGGGTGAGCGGAATGTCCTGCTGAGCGGTACAGGCACCGCTTCCCCTACTGGCATTCGATTGAATCCTTCCAGAAAACTTCACATTAAGAGGCTCGATTATTAATCCAAAAAAAAAAAGCTTGATTGACAAAACATACCATATGGTTGTATTCATCCCATCAGAAGGAACAACTTCTCTACGCGTGAAAATTACGATTATCATTTGAAAAAATTGACTCATAGCTCACTGCATAAAAATATAAAAAGTTATGCTCTCTGCGTCTCATAAGTTGTCCTTCCCGTATATCCTACAACTTTCATTGGAAACTATTTTCGATTGTACCGTACATGCATTGATATATACGCGCAATAGAATATGGTGTTTCGTCGAGTACTAGATTGTAAACTCATTTTCTAAACATCAGGGAAATGTCAGGAGCCCTTGCATGTTCAGTTTATCCGACACGAATCTGCGGAGGCGGATGGGAAAATTCTTCGTGTAGAGCATCTCACAAATACAGAGGAAAATGGATATACCGAGTCTCCGTAATTTTATAGTGAAAAATTCTAGAATTTTTCTTTGACGTGAAATAGAATGAAGAATTCATTAATTTTATAGAAATAGTTTTTGTTCAATAGTTCAGAAACTGAGAGAAGAATGCAAATTTTGTGAAGCATTTTTTAAGACATCTACAAAAATTTCCTTATTTCGTGTATATTTCCGGATATTTTGATAATTATGGAAAAGTCTCTATAATCACGATATTTCAGGTCATCCCAGGAAATTTAAGAATTTCTAATCTTTTTCTTCTTTCATAATTTTATTTCTTTGTCCATCAAAAGCTATTAACGATTTGCCTTCAACTTCCCTCCATCCTGCGATATTTTGAAACAATGATCATGACTGGATTCTTTAAAAATCGATATGAATCACTTTTTTTGTGATCAGTTTTTTCAAAATATCTGAGAAACTGAGAGAAATAAAGAAATTTCCATCAGAACTTTTTTTGTAGATACTAGCTTCCACTGCAAAAAAAAGGCTTCACAAATTTGTCTCCATCTCCTTCCAATTCCAAAATATTTTCCACAAACTGATACAATTCTCATCTGTCTCCACTGAAGTGTTGCTCTCCTTATTTACGACTTTCTGGAAAATCTTATGATTTTATCCTGCAACAACTGTATTTTTATGTCGATCACGTATGATCAAATCTTCTGGCAAACTCACTGAAATGCTGCCAATTTTCAATAAAATTTTCCAATTCCAAATAAAACTAGAAAGATATCGAACGTGTCACAGTACTTTTTCATTCCCTTATTTATTTATCCATACATAAAAAGTGACAGTATCTCTCTGTTATTAATGACATTTCTTTCACTCTGTAAAGCGTGCAGCAATGCCTTGGCTCATTTCAACTGTCCACAAACATAAATTCCACAAACTGCAACATTTGCGACAGACGCGAGCAGCGAAACGAATTCGAATGCGGTCAACACAATAGACAACTAATGAAACTGACAAATACCGTTATTCTTTTTTCAAAAACGTGTTTTTATTTTCGTGGTTGTTTGTTCTTTGTTCTGGTTATAATTTGTGCATCACTGCACCCGAATCCCCCAACTCTTTTGTGGTTTAATTAAAGTCAAGTCAAAAAGTTCCATGCAAATCAATTCAATAGTTAAACTTTCAGAAATTCAATTCCAACTATTTCCGAGATAAATCGGTAATAATGGAGTACACAAGAATTTATACTGAGACCTTCTTGTAGAAAATTTTACGAGCTACAAAAAAGGTCTTCTATAAAGATTCGTTACACCTAACCGTTTCTGAAATATTTACAAGAAGAATCTCTCGAGAATTATACGATCCGTTTTCTGTTTTTCATTGCCTGAAGGCGACCACCAGTCCTCAGGGAGGGACGCTGGGAGTGGTGAAGTGGGGTGCAAGGACAAGGTACACACGAACGAAGTGTATGAAAGAACTAACCTCTAGGATCGTCTGTGTTAAACAGGGAATTTTGGCTCAATAAATACACTCTTGAAATACGTTAGAAAATTTTTTTCATTTTATTTTATGCACTTGTTATACCCAAAAATATAAATTTAATCCAATGCCTCGATTTATAGGTGGGTATGCGCCGGGACTCGAATTTCCGGAATGGGCTGTCTGAAAAAAAAAAAAAATTTTAGATTCAATGTAACTCCAGCAACCGCCTGAACTAGGATTATTTCGAAATTTTGATTTTTACTATTTTTTTCGTTACAAAAAACAGTGAAAGAAGAGAGAATTCTTTTTTCGTTTTGGCCGCCATTTTGTTAATTTTGCATGCACATTAAAAATCCTAGTTCAGGCGATTGCTGGAGTTACATTGAACCTAAAACAATTTTATAATTTTTTTTTCAGATGGCCCATTTCCAAAATCCGAGTCCCGGCGCATACCCACCTATAAATCGAAGCATTGGATTAAATTTATATTTTTGGGTATAAAAAGTGCATAAAATAAAATGAAAAAAAATTTTCTAACGTATTTCAAGAGTGTATTTATTGAGCCTCACAAACCCTACATAAATATCATTATTCATTCTCTCAAAAAAAAAATTCAAGAAAAGCATTTTTTTCGAAGTTTCAAAGTAGAATCCTGCCTTAAAATTCCATATTTGCATTTCATTCTTCGTGGAAAACTCCTGAGAGATACCTGGCATGAGTGAGGGAACTCATCTGCATGGAAAATAATTTCAAGCCACTTAGAAAAGTCGCAGCATTCGAGAAATTCCCCATTTGCATTTCATCCCTGTAGGAAACGCCCAAGAAACACCTGGAGTGAGTGAGATAGCCCATTTACGGGGAAAGTATCTTCAAAACCACTTAGAAATGTGGCAGCATTCGCGAAATCCCATATTTACACGTTATTCCCCGCAGAAAACTCCCCGTGAGATACCTGGAGTGAGTAGGCTTGTTCATCTGCCAAAAAAAATGATTCCAAAGTACTTAGAAATGTTACAGCATTCGAGGAATTCATCATGTGCTTTGTATTTCCCGTAGATTTCCGCGAAATCCCTGGACGACACCTGGAGCAAGTCAAGTTAAATCATTCACGGACAAACACTCTGAGTCTAAGAATTTCTCGGAGGACATCCGAAACGATGCAGATTGCTTATCTGCTAGAGCAATCTCCATGATCAAGTTACAAATAAGTTGAAATTGAAGTTCAAGTCCATCCAAGCTTAAACCAAGCTGATTAAGTCGTTGTAATCCCAATTCGAGTCCATTAAGTCCAATAAGTCCAAACTAAGTTCTATAAGTTAAACTAAGTTCAAAGTAAGCTAATTATTTTGACTCGGGTATAATCACCCGAAATTTATACGTGAAATTTGGCAGATAACTCCGAAATCGATCCAATAACATCTTCAGGAATTTTTTTTTTAATTATCATTTCTTCCAAACCCACTTAGGGTTCATTCCGAACCACATAAATTCAGAGGTACTCCAAAGTACACAATATTAGTTTACTTTTATGATAATTAGACAGTAATGCTGTGGAACTGGGGTTCTCGTAGGAAGAGAGACAATATGAACGATCCATGAAGCGATAGAGAATTTGATCATAATTAATTCTGCATTTCGATTTCACCTGATGTTCATGGTAATTTTATATTTAAATTCATAGAAAAACTTTTTAGTCGTCGAAAATTCATTGCACGGCAGTTTACCATCATATTGATCCTAATTCCTGCGGTTTGTCTAGTTGTAGATTGGGCCAAGCTCTATGCCAGGTTTCGTGCATTCTAGCAACCACGGGTTTAGAATCAAAGAGGAAGGGATATTGCGGTTTGCGAATTCCGCCGATGAAGTTCAACGAGGATATTATCGATGATTTATCCATCGCTCCAACTGATAACATAATGAGAAAAAAATTTATTGATTTTGTAGATCAAATTCATAAATTTTTCAGACTACAAGAAACTCAGTCAATGATGAAATAGGATTGCATTGTATTGTCTCCTGTTTTTCAGGAATATCTTGGAATTTATGGGAGATAGTGTAATCCTTGTGAGAGTTTTTTTCATAGAAAAGAGTAAAAAAAAGCTACGATAAAAAATTGTACGAGAATCCTTCTATTTTCTATAGCTTACGAGATATTTTGAAAAACCTTGGTGTTCTCCACAATTCAGTTATTTTTCACATATTTTGAAATCCGAAGCGATTAACGTAATGACCTTTGCTGTAGCTCTGACGTTTTCTAACAAAAAAAGAATTGTCGCCAATTTTTTTGTATGCCCTCAGCGTTTGGAGACATTTTAATAACAATGAAAGCAATTCTTGCGATTCTAATCTTAGATTAGCTACACATCTCTTTCCATAAATTGAAAAAAAACTCTGAGGATATCCTAAAAGAATAAGGAAGCAAATGTCCTTGGAAAAGCTCATTAATAGAGTGGACACGAATACAAAGAGAGAAATATTGTCACCTTGGACACAAAGTGGCATATATTTGAGCCTTCAGCACTCCCGTAAAGAAAATCGGTGAAAATAAAGATTTTGGAATTTTATCTCTATTTTTTTTTGTCCAGTCCAAGGATTGGGCAACTTCTAGGCTCGCATTGAGTTTAATTTGCGAAAATTCTGATTTTATGAATATTTCAACAATTAAGTCGAACTGTCTACTTTGAGTTGAAAAACACTTAAAGTAGTTCATTGTCTTTAACAACTCAATGAATATCATTTCAACTGTTCTTAGAATTGCGTTTCGGAAATATTATTAAGTATAACAGTAGAATCTACATACAGTGGATTGCCAATGTTCTGACTGAGTGAAGGGCGAGCGAACTCGATGAAAGGTGAGGTAGTCATGAGAAATGGTCGATATTCTTTCGACAAAGACGGTGGGTGAGAAACACAAAAGAAAAATAGAGACCAATGGTTTGAGAGTATTGGTAAATTTGGTACATCCAACCATATAAGCCTTCTCATGGCCAGTATAATCTTGGTTTTCTACAGTATTACATCAGGGCTGTGTGCTTTGTGTAAAGAGTTTAGCGTAACCGCTAAACTGTGAAAGTGTAATTTATTTGAAATTTGATCGATTTAAGATGAATATCTTCGACAGTTTCGTTAAATTCGTAATAAATTTGTCGAAGTTTTTTCCTTTTGTTTTGTATTTATCATGGCATAAATTTCAGTTGATGTTGTTTCACACGATGTATACGAATTATTGAGAAATAGAGAGAAATAATTGAAAAAAACACAATGTGTATACGTATTCGCTCTCGTTGTGGCCTTGGGTTATGCAAAACGTAGTGATAATCTCAATTTCAATCAATGATTCTTCTTGTTCATTCGGTTAGAAACTTCCGGAAAAAGGTCATTGTCAGTTTTGAGAAAATTTAATTAGAATTTTTCCTATTAACCTTGAAATATTAAATTTATAATATTTAAAACTTCTGAGTTCTCACTTTTTTGCTTCAAAAAGTCATATGACTAGAAATGGCATTACAATATGATAGTTGCCGGCTATTAGCTACTCGCACCAGAAGAAAAAATAACGTTGGTAGTCATTGTGGTGTCTTGGCAAGAGAAATAAATAATTTGATTAATTTAAACTATAATAAAACTTATTGATTTATTCAGATCTTAATAATTCATAAAATGGGGGAAAAACTGAAGTTACGTCCTCTGACTCTTTAATAGCTACGTCTATTTCTGGATAGCTCAAAATTGTTTCCTCTGGTAGTAGGGCTTGTTTGGGACTAGGGTAGCAAATTTGCTACTACCATTTCTACACGCTCGTTTTGAACTATTGTGTAATTCAACGCAAAATCTTGAA